>OZ014496.1:33131379-34337730 GCA_963966045.1 Xestobium rufovillosum
GCCCTGAATACAATTAGGTGCTGTTTGCAGACATCGAGAAGCTCATGTAGTACTCACATCAACAGCTAGTAAATGCTTGTAGGTAACATACATCATAAAATAAAGTAGAGCGGGTAAATTATTTTTAGAATTGCATTGCCAGAGAAAAGTGATTCGGTACGTCTGGATCATCGCCTTTTTATTTAGTGATTTATTCCCCAAAAAAATTATTTTGTTAAGTTCCTAACCCTTTCTCATGACGTATAGCTTTCGCGACTCTCTTCGGTTCTTTGTCAGATTACTTAATTTATCGTCGCAGCACAGATGTGCAATCCAGTTATTATGTAGATCTGGAATGTACGTTTCAGGCACTAAAATATTACATCTGTATTACATTATGGGAGTTTATTTTATTTCGAGTAAACCAAGGCATTGTAGATGATACTTTCAATGTGGTCCGCGTATGCCTTGCATTCGATGCTTCGTGAATCTTAACTATATTGGACCTGGCAGGTGCACAGTCCGAATGCAAACTGCGAGGAAAGGAAGTGCATGTTTGTTCTTCCTTTTTGTCGCGAACATTTTAGCCCAGACTTCGCTCGAATGTCGCCTGTTATTTTTTAATTATCAAATTAAAACTGGTTAAGCAGCTTTGCCAGTGAACTCGTCATTAAGACAGAGCACATGCTGGGTAATTTTTGAATTACGAGTTCAGGTCACGAAAGACGACGAAATTTGATGTTTAATGGGGTAAATTTAGGCGGGAAAGTGGCTTCTTTTAGGAAAAATAAATTTTCTAGAAACAACCAACTTAACTAACTTAAAGTATGTAACACTGTAAGATTCTCTTTTAGTCTAACCCAAATATTTTATTCCCGAAAACGTTCTGATGCCGCCTGGGGCAAGTACATTATTTAATATTTAAAATGGACGTGTAGCATTGCTACAAGTTTCCCTGCTACAGTTCAGGCGAGAAGCGGTCTTATGTTGACCTTTTACATCACCGGAAAAAAGGTGAGCAAAAATGAAGAAACTTTTTCCGATACTGTACGCTCTATTGAATCTTTCCAAGTTGTTTGGCACATAACAAACTGCTTTCCATGTGGCGCTCGCCCTAAACACCCCTTAGAATTCATTTTTTCCGCAATAAAAAATAAAATTACCCAAATTCTTCTACAAAAGAAAATTTAAAAACGCCCGATGTTGGATATAAATGCATCCGAGCTATTCCGTCGGAAAAACCGCGCGAGTGTGATTAATTCAGTTACAAAGACAGTCGAGTGGGATGGAACATTTAAATGGTAGCTTATAAAATTGGAATCATTAATTCCGTTTCACTGGTGTAGGTTTGTGGGGCATTCGTGTTCGTGGCTCTCTCGGACCTCCAAGTACAAGCCGTAAAGATTCCAACACATTTGAATTCTGTCGGAACAAAAGCGGACGGCATAAAATCTAAATACACGCTGTAAAGTGGATGAAATTTAAACAATCCTCTGACCGAACGTTGGAAATACGTAGACTTGTAGGAGTGGGACAGGCTTGTAAATTGTAAACTGTGAATCAACTCGTCCCTTGATGCAGAGGTTCTAAAAATTGTTAAAAAAGTTATTTATACAGAACTGTTAAGTGGCAGTTACGAAAGTCGATACCATTTAGTTATTTTTTATTGATCTTCATGCCGTAGCGCTCTGTCAAAATTACTTCCATTTCAATTCTTCTCTGTTGGATTCTAACACTGCTATACCATCCGCGAATCTAAGCGTGTTAATACTTTGGCCCTGTATAATAATCCCTGAGGGTGTTCTGCCTTTAAAAATATTAATCACATCTTCGATATATTATACGTTGAAAACTACAAGTGACAACGCACGTCCATGTCTCACTCCATTCCTAATATCTACTTCTCGTCGTTCCTCGTTCCTGCTCAAATTCTTGAATTGCTGCCGGCAATTCTTGTGTCCCTATAATGGCTCAGGATTGGTCTGTGCGTTTCAAGGTCAATGACGGTCGGTCATAAACATCAAAGGCTCGGGAAGGAGAGTGACAGTTCCCTGTTTTCTATTAGGAGCGTCTGGCTGACTTGAATTTGTTTGTTTCATTAATTTACCCGTAGCTGAAATATACATATAGGGTCAAGACCCCAGTTTTGGCCACCTTAAGACATTTAATGGGTTTAAGCATGTATAATAATCAGCTTTAATTTAAATTTTCGCCTATACGGTTGTCTCTCTTCCTTGAAGTATCTATTTTCATGTAACATGAGTAAAAGAAGGATAGAATAACCGATATTTTGTACAAAATTTGTGATGTAATTTCATTGCGATTTCGCCGGTTTTGGCCACCCTGGCGTTTGTAGTCGCCACCAGTTGATTTAGTTTTGGCCATGTACATGGCCAAAATCAAATTTGTGGACCTTCTCAGTGTTTTAGTAGGGGCCATTGGATTTTTGTGGTCAAAACTGGTAAACTAGGTAGATACCTACTAGATACCTATGTATACAACAACTTTTTATATTTATCTTCTGATGGTAATGATAATATACTTTTTGTCATAACAAAAAAGCAATTTTAGTATAAATATCACTTTATTCTTATCCGTAACATTCCATAAACTAAAAACATAGACATTGAACTCGACAACCAATAAAAAATAAACATTTGAACTCTGGAAACTAGTTTAGTACCTACACACATTTTTGGCAATGATTCTGATCATTCCAGAACGATCCTAGAACTAATAGTACTTTTCTATTTCTGGAATCACATAGCCACCGTGGCTGTTTTTGAGGACTGGTTCTTGAATAGTTTCTTGTACATCCCTGTAGTCATACAAAAGTTCGTCCTTATGTTCGGGCCATTTCCAGTTGGAATCAATCCATGCCATAGCCGAAACCGTGCTACCGTGCAACCCTCGGGCGTTACTTCAGTAACCTTACCCGGAAAAAAGTTACCCTGGTACTCGACAATGACGAAAGTACCTAGATTTACTTCAAGTTGTTCGTTTTCCATGTTTCTAACATATGTTTCCCCATTCTGCCACTTTTCGACAACTTTAACTTCTTTAATTGACTTTTACATTTGCTATTATCGGCCTCATTTTCCTTCGCAGAAACTTGTTTTTTCTTAGTGTTTGTTGCTTTGGTGTTCCTAGCGTCTTCTCTCTTCTTTTTGCGGTCTTCCTTTTTTGCAAGTGCTTGTGCTTGTACTTTCTCTTTTTCTTCCGCTAAACGCAGCCAATCATCAGATGTTAATACACTTGGCATTAGTTTTCTTGGTTTCTTATTCACATCGTTTTTGTTCTCAGCCAACGGATAAATTAATATATTTGATAAAATTCTAATGTTTTTATTGGTAGCACTGCTTGTCGCATGGACTCCGTAGACCGGTTTATCGCAAATCGTTGTGATTTGGTTAGTTGCATTTTTCACCAGATTTTGTTCTGGATCTGTATTTAATACTTTAATGACTTCTAAGTTCTTCTCGGAATCCTCCCTCAAATCCATACTTCTATCTTGAATTTCTGATTGAATTTCAGGTTCCACAGCTTCTGCCATCTCTAACTTCTGTTTTATTAATATCTTCAGTCTTTTCGAACACATCGTTTACCCCTGTATCTTCGCCTTCTGCTTCCACCGGTAACTCTGCACCTGTATCTTCAGTTCCTTGATTTGCTCTGTTTGATATTTGCGCTTCTTTTTCTTCAGGCGTTATATTTTCCAATATATTTCCTTCTATAAATTCATCATTTCTTTCCGCAAATGCCTCTTTTTGTACAACTTCAAATTCTACATGCGAGACCTCACTGCGATTTATAAAATCTCACCATTATCAACTGTAACTGTCTTTTCCTCTTCAAACTCGTCAAATTCAGGAAATGAGAATTCCATAATGTCGCTTCTGTTCCCATATACTGTTTCAAAGTTCGCAGCATTTAAATTCTCAGCCGTAATTGCATCGCTCACATCATCCAACTTAAATTGAAGCCATATCTCATACAACATACCTACAAGCTGGAGAAAATTTCGTTTCCGAGATACTTAGTACGTGATACGAGCTCTGGAATGAAATTACTGTCCCTTCGTACGTGATTGGTAAAAAACGCAAAACCGAAAAATCGCAGATCATGAACGCAGGATGTACCTAGGTAGGTATCTACCTATTTTATTAGATTTCAGCACTCAAGGGATGAAGTGGCCAAAGAAGTGGCCAAAAGTAAAACCTGTCTCCCTTTTGATAGAACCTTGTTTTGGTCAGACTGGCCAAAACGCAATTCTAAGTAACTAGTTTTGGACACTGCAGTGGCCAAATCTAAAGAAAAGTTCACTTCTGGGATCTACTTTTGGCCACCTTTGAATTTGCGTTTATTCTTTCTTTTAGCTTCGCAAACTCAATTCAAATGAACTCCGCAGTAACATCCACAACGTAAATAACTCACAGACCATGCTTTTCCTTGTATTATTATTAGCTATCTGCATTTGTACTTACCCTTACACCTTAACGTTTTTGTTAACTAATTACACACAACTGACCACGCGAAACTTTGTCGCGCCACCATTTTTATTGCAGTAGTGCCAACCTTTACGCGTTTAAAGTACTATATTCACGATAATTGGATCTACATGTAGAATATAATTCCAGATCAGTATTTTGCATTGCCAACTTAATATTTGTGAAAAATTGGACTGACTGGCCAAAAGGGGGCTAGTGGCCATAACTAGTGCTCTGACCCTAGTCGGGGAGCAGACCGCCTGAAAGATGCGTTTTAACATCCTCTATACAACTCGAACACACACAGAAAAATGATGCTGATTCTTATGTAAAATGACCTGCCGGATTCGAATTTTGGGGCCGCGAAAAGATCGGGAATTGCGAAAATGCCAGAAAATCGATTTTTCGTAAAATTTTCCTAAATCAATTTTCGACCATTTTTAATATTCCTATTGTTGTATGTCAGCAACGAAAAGAGTTAGAGATCTGTTTTTTTCGTGGAATATACACTGAAGTGTACTGATCATGACGGTGTACTCACGTTGTCTCTACAATTTTCCAATTTTATGTAAAAAAATGTTTTCTTGCTAGACCACAAATTTGTGTATTGTATTTTTCAAGTACCGGGTAAGTAATCTTATTTTTCGGAATTAACATATACATATGCGAGACCAAATACGGGCAGAGGCTCGAAATTATTTATGGTGAAGAAACGAAACATTAATATTGTTGCTGAAAAACGTTACAGCGAGTTAAACACCAATAATTTTTGCGCGCTAGCCTCGCAGACAGGTTGATAGGTAGCATATCCCGCACGTTCTCACAAGGATTCATGTCAGGTGAGTTTGCTGGCCAATTAATTCCCTTCCTGTAGCAAATTGGCAACCCTGTTTGTGCGGTAGGACGTTCCGTTATCGTCTATAAAAACGAAATTCTCTCCAATTTCGTTTCACAATGGAAGGATGATGGGTTGGATAATATTTTGAGCGTAAATGTTTCCCGTCATGGTTTGCGGCTCGTGAATAAGTGGAGTGCGGCTACCATACAGTATACCCCCAAAACATTACTGTTCCGTCTTGATAAGGAACAACTTCTCTGGCAAAAGCAAGTCTTTCTAGTCGTCCTGGTCCCCTCCAGACCCTTTCACGTCGATAATCACTCACTAACCCAATTTTTGTCTCATCATAGAAAAAATAATATTGCGTCACTGGGGTAAAAGCCAGCCCCTATGTTCCTGTGACCATTGGAGACGTGCGGCTATGTGTCGAGGTAGTGTGCTGTATATAAAAAGACTTGGCAAATAAGCCCAAATATCTCAAACATCCTAGAATATGGATAGTACATTTAAAATTACGTTTTATGCCAATAACATTCACAAATAGCTCTAAACTCGATTGTGATACAATAACACAGTTCTGTAAATGTAAAAATTTTACTCCCACACAGCTCAGCGCGCCTAGCGCGCGCAAATTATTGGTGTTTAACTCACTGTAACTTTTTTCAGCAACAATATTAATGTTTCATTTCTTCACCAAAAATAATTTCCAGCCTTTGTCCGTATTTAGTTTCGCATATGTATATGTTAATTCCGAAAAATAAAATTAGTTACCCCGTACATGAAAAATACGTTACACAAATTCGTGGTCTAGCAAGAAAACATTTTTTTTCATAAAATTGGAAAATTGTAGAGGCAACGTGAGTACACTGTGATGATCAGCACACGAGAAAAACAGGTCTCTAACTCTTCGTTGCTGAAATACAACAAGAGAAGTATTAAAAATGGTCGAAAATTGATATAGGAAAATTTGACGATTTTCCTGCATTTTCGCAATTCCAGATCTTTTCGCGATCTCAAAATTGGAATCCGGCAGGTCATTTTACATAAGAATCAGCTTCATCTTCTTGCGTGTGTTCGAGTTGTATAGAGGGTGTCGAATTAGAGCACCTTGCTCTCCGACTAATAGCGGTATTAAAAAATTCAGAAGAGTGAAGCATTATAGGTGCTAGTTCTCGCGGGGCTCGAAACACGGCCTACACAGCGGGTTCCCTTTTGTTTTAGGTACTACGCAATACAACAAATACTAATTGCGGTAATAAATTATTGATAGTCAGATAGGCAACTTTCATAATGATACTGAAATTCAGGTAATAATTCAGGGCGATGCCAGCTCCTCCGGCGTCTTAATTGCTCCATGTACATCTTAGCTCGTTTTAATTGTAGAAGGGTCTGGGAAAATTAAATATTTTATCATTTCGACGAAAGGGTTACTTATTCGCAGAATCCACTTTATAACTGACTCGGAACCGTGTGAAGGGAAACTGTAATTCACTGTTACTGTTAATGACTCCACTATTCAAGAAAAGATAAAGAAAATTGCCAATTTATCCATTATATTTTTCTCGCGAGTGATAAAAATGGTAAGGGTATTGGGGGACATAAAATTTAGTCTGCAAAAGTCGTAAATGTAAAATTTTTTAATACCGATTGTAGGTGAATCGAAATTTTACTACTTTTTGATGCAGTGACTTGCGACTGCTACACAGTCTGCAGTTTATTGGCAACAGTAAAGGATATTTTACTGAGGGCTTAAAATTGAATTTTAAGAAATCTTGAATTTTTTAATGGAAGTGTTATGACGCGAGTCTTGTATACCTCTGTCTTTAACTGTTAGCCAGATTTGTTTGCTGTCATTTCCAAACTATTGTAGTTGCAACAAAATGTATTGTTAAAAGTTTAGAAACCATTACCAAAGAAAAAGCAGATTCAGCAAAATAACTGTGCCGAATTTGTCTTGCATGAAAAACAGAGAAAAATCTAAACTATTTGGTTGCCGGAACCATAATTTTGTTGGACTAGCAATTCTTCAGAGTTCAGACAACAAAACATCTTGCTAATTTATTTTGTATAGGTGAATTCAGCCCGGGCGTACGAGTTGAGACACGCTGTTTGGAAACTGTTAATCTTTTCGACTTTTATTTTAAGCCTACACTATTTTAATGCTCGTTTTATTTGTTTCAGGTAAGTTACAAGTCACCGGCGCACGTATTTCATCCTCTTCGCGCCATGCGGGCGCATCCAAGTGAGTTTCGTGTTATTCCAGTCAGACATGCATGCATTTGAATGTTTAAAATGGCTCCTGTCGAATATTCGTAGTTAATTCACTGGTTATTGATCGCGGTTAATCAATTTACTGAATTTTTAATCGTGTCGCTCGGCAATTTGTATTCGTTAATGACGCTGTCATTTCCTTTGTGGCTGATAATTATGCTGGTGTGAAAATCGTGTACGGATTTTATAAATGATAATATATAGAGGTAGATATGCATGTGCATTTCCCGTATTCATGTTCATTAGTTCGTTAACAAACTATTTAATATTCTTCTAATGTAAATGTGGTTATGTTAAAATTAATTGTTTTCATAAATTACCGTTAAGTATTTAGAATTTCTGGCGTGTATAGAGTTGTAAACGTCGCAGTGCATGAATGTCAGTTCAGAATTCCGCAGACATTTAGTGGCATTTTTCGCCTCCTAGATCTCCGCATTTTGGCGGTTTATGGGACGCAGCTGTAAAGTCGACGAAACATCACATACGAAGAGTCTATCTTAAATTCTCCTACTTCTTTCGACCGATCCTAACGATCTGGAAGCATTAACCCCTGGGCATTTCATCATCGGTCAAGCTTTAACTACCGTCCCAGATAAGGATTTTTTGAACATCCATACGAATTACACAGCATGATTCAAACACGGTCGAGATGGCCCAAGAAGTACCTGTATTGTCTCCAACAAAGTCATAAGTGGCGTTTTAAAATGGAAATTCCGGATCTCATTGGTTCCCTCGTTCTAGTAAAGAAAGTCAACATACCGTGTGACAAACTTCCATGTGTACATGGGAAATAACATGGGCAATTACATGTTTGGGGATTCCTGCTCCCCATGTGTAGTTACAGTGGTGGTAAAGGTAGCAATCGAAAGATTATTTTTTTCTGCGTATGAGGATATCAAAAACTCTACAACTTTCCAATTTATTAAAGCATTAAAAGCAAAAATTACATTAATAATTTTCTAATTAAAACACAGAAATATATCAGATTATCCATGACAACTTTATTTATTCTAATCACGGACGTCTTTGATTTTTATGGATTTTCTGAATTGTCAACATTTAAAAATGAACAATACTTATTTATTTCATATCTAGGTAAGGACAAAAACTTATTAATATACAATGAAATTAAAGTAACATAAAAAAGAAAAATAACTATAACAAATATTCAAATAAACCCCCATTCTGTATCAGACAGTATCCCAGCCTATTATAGAAAGAATTTCTCACATTCGCAAGTTGCCGATCGTTTATTAAGTTGCATTCCGCAAAAATAGCATTCCTTAAAGAATCAATATTTGGGTGACGAGTTTTATAAATCTTATTTTTTAAATGACCCCACAAGAAAGTCACACGGTGCCAAATCGGGAGATCTAGCTGGCCAGTTTATAGCACCACCTCGACCAATCCAGCTCTCTGGAAATATTTAATTTAATAATTCCCTCACTTGTGCTCCAAAATGTGCTGGGCATCCGTCATGTTGAAAGCAGACCTCCCGATTCGCATGTGCAACTTCTTCTAATGCAGGGCCAATATGGTTAATTAAAAGATCTAAATAAGCTTCTGAATTTAAATTTCCATGTATTTAAAATGGTCCTATAATGCGATTATTAAAAATGCCTGCCCAAATATTGATTTTTTGAGGGTATTGCGTTGTAGTGGCTAGATTTATTCTGGGATTTTCCTGGGCCCAATGCCTAACGTTTTGTGAATTTGGCTCTTGATTTAAAGTGAAGGTACACTCATCGGTAAAACAAATTGATGAGAGGAAGCTGCGATCCCGATTAGCCCGTTCTTGCATTTCTTCACAGAAAGTTTGCCTTGATTCTTCGTCAAAAGGAAGTAACTCTTGGTGGCATTGGAATTTAAAGGGATGATATTTGTTTTTTTTTAATATGTTACGGACAGTTTCTCTTGAAACATTACATTCTAGGGCAATATATCTTAAACTAGATGTTGGACTAGCAGTTATCAGGCCTATTACCATTTCCTCTACCTTAACATTTAGATTTCTTGGAACGACTAAAAGTTTCTCATAATCCCAGTAAAATTTAAGTTAGCGAACAATAAGGAATTAGCAACTAGGTAATAATAATCAGAATCAGAATTATCTAAATAAAAACCAAGTAAATTTATTAGTAAAAATTACCTTCTTTCAATGAAAGATTCCCAGTATCTTTAAATTTCTTAACTAAATTTTTTATTGTTGTTACCGAAGGAATAGGACTGTTATTTAATTTTACAGAAAATAAGTCACGGACTACCCGCAGACTATTGCCGCCGTAAAATGTTTTCACAATGAAAACTTTTTCTTCAACTGAATAAATATTTTTGTTCATTTTGAAACTCAAATTTTAAATTGTCGATAAATAATGTTGACAGTTCAGACGAATTAAAAATTAGAATCAAGGGAGTCTTTGATTAGAATAAATTAAATTGTCATAGGTAATCTGAGGAATATCCGTGTTTTAATTTGAAAATTATTAGTGTAATTTTTGCTTTTAATGCTTTAATAAATTGGGAAATTGCCGAGTTTTTGATATCCTCATACGCAGAAAAAAATAGTCTTTCGATTGCTATCTTTACCACCACTGTAACTACACATGGGGAGCAGGAATCCCCAAAAATGTAATTACCCATGTTATTTCCCCATGTACAGATGGAAGTTTGTCACACGGTATAAATAGATGATGTATTTAAGTTTTGTTCTGTTGAAAGAGTAGCCTTTCAAGGGCGGCGGCATGTTCAAAGATATGAACATTTATTGTAAGTTTTTATCGCATAACCATAATGATTGCGGTAGTTTTGATTTGGTTGGAGTTTGTAGTCGGCTGCTAGCACATATTTTAACTATTGAAAATATGTAAATAAAAAGACTTTTAAGAAAAAACACGAAGTTTCGGAAAAAGGTCTTCGCTCTAAATGTTTACAACTGGCTTGGGGTGGACTTTATTATGGATACAAGCAACAAGTATTTTTCATTCAGAATGAAAGTATAAGAAGTCCCTAACTTGTAACTACATATTATCTTATATGTAATCAATCATTTCTTGTCCGCGGTTGCGGTTATTGCGACAAAAACAAACGAGAAGCAGAGAACCAAAGAAAATGAAAAGTTGAGTCGTTGCACCGCAAATGTCGGTTACAGTCGGTAGCGGGCAATTGGCAGGTTGCCTTGTATGTCGGTTATCGAAAACTCATTAGCTGGGAGGTAAAATGCCAAGGGGTTGATTCCTGGCGCTAACAGCCCATACAGAGAACAACGAACCCAATAAAAATGCAACGTTATCATTATTTATAACTCCTACTCTCACGCGGCGGTTATGGCCCCAACATTTAAATTTTATTGCGCGCCGTAAAGCAAATGTTTTAAAAAGTGTGGCGGGATAATATCGTAAACATATAGAAAAAGCCCCCGTGTGTTTTTTTACTATTTTATCGATGAATTTTTGATTGGTTTCTGTTTTCCCGTCGTATCCTGCGGTGACATTCGCGTTTTACAGACTCTTGTCTGACCGTCGGTTGTTTCGAACCCGTATACACTGGAACAGAACTCTGTTTTTATGGCGAATCGCTTTTTATGGACGGAGACATCTGCAGCACCAACCATTAGTAATAAACCTTTTTTAACATCTGATAAATACTCCCTTCCTTTTGATTCTTTCCTTGATACTTTTCGTGTTATGACCCGTTCATACTACTTTCTTACAAAAATTTAGTCAGAAAGGAGCGTTTAATTTTACATTAATATTGGAAGAAATCATCATCATCATCAAGTTTTCAGTCCAAAGACTGGTTGGACTCGTACCTCCATCCTTACCTAATAATAATAATAATTCGCCTATGAAAACAGTCACTGCCTTGGACAAATTTTACACTAATCTTATAGGCCGGTTTACGAATGGAAAAAACCGTGAAGTCTAAGGCCAAAGAAAAAAAAAAAGGCCAACTCTAGAAGCCTCGCGCGGTTGCCAAATCTAAAAGCCGAAGCCAGCCTTGCGTTGTTGCCAAATCTATAAGTGACCCCACTTCTACTCTTATTGATTCTCCCATATAACATATTTTCAAACTCGAAGCAGTTGATCCCAAAAATGGAGTGCTACAGGGTTCAGCAGGGGGAACTCCATTGTTATTTACAATAATTAATGAATCGATCTTGATAGGACTTTTTAAATATTACCTTATAAATGCATCTTATTGAAGTTTATATTTATTACCTTATGTGTTTTGTGGAAAACAATTTTACGGCACTGTGCTGTCATTAAAGTTACTAAGATAAGCCTCTAGGAGCACGTTGCTTCTGTCTACTATTTCATCCTTTGTTGTTTGAGCGACGCAAGTTAGGTTCGTTTGGAAACTCGACAGACACAGAGAACAAAAAAGCATAAAAGAATATAGGCCTAATCCCGCTAAAGTATAACTGCTCCGTCTAACACAATCGAGCCAGGAGATTATTCCTATCCGACCTCCGTTCTCTAAATTTATTGCGTATACGCAATTGGGGATTTTCCTTGGAGCCGGACGAGATTTTCTCCTTCACTTTGAGCGGACTCTCCCTCTTCTCGGGGCGTGTGCACTTCCAATCCCGAATGAGTCATTATCACCCCATAATTAAGCACGTTTACCTTTAGGAAGTAAACGAGTTTTTTCAAGCCGAACCCTTTTATGGGGAAATCGATAGATCGAGAAACGTATCTTGGCGAATGTCTGACCCTCTCCTGTGGCACGCAGCGACCCTCCTGGGAAATCGAACTCGTCGAAACATCCCCTCTGCGTTCGTCATCTTGTTACGTATGGATGTTGTCAGATGTCGCGTAATCCGACACTTGTATGCCGAAATTCCCGTTTTATTTTCAATATTTGAACTTGTCAAGTTCCTATAAAACGAATATTCCCTGCTTACGTTGACTGCAAATTAAGTAACGTCGTAGAATTGCCAATTGAAATATACAAGTCGGTGGTTTTTCAGGCAGTAGCCCTCTATCAAAACTGCTTTCATTTCATTCAGAGCCATTTCTAATTTTTCTTTGGGGATGCTAAAATCAGTCGCCCATATTTCTGGTATTCAGAGGTATTTGTGCCCAGAATTCTGAAATGTTTCGAACAGTTTTTATGGGTCAAGTTCGGGGATTTTACTGCCACGCCTCGTATATTACAAATTGTTTAATTAAAATCCACCTAGAAGCGCGTTTTTAAGTGTCATCCTAGGCGGAAGTTCTGGGCGCTCGCCCTCCTTTGGTATTGTATTTTTAAACAGGTTGAATGCGAGGGCTTCTCGAAAAACCGCTGGAAGCATGTACCTACATAAATAGCGAATTTAGGGTGCAGATCTTAGGAATGTCTGATGCTTCCGAGGCCACCATAAAATAAATTCTCCATGTTATTACGGGGAACAACTCCCATTATCCTCCGTGTATACCTTCCTTTTATCAGATTAATGTACTGAAAATAATAAAGGCTACATTTCCATCCGGTTCCGAGATCATGACTCAAAAAATATCTAAAGCCCCAATAAATCTCCAGGGCACGGTGTGTATCGAAATCATTTCCGTTTAGCTGGCTCAGTGAAATTGATGAATTTGTAGCACTTGATTTTATTAAAGCCGACGAGACACCTAATGATTATTATTTGATTCAATTTAACTCCGGTTTGATCAGTTTATAATTATTTATAATATCCACCGCGGGCTTAAGTAATTTTGTGCAATTAAATAATTATTAGTAACGCAAGCAATTTTAGTGATCAGTTTTCTGATGAAATATTTGTCAGAACTCAGAACCATAAATTCCTGCTAGTTTTTGTTGTGGTCACAAAATGATTCCTACAACCAAACATACCCTTGTGTTGTAGCAACTATACGTTTAGTATGTATGTAGTATATACTGTATTGTGCTGCCAAAGAACATTATGGTTCGCATAGCAGAATCGTAAAGCTATTTTTATCACATACTTTTGTTGTAGTAGCAGGAATTTCTTGTTCCGGGTACAAATTGCAGTGATTCTTTTACAAAATATTTCTGTTATTCTAATAAAGTTATTTTGCTTCGTTTACTACTTATTGTGTATTTTCACCTATACTGTTTGGTAAAATTAACAAAGTTGAATGTAGACACGACTGTCTAGTGCAAACTATGGAGAATCAATTTGTGTTGTCACCTCAGCAGAAAGTCGCTGTCTCTATCGAATATTCTGTAAATGTAACTAAAACAACGGCATTCTCTATATTACCAGAATATGTGTTAATCATGTTTGAATTCTTGCAGATCGCAGTTTCTAATAACCAAATTTATGGGTTGGCCTGACTAAAGTCAATTTGTACTTGCAGCAATACTTTCTTGTTGTCTGAACAAAATTATTCTTGAAGAGCCAAACAAACTGTTCATATAATGAGGTTACTATCTGAAATCTTATGGTGGGAGAGGACGTTATATTTGTCGTTTCCTACAAATTTAGCATTTTTTCTGCGTGCGAGCAGCACCTGTCACTTCCACTCAAATCTGCGCAAAACCAAAGTCGCCGGTTCAGTAACTGCAGTCAAGGGGTTGTATTTCTATTTTAATTTTCCGCGGCAGTGGCTTTACTAGAATTATATCTCTGGGGAAGCGGTGTGGCGTTAGTACGTTAGTATGGCATGCCTGTCGACGCGGTTGTTGGTAGTCCTGCAGCGGGGTGAAGGCGCACGTAGAGGGAAGCGATCTGTCAGCCAACAAAGACGTCCCAGTAATGTATTCCTAACCCGATGAATAATGCATGCCGGCATTTAGTTCAGAGTCATTACGGTGCGACATCATCGAAATCAGTCATCAATATTATAGAGATCAAACAGGCATCGGGATGCCAGAACCGAAATATGGGGGCACGATGCCGAGGAACTTATAGAGAATGCGGTCGGCCGTTTGATCTTGAGTGCCTGCACGAGTGCCAACTCGCACTTGAAAGTCAAAGTTTTGGCTGTAGCACGCACCCTGCTCTTGCAAGCACTAAAAACTTTCAGGGGCGCACTTCAAATACCAGAAGTAATTCTAAGTTATAGTAGCTGAGCACCTTCATAAAGACATTCCCCTAATTTTCAGTGAACAATTGTTTATCCAGGACTGTGGAAATTAGGATAATCCAGTATTCCTATATCGTCAATTCCAGAAGAGGATACATTTTAATTTTACCTTAAAAATCCTTTATTCTTAACTTCAACTAAACTTTTCGAAGAAATAGTTGGTTCTACGAAAAAATGTTTTAAACAAAAATTGATGGGCACTAAATTCTATATGAAAAAGGTCCTATGGGATATTTTCATAAATGCAACCGTTTTTACGATAAGACATTGTCAATATTATGGTGTGTAATTGCTGGAGTCCGTACTGTGTGAGCTGTTCCAAAAAGTTTGGAAGCCAATATCACACAACAACCGTATCCATTCAAGTGTTCCGTGAAAATCCGAAAGTGGAATGTTTTATTCATTAAACGATCTTGCGAACAACACATCGATACGTAAACGGGCGGTCGACGGGACGTCTGGAAATAAAAGTGATATGCAAACTGCCTTCTCTGCAGTTTTCCAACAAAATCGTTGAGCGCTTTTTATTGCTCTATTACTTACTCCGAAGGAATAACAATAGGCAACTTTTTTTCTTAAAATCAAGGAGTCAGTGGCTGGGAAATAGGCGCTGCCATCTGTGGAGGAATAATTCTCTTAAGTGTGGTAGGCGAAGTGTACACGATAATAATAATGTAGCAAAAAAATTTTATGTTATAATGCTTTGGTATTCTTGTTGTTTCGCTTATTATTGTGTCAGCAATTGAGTGAATCTGTTAAATCCTGGGAAATCAAAAATTATTTTTAGAAAACTTGTTGCAGGTGTGTAAGTATACTATGCAACAAAAACTACTTCCGGTTGCGAAATAAATAGTCCAGTAGAGTAACATCGGTGCCCCAGACAAAAAAGCGTCGGTGGAGTTGCCGAAGGGCCGACGCTCAGCTGCTCGCCGCGACGCCTCCAGATCAATATAGACGTCGTAGTTTGGGAAAGTGTCATGTGAAACAAATACGCGTCCGCACGGAGGTCAACACAGGCAACATGTTATCCGGATGGCTAGTAGGAATTTCGCGTGTCCCGGGTGCACGCACGTTTGTCAATCTGACCAGTCGGAGAAAATCCCTTGGGCGTTCGGACTTACGACACGGGTACGTTTAAAGCCTGCCCCTAAATTGGCGTAGTTATACTAATAGGTTCCTCTTCCGGAGATCGGCATACCGTTTTAGGGTTGATTGCATGCAATTCCGACCTGTGAGAAATCCAGAGAGAGGTGTATAACCGTACACCCACGCTGGGTTCCTGTTGGCTTAAAGCGAAGAATTTCAAATACCAGATAAAGTTCAATGAATTTAGACCCTCACTTTAACCAAGCAGGCTGTGAGCAAATATTGCTTAGAAGCGGTGAACTGTGCCAGTTTGAATTTGCTGCGTAAATTGCAATAAAACGGAAATTATGACAAAAATATATCGTACAGTCAACTCGATCTATTTTAACTTGTTTCAAGGAGCATCAAGCTCATTACAAATACGGCCGTACAGATAAGTCTAGCAAGGCGTCGCACGCGTTGGAAACGCAGTGAAATAACAAACAACAGGCAAGCAATAATAATTAAGCAATAAGCGAACAATTAATTAACCCTAATCAATCCAACAATACAACAACACAAACTTCTCTACAAACACTTTTATATACAACAGTCAATACCGCCTCAAAACGCTCCGATATTCACTACGAGAAAAACAAGTTACGCCCACACTGTCAACAAATCACTTTATGGCATGAACTATTAACACTTAACATATGAAATCTCTTGAATTTATCGCCTTCATATTCTATCGCATTTTTCTCTTTAATAATGTCGCTTCAAGAACTAAAAACTAAAAACTCCGCCTCTCATTTGCCCTTATATACCATCTAAAGATAGTTTCTAGAAACGCCAGACTTCTAGTTGTCGTAGCTGATGGAATATTTTTTTGCAATTTCATTCTAGACGAATTCGATTCATGAGTAAATAAGGTCAGCGTTATAAAACAACTGTCTGTTTATTTACGTTGAATCATCCTTGGCGTAAACAAGATCATCGTAGGCGTCGCTTGTGGGGCCACTCTCTCGTAACAATATAAATATAAACAAGGATTTGCTAGCTCACAAAACGCTGAAACTTCAGATAGTTACTGATGTTTGAAATGCATAGAATTAAAAGGCAGTTTCAGTCTCATTTACATCGCACTATATGATAAATATAATAATCAGACTGACCTACGTGTGTGCTACTACATATATATTAAAAATACAAGAATAGGTTGTTTGTGAAGCGTTAATACACCCGACCCGCCTGTTTAATAAATTGTCTTACCGTTCTGAAAATAATATCCCCCTGATGTATGCCTCCTGAAACACGTGTCTAATAAATCAGTCAAAATATTTCGACCTCCCGCAGTCTTCCTCGCGGGACTCCCTCCGAATATCCGCGGCACACACGCATTCCGTAGAAGCATATTAGGAAATATTTATGCCACAAAGTCGAAACTCACAGACAGGAACCTGGTGTACTTATTCCACATTCTTTACTGCACTTTGCTGTAAAGGTGAGGTTCCTGTATTGCAAATTATGCAAAAGACACGGTATTTAAAAAATATTATTTTGTCTCGGCTGCTCGATTTTTCTTTCTATCCCGAAACTTATTGAATTAAATGTTAACAGTTAACAGACAGACTTTTAGAAGTCGGGTTGTAACGTTGCAAAAGTAAACACATTGGATAATCAAAATTGATTAGTGTTCACTTTGGACGTTCCGTCCAAAGTCACGCCGTGATGTGGAAGATAGGTACGTCATCTGAGTTCGTCAACACAGGTGGGAGAAGCACGCGCGCGCCATACGAGACAACAGTCAAGGGAGATGGATGGTAGTTGCGGCCGGCACTAATGTGATGTCATGTATTTTCATCCGGCACTACTCCTCCCTCTAGAAATCTGGAAGTCAACCGCCGAAGCTAGACCCCACTCTCCGCTTATAAAAGTGGAGATTCCCAAGAAGAAATTAAGTACCTGGTCGTCCGGCCCTCAGTCAGGACCAGTACTCCCGGCATCTGAGATGATGCTGGCCGCTCCGATCCGAAACATAAGTACTTGATTGAGCTTGCCTAAGTTCGCCGTGTGATTAACTGATATTCAACGAATACTAGATTTGAGTAAGTGCCCGGTGTATGATAGCTGGTATTCAAGAAATATTAACTATCAAACACACCTAGTAGTGAGTGGATTAGATCCAGCTTTGCGTAGCGAGGGAGTAGATACAGCAGGAGCTAAGGGTGTCTGCTAGTGTGGGTTGGATCGATTCGGCAATCTCGTGGTGACAAAAGTCAACAAATGAGACGACATAACAGTTAACAGACAAATGCACTAATAGAAAAGCTTTGATACTAACGGATCAAAGTGGCCGAAAAGAAGAGACAAAGTAACGTTGTAGGGTCATTGATTACTCTAATAATAATATACACCCAAAAAATGTAATGGGAAATGAATTTCCTCCTATTGCATAACAATATGTATGGAGTGTCTACAACGCTTTTCAAAGGAACAACAATGAACTCTTGAATAATTGAATTACACGTTTTGTGTGGAGAATAATGTTAAGAACGCGTCGTTTAGATTTGTGATAGTTCATTCTCGTGTGTATGCAATATTCATATACCACTGTGACGTTAACAGAACATTACAGAGCGGAAGCAGCTTATGCAACAGAAAAGTAACTGGAGATATTACCGCGATACGAATCGAAACACGGGCGGTATATTAAACACATACATCACCCCAAAACCAGAGAAGAAATATTACCCTATTTTTCCATTAGGCGCCAAGGTTAACGCCGACAAAGCGCGATACAGAGCACCAGCAAACCGAAACTTAATTCTCCTAGCGAAACGAAAAAGTCAGTCGACTTTTTTGCATCACAAAAGTTAAATCCTAACCAATAAAAAGCGAGACGGTGTAACGGGAGACCGCACTTATCGGCATTCTGTAGTGGTATAGCTTTATCGGAGCCACTGTATAAATGGGGATCGCCGAAAACGGGACATCAATTGTCCTGAAACATGGCTGCAATTCGCACACGTTCGCTTTCACTAGACATAATTTTTTTTCGGTCGGATGCAAAACACGTTACGAAAAATTTTAGCCGATACTCCATTTATTGAATGAGTTTTCCATTTACTTTCGTGTCTGCCTATTCTGCAATTCTGTATGCGTTTCTCGTAAGTACGTCGAAGTGCAATAGTGCTATTGCGCATTAGCATACTTTACGGATACAATAAAATGTCTTGCAGTACCAGTGGCGCAGGTAAAATTTTCAGCTACCGGTGAGCTCTTGAAAAGGTAAGGTGGCGGGTTGCGAATGGAAAGGTGTTTTACGTACAGAGTGTTACACAGTCAATATCTCTGATATTGGCCCCCTTCTGCCTTTAAAGCAGACATTTAATATAGCTGGAAAAAGCGTGGCACGGCCTTAAGCAGCGTGCCGGAATAAGAGTAGATATGTATATTGCAAAACGAAACTTTGCCACTTAAGAGAACTTTTTCTCGACTCTCTCTCTACCTAGTAAAACTCAAAACGATTATACGTTTGGGTCCGAAATGCAATTACGTTGAAGTTGCAAGAAGTCGTCTCATAACCGCAAAACTTTTAAAAGAATTACGAATTCACCCCCTTCCCATTAAAGTATACAGAGACAAATTATAATACCCAAGAACAGCTCATTTTTCATTATTTAAAATATGCTAAATACGGACTGACGAAGTCAATTTAAAATTTCTCGGAAGTTATACTTTCCAGACTTCTGCGTCAGGGAAGTTTCGCTATAGCGTTTTGCTGCAACGAAAATTATTAAAGAATCATGACACCCATTAGCTCACAATACAGTTGAAGATGTTGAAGAGCTGAACCACAATTTCGTATTGAAATTTGGAATATGTACAACCGAGTCGTGAAAGAACTCCCACCTACGAATAATTCGATTGAAGGAGAAAGTACGTCCAATTAAACAGAAGACTTCGGACGCTCGTGGAAAATTATAATCTAACAAAATTTTGAATGAAAGGCGTGCGGAATCTATCGAATGTTTGAAAAATCGAAGCTCTAACAAAACATGTAATACCTTTAATAATTAGGTTTCTCCCGATGTCCGATGACAAAAGCTGTCTAGTGCCACTCTGGGGATCGAATCTGTACACTCAGCCGAAAGTGATATATTCTGTGGTTGAAGAGTCTACGATTTAGAATCAACATAGAAATTGAATTCCAAAGCAAACTGATCATCCATAATATTGTGGGTGTTTTCAATTTTCGGTTAAGTGGGATTTCGTTTGGGGTGCGTTAATATTGATTTACACGCGCTATAGACTCGCACCGACATTGATATTGGGGAACAGAGCACAGAAGGGCTTTAGCACAGCAGGTGAAAAATAACTGTAATCAAAACGATCTAGGAAAATGACGAGTTTTATTTGTAATTGCTTAGACTAAAACTTGACTAAAACCGAAACGTTTTCAGATTTTGTCATGTGGAGTGTCTAATAATTTCAGGGAATATTGGCCGCAGCGATGGCAGAGACGCCATAAAGCGTCTAATGGATTTTCCAGTCTAGTGCAACGCATTTTCCAAATTGTGCATTGCATGAGCGTCCTCGGTACACAAAAGCGTGTTTAGAATTCTGTAAATAGCTGTGAAAATGTCACAATAACGAGCATCTCGCTTGAGGAAGCGTTAGGTAGTTAAAGAAAAGCATAAGCTAGATTGAAACGTTGTAATCTACCCTAAGATTGATAACGCTGATAAGTAAAGTAAAGAAAATCTCTCGCTTTTGCCTTAGGGACATCGGGGAACATTCTCATCATCAAAAACTATTCAAAGTCTCTACTCCTATATTTTCATTTAACCTAAAAGGCCAGGGAACAAGCGCTTGTCTGAGGAACAGCTCGGCGGCAGCTTCAGTTTATAAACTTTATTCCAGGAGGTAATAGCTTTTTTAGGCGGTTTTTGGTAAGTCTCGGAAACAAGAGAAAAATGGACAAAATGGATCTCTTTTATGAAACTTTCTCGGGGCTAGCAGTTTATAAAATAGAAGTCAATAGATTGTTTTTACGTTCTCAGATTTAGTTTTCGTCTATACTATAGCAAGAGTGCTTTCTTGCTTCTTTTAAAAGATAGTCGTACTGGCGCCTCCACCAAAATTGAGTCCTCACCGATGTGCTCACCTGTATAATACAGGTGAGTCAGTTTTTTGTAGCATGACTTTATCAGTTGATAGAAGATCTTCTCTCAAGAAAAAAAGTTCCTATAAACGTAGCTTAGAATGCCTCATTTGTGAAATACTTACAGGGTGTTGAAACACATATTTTCCCTTAACTTTTCCTTGATATAAAAATAACTGTTTGAATTAGAATCCGGATAGTTCAACATTGAAATCTACCGTTCAATGTTTCCAGTGGCGTAGTTGGAAGGGTACCCTTGAGTATTTTTGTTGAGAAATATATTAACCAATTGGAATTTGTCAATTTTCATTCACCCACCCCTACTACTGATATATCATAACGTAATATTTGAATTAAGAATCCCAGGGTTGTATTTGATTTTCTTGACAGTTAGACCATTTAATTTGCAGAAAAGTAATACGTTTATAATATCTAAATAAGCCGTTTCCAAGATATACGATTTTAAAGTAATAAAAAGAACACAAGTTCCTATGAAATGTTGCAGAGAGAATTTTGTTTTCATGATATTACACGAAGAACTTGATTTATAAGAAACCGTGTAATTTCGGCGCCATATTTAGTCCATATTATGACACATCACTGGAAGAAGAATTCGTAGTAGAATCGATATGGCACTAAGATATATGTATACAGGGTGCTATTTAAAATAAGAAAGCGAATGAGTTTGGGGTGCTTTTTATACCAAAAATGCCCTGCGATATCTATAGCGCGCAATTACTATTTGTTTTTATTCTCTTTCAATTTATGAAATATGGAAAGCTTTAATGAAACATAAATAGAACTTATCAAACGCTACTTGAACGAATCCAACGCCTGAAGTAATTAATGGCTAGAACATCAAAGTTAAAATAGCTTCGCGCTTATCGTTTCCTAAATGTATGTATAAGGCTTCTTAGTAAGTTTCCAAGATTAAAAGTAAATACCTACCTTTAAATATGAAGTTCATAAGCTTAATGACTATTAGAGGCGTAGGAATTAAAAAATCGAAACAAAAGTAGTTAACAAAAATGGATTAAGTTCTTGAAACTGATCAGATTGTGTATTCAGGTACAAATATAACATAATACAAACATGATTGTGAAATATTAATGGTTTGTAACTTGATCCATACAGTACCACAACATGGTCCTTCGAGCCGTATACCTACTTTACACTGGTTAGATTCGTAGATTTTCAATTTATTGTGTGTTGCTTTTGTAACTTGATCTATTCAGTTCCACAACAGAAACAAAAACAGAACCGGACACAAAGAAGCTAGCAGATAATCAGTATAGCAAGAAACGGCGTTTCTCTTAATTTCTCTGACCGAGACGTGGAAACGGCAGCAATAGACCGCAACGAGGGCGATACAGAAGTGTCAAAACTCTCGTAAATATTTTGCTCGGAAAACTTTCTTGGTATGTAATAAAACTTACCGGGAAAACTTTACCAATGCAGTTATGCTGAACGGTTTTTGTAACAGTACAATAGCGGCCGGCTTTCCGAGAATAAACTCGGCAAAGTTGTGAGCTAGCGATAACTTTTAAAAGATTCGATGGCTTTTATCGCTATTGGTTTTGTGTATTATATTGGTATAAAAACTAGGCACTCGAGGAGTACTTCTTGTTTATTACTGTTTTGTTTCCGGTATGATGCGGGCAATTTCCTGGAAAACGATTAACTTTTACTTACGCCAGAGTTTTCCAGAAAACTTGCTCTTAATAGTTCTTAAAGATTCTGCTTTTTTAGTCGGTACTGAAGTTTCTTATCTTTCGCTGTCTGGCTCCATTTTATTTATTCTTTATTGGCAGGTTTTAATAAAGTCTAGGATATGGAGTTCCTACTTCATTTATTACTATGTATTCGGATGCCTTTTGGGTTGGGAGAGAACAAGTATATACTCGAGTATATACTCGTATCTACTGATGGAATATACTGTAGTAATAAAATAAGTGGTCTGGAATTGTCGGAAATTTTACGAAAGCTGTTGCGTTGATTGGTAGCCACGAGTGTAAATTTGACAGTTAAAAGATCACGAGCGCTTGCGCGAGTGATCTTCTGTCAAATTTGCACGAGTGGTTAGTAAAAGCAACAGCTTGAGTAAAATTACCTAAAAATTCCAGACCACGAATTGTATTTGACAAGATTATTTTTTGAATAGCAGCAAGGTAGTTCAAAACGAAATTTTATTTCAATTAATTCACATACAAAGAAATGTGTTGGGAATATTTGACGTTTGGCAGGTACTAAAGTAACTAGATTATACATTATAAATGCACCTACAAATTCGAAACTATGGCAACTTGTTGATAGTCACTTCTGTGATATATTTGTGTTTAAGTTGGTAGCTAGCAATTGTTCTTGAGTTACAAGTTTTACGTTGGCATTAGTGAGTGAGTAGTATGTCAACTGTCAGAGATAGGTGCGTCAAGTTCTGTATTAAAATTATAACACATCGTTTCTTTTACAATAAATAAAACCTAAACTGAATCAGGTTTATACATTACTCTTCCACTCAAGAATCATCCATAGGTTATGGGCCCAGAAGACAAGAAAGTAATAGTGTAGACTTGTTCAGTGGAAAGGTGAAAGTAAGGAAGTTGTAAAAGAAAACGGAAGTCAGAAGCTGTGTGAATAAGATGGCGTCAGGAAATCAACAGTTGTTCAGTGTGAAACCGTTTGATGGAAGTGGTTTTTCTAACTGGGAATTTCGTGTAAAACTACTCCTAGAGCAAGCCAATGTAATGGAAGTTATTTCACAGACACCTCCAGAAGTACCAGCAGAATTGGAAATTTTTAAGAAAAATGATGTTAAGGCTCGTAACATTATAGTTCAATGTTTATCTGATAATGTTCTAGAAATGGTAAAAACAAAAACTACTGCCAAACAAATCATGGATGGCCTAGAAGCAGCGTATCAAAAGAAAGGAATTTCAAATCAAGTTCAGTTGCAGAGAAAGTTGAGAAGCCTAAAATTCTCTGATGGAACATCTTTAAACCAATTTTTAACAGAGTTTGAACAGATTGTGTTTGAGTTAAGAAGTGCTGGTGGAAAACTCGAAAATAGTGAAGTTGTGTCGCAACTCTTATCTGCGATGCCTGAATCATATCAAGCAGTGACAACCGCAATCGACATTATGTTTTGTCAAGATGAGACGAAAGTCACAGTTGAATTTGTAAAAAATAAGTTGTTAATGGAAGAAGCAAGACAGCAGAAAAATAAGTTAGATGAAGGTGAAAACAGTAATGCTACATTTGCTGGGTTTAAAAGTAAGAATTGATCGAAAAAGCAAAATGTAAGTGCAGGTCGAGGTACAGGAAAATTTATGAAAAGTAGTAGTAGTAGTTCAGTTTTTCCTTTTCGATGCCATTATTGCAAAGAAAAAGGTCATATGCGCTACCAGTGTCCTAAAGAAAAGAAAAAGCAGGCCAATATAGCGGAAAACGGTGAAGAAGAGGAAATATCATTTTTGACAGTGTCAAATGATGCACTGTCAAGCGGTCAGCTGGATTTTAACGAAGTGAAGTTTGTCGTAGATAGTGGCGCGAAAAATCATCTGGTTAGTATAAATATGAGTCAGTTTTTACTGAATAAAAAAACTGTAAATCACAACATAAATGTTGCCAAGCAAGGTGAGTGCATAGAAGCTAAGAAAGAAGGCGATCTAAAACTGAAGTCTGAAAATGGGCGTATTATTTCAATGAAGAAAGTGTGGGTGTGTGAGAAACTCTTTCATAATTTACTCTCTGTAAAGAAACTTGAAGAAAATGGTTTAGAAGTAATATTTAAAGAACAGCAAGTGCTTATTGTTAGAGATGGTAAAGTTTTGTTGAAAGGGAAACTGTGCGGAAATTTATATATCGTAACACTCAAAGTTCGTCTTGTTCCTGAGGTTCATGCAACGGTTGAGGATACAATGTTGCTTCATAGACGAATGGGACATTCATCCAAGTATGCAGCCCCATACACGTGCGAAGTATGTTTGCAAGGTAAGCAGTCGAGGTTACCATTTAATACTGTTCCAGAAGATAGGAAAGCGAAACGTATTTTGGAAGTAGTTTCGAGTGATGTTTGTGGTCCAATAAATCCTCCAACTTATGATGGGAAAAGTTATTTTGTTACATTTGTTGACCATTTTTCACACTTTTGTGTTTGCTATCTGATCAGTAAGAAAAGTGAGGTTATAGGAAAATTTGAGGAATATGTTAATCTTGTTGAGGCAAAGTTTGGAAGCCGAATAGAAAGAATTAGGTGTGATAATGGGGGGGAGTACTCTTCTAATGCTATTAAAGAATATTGTGTCAAACATGGAATCAAGTGTCAGTTTACTATAGCCCGTAATCCAGAACAAAATGGTGTAGCTGAACGCTTTAACCGTACAATATTAGAAAAGGCTAGGCGTCTTATTTTTGATTCTAAGTTAGATAAAACTCTATGGGGAGAAGCTGTTAGGGCAGCTATTTATCTTATAAATAGGACTGAAACAAGAGCTTTGGCAAATTTGAAGACTCCGGCTGAAGTTTGGTATAATTGTAAGCCAAATTTGGATAAAATCAAACTTTTTGGGTGTACTGCATACAACTTAATACCAAAAGAAGACATGCATTCAAAACTTGATTCGCATAGCCGTAAGTTGATCATGGTTGGTTACACAGATAACGGTTATCGGCTTTGGGACTCAAATGACAGAAAAATTGTCCTTGGAAGAAATGTCATTTTTGACGAAAAGGGTAAAAATGATTTCCCTGTAGTGGAGATTAATGATGAGCCAAAACAAAATAAAAATATGATCGAAAAAGAAACCCCTGTTAGTACTCCAGAAATTGCGAATGAGGAAATTGAAGAAGAAAGCGTCAGAAAAAGTGTAAGAAATAAGAAAGTGCCAAAACGCTTTGATGATTATGAACTGAATTATGAAGATTATGAAGCAAATTTAATGGTGGCATTATCTGCTGGAAATTTACTATCAACATTATGGATGATTCTTGAGTGGAAGAGTAATGTATAAACCTGATTCAGTTTAGGTTTTATTTATTGTAAAAGAAACGATGTGTTATAACTTATCAACAAGCAAAATTATCGAAAAAATTACCGGGGGTAAATACATAATAAGAGATCATTTTTTATCGATAAATACGTGTTTAATTATGTATGAAAGTTTTATTGTCATGGCAAATAATCGAGAATCAAGGTAGTGAAAAAATCGCGAGAGCTTGCTCGAGCGATTTTTTCTACTTCCCTTGATTCGACATTTTTTTTTTGCATATTATTATTATTAATGTTTTCAGTCGTAAAATTTTCTTGCCTTATGTTTATATCTCTTGTAGTTTGGATTCCAGAAGGTCCAGGTCTCAGGTTGTTTATTAAACTAGCATGATGTTCCTCGTCTAACTGTAAATAAGGGCCTAATGACTTAGCATTTGCATGTCCAGTCATTATGATGAGCTGTTCTTCCGGGACACCTGATTTAGCAAGATTTGATACAGCACTTGATCGATTTGAATGATTCGTGATTTTGTTTGTCAGAGTATCAAGCCCTATTCTTTCAGCAGATTGTTTGGTCCATTTTCCAATCTCATTTACTCCATAAGGCATATTTTTGTACCATTCAGAATTGTTTTTATTCCAGTAAGAATTTACAGTCCGAAATAGTCGATCTGACGTAATTCTATTAGTGCATTTAGAAATAAGCTTTTTAAATAACCTTACCGGGCACATAATATCGAGATTATTGTAATTAGGCACTAACCACTTACTGTCTGATAATTTTTGAGCTCCACCCTGGCATGTTTTGGAAAAAATCGGGTTGTATTCAATTCTTCCGGTTACGTTACCATTTGATTTCTTTTCCTCTTTAAAAAAATGCACTTTGCATTTTGCTGCCTCTCCCCCTCTCCGGGCTAGTTCGAATGCTATTATAAGATACAGTTTTTTTAAGTCCTTCTGGACAATTTTCGTTCCACAGATTCATTATTGTATATATTTATTTCTTACTCAGAGCAGTCGAACTTTGCTTCCTCTTTCTGAGAATAGACAGAAGCTGCTTTCGTTTCGCATTTTTTGCATCCCTTGCTTGTTTGAATTCAATGCCTGTAAATTGATTAAATTTTCGGGCGCACTCTTTGTAGTATTTTTCTTGAAGGAGTTTTGCAGTGACATTCCACATGGTCTTTATAACGCATTCTTTATAATCTTCACCATCAGCTCTCTTCATATTAAAAACCCAATCATTCATTATCAGTCCAAGCTCTTGATTTGAAGTAATTTCTGGAAGTTCCTATTGGTCAATTTGACGATGAAAAAAATTATCATTAAACTATTTTTGATTTCTGCCCATAGATTTTTTATCGAGAACTTTGGCAATGTTCTGGAGTGGACCAGTGAAGGCATGCTAAAAACATAGTTCAATTTTGTGCAGTCTTCTTTTTTCGATTCTTTTTGAGTTCGATTCTTTTTCGATTCTTTTTATATTCGATTCTTACTTTTTGCATCCGATTCTTTTCCATTTGATTCTTGTTCGTTTTTTTCTTTCGATTCTTTATCGATTATTTAAACATCCGATTCTTTTTCGATCATTTTTGCGTTAAGTAGGTATATTCTTTTTACGATTACCTTCTTACTTACTTCATCAAGTTTCCATAATTTTCTGCAGCCCGCTTACGAAAAGAGTACATAGTCGAGTAAAATCAACCTTCAATTGTGACGAAAATTTTTTTTGGCGTAGAACCAAGTAAAATCTATATGGTTGTGTTCCTTGTATTATTTTCCATATGAATCTTTGGTTTACGACATTTCTGGTCTGTGCAGAACTTTTTTATTTTCGAAAAATGTAAAATTTTGCATATGTATGAAACAGTTGGTTTTTAAAACACAACACGCCATATCTCAGTAAATATTTGAGATATCGACTTGAATTTTTTTTTAAATTAAAGTAGAAACATGAACGCCTCAAACAGTACTAAAATATTTTAAAATATCACAATATTTTTTGCGGAAAATAATTAGAAACTTCATTTTACTTCGCTTGTGCATTATAAATTTCGACATGCGACAAACTTTTTTATTTTTGAAAATACGTCTGTAAATGCTGCGAATGAAATGAAGAGAAAGGTTGTAAAAAGTTTTTGGAGAAAGAATTATTGACCTATGAGTCATAGTTTTGAAGTTATGATTTTTTGTCAGGCGCGGCCTAATGAGCGGGCGGGTCGTGGCAATGCACCATCAGGGTAACGCGTAGCAGACCGATAGTCGGCTACGGATAACGACGCATAAATGAGTTAAAACATGAAAAGAACTTAGTTTATTTTTATTTCTATTTTATACAATCAATATTGAATGTCAGATTCAGCATCTGATTCTTCCTCTTCTAATTTTACTGCAGTATTAACAGAATTCTTGCACTTCCAGTCTATAGAATATTTTAAACCTTCTTTTGCACAGTTACATCTATTACTATTACAGTTTTTATCTGGACACAAAAGTGATAAAGGTTGTCTCACAGATGGAGGTATGGGGTCCTGGTTACCAAATAAGGCTTTCCAGTGGTCTTTCTGAAATGTCCAGCCGTATTTTTCTAGGCTTACGAAGTTAATGTTGTTAATGTGACTAGAATACCATGTTTTTAATTGGTACATACATCTAAACCGGGAAAAATCAAATGCGATTAAATGTATAATAAGATATGAATTCGAATACAAACCTTTGCAAATACAATTTACAATCATCGTCTGTAGTCAGGATTTCAGACGCAGGCCGATTCGTGTGTTAGTCAAAAAAAGTCGTAATTCGTTTAATGTTCTCACGCCTTTTTGTTTATTTTTGTATAAATGCAACTGCAATCTCATATGCGCGTTCAAATGACAGATTTGGCAAGTCCATCATATCCTTCAGGTTGTCGGCGTTTTTAAGTAATACATCAAGAGCGGAAGGGCGGTTTTCTTCCCAATTTTGTAAACGCACTGGTAGTATCACACCCAGTGAGACAGTGTATTGCCAAATAAACATTGCGATACAGTTTTGCCAATTTTTGTATAATATATTTTACCATTATAATACGTGTGTTTGTTTTTGGCCTAACCGCAGAAAGAGATTACAATTATATAATTCAGGTACCTTACTACAGTAGTGTATGAACAAAATAAGCACGTTCGTATCTACAGATTTGATCAAAATAGTTTTACTGTAGATACATTCCTACAATGCACGTAAAATTATGCGCCTATCTGCCTCGTCCTGATTGCTAAAAAGGGAATGTAATGGTATGCATAATTTTATATGCATTATAAGAATGTACCTATAGTAAAAATATTTTGTTGAAATCTGTAGATATGGACGTGCTTATTTTGCTTATTATGCAATTAGGCCATACCAAAAGCACACGTATTACCTATAATGGTACAAGATTATAAACAAAATTGACAAAACTGTATCGCAATGTTTATTGGAAGTACACTGTTTCACTGGGTGTGATACTACCAGTGCGTTTTACAAAATTGGGAAGAAATCCGCTCTTGATGTATTACTTAAAAAGGCCGACAACCTTAAGGGTATGATGGACTTACTAAATCTGCCATTTGAACGCACATATGATTGCAGTTGTGTAAGTTTTATATTAATTTATACAAAAATAAACAAAAAGACGTCAGAGCATTAAATGAACTAAGATTCTTTTGGCCAAAAACACGAATAGACCAGAGTCTGAAAACCCGCCTACAGACGATGCTTTTAAATTGCACTTGCAAAGGTTTGTATTCGAATTCGTATCTTGTTATACATTATAATCGCATTTGATTTTTTCCCACTTTAGATGTATGTACCAATTCAAAACATGGTATTCTAGTCACATTAACAACATCCACTTCGAAAGCCCAGAAAAATACGGATGGACATTCCAGAAAGGCCACTGGGAACCCTTATTTAGTAATCACGACCCCATACCTCCATCTTCTGTGAGATAGCCTTTATCACTTTTGTGTTCAGATAAAAACTGTAATAGTAATAGATGTAACTGCGCAAAATAAAGTTTAAAATATTCTATAGACTAGAAGTGCAAGAATTGTGTTAATACTGCAGTAAAATTAGAAGAGGAAGAATCAGATGCTGAATCTGACACTCAATATTATATAAAATAGGAATAAAAATAAACTAAGTTCTTTTCATGTTTTAACTCATTTATGCGTCGTTATCCGTAGCCGACTATCGGTCCGCTACGCGTTACCCTGATGGTGCATTACCACGACCCGTCCGCTCATTAGGCCGCGTCTGACAAAAAATCATAACTTCAAAACTATGACTCCATAGGTCAATAATTCTTTCTCCAAAAACTTTTTACAACCTTTCTCTTCATTTCATTCGCAGCATATACAGACATATTTTCAAAAATAAAAAAGTTTGTCGCATGTCGAAATTTATAATGCACAAGCGAAGTAAAATGAAGTTTCTAATTATTTTCCGCAAAAAATATTGTGATATTTTAAAATATTTTAGTACTGTTTGAAGCGTTCATGTTTCTACTTTAATTTAAAAAAAAATTCAAGTCGATATCTCAAATATTTACTGAGATATGGCCTGTTGTGTTTTAAAAACCAACTGTTTCATATATATGCAAAATTTTACATTTTTCGAAAATAAAAAAGTTCTGCACAGGCCGGAAATGTCGTAAACCAAAGATTCATATGGAAAATAATACAAGGAACACAACCACATAGATTTTATTTGGTTCTACGTTGAAAATTTTTTTTTCGAGAAATAAGCGAGTTAGCGGCCTGGATTTACTCCACTAATATTATGTACTAATTTATTGTTCAAGTTCTAATTTGAAAAAAAATTAAAATCATAATTTCGTATGTAGTTTATATTTGCTTGAGTTACTTCTTCGTATAGTACTTAATTCACGTTGAATTAATAAAATACTGCCAATGGAAAAATTTATTAGTGTATTGACTGGTTTCAAGATTAAAGATCTCGTCTTCAGAATATGTTTACATAAAGTAAAATTGTAAATAAATTAATATGTTTATTTTCTTTCATTTTATGGGCTAATTGCGCGGAATAATTCAGGGGAACGTACTGCCACTGTCTGTTTCTGGAGGAATTTTAAGGTTCGCGCGATATGCGAATATAGGAGCTTGTGCCTTGAAAGGGGTAATTACCGAAGCGTATATTAATTAGTTAGTGCCTTACTCGTCGGTAATAGCTTCGCCAGTTATAACGCTATGCTGATGGCTTTTATGTAATGTTAATTATAGATACGTCATTAATTTTTTAATACAGTCCCTATAGAGTAAACAGACTTGATTTGCTCGGTGAATTTACAGCTGGTTCAAGTTGTATCAGAGCACATCGGGATTAAACGACACTTAATGTAGCAGTTTCTCTCGATTCTATTATTTGAAGCGTTTAAAATAGTTCTTACTGAATAGCAGGAAACCACCATCTTCTTCAACCCCTATCCATCCACTGTTGAAGATAATTTTCCTTTTTTTGTATTCTAAAGCATTACAAAATGCCACCTTAACTAATTATAAAATAATTATTGGTAAACTCAATATGTTCTAAATGAACCAGTTTTTTTATCAGCTGACCTGCAGGTTAAAACAACAATCCTAATGTTTTAACTGCTCCAAATCTAATAACCTCTGTTGAACTTTAGCATGCCTGGTCACTATTTGGTATCATAACAAAGAAAATCGCATCATTCTGCAAGCTTATCTCCGCCGTGGGTTGCTTGCAATCGAACCGTCTCGCCAGCCAGGAGAAGAGGAGAATTAGTAAATAAACATTAATTTATTCATGTAGCTGTTCGGCTTCAGGATATTTGAAATTGAATTCCTTCTTTGAAGATTGCATTTCATAAGTTCAACGATCCGGCACCAACACACTTTATTGGCAGAAAACTCATCTCTTTTAAATTACTGTCCCTTCCACCACGGCGACGGCGGTTACAGTCGCCCAACAGCACCAGAAATACGGAACCACATAAAGGCCTCATTTATTTTAAAGAGATCTGCAAGTTTGCAGATTTATTAATGCGAGTCCGTACTGTACGTGCTGCCGCTGTGGATATTGCAACTATTTTTGAAGTTATTGCGGTTTTAGGTACATAGCATGTGATTTATGGGAGCATTACGACATAAATGGTGAAATAAATGGGTATAATATCTCTCCATACGTTCAGCGAATAACATGAGTATTGTTTAAAATACTACTTCTATAGGTGTCCCAAAGGTAGTCTCTCAAGGCAAGAAACTAACAGTAGGAGCTGCTTCAGCATCCAGCTGGTAGGGCTGAAGCGAGATAACATGAGTATTGTTTAAAATACTACTTCTATAGGTGTCCCAAAAGTAGTCTCTCAAGGCAAGAAACTAACAGTAGGAGCTACTTCAGCGTCCAGCTGGTAGGGCTGAAGGCTATCGAAAGACTATTTCATTACAATTTTTGGAAAAAAGAAACACTGGCTCAGGAGGGAGGTACGCGTCCAAACAGTGTTCGGACTGAGAACCTTATAATGATGATGTGTAGTATTATGTGCAGTATGTAGTACGCTGACCACCTTTCCATGTAGTGATTACCCCCTCGAAAAGAAGAGCCAATCATTCCCTAAAATATCCAGTGCTATACGTGCCAACTTCGCGGCAAGCGATAACCGCGCTTCAGCATTTAGATGCAAACACAATGGGAATTAATAAACGGCGACTTATAAATATGCATAATGCAAATGAGTGCTTGTTAATTTAATTCGCAGACCCCTGTTTACCCCCTTACCTACTATTTAATTAAATTTCTATGCATGCGTTTTTGGTGCCAGGTTTAGGCTGAGCGCCGGTTGCCGAGTGTATCAATTTTATTCGCATCAAGAGGATAATGCTCGGTAATCCGAAAATTATCTGCAAAATGGAGACGTAATCGAAAGAAAATTAGGTTGACAGCGGGGAATATACAATGAGTTCACCCCTTTTTCTTTTCGATATGGTTCCGTATAATAATCATCTCTATTTAATAGGAAGAATTTCATGAATATTTTAGACAGTTTTTCGTTATCGTCATTGAAACGCATAGCTAATATTTTGATAAGAATTCTAAGCAGTCTGAAATAGAAACAAATGTATACATGGTGTCTAACGCTACTACAGTTTTCTAAAAATAAAATATATTGATTAAACCGAACATATCTCTAGGTATACATAGTTGCTTGGTTGTAGTGTTATCGATTGTCAAAGTTCTCGAAAAATATTATATTTTTTGCGCTTGCTTTAAGCATCTACAAGTTGTTATAAGTAATTCGAGAACGGCAATACGAAATATAATTAAATGATGAATTGACTTACCTGTAAGAAAAATTGATCCAAATTATGAGTATATATTACTGTTCGAAGAATTACTAACCCTCCCTCTTCTGCCCACCAAATTCCGATTTAGATTTCTGCCATAAAATTGCTGATCCTGCCCAGTGATGGTGGATCCAGCGCCGTATGAGGCACGGCAGACGTTGGGATCCGAAAGAGTTCCAATAATTTGCTTTGACGTTCGTGAGTCAGAGCACTCCAAGTTGTTATAAGTAATTCGAGAACGGCAGTTCGAAATATAATGAACCTTTATGCTTTTGGAAACGCAAATAAAGATTGTTATTTAGTACGGAAGCGCTCTGGTGTCACGTATTACTTATTTTCATTTTCCGTTATAACGGATTTTTTCCGTTATAACGAATCTCTTTTTCCGTTATAACGGATCTATTTTTCCGTTATAACGGATCTCTTATAACGGATTTTCCGTTATAACGGATCTCTTATTTCCGATATAACGGATCTTTTTAGGTTAATGTCTTCATTTAAATCAGTGCAATAGTTGGTAAAGAAGGTACTTATTTGTTAGTTATGACCGCTGTCCGCTACCAACATCACCGATAAGTGGATATCGATATCGTATCGTAAGTCACTTGGCGAGTAACACGACACTGCACACGGGTTAGGTAAAATGACTCCCATTAATACTTAATACTATACAGTTCTTGGAAAGTCTGTTATAACGGAATAAAAGATGCGTTATACGGAAAAAGGGATCCGTTATAGCGGAAAAAGAGATCCGTTATAACGGAAAAAATCCGTTATAACGGGGAAAAAATCCGTTATAACGGAAAATGAAAATAAATAATACGCGACGCCAGGGCGCTTCCGTAATTTAGCATTGATTTGATTAAGATTCTTTTTAAATAAACATCTTTTTAATTATCCCTTCTTTTTCTTGCCCCAACATAATTTTTATTATTCGATATCCATCAATTTTTTTTGGTTAATAATGCATTAGCTGTAATTGACAAGTTGCTAATACCCGTCCATCAATAAAATGCCTAGTTTTGAATAGAAAATCCAATTCCGACGAGGCCGCTCCATTCCTAATCAATTCCACAGCATAAAAGCTTGACATTTCTCGTTCCGACTATTAAAAACACAGTCAAATGGCTGGTGAAACCGAGGCTCTTTCAAAAATGCAGAAAAACCCTCTGAAAGTGGGCGCAAAAAATTAGCAGAATACAAGTTGTAAAAGGCGCATCCAGCAGTGCGCTCGTTAAGCAAGACAGGATCCTGAGGGGAGAGCGAGATTAATTGACGTTAAACCGTGTAAAAACATAGAACGCAACCATCGACGTGTAATAACGAACATTTACAACGAAATAATAACAAAAAAGCTGTCTTCTGTGCGTCATCTGAATGATCGGCGGAATGAATCGCCAGTCCATTTGACGTCGTCGCCCAGGCTCAGTTTACCTGGTGTTCCAAACAAATGAACGGATGGTCGTTTCCGGCGCCGCGGGTGAAACAGTAGGGACGAATTAGCATCCTGATTTATTGCATTCGGGGCCCGCGAAATTATAAACTTTTCTCTTAAAACAAGACGCCATTTGCATAGAAACATGGGGGGATCAGGGAAGAATTTCGGTTATTTAAAAAAGGGAGAAGTGCATATTTAATTTGTATCTTTAAGGTTCGGCCTTGGGTGTAATTAATTTGATAAAATTCTTCAGCTAATTTAACGCTATAAATCTTTTGTTATATTTACTAAATCAGTCCATTTATTTAGTACCGTTATTTCTTTGACATTTAACTTTCGTACAAATTTGGTATAACACCTTCTGAGACGAAGTCTGCGGGTAGTTCAGCAGGGAGTAAGTACCTAACCTACCTGTATTACTGGTTAGAAGAGTACATGGTGCATGAACAATTCTCTAACGAAGTGACCATGGCTGGCACAATAGGGAGGTTCGGAGAAAAATAAGATATCTATTTTTGGCATGAAAATGACAGAAAATTGTTATTGTAATTGCTTTACGGCGAATTTTTTTTTCTAAAAAATGTTTTTGCGGCGTAATAAGCGAAAGAAATTAGCTTATCACGCCCACATGCTAGTTCGCTTTGTTATTGGTTTGACGTCAGAGATTCGTAAGGCGCTCCTCCCACTTCTCTTGAAGTGCCCGTGAAGCGGTACCTATCTCATAACATACTTATTGGGACTATTTCGAGTCTGAATTTTTAAAGTAAGGTGTCAAGGAAACATAAAACAAAGACAGCATAATCGATATAATGATGCAACAAGGGTATCAAAAGTCCGATTCACATAATTTGCCATATTTATGTAGTAGGTAGGTAAATGTCCCGGTAAATGTGGAAATGGTGTGTGATTCTTGCATCTAAACCCAATTTCATTCAACCTCAAAACAGGAGTGTAAAGGCAGACCGGTATAAGTAAAACAAAGTCAACAATTTATTAACTGTACATGCCTTTTATAATTCAGTATAAGTAGGTATGTAGATTGTAGATACCTGCTTACTTCTGTTTGTAAAATAGGTACCTACCTATATTCTCTAATACAATACAATACATACCTACTCATTTATGTAGGTATGTATACCTAAGTGATTGACAAGTTTTCAAGTTAACAGTTTTATAACGGATTGGAAATTTAAAAAAAAAACTGAAACAAATACAACTCACGTGAATCAAAAAACTACGCTACGTAGGTACTAGGTACTTGTTTAACAAAAAGAAACAACTGCTATATTCTGGAACGGTTAATGTAGAAACTGGGAAGATACTCTTAAAGACGCATGTATGGAGTACGAAATTATACCTATGGGTGCGAAACTTGGACAATGGGAGAAGCGGATTGAAAAAGAGTAGAAGCTTTTGAAATGTGATGCTACAGACGGGTGTTGAAGATACCATGGATAGACAAGTTAGCAATAAAGAGGAATTAGAAAGAGTTGGGGAAAAGAGAAAAGTATGGAAGACAATAAAGAATAGGGGATAGGATCGTAGGATGGTAGGACACCTTCTGAGACACAAATGAATAGTTCGCGACATACTAGAGTCAGAGATAGGAATAAAGAGGTAGAGGTTGGAGCAGATTAGACTACTGCTCTCAAATAGTTGGCGATGTAGAATGTTCTACTTTTACGGAAATGCGTAGGCTAGCTCAGGGAAAGGATGGAGGTACGCGTTCTACCAGTCTTCAAAAGAGAACTTTATGATGACGTACTATTTAATTATTATTGTAAAATAGTTAATAAAATTTCCTTTTTTAGTTCAGGGAGGGAACGCTACGGCGATTCAGTATTTGGCTCCGTCATGCTCCTAGCATCCTGTTTCAAATTATGCTAACCGTAACACGTTAGCAAGTACCAAGGGGTCCCAGAAAACTGTCGATAAATTACATTATGTTCGATTTTATTTAGAGTGGCTGCAATGGGGCAGCCGATAATTTTATAAACTTTTGCAATGATAAACTAACTCGCGAAAATATCGATAATGCTGACCGATTTTCCTTCTGGCTCCAACGAACCACTTTTTCCGTTTTATTGGTGTGCTGTACGATGTATTAATCTGGTAACAAAACAGAAAACACCAGTTAGAACCAGTTAATAATATTTAACAATTTAACTACACATGCATATGCATAATACTTATGGGAATGCTGCGCGCTGAAGCTGGGACTTGTACGTTATACTAAGTTCTGACGTCACGCGGCCTACTCTCGCTGCAAGGTACGATTTCTAGCCTCGCACCGACGGAAAACTTTGCAACGGCTTCGCAGGCGAAGGAATTTTTTTTAAACAAAAATTAACAACATAACTGCCTTCAGTATAATAAACTCTATCAATTTTAATGAAATTTGAAAATTACCGAACCTGCCTATTGAGTGAAGTTTAGAACGTTTACTGCTTTAGGTTCTAACCACTACGAACTACGTATACTCGCCGACAAAAAATTCAATATCTTTGAAATAGGCAAATATTTGCAGCTAAATTTTTTGCAGTAGATTACCCCCACAAAGTTTGGGGGCCATATCGTAATTCTTAGAATTACAGCAAAATAATACGTATACATGCAATCTTAAACTTAACACGCACTTCGCCGCTCCAAATTCTCTAACGCAAATGAGACACAAGACCTCGCACTTTGAGTGCCGGCAACTTCTAGTTTTACCGGATCTTAACCAGTCTTATTGAAACTCAGTTTCGCATATTATCTAATCCGTTTCACAGAAATTAATACAGTGCACACGTTAATATGCAAACAAAATACGGCATGGTGGGAATCCCCCGGCTGCATTGCCGTTGTCGCAATCCGTTCGCTGCATCATAATTATTGTGTTTTGGCTGCGAGTTTACACGTATTATTCATAACCTAATTCGCTCTATGCAGCTTTTGGACGTTGTTTTAGTTTCGCCAATGAATTTGAGCATTTTCTCGAGCATCCACTTCGGCTGCCGGCTTAAGAAATTTATTACGAACACATCTAAGTAGACGTAAATTAAAATATATCGCTCCCTTACTCTGCTTAATTATACAAATTACATTAGACCTACTATGTGGATATTAAGGACGAAAGGAAAAGCGAGCTTGCTCTGAAATACTGTTTCTAGACAGGTATTAGAGGCGCTTTTCTTCGGATAAGTGGAGAGGAGGTCGAATAACCTTTCGCCATAAAGCATTCGCTCGAGTGCACTCGCGTGTTTGTTTGCAGTTGAACCTTTGGAAACAGATTTTGTATACGACTATAAAGAATTATTTTCATTACTTATAATAATTTTCATCAGTGATTAGTAGATCTACTACGTTTCCCACTTCCTTTTCACTTTACACTGCTTAGCAGTCCGTTGCAAGAGAAACGTGAAAAAATACAACCATTATTTAAAAATAAATTTTAACATTGAAAGTGTTATTAGTATGTTATGGGTATCATAGTTGTGTTCCACTTGCCACATACGTCACGCGTGACGCGTGAGAGCTGAGCGGTAGCGGCGCCCTAGACCGCTTACGCTCAGTCTGAGCAAGTTTCATTTAGAGTGGGATCGTCTCGCGTTGCAAATGTGAGATAATGCCACAATAGGAATTCCCAAAGGTACAATTCAATTTGGACCTCCCGAGTCCGAACGCCCATCACCCTCTCTACAATCGAGCTCCGCGCGCGCAGATTGTTTTAAATACAATATTATGTTTTGCACATTTTCAACATAGATACGTAAATAATATAAACAATTTGTAACCCAGTAGCATCAAAATTACCCAATAGGTAATGTACAGCAAACATGAACTGGTACCATTTTATGTTCCTGCGTATTTTGTATCAACATTCGAGAAGTTCGCTTGCAATACTAAACAGCGCGTGGAAACTTTTGGGAAAGATAATAAGAAAGCCATTAGGGCCGGCTGTTTGGCGGAAGTGGGGACTTGGCATGTCTACGAGGAAGCTTACGCGACTCGCAGGAAGTGAGTTCGTGTTGCGGTATTTAGACAAGTCCCCAGCAACAGCGGCAGGATCGAACTGGGAAGAGGATCATCTCCCGGAAAATTCCTGCGGGAGTCAAAGGTTTAAGGGAGTCACTTAAGGGACCTACGTCGGTTCGTCTTAAAGGAGCTGATACGAGATGGAATGTTATTCATATTACGACCACGTTGTGTTGAATTTCTGACAGTTTTCAAATTAGGAATCAGAAAAGTTCTGGAAGTTTCGAAATGGGCTCGCATGTAGGGAAGTTCTGTAATTACTTAAACAAAATCGATCAAACATTAGTTAATTGTTACATAAATTATCGTAAAACCGTAGAGTTTTATAGGACTCCGTGTGACAGGTTTATTAATCACGAAAGTTTTAATTTTGTTATAATTACTGAACTTAAATAGTTTCCTCGTCGGAGTTTTAAAAATACCGCGTCGAAGTTTAAACGCCTACTTAATTTTGTCTTTAGTTGTTTAATTGCTTGGCACTCTTGGCTTTACTTGACGTCATGTTGGAGCTACTTGTCTGGGCAGTCGCCTACACGTCAACAAACAACAGGGACCTCCAGGTTGATTAAGCAAGCAGTCTCTAGGAATAAGAAGTTGTACAAAGAAAAAATAAATAGAGTTTGATTTGTATCCCACTTCTGATATAGGAAAATTATTGAGAGAACGATCATCCTCGCATATCTTGCGCGTTATCTCCGATTTGTATCGACGCCTAATCCTAAACAACCCTTCTCAATGTGAACATTATTATAGACCTCATTTCAAAGTAACTTCGAAAACGCATACCCTGACACCGTTTTCCTGATCCTTGGATTGTGGGTTGTCGTGTTTCGAACTGTACAGTTGCGTTTAGTCCGACGCTTGATTCGTTAAATTTAATTAGTTAAATAAGGAGATTAATCTAAGGTAGAAGGTGGTAGACTAACTTTCGATGGAGAAACTTTCCTAATTGTTCAAGATTATCCCTAACTTCCAGTCAACTTCCACATAAAAGTGTTGCCTCCATACAAATTGCTGGCTGTCGTGTCCCTTTAGAGACTCTTCACTCCTACAAGGCTTCGATACTTACAGTATGAAAAATTATTAAGCCACTTAATCTATTTAGACGTACGGTACCCGCCCCCCTCCAGTATTAGTTTTGGATGGAATATTGGAAGTATAAAGGCCTCGATTTACCTCAAGTGACCTGATTGCCATTTTTTGTCGCGTAAACCGAAAGCTGTCCAAATCACTGTTTAACAGGATTGACCAATTTTATTTTCACAGACCGCGGTGACAGTGAAACACAAATACGCACATGAAAGGGACAAATTTTATTCCAGCCATCGGAACAAAACGTGCGGTTTACGTAAACTGTTACGCTTAATTGGAATACAGTAAAATTGAATTTATTGCCGGCAGTATTTGTGCCTTTTTCTAAATTAATTATGCGAGCTGTGTGGAAGGGGAGGTTCGCGAGTCTGTGCCTGGGAGAAAAGGAAAGCGGGTGTAGGATTCCTTTGGAGGAAGTTCGTGGAAGTAGATTACAAGTTTGCTAGACCAAATAATTATCTTCTTATCTTACCTTCACAAAGTGCGGGTATTTATTGCGAAAGTAATTACTTGTTATTTACATAATAACTGTAATTGCAGCAGATATATGGGCGAGAGTAATTTTATTTCGTTGGGCGTGTATATATACGTTTCGATTTATATGGTAATTTTCTGTATTTCTGTCGGACGACCTCTCGACTCGATTAAAGTAAACAAAACGATTAATATAACAGCCATTTTAATGTAAGACAAATATGGGCCACCGTATTGGCACCTTTAACATATTTGTAGCAATTTCTTTAGTCAGGTTGATATATTTTTCTATCATTTTCTTTTATCACTTTTATCACTGGAGTAAGTAACTTTAGAATGAAGGGAGAACTGTGAAAATTCAAATTAAAGCGTATTAGATGGAATGTATCAGATTTCCTAAATAAATTATCAAACCTTCCCAAGAACGAACTCTTGAAAAAGCTACGCATAATTGTCCATGAGTAAATATTTCTTTTCGGAGATCAATTCCTATTTGATTAAATGTTTGGCCTTGTGATTTGTTAATAGTTATTGCAAACGCTAGTTTAATGGGAAATTATTGTCGTCTTTTAAAAGTAAAAGGATAAACATTTTCACAGTACAACGCTAAACGGTTAACGAAAACTATATCTCCATGTTTATCGCCTGTTAAAATTTTGCGCTGTAGGATATTGTCTCCCAATTGTAAAATTAACAATCTCGTACCATTACATAAGCCTTCATTAATGCTGAGATTTCTAACCAACATCACAATACAATATACTCTCAACTTCAATTCATGCGGAGGAAAATTTGGCCGGTTTAAAGTATTTAAATATTCATTAAGAATAGCATCGTTTAAATCTCCATTATCACAATTTTCAACACTATCCAAGTTTGTATATATTTTTTCTGTTTTTATATCTAACAGTTCTACAACTTTTTGGTTAATGTCTTCAACATCAGAATAGCTGATTAGGTCATATCTATGAATCGCTTTTCTCTAGTTGATTCCTCCATTTATACGTTCAACGATATTCGAATTATAAATGCATCTCTGTGGCAATTCTAAATTGCTATTCACATCGTTCAAAACTCCATCTCCAACATCCAATAAAAACTTGGTGAATTCTTGTTCCTGTGGTAGAGCCCGCATATTTTGTGTTTAAGAAAATTTACGGAAATATCTCCAAAGAGAACTAAATTTGATACTTAAATTCACTGTTTCACAGCGGGTAGCATTTATTTTAACTGGTAACAATTGTCAGAAATCTACGAAGGCGTACTGGGGCCACGGTAATTATTTTTTTCATTTATGTCAACCGTTGAGTAATTAATTCAACGGTCGGCTTATTATCTCAACGGTAGACTTAATATCTCAACGGCCGACTTACTAACACGACGGTAGACTTAATAACTCAACGGTCGACTTATTATCTCAACGGTAGACTTATTATCTCAACGGTCGACTTAATATCTCGACGGTCGACTTATTAACACGACGGTAGACTTAATAACTCAACGGTCTACTTAATATCTCAACGGTCGACTTAATATCTCGACGGTCGAATGTACAACGCGTTTTTCCAGTGAGCTAGGTTCACAGCCTGAGCTAGGTTTAAACTCCAAATGTACAATTGGCCCTTAGACATTTTGAAACAGACGACGCGGAATGTTTAGAGCGCGTACTATTTATTATCTCGCATAATAATTAATATAATATTGCGGCAGCTAACCGCTGGAGATTCAAAAAGTTTTAAACTTATTAGTTTATAATTATTATAAGGTTATAAAAAAAGGTTCAAAACATATTTTTGTAGGCAGTGCGCGCGCACGAGCGCACTTATTGAGGAGCCGCCGCTGTAAATAAAAATACATTTTTGACAGATGTGTTGCTTTTTTATTATTAAAATTTTTCTAAGTAATTATTATAAGTTTTTTATTTCACATTTTTGAAATTTTCGCAACATTTATTGTTAAAGTTCTTCAACAGTTTTAAACGAAGTATTTTTGAATACCCCAACGTCTTCTAATTTGCAGCGTGTGAAGCTGGCTTTTGCGCAAAAGTCACTCCCACAAATGTCATTTACTGCATCTGTTGAATAAACAGCGTATAGGTCCTATACTGTCCTATACTGTCTGCGACGTAATCTTTTCCTTCTTCTGACAGATACACCAACTGGATCGAATCTGGATCTAATAAATTTAAAATTTAATTTTGCTGAACTACAAAACCATTCTGTATGCACTTTAAATGTATCCATCTGTATCCACACAACTGTCCAGAATATTGAATCTGTTTTAGTATTGAAAATACTTCTGGGCGTGTGTATATGGGACTCATCTTACGAAAAATGTATCGACACGCGACAGACTCTGTCGGCGACGCGCGCAGTCGAGGCCGCTAATAATAATAATATCAGAGCGCTAGCCAGATGTAAACTAAGGTATGACGAGCGCGAGCGGGATATCGCGTTGGAATAAAAGTCCAAACGGTACAAAACGGATGCGTTAATATTTTGTTACGTATTGCGTCAGTTTGACTATGTGCCTTGTGCTTGTCACAAATCATTTCTTTTATTTTATTGTATCAATAATATACCAACTTGAAACGGCACAGATCACTTTTGTTGGACATCAGAAACCGAGCAGTTGTGTCGGTATTTTCAATACGCCTATGATACTTGCGTAAGATGCGAGGTCTGTGAATTTTTCTATAAATCGGGATAATTCACAGACAGGAGAAAAATACTTCTCTCTGTGTAGGCTCTAGGCCGTGCCTCTTTAAAATCTTTTTTAAGGTGCGTAAGCTTATTATTACGATATTATGAGAACTTAAAAAGGCTAGAATTTCAGCTTGCTGGAATCTCATTTGGTGATAGTAAGTCACTAATGGATCAATATCGTGCATTATTGATCTAAAACGCTGCAAAATTCAAAATACCAATATTCTTTACGTTAAACTGTAATACCTAAGTAGGTACCGATAATTTACCTACCTGCCAATGAATATGAAAACAAATTAATATGTTAATTGCCTTAATAAAATACTATAACTATCCAATTACTTAACCGAAGTTCTGAGGCTCACTTTCACGTCCGTATCCAGATAATACGGTCGTGTTAATAAGTCGTCGGCCGAGATAGTAACTCGACCGTTGAGATATTAAGTCGACCGTTGTATTAATAAGTCGACCGTTGAGATATTAAGTCCCGCGTTGAGATAATAAGTCGACCGTTGAGTTATTAAGTCTACCGTCGTGTTAATAAGTCGGCCGTTGAGATATTAAGTCGACCGTCGAGATATTAAGTCGACGGTTGAGATATTAAGTCGACCGTTGAGATAATAAGTTGACCGTCGAGATATTAAGTCGACCGTTGAGATATTAAGTCGACCGTTGAGATAATAAGTCGACCGTCGAGATATTAAGTCGACCGTTGAGATATTAAGACTACCGTTGAATTAATTACTCAACGGTTGCCTTAAATGAAAAAAAAATAATTACCATGGCCCCAGTACGCCTTTGTAGAAATCTCCTCGCAACACCATAATTTTTCCACCAAACGGAACATCACAATTCATAAAGTCTCGTAAGGTTCTGTCTATAATGTCTAAAGCATACCCTGGCGCCACAGGAGCTTCATCCCAAATAAAAACATCTACACTCCTTAAATAATCTGCTTCTTTTGAATTTTTCTTAAAGTTGGAATATGAATCTAAAAACAGAGGAACAGGTAACCCAAACGTTTTATGAACTGTTCTGCCATGAGGAAGTAGTGTTGCTGCTATGCCCGTGAAGGCCACGGTACAAACAATTTTTTTCTTACTCTTCAGTAAGCTGTAAAGGGTTGTATAAACATAAGTCTACAGGAGCTTCCTGGACCGTCTATATAAAAACATGAAGATTCAGAAATTGATTCATTTATGTTAGCATCACATTTACCTAAAATAATATCTTCAATTTCTTTCTGCTTTTCATTTAGGTGTTTATATGGTCGTGATCCTATTTCTATTGCTTGTTCTTCATTTGCATATTCAATGTCTTGGCATGGTAGGAAACATTGGAAGATTGTAACCTTCCGCAGAAAGCATGGAACTAATTTGAATATAGGCTTTTTTGTCCTTCAGTATTGCTGTAACGTCTTTCATAATCTTGTGACATTGCTTCTTTAAATTCTTCCCACAATTCTTCCTGATAAATTGGTCGGCAATGCATTAAAATACGAATGAATAAATATCTCAGCATCATCCAAATTTCAGCTTCATTCATGGCTCTTTTCCACTCGTGATGATCTTAAATAAGACCTAATTTTAAACACGCTGCTACATAAGATTCCTGTATTTCTCCGTTTACTGTTTTCAGATCTTCAAATCTGTTTGCTCCTTTAATATGAAGTAATAATAATCGAAAATGAAATAGTTCAATTCGGCTGGGGCTTACTGAGTACATGCGTCCAATAACTTTGAATTGTTTCTGACGGCGTATACTTTTACAACGACAACAAACATGATACCTCCCTGTGATAGTTCAGACGTACGCACTTTTGGCGATCGGCTCCCGTACGTATTAAAACGATTTTATTAGATAGGATATATACTTTCTTCGAATTTCTCTGAACTTTTTTGCATTTACCCCCGTTAAAGTTAATCCTAATTTTGCCTCACGTTTTTCTAATCAAAAGAGTCGTTACCTCTCACCCACACCCTTTTTACATCACAATGCCAGTCGCTTCTCATCGAAATAGATGTCTGTCTGTATTTGAAACAATAGCTGTCGCGTCCAAGACGAACCCTTACCGAAGACAATGATGATTTTTAATTGCTTTTTCCATTTAAAAGTTGTACAATTTCACTTGAAGAATTTGTTCCACTCCGATGCGCTAAAAGCCTTTTTTATAATTGTCCCTAAATATACCCAGACACTTGCTGGCGTCTCTATACTGAATGAGTCAGTATATGAAAATGTTCATTCATTTTTAACAAAAATTCGCAATTTCCAATATGAAATATCGTCTTTCGAAGTTTCCTTATAGTAGGAGGCTGTCACCAATACTGGCAATTCATTAAATTTGTTTTTTCAAGTTTTAATAATTGTCATTCCCATATTATTTCTTGGAAAAAGTGCAAAATGGCTCATGAAAATTATGAAAAATTTGATAGCATGAAATTATTGTCTCTTAGTTCTTTGATACTATTATTATTCATCTTGTATAAATTATTTTCAATATGACCCCAAAAGAAGAAGTGGGGTCGAATAGGGTGAACGTGGTGGCCACCTTACTGATCCGTTTGTGCCTATTCAATTGTTCCCAAAATAAGTTGTTAACAGTTCTGAAATACTTCTGGTTTTGTGAGGTGGTGCACCATCGCTAAAACTTGAAAGCAAAAGACGATATGTAGTCAAATTTGGCTTTCGGCACCGAGTTTTTCTCGAAAAAAAATTATCGAGGATGGGGCAGTCTACTTTTCTATAACTACCATAGTTACCGAGTTGCCCCAAACTAACAAGCAATTCTGATAATGGTCGCGCAGTATTCAAGGCAGTATTTTATTTTCATTTGAACATCCCTACACCCTGATATTCATCAATCCGCTCTTATCGTTAACCCCACGGCTGCCGATTCCGAAAATTAATTATGCCAAATCGATACCAATAAACAGTTTGTATTACTGGATGGAATAATACCTCGGATAATACCTATCCTATAATTATTGTGAACTCACTAGATTTGCGCCACTGCGTGCTAGATTTCGATTACGGATAATAATTATGGAATGACATTCAAGAGAGGCGATGGGTTATGACCTGAAATTGAATTTTAAGTGGCCCTCATTTTAAACGCCAGACAAATCATCGTTATTATCTGCAGTCACTGGAAGAAATTATCATTGCGAAAGAAGATATGATAGTTGTGTAGATACGTCACATCGGCACATTGCGGGTTTATGATTGAATATGGCTGTTTTAACCAATTCCCTTCGTCGACCCACCTAGCCATAACATCCAACTCAAGTGTGTTTTTACAAACTCAATGAATGTGAGCGTCACGAACCGCTACTGACTTGTTTCGCACATTGTCGGCTTAAGAGACATCTGCAATTGACCAATCTGGCTTAATCTGCCCGTTACGCGGCTAGTTATGGAATTCTTCACGACGGGACATTATACGGGTTAGCTGGCGCAAGCAAATGAGGGCGAACGCGATATTAAACTTCGCAAGGAGGGGTGGAATCTGGGCTTTCCTAAAAGCAGATGAACGTTAAGTTCTTAATGAAACCCCTTTGTGTTCGGGTATCGCTGTCATTTATTTACTTAATACACAATCTGATGTCTATTAAAACGACTATCACTACGACAAACTAATAATATCTACTTTGTAGAGGTTAATTATATCTGCATTATGACGGTAATTGATAGTGAGGCTCGGATGAAAACTGTGGGAATCGCTCGTAAAAGTCATCCCATTAAACGGAGTTACTGTTTCTGCCCCCGGTAGTTGGCATCATCATGGGAACTTGCAGCGCTTTGTGGAAACGACGCCTGGAGGATCCGGCTGCTGCCGGAAGTGAGCAGAAGTTGTTCTTCAATCCTGTTTTTCTTTCAAGTTAAACTTGCGATTATAAAAACAGCTGCTATACGATCAGGCTGCCATACGATAAGTCTTGGAAACTTTTTCCTGTAGGATGCGTGGAGGTCTGTAAGTAGTAGCGCGCCCGCTAGATGAACTTAACCAATAAGCAAAATTAAAGTTCAGAAATACTTAAAATTGTTCTCCGGGAATTTTTGTCCTTGAAAGTGGAACACCACTTTTGCTGCTGATAGTCAAAATGAAATGTGCCAAGTATACTTTCTATTTTAATTTTAGATAAGTTATTCTTTATTATGTAATTACAAATTTTATTAGAAAAATTATTTTTACTTTTTTATACTTTTTAAATCATAAATCTTGACAAAGACCCTATCCAGAGTCGAAACGTCTATACCGTGTGACAAACTTCCATGTGTACATGGGGAAATAACATGAGCAATTACATTTTTGGGGATTCCTGCTCTTCATGTGTAGTTACAGTGGTGGTAAAGGTAGCAATCGAAAGACTATTTTTTTCTACGTATGAGGATATCAAAAACTCTGCAATTTTCCAATTTATTAAAGCATGAAAAGCAAAAATTACACTAATAATTTTCAAATTAAAACACGGATATTCACTTATAATACCACAAGAGCTTCAAAATTATCGGGTATTTCCCGATAGGTTCGTTGCAAACAAATGAAGGAGTCAAGTTTTTCAGGTTAAAAAATCACGAGCGCGAAGCGCGAGTGATTTTTCTTGAAAAACTTGACGACTTTATTTGTTTGCAGGGAACCTTGAGGGAAATGCCAGATAATTTTGAAGCTCGTGTGGTATTCGGGGGATTATTTTTCCGTCCCAAATGTCGGCCAATAGAATTGCACCATGAGATGAAATGAACAGTTAACAAATAAGAATTTCATAATGAATAAAACAACATTTAATTAAGATTCAGGCTAGTGCAATTAAAAATACAATTGTTGTAAACATTGGTGCATGTTTTCTTCAAGTCAGAGTTATCGGTAATGGTCCCAGAAGAGGTAGATGGCATGAGGTTTATGCTATTGATGGCATTTTCTGCAGTAGGCTCACTCCTTCGCAGTTTCTTGACAATTAATTCGTGGTGTTCCTGGTCGAGTTGGAGATACGGCTTGATGGAGTTACTGTTGGCATGTCCAGTTATTTTGATTATCTGCTGCTCTCCCAGGCCCGATTTCGCTAGATTGGAGACGGCTGTTGCACGACTGGAGTGATTGGTGATTTTTTTGTTACCAAGGTCAAGCCCAGCTTTTTGTGCTGACTCCTTAACCCACTTTGAAATCGTGTTTTGGCCTACTGGGGAATCCTTGTACCACCTAGCGCCTGGAACTTTATTCCAGAATGGATTTTGGGTCAGGAATAGTCTGTCGCTCTTGATATTGGCATCTCTCTTCTCTCTCAATTTCTGGAACAGTCTCACTGGGCACTTGTCAGGGATTTCCCGATTCTCCACCAGCCACTTGCTGTCTGATAATTTTTTATCACCACCTTGTGTGGTCTTGCTGAAAATTGGATTGTATTCAATTCTCCCAGTTGTTTCCCCGTCATTTCGCTGTTCTGCCTTGAAGTGATGTATTGACGCCATGCTGCCCTCACCACCTCTCCAAGCCAATTCCACTGATATTATCATGAATAATTTTTTCTGGAGGCCATCAGGAGTTTCCTCGTCCCAAACAGTGGTCATTGCATCCCAATCTTTTTCCTCCAACGCTGCTGCACTTGCCCTCCGTTTTTCAGGAATAGATTGTAAAGCCTTACGCTTGGCATCACGAGCTCCTCGAGCGGTCTTGAATGCAGCATCCGAAAATGGGTTGATTTTGATGTCGAAATCGTTCAAATACTTTTCTTGAAGTGATTTGGCAGTCTGATTCCACATTGTTTTTATTGTACCTTCCTTATAGTCTTCTCCATCCATTTTCTTCATATTGTAAGCGTAATCTTTCATAATGTTTGCCAATTGCGCTTCACTCGTTTCAGCACTCAATGTGTATTCCCTCTCAGTACAAAAAGTAGTAAATTGGTTCCAAACTGTTTTTTTTGCCTTCTCCGTATTAATGGGAACATTTCCTTTGACTTTTTTATCGATGGTGGACAGAGAACAAACTCCAAATCGACTCATTTTCATGCAAAATCTCCGATTTTCACAATTGAATTCAACCTGTCAGTTTGACGTGTGGTTAATTTGACTGGATTATGTTATGTTTTTTATATATAGCAACTACCAGAGAAAATAATCAAAAAATTATCAGTATAATACCATGTAGGTTGTACCACGTGACGTCGAATGGTGCAATTCTATTGGTCGATATTTGGGTCGGAAAAATAATCATAAGATTACCTATGACAATTTAATTTATTCTAATCAAAGACTCCCTTGATTCTAATTTCTAATTCGTCTGAACTGTCAACATTATTTATCGACAATTTAAAATTTGGGTTTCAAAATGAACAAAAATATTTATTCAGTTGAAGAAAAGGTTTTCATTGTGAAAACATTTTACGGCGGCAATAGTCTGCGCGTAGTCCGTGACTTATTTTCTGTAAAATTCAATAACAGTCCTATTCCTTCGGTAACAACAATAAAAAATTTAGTAAAGAAATTTGAAGATACTGGGAATCTTTCATTGAAAGAAGGTAATTTTTACTAATAAATTTACTTGGTTTTTATTTAGATAATTCTGATTCGCTTATTATTATTACCTAGTTGCTAATTCCTTATTGTTCGCTAACTTAAAAATTTTACTGGGATTATGAGAAATTTAACAAGTGATAACGTGGAGTGAAACAAAACTAAAATTAATCTTATCATTTATTTTTTAGTCGTTCCAAGAAATCTAAATGTTGAGGTAGAGGAATTGGTAATAGGCCTGATAACTGCTAGTCCAACATCTAGTTTAAGGTCTATTGCCCTAGAATGTAATGTTTCAAGAGAAACTGTCCGTAACATATTAAAAAAAAACAAATATCATCCCTTTAAATTCCAATGTCACCAAGAGTTACTTCCTTTTGACGAAGAATCAAGGCAAACTTTCTGTGAAGAAATGCAAGAACGGGCTAATCGGGATCGCAGCTTCCTCTCTTCAATTTGTTTTACCGATGAGTGTACCTTCACTTTAAATCAAGAGCCAAATTCACAAAACGTTAGGCATTGGGCCCAAGAAAATCCCAGAATAAATCTAGCCACTACAACGCAATACCCTCAAAAATCAATATTTGGGCAGGCATTTTTAATAATCGCATTTGAAATACAAGGAAATTTAAATTCAGAAGCTTATTTAGATCTTTTAATTAACCATATTGGCCCTGCATTAGAAGAAGTTGCACATGGGAATCGGGAGGTCTGGTTTCAGCATGACGGATGCCCAGCACATTTTGGAGCACAAGTGAGGGAATTATTAAACGAAATATTTCCAGAGAGCTGGATTGGTCGAGGTGGTACTATAAACTGGCCAGCTAGATCTCCCGATTTGGCACCGTGTGACTTTTTCTTGTGGGGTCATTTAAAAAATAAGATTTATAAAACTCGTCACCCAAATATTGATTCTTTAAGGAATGCTATTTTTGCGGAATGCAACATAATAAACGATCGGCAACTTGCGAATGTGAGAAATTCTTTCTATATAATAGGCTGGGATACTGTCTGATACAGAATGGGGGTTTATTTGAATATTTGTTATAGTTATTTTTCTTTTTTTATGTTACTTTAATTTCATTGTATATTAATAAGTTTTGTCCTTACCTAGATATGAAATAAATAAGTATTAAATTGCCAGATTACAAAATTCATTAGAGCAAAATAAACAAATGTTGCCGCTTGTTAAATTTTTCATAATTGCAGTAAAATTAAAGTAATTTAATTTTTATTATTTAATTTTACTGCTTTAACATTTTCCCAAAAACTTTTTAATAGGTTAGACGACACCTACAATTTACCCTAAACTATGGACCAGCATTCACCAACGAAACATCCACACCAGTAATCAATTAATTGTCAACTATAGGTAATGACAATAATAATGTGAATGAGAATTATCTAAATAAAAAAAACAAGTTTATGTATTAGTAAAAATTAACTTCTTTCGATGAAAGATTCCCAGTCTTCAAATTTCTTACTAAATTATTATTTGTTGTTATAACGAAGGAATAGGAATAGGACGTCCGTGATTAGAATAAATTAAGTTGTCATGGATAATCTGATAAATTTCTGTGTTTTAGTTAGAAAATTATTAATGTAATTTTTGCTTTTAATGCTTTAATAAATTGGAAAGTTTTTGATATCCTCATACGCAGAAAAAAATAATCTTTCGATTGCTACCTTTACCACCACTGTAACTACACATGGGGAGCAGGAATCCCCAAAAATGTAATTGCCCATGTTATTTCCCCATGTACACATGACAGTTTGTTACACGGTATAAAAAACTATATTTATTTTTGCCAATTTATTTCACTAAACCAATAAATTTATGTAAATGTAAACAATTTGGCAAACAAATTTTAGATATAATTTTTTTAAAAATTTTATACCTACTTGTTTTAGATTTTCCAAAACTGTTCCTATTCATTTTTTATAACTTCATCAAACAACCGATTGATATCTGCAATAAAGAAAACCATAAAGTTAATAAATTCCAATTTGTTCTCCGGTTGCGTGCTGTAGCGTTTCGTGAGTCTGAACAAAATAATGTTTATATTTATGTAAAATACAGTCAAGGGATTAAGTTTCGAATTTATTTATAAAATATAATAGCCACTTTGTATAATCTTAAAGTCTAATTTGCCCACATTTGTCAGGATTAAACAAATAAATATAGAAAGTTGGGGGTTTTAGAATAACAGGAATGTATTTTTAAAATAACTTTGACGTCGGGTTTGTTTTTGTTGGTGGAAATCTGTGATTTTGTGGCACGCGATTTAATTTTCAAGGGTGTGGGAAATTAGAGTAGATAATCGAAGTTTTCTCCGGTTATAAGATACAGAGCGACTTCTACTCTTTTTGCCTCTCTGGCCCTTACATTTTCGGAGGGAATTTCTCGGGTCTTGGAACTGTCCAATAATGCGTAATAACCTATAGTTAATAGATGCAGTCGCGAGGTTGCACCAATTAGATATAAGTTAAGCGTACGCGGTCGAAATGGCGAGCGTTGTTTAAGACTAACGTGTGTGCATACTGGGAATACTGTCTTCCTTATTTCCAGATATAAAAGATATTTCGTATAGGTGCCTGCTATTATTCCAGTTCAAATACTGTTTGTATTATTATTTGCAAGCCGTCTGGCGGTGCTCCGGCTCGTGAAAATCCGAAGATACAGCAAACAGGGAACCTGTTAGGAGGTGTTTGCCGATGTGCTTAATGGCGCAGCCGGAAACAAATGGGGCCTCCGCCAAAATAGCGAGAAATATCTCCCAGAGATCCGTCGCATATGACGGATCGCTCCAGATTCCGGTTCGCCTATTTGTATAAACTGTTCGGCATACGCGAATGGGAACTAACAAATTACGTTTTCTAATCGCGTTATTCGCGTTAAAAGCACTTCGCGAGTTGAACAGGGGCCCGTTATCATTCGAGCAGATGCTCGGGGAAATATTAAAAGGATTTAATTCTTCAACTGGTAGCTTATGTGGATATTGTCTTATTTGCGGGATTAACTTATGTAATGCCGCCTTCGCGCGAGAAGCGAGTTAATTTTAAAGTAGCTCCGTTGTGTATTTCACCGTCTGAAGATATTACTTGAATTTCTGTACTCTGGAAGATTAAAAATGCTGCACCAGAACCATTGGCGACTCGTGACTTCGGGGTGACCTTTCGAACTCACAAAATACGTTCTTTAGAAAAAAACTACGTACGCCATTAAATTGCTTGGAAAAACTTCTATAGGAGTCAACGATAACAGTGCTGGAGAACAAAGAAATCCTCCTAGCCGCCTTTCTGGACATAGAAGGAGCGTTCGATAATACATCATTCAATAGTATCTCCAAAGTCGTAGGCCAAACAGGACTAGAGGCTTTGTGCTGCAGGTGGATAGACTGCATGCTGAGGGATAGAGTGGTGTTTACTACACTGCTTGATGAGACCTTGGCAGTCAGGGTGGCAGGTGGTTGTCTGCAGGGTGGAGTTCTATCTCCTCTTGTGTGGAACCTAGTTATGGACGGACTGTTTAGGAAACTCAGCGATGATATGCAGATGATTTAGTCATCACAGTCGAGGGAAGATTTAGCAGTACGATTAGGGAACGTATGCAAATAGCCCTGAGTATTGTAGCAGCTTGGACTGAAAAGGAAGGCTTGACCATTAGTCCAGAAAAAACAACAATAGTTCCATTTACGCGAAAGAGAAACATGGAGGCTCTTGGACCTCTATATCTCCGTGGTAGGAAGATCTCATTGTCAAGGGAGGTCAAGTATCTGGGGGTTGTACTGGACTCGTCACTTACCTGGAACCAACAAATCGATAGAATAGTCAGAAAGTCGGAAACTACTCTTGCAGTAGTTAGGCGAACATATAGCAAAAAATGGGGTCCAAGGCCAGGAATGGTGCACTGGCTGTACACCAGAGTGGTCAGACCAGGAATAATGATGGCCCAAACAGGTAACTACTAGGCTAAGGCTAAGCAAAATTCAGAGGCTTGCCTGCCTAGAGATAACAGGGGCGATGCGGACTTCGCCAACTGCAGCCATAGAGACTCTTCTGGACCTTCCCCCTCTCCACTTCGTGATACAGGGGGAGGCGAGACTGGCACTATACAGACTGCAAAACTCTTTTTACCGTGTCCGTCTGGGTACAGAGCACACTAGCATTATTGAGGACATAAAGGATCCCATGCTTGACATGAGGACGGATTACATGGTCCTCAAGAACACCATAAAACCACTCTTTCAGGTCACAATCGATGACCCTAGAGTGGAGAACCAAATTCTGAACAGCATACCTTCCGGCAGTCTAATCTAGTATACCGACGGTTCTAAGACCGACACAGGTGCTGGGTCAGGACTGTTTGGAGATAAACCAAGAGTGAAACTCAGCTCCTCTCTGGGCAAATATGCCTCTGTCTTTCAAGCAGAGGTCTACGCGATACTACAATGTGCGCGGGAAAACATTAAGAGGGGCTACAAAAATCAGTGGATCTTTATCTTATCAGACAGCCAGGCAGCTTTGAAGGCTCTTATGAGCCCAAAGATGTCTTCCAGACTGTTGTGGGAATGCTTCGAGCAACTTAATATCCTAGCCATGCGGAACGCAGTGAGACTGCTTTGGATTCGAGGTCACTGTGGGCTGATAGGGAACGAGGAAGCCGATAAACTAGCAAAGCGGGGCTCCAACGACCCTTTCGTTTGACCGGAACCTGCCCTAGGCATAACTAAGAGTGCAGTCAGACACCAAGTAAACGGATGGATTCGCGCTCAACATCACAATTACTGGAACATGATTCCAGGACACAGGCACAGCAAGTCGTATATAAAGGGACCTTTCAGGAAAAGATGCTCAGAACTACTTTGCCTTAGTAGGATGCAAGTAACAGGCTTCCTAACGGGACACACGACCGTTAAAGAACACCTGTGGAAGATTGGTAAATATTACGGAGACCGTTTGTGTAATAAGGATCGGGAGACAGCTATGCACATCTTGTGCAGATGTGAAGCTCTAGACCAGAAGAGGCAGCGAATTTTCGGGCGATGTCTGATGGAACCGGAAGAATTTTCCACGCATTCAATGTATGACTTGTACCGTTTGGTCCAAGGCACCAAGATCATGGAATTAGGGTGAGCACAATAAGCCCATTTTGTGGCTGCAGTGCATCTGAGCCTACTGGCAGGCAGGCCCTGAGAAAAAGAAAAAAAAACATAACAGTTTCAGTCTGCTTAGTATAAAAAGAATTGGAGAGTTTTTGAAAATCGATAAAAATCAACATTATTTTTTTTCTCGAAAACTAAAAACGATATCCAAATTCTGATTTCGGCATTCTATTATGCTCAAAAAAGTAGCTCAGATTCTCGAAAATAGGACACCCTGTACACTACAGCTCTTGCTTGGACTTCGACACGCTTCAAAGAATACAGCGAATTTAAAATGCTCGCATCCGTTTTGTACATGGTGTTCGTAAGTAACCACGTCTCACGGTGTCATATGGTGAAGAAATTGAAATAATTTAGAGTAAAGAAGTTAGCCCGGGAAATGAAATATGCAACATGCGTTGTACTTCTGTAAATAAAAGGCGATTATTTTATTCCATCATCAAAAACTTTATTGGATATTTAGATACAAAGTGCATGAGGCAATAACAAAGTTTTAAATCCACGAAGTTCATCGAACGTTTTCCGTTCAGCGTTTCGTGATCCTTAATTCAATTAAATTTAGAACTTTTAACTGAGAAATAGTAGCAGTAAACACCACTAAGCTTAACTAACTCGAACGAAAACAATTAAATAGCAGACCGAAGCGTCTAGATTAATCTTATTAAACATAAATAAATTTTAATAGCGTCTGCGCCGGTTTGAAGTTCCGGCAGAGATTCTCTCAACCCTCTTCTTAACTTCCAAACGATGTCGTCAGATATCATAATGAGACTAATACTTGCATAATACTCCGGCTTATCGTGCCTGGATGCCGGTATCATCCTTTTCTAATACGCGTCGAATTCCTCGAGAGCGGCCCGGAGGGTATCTTGTCCCAGTGGCGTAGAGGGCGCCTTGAGGGAAACCCTTGGAGTTAACGTAGAAGAGACAAACTTATAACAGCTCTTAGGTGAACGAATTCAAAGCCACATATCCAGAGAAGAATTCCTGCTTCGATTGTCTGTGTGAAAATCGATTTTGACGTTTGCCAGATGACGACTGGTTTGGCGGGAAATTCAAAAAAAATGTTTGAAGCAAACTGCCTAAAAATAATCATTACTTATTTTATTCCGATGTCGTAACGTGCCGCACGCCATTGGCGGAGCTTCTATCTGCACGCAGCAGTTGTATTTGTCGTTCGCAGTTGGGGCCCCTCTTACTTTCATTGTATTGCTTTAGAGCTGGCTTTATTAGACTGCGCGCTCTTGTACATATTCGTAGGCAATAATAATGCGAAGAACTTGTGCGAAAGTACATTTTATTGTCATCAAGAAGTTAATACAATCTGGAAATTACTTGTTAACTTAACTCGCATTGTTGATATTGTCGTAATTACTTTTGATGCTATATGGTTTTAATTATAACTTCGAGCTTTGTTCTCGTGTGCTTGGCCTAGTTGAATACACTGCGGTTGGATTATTTTCGATTGGGCTGCTGGAAGAAATTACATTCAAATTTTTATTTCCAGACAAAAGAAAAATGTTTTTCACTATAATAAACTATTTACCTGCTGGACTTTTCGCATTTTTCCATGCCCCAATCGAAAGTTTATTCGATGGACCGCTCGCCGAAAGCTGGGTGAAGCTGACTTCGGGTGCTTTTCAGTTTACTATAAGAGCCAGAGATCTGTGGTGGTGTCTGGTCTGTGTGAGACTGCGTGCCCGGTAGTGGTCATTATCCAGCTTGTTATGTGTTAGTTTTAGTTGACGTTACAAGTTGTTATTCTTCAACACAACCAACAGTATACCTACATAATTTGTAAAATGACAAAACTAGGAACAAGGCTGGGTCACCGCATCCTGTTGACAGGTGCGATTATTTTGTATTTCCCAAATTAAAATTACCGACATCTGAAAATAGCTACAAATCCTATCTAATAAAAGTGATGTTAGTCGTGGAGAATGCGCAATAGACACGTACCGTTTCGATCTAGCGAGGTCAGATTTTTCGTTTCCGTCTCTTTTTAATACGTACGGGAGCCGATCGCCAAAAGTGCGTACGTCTGAACTGTCACAGGTAGGTATCATGTTTGTTGTCGTTATAAAAGTAACACTACTTCCTCATGGCAGAACAGTTGTTCATAAAACGTTTGGGTTACCTGTTCCTCTGTTTTTAGATTCATCTTCCAACTTTAAGAAAAATTCAAAAGAAGCAGATTATTTAAGGAGTGTAGATGGTTTTATTTGGGAATTTGGGATGAAGCTCCTGTGGCGACAAAGTATGCTTTAGACATTATAGCAGGGTTGGCATTTTGTCCACTTTTTTTGATTTTGTCCATGCCACTGGAAGAAATGGAAAAAATTGACAAACTGGAAGAAATGGACAAAACTGGAAAAAACTGACAAAATTATTTTAGCGGCATCTTTAGTTAGTTGTAAAACTGAATTGGTAAAAAAGGGTACGCTAACTATACTTTTACAGTTTCCAGTATTTGTGTTGTGAATATTCTGATCTAATTCTGTCATGTTTGTGGGACTATGCGAGGCCTTCGAAGGCGTCGGACTATGAGTGTAATGTGACGGCCAGTTTGGTTTGCTTAGGTTAGAAAGCGAGACCAATTCGAATTTGTCATTCGATTTCTGAAGACTGTAGATGATGATGCTATTTCCCTAATTCTAGAATATAGAAGAATATTTTTATTTTTCTTCAACTCAAACATTCCTTTAAAAAAGTTTAAGTTATATTTTTGTGATGTTTACATAAATGTAAGAACATTTTACAACTTTTTTTTGATTTTGTCCGCTAAGGTGGACAAAATTAAAAGTTTTGGTTTCGTCCAGGGCGGTTTTTTCCGGATTTTATGGACGGTTTTTTCCGGCCCGGACAAAACGTGCCAACCCTGCATTATAGACAGAACCTTACGAGACTATGAATTGTGATGTTCCGTTTGGTGCAAAAGTTATGGTGTTGCGAGGAGATTTTTGACAATTGTTACCAGTTAAAATAAATGCTACCCGCTGTGAAACAGTGAATTTAAGTATCAAATTTAGTTCTCTTTGGAGTTATTTCCGTAAATTTTCTTAAACACAAAATATGCGGGCTCTACCACAGGAACAAGAATTCACCAAGTTTTTATTGGATGTTGGAGACGGAGTTTTGTACGATATGAATAGCAATTTAGAATTGCCACAGAGATGTATTATTATAATTCGGATATCGTTGAACGTGTATATGGAGGAATCAATTAGAGAAAAGCGATTCATAGATATGACCTAATCAGCTACTCTGATGTTGAAGGCATTAACAAAAAAGTGGTAGAACTGTTAGATATAAAAACAGAAAAAACATATACAAACTTGGATAGTGTTGAAAATTGTGATAATGGAGATTTAAACGATGCTATTCTTCCTGAATATTTAAATACTTTAAACCCGCCAAATTTTCCTCCGCATGAATTGAAGTTGAGAGTATATTGTATTGTGATGTTGGTTAGAAACCTCAGCATTAATGAAAGCTTATGTAATGGTACGAGAATGTTAATTTTACAATTGGGAGACAATATCCTACAGTGCAAAATTTTAACAGGCGATAAACATGGAGATATAGTTTTCGTTAACCGTATAACGTTGTACTGTGAAAATGTTTATCCTTTTACTTTTAAAAGACGACAATAATTTCCCATTAAACTAGCGTTTGCAATGACTATTAACAAATCACAAGGCCAAACATTTGATCAAATGGGAATTGATCTCCGAAAAGAAATAATTTCAAGAGTTCGTTCTTGGGAAGGTGTGATAATTTATTTAGGAAATCAAAGAAATAGCCGTATAGTTCAAAACTACGTTTTCAGGGAATTATATCAGATGTAAATTATTATGTAATCAGGCAATAATGCGTTCCTTTGAAGTCATGATTCGACTAGGGCAGTGAGCGCGCGTAGCGCGCGAGATCACCTAGTGAACCGTAAAAAACATCTGAGAATATTACCTGACTCTGCGAAGGAACAAATCCTCCCAGGTTATTATCCTGACGAAAATCTGATCCATTCCCGCAAGGATTTCGAGGATTTTACTCCGCGACACAATAACAAACAATAAGGGGAAAATTGGGAACAACAAATTTCATACAATACCGTACAATACGGAGGAAATTCGCTATTCTGAATCAGCGCTTGCCATAACACATACTATACCGTTCGCAATAAAACAAACGGAATGAAGTGGGTTGGGTATATATATGTACGCTGGAGACATCAGTTTACAGGCGCAAACATGTCACAAACGGCGCCACTTTACAGTGGAATGCTCTTATAAAGGGTGTTATTGAGTTTATAACACAGATGTTGTTTTCACACCCGTTCACTATTAACTACAATTTACATGCGTCAATACAAATTAAGAATACCTCTCTATACACTAAACACGCTGTTGAATCGATTACCGACTGTTGCTGTCGGCCCTCTCCGACATTTAATTATCTAGACAATGCTGGATGTACACTGGAAATTATTAAATTACTTGATTTTAGAAGTGCTCGCAAATCATACAAATTCTCGATTGTACGAAACGAGAACAATTTAATTTTCATTTTTGTGTACTCGGAGGAATTCGTCTAGGAAAGTGCAGGTGGTGCTCGAGGAAAATCAAATCGGATTATGGTACGATTGCATTGTCAATTCACTGCGTGATATCAGCCGTTTAATCTCGGTCCCGCTCGTAACCAAATCTAAGATTTCGACGGTGGAGGAAGCCACTTTAAATATAAAAGTGGATGCAGACGAAGCTGTCAAAATGCCACTCGATTCACTGAAAATCTTGAATATTGTTTTACAGTGAATATTGAATCAGCTTGGATTTTATTTTATGAAACAGACAGTTTAGATTAAGAGGCACCATCGTCGTATCGATAATTCGCGATAGGGCATGACCGCCGAAACTAGAAGGCCGGAATGTATCCCCACCAGTTTATTGGTAAATGTCTAGCTGCAGGCGGTATAAACGTAAAAATGTATGTAACTGAATGTTCTTATAAAACTGTGGAATAAGTAAAAAGTTAAAAGTGTGGGCGAGGAGGCGTTCGAAGACCTTTATCAAACGGGCACTTAGAAGAAATGCGCCGATAAAAATTCATGGAAAGTGTACCCGACAAAGTTCAAGAGTTGTTTTAACAACCTCGGTGAGAAAATTCCGTTAAATAATTTAAGGTGATGTAGACATTAATGGATTAATTACTTGTACAAATTAAAATGGGAGTAGCGTCACCGCTACGTTTCTCAAAGAGGAAGTTTATTTCGCAAATTTATTTATAATTAGCAGAATCAAATTGACTCAAGAGCTTGCACACCTTGCAAATACTCTTACCTGTTGATGATATCTCCTATAAGACAAACTAGTTGAAATAAGTTCCGATATCGTCGAGTAAACAACGAACTTAATCAAGTCTACGGAATGAGTGGTACGAGATCGTTCGAACAACTACTCATAGAGAAAGTACCCCGTCAGGCACTAAATTATAGAACAAATCAATATTTTTTGTACCACGCTCATTGCATTAGTTGAATGGAGGCGTGCTATTTTCACGGCACAGAATACATTTAGCCTGTGCAAATTCTTGGTTTGAACATCCACGATACACGTGGAATTTCAGAACAAGCCTCGATCAGCCTATAATACCTCTAAAACGGATTAATTACCGTATATTTAATTATTGGTAGCCTCACAGCAACAATAATTAAATACCGGCACTTACTTAGTGTACAACAGTAAATAACACCACGCAACGAAAAGCAGGTAGCCAGGTACCTCAATAGTTCAGAAAGATATATGGATCGTCCCAGTTAGCTAGCCCATAAGGGTTTCGCTGCAGTGAATTACTACTACACCCCATTCTATTCTCTTCCCTAACCACACTTGCCTTGACCCGCATAAGAAAACTTAAACTTTATTCTAAATGCTGAACGTATGTATAACATTTACAACTGAATAATGACCACTACCGGGAACGCGGTCTCACGCCCCGTTCTTCGAAGAGGAAGGCGTCGCCTATCGAGTGGGGAAGTGAATGTGCGCGATTCGAGACGCGGAACGCCACTCGCCACTCACGCTGCACTTTTGTTGACTCCCACTTGTCACAGGGAACGCAACGCAAATCCGCTTCGGATTCAACACTCGCACAATGACTTGCAGTTGTTAAGAGAACATTACATACATTGTTGCAATAATTATATTATATTCGTTGATAACCCAATTAAATTCCCAAAAAGCAATCTTGTAATTCACAGACGGATGAAGAGATATTTCAGCTGTCGTCTGCCGTGAATGAGTATCTGAACGCACCTGCCCCGTGAGAGACACGTGCTTCAGTTCCTGATGAAGAACGGCGGACCTACTCGAAGTGGAATTCTAACGGGGGGAAGTGACAGAAAAGATTCAGGCTGGCTGTTGCTGCCGCCGGCTCAATTGGTCCTTTTGATTAATGAATCAATACGATTTCTCCCCGACGCCGAGCGATCAGGAGCGCGGAAAGTTTTAAAATGATTTTACCCTCCCGCTCAAGGTCTCCGTGATATTAATGCCTGACATGCACAAGCTGGAAAACTCAAAAGATTTTTCGGGTGATTTATATATTTACGAGGCAGACGCTTTGCCATCAAATAAGCCTCCGAGTAAATTAAACTGTTGTGTGGATTAATAAAGTTGACGGAGAGGAGATAAATAAACATGGGGAAGTTCACAATTTTTGGGGGAAGGAAACCGGTAAGTGGTGCACATAAATACATCCTTATTCAGTGAATCCATATACAGGGTCTTTCGCCTATGCTCTATTGAAAAAATCATTGTTATCATTATTATTTATTTTATTTAATTTTTTAATTTTTAATTTTTTTAATTTTTTGTATTTTTATATTATATTATTTTTTTTATATTTATTTATTTTATTGATTCTTGATTTAACTAAGATGTGCATTTAGAATGTCAATTTCCCATAGAATAGTACAATCCCGAATAAAGTTTAGTATGATAGTAAGTACATAGTTACTTCTTGCTGCATTGGAAATAGTAAACATACACCACTTTTTTGATATACCCTGGATAAAATCAACAAAATGTTTCACGTACCGAATTCCATTGTGACCCAGAACTCGTGACCTGCAATCCCTCGAAAGAGGTGCCCGTGCAGAGCCTGATAATGCAAGTTGCTCCAGAATGAATTTGTCTAAATCAAACACGAAGAGCCCAATTTATAACCGTGTGATGGACTTCGGTCACGTTCAGCCCGTGCACCGTTTTCCTGATTGCGTAATGTATCTTATAAACAAGACGCTCGTGTAAATATCAAACGAATAATTTATTGTACTCTACTGTTAAGAATGAAAACAATGCTGGCTATATCCGATCACGAAACGGGCAAATTAATACCCTTGTCCTTTGATAAGATCACAAGCGATTCGCAAATAAGAGAATTGCTGGAACGCTAAATAGCCCCCGGGGTAGCCCCCGAATGTATTATGTGTGCACAAAAGATTTTAATGAAATTACGGGCTAATCTAAAGTCGATTTCGGGGTGACCTGTTTCGGTGCATTAATGAATAAGTAATTATTGCTTTAATGGCTGGCAAGAACAATTATTACTATTACCTTTGACAGCACTTTCCCGTAGGCCTCCCATGTGTGGCGCCTTCGTGGGGATATAATGCCATGTTACATGACTTTGCAAAAAATGATTCTGAAGTAACATTATGTAAACTACCAATGTGCTATCTGACTAGCCTGTAAAAAAGAGTTTAGAGTTTGAAGTTTAGTAGAATTTGCCAAGAAAAAACTCTGATGTGCCACGAGGTAAGCTTGTTTGTTTTCGCCATTTATTTAAATCTGAATTCATCGTTGTTGCTTCAGATCCTTTTTTATATTTTCATTTCTAATTTGTGACATTTATGACATTTTAAGATTTTTTGGTGCAATTTTTGTCCTTGTGCACAGCTTCCCCCGTCTAGAAGCGCTGTACACCTGGTATTAAGCTTCAGGAGTGTCCAGTTTGTTGCAGGTGACTTTCACCATCTTCGCCTCCTTTAAGGTCAGAAATGTTTATTTCGAATATTGTCGCCTGTCGCATCTAGCAGCTGGTTTTTAAGGTGGCGCATGGTACGGCTCAACGTGACCATCATTTTGAATTTTTCTACTATTTTCGTGTCGACTGGTCTTTGTCGCGTGAAATTCAAATTCAACCTTCGCATTGTTGAGACCATTCTAAAATAAATATAACACTATATTTTCCCCGAAAGAGGTCGCGTTGTTTAACCCCCTTTCAAACGTTTACGTGCCTTTTTATGATTATAATAACAGCCGTTATCTACCCGAATATGGTACTAACATACGATGGAGCTCACGTGAATATATTCTGCTACATCGGTCATAAAAATTTCATTTTTAATATTATTTTTTTCGCTGGCGCTGGTGTCCTGTAGTCCCTCGGTGACTTGCTGCTGACACTGGAATCGAGGAGGGCTTTTTTATAAATTATATCAGACGCCGCTAGGGTCCTTCCCTTCAATTATTGTTTTTGCAGACACTTGCCTGCGTTTGATTAAAAAATTCTTTAATTTCGAGTGTCAATCAAGTCGCTTGACGGTGTTTTATAAATGCCAATGATCGGTATTAATCGTGATGGACTCAAGTTCACAGAACCACGCGAAAATTAATGCTGCCCCGACGGAAGTATCCGTTCAATTTGCATACATATAGCCTCAAAATTCAACAATTACACATGAATTGAGAGGAACGAACAACATTTACTTTTCTGTATGTAAATGAGAGATGATTCGAACATCATCAATCTTGTTTTTGTGTGAGCTGAGTGCCACTAATCCAAAAATTCCTAATTATTATTCTGCCGCTTGTATACTTATGTTTGATAGGCATCACATTAGTAAAATATTATGCTTAATTCTTTCACCTCCATATGAACCTAATTTTGGTGGCCTTTGGGAAGCTAGCGTAAAATCTGCCAAGTACCGCTAGCTTCCCAAAGGCCACCAAAATTGGGTCCATATGGAGGTAAAAAATGCCAACTAATGTTGATATGAATTCGGTAAATTTAGAAACCTTTTTAATTTGAGTGATGTATTAAAGAAAGTGACTATATGTTATATGTATTATAATTGTAGTGATAGACTACCAAAGAGTAAGAAATGATTGTGTTAACAACTTAAGATGTAAGGTACTTTCTTTGTTTTGTATTATTTTTTTCATCACATGAATAATTGGTTTTTCTATTTTTTTTCCAGGTAAGTTCTGTTAGATCCACTACATGCAGATAGATGACTGAAGAAAACCGTAAGTTAAACATTCAAAATCCTGGTCCTCTGTCGAAACTGTCTTGAATCAATCCAGTACATTTTAATAATGTATTATGCAGAACCACTCGCAAAAGTATAAACAGTTTTCTCGAAATATCGCAAGGCCTCTAAAGGGAAACCGGCATACATTTTCACAACACGATTTTCCCATTTCCCGCCTTCTTCCGGTATGGAACGCTCTAGTAGATTTTTCCAGTCTTACACGCCGCAGTCATTACTCGCACTATCTCACACCAGTCATCGCCTTCATTAAAATTTAATTTGATTAAGGTCATTAATCATGGACCGCAGATTACGGGAATTTTAGAAGCGTCCATCAAAATTTTTATACTATGCTTTGAATTGAACAGAAATGAGACGGTTAGAAAAAAAGTTCAGAATTGTTTCTGACAAATTTTCAGTCTGTTTCATCATAGCAATTTATTTATTTACGATTTATTTGCTATTTTCACTGCACGAAATACATTCAGCCTGTGCGAATTCTTAGTTTGAACATCCGCGGCAACCGTAGTGTTTCAGAACAAGCATTAATCAGCCTATTATACCTCTACAACGGATTCATTAACGTATGTTTGATTATTGGTAGCCTCATAGCAACAATAATTAAATACCGGCATTTACTTAGTGTACAACAGTAAATCACACCACGCAACGCAAGACAGGTGGTAAGGTACTCTCAATAGTTCAGAAAGTTAATCGGAGAATGTCTGGAATGGAAGTTTCTGATCTCCAGTCGACTTTTTCCGCTGTTAGTATTCTCGGTTTATATTATTCAACTTGGACAATGCATAGCGCAGCATTGTACCCTCTCTCAACTTTCCTATGGTTCCAATTGATGCGTATGACGTACTTCCATATGTTTCTTTTTTCTCAGGTGTCGCGATCCCTCGAAGCACCCTGTATTTCCTTTAGAATCGATTTTTTTCTAATCGATACATTATTAACTCGAGGGTACCAATTTAGGTAATTTAAAATGTGTTAGTGTTTCGAATAATGGGGGATCTTTCCATAACACTGTGCATATTAACCTACTTAAAATGGGTACCGTCATTTGTGTTACCGCGATCAATGTAACGTTTAACCCTGTGTGGTCCGCCGAGTCCAAAACGAGTCCCATTTCCTGCGCCTAAAGATGCAGTTGTGCGATTTTGCACTGACGTTTTAGAACTCCTTTAAACAGTTCGATTTGATTTATTCAATTCCAACAGAACAGGTACACGGATTACCGCGTCTAATTTTCGAGACGATTAAAAACATTTACTTTTTGTAATGAATCTGTTCAAAGAGATCACAAAAACTCTTCTGTGAATGTTAATTGCCTAGAACGTTATCAGTTCAGCACACAATAACCTCCATCAATATTCATCCAGCGTCTACTAATAATTGAATCCAAATCGATTCTTTACCAACGAATGTCACGATTAATCTTTATAACATCTACCTGCTTTGAATGTTTACCCGGTTTATTGATATTCCAAATTCATTCATGTTCGTAAATAAAACAATCCTCACAATAAATATGTCAAATGGGATGTTTAGATGTTTACATCTGATATGAAAGACGTCGAGATCGGGTCAGATCATATTTTTCAATTCCAGATCGTTTAATGGTAATAAGTTTATGATTTCAAGGTCATGTAGACTGATGTATTCGATCTGGACGCAGTTAAAAGTTTCAGGATTGGGATGGAATCGCTAGCGAGCTGATGCGTGTGGCCCGTCGCAGGATGTGCGCCACGGCAGTCCGGCATTGTAATTAGGCATTGGACATGGCCATTCTTAATTAGTCAGACGAACCGTGAACTACGGTCTCCTTGTTTTTCGGTTTAATGAGCCGAGAAGGGGGCGTATCGTAATATACTATTGCTGAGCGTGTGTGTATATGCTCATCCGCCCGCTGCTACCGCCACCAGTCTTCGATTACCGGTTCTTTTGTCTTTTTGGTTTGAATTTATTTTCGCGTTCATGGCGTTCATTAATTTTTACGGGCATGCTGAGCTTTACATTAATTTAGAGAGCATTCTTCTATTTCAGAGCATGGAGATGATTAAACTTAGTTAATTGTTGTCGATTGTGCAAACAAATCTTACAAACTGAGTTTATCACTACTATGCGCTCTACCAATAATTGTTATACATATAACTTATAGCCAATACTCCTATCTAGAAATTTATTCTTTCCAAATAGCAATACCATGGACTTGTCTAGTAAATTTTTACTTCAAATTCCTGTTGCTTCTGGAGTAGGCTAAGAATAAAACTATACGCCCTCGTAAAAATGTATTTGCATTTCTTTATTTACCCGTCTTCATCATCTGTACCTGCAACACTGTGTATCATTGCTCGACAACGCGCTTACCATTCTTGGTAATGCAGAGTGCCTCGTGTTGATTGTTATGGGAATTGTTTATGGGTATTCGAAAATTATGCAGAAAGGATACGTACGTTCGCATTTAAATGCCAAAGTGATATTATTCATGGCTATAGGGGAACAAGCGTGTTGCATATTTTTGAATCAGTAAATACAAAACATATTTATGTACTTCGCACCAAATTTTCTTGCTTGCCAGGTAAAACTTTTTTTGTTAATAAAAAATATGTACCTCTACACTTAAAAAGTCAATCAACGCAGGCCTTGTAATATGTAACTCCTCTATGGACAGCACGTTTCACAAATCCACTTCGCATTGTATTGACAGAGCCCCACACCGTTTCAAATTATTTTCTACAAGCAATCACTAGTGAGCAATTTATTTTTATAGAAATGCCAGTCGAGTCGAGTCAAAAGGGAAGTAATATCTCTAATTTCTTTCGCTTGTAGTAACAATCGACTAATTAATCGTTCGTGATTAATGATGGGGTTGCGTGTAAATTACTCAAGCGATGTCCAATAAAATTGTTGTTTTTCGTTTGATTGATGAAGATTTTATTGTTGCGATGAGATGTTCATTGAAACTTGTTTGTTCGTGAGAGTGTTGAAGCAACACTGGGAGGGGAAATGCGGTATAGAGCTTACGTGTGAACCACGCATTTTTAAAATAAACTATTCTAGTTGATTATGATCATTAAAGATGATGAAAATACTTTAGTGGACTCTACGCACGTAGACAACTTAACCCTCATTATCGACAAAAGGAGAGGCGGCCAGCCGACGAAGAATTCCAACGAAAAATGGCTGAAAGATGGACAACTCCAACTGCAGAATGCTGCAGAAAAGTAGAATCTAAGGATATTAATGAAGTTGGCTTGGCTTGGCTTGGCTTGGCTTAGCCTGTCAATTTTCCCGCTTTTGCCCATGAGAAAGTTGTTTTTGATGACAGCTCGTCAATTTTACCGGTCTTGTTATAGTCTGATACCGTCTGGTTGCTTAGCAGACCACCGCTACAATTATAGAGCTAGGATAAATAAAATTATATAAACGCCATGGGTACGACGTCTTTTAATACCGTTATCCTCCTCGTGCTTTTTGTTTTCACAAACGAGTACCTATTTTTATTTCGAATTTAATTAACAAAAAAATCATGCGTCACGCCCGTCAATCAAAATCAATAAGCCGGTCTTTAATTAACGCCCTCGCCGTATCAAGTTTATACATAGGCTGCTATGATAACCAGCCATTGCTCGGTGAAGCGTCAGATTTATACATGTGAAACAATACCCAATTTAAACTTTATTATCAGCGTAACGTGTCAAGAGCGGTACTTATTTCTCGCGCTGGGTATCGGCTGCTAATGACATAAGCATGGCATGAATGTTAGCCAATCCCGTGTCAGATGGAATAGTCAAATTACAGTCGCTCTCATTGCGCTTAATTTGATTGTTTTACGATGTGTTCCGAAGTAATGGGCTTTGTCACCACGCGCTACATTTATATCGCCATTTCGAAATTTATCGCCTATTGTTCGTCAACGAATATTGCACGTTCGAATTTCTGCAACACTGTTTTCGCTGCACGAAGAATAATGTCATGGTGCCTTGCAGATGGAGCTAACTGAACAGTTCCTTTGTAGGAGTCAATTATCGGAATCAATTCCTCCGATTCGTTCACGATTATAGTTCCTTTTGTTCAAGTCAGTGGAGTAGATGTAAAATTGATTTTGATTAAAACCCGACATCTGATTAGAACTGGAACGATTGCCTCGGAGTCGTTCCTTTTGAGCGATTCGTTGAGAACCGATCTAAACAGAGAAATCACTGAGTGGTACTGGACCGTTCGAACAACTACTCATCGGGCGACGTACCCCGCAGACAGTTATAACTAAATTCAGGTTTTTGTGGGTACTTGCCCCGGGAGTAGTTGTTGAAACTGCGATGTACCGCCCGTTACTTGAATTTTCTTTTCTACTATTCCTTCCTCTGCTGGTGCCTTGTATGAATTGGATGTTTCACACGATCTGATGGCACACGTATTTCGTCAGGGTTGAACAGTTTACTTCCTCCAGCGCGTACAAACATTTTGATTACTTCCCCTACAGACTGTAAAACAGTCGTCTGTAGAGCTCGTAAAACACGGCAAGAATTGTTTAAATACATAAAATTTGTAAGTTTACGAGTTTTTTCGTTGGAAAATATATGCATTAAAGTTTAATGAAACCTGCCGGCAGCAGAGAACGGGCCGTAACGGAATACTACTTTCGCACTATCAAAGTTGTCGAACGGGGGGAGATTTCGGCCTGAAAGTTCTAATCATGGCATTAAAAGTTCACCCGAGTGCGCTGGGGATTTTACGTCGAGTACAGAAATTTTTTTGATGGAGACGTAGACACTGATTCGACGGGATGCGAAAGAATTATCAGAGCGAAAGAGCCGTCTGCGGGCGGTTATTGAATTTCATAAATAAGGGAGGTGACCCAGACACGTTTAAGGACGGCTCCTTCGTTGACTTTTCTAAAAGAGCGAGCGAATGTCGTGGGGTAAAATTATTTTTTTGAAATTACAACTTCTGCATTTTGTTTTAAAACTTTTTCAGACTAATTACGTATGTAGTTAGGAACCGGGAATAGTTAGTCAATGACAAGAGCTCCCCAGAGGCCACCGCTCCTAAAAACCGGTACTTACACGAAAATGAACGTAAGAACGAACTCTTGAAATAGACACGCATAATTGTCCGTGAGTAAATATTTCTTTTCAGAGATCAATTCCTATTTGATCAAATGTTTGGCCTTGTGATTTGTTAATAGTCATTGCAAACGCTAGTTTAATGGGAAATTATTGTCGTCTTTTAAAAGTAAAAGGATAAACATTTTCACAGTACAACGTTATACGGCGAACGAAAACTATATCTCCATGTTTATCGCCTGTTAAAATTTTGCACTGTAGGATATTGTCTCCCAATTGTAAAATTAACAATCTCGTACCATTACATAAGCCTTCATTAATGCTGAGATTTCTAACCAACATCACAATACAATATACTCTCAACTTCAATTCATGCGGAGAAAAATTTGGAGGGTTTAAAGTATTTAAATATTCAGGAAGAATAGCATCGTTTAAAGTTTGTATATTATATTTTTTCTGTTTTTATATCTAACAGTTCTACCACTTTTTTGTTAATGTCTTCAACGTTAGAATAACTGATTTGGTCATATCTATCTCTAATTGATTCCTCCATTATACGTTATCCGAATTATAAATACATCTCTGTGGCAATTCTAAATTGCTGTTCATATCGTTCAAAACTCCATCTCCAACATCCAATAAAAAACTTGGTGAATTCTTGTTCCTGTGGTATGGTAGAGCCCGCATATTTTGTGTTTAAGAAAATTTACGGAAATAACTCCAAAGAGAACTAAATTTGATACTTAAATTCACTGTTTCACAGCGGGTAGCATTTATTTTAGCTGGTAACAATTGTCAAAAATCTCCTCGCAACACCATAATTTTTCCACCAAACGGAACATCACAATTCATAAAGTCTCGTAGGGTTCTGTCTATAATGTCTAAAGCATACCTTGGCGCCACAGGAGCTTCATCCCAAATTCCCAAATAAAAACATCTACACTCCTTAAATAATCTGCTTCTTTTGAATGGTACAATTTTATTCTTACTCTTCAGTAAGCTGTAAAGGGTTGTATAAACACAAGTCTTACAGGAGCCTCCTGGACCGTCTATATAAAAACATGAAGATTCAGAAATTGATTCATTTATGTTAGCATCACATTTACCCAAAATAATATCTACAATTTCTTTCTGCTTTTCATTTAGGTGTTTATATTGTCGTGGTCCTATTTCTATTGCTTGTTCTTCATTTGCATATTCAATGTCGTGGCATGGTAGGAAACATTGAAAGATTGTAACCTTCCGCAGAAAGCATGGAACTAATATGAATATAGGCTTTTTTGTCCTTCAGTATTGCTGTAACGTCTTTCATAATCTTGTGACATTGCTTCTTTAAATTCTTCCCACAATTCTTCCTGATAAATTGGTCGGCAATGCATTAAAATACGAATGAATAAATATCTCAGCTGTCTGGGCATCATCTAAGTTTCAGCTTCAGCTTTAATATGAAGTAATAATAATCGAAAATGAAATAGTTCAATTTGGCTGGGGCTTACGGAGTACATGCGTCCAATAACTTTGAATTGTTTCTGACGGCGTATCGTATACTTTTACAACGACAACAAACATGATACCTACCTGTGATAGTTCAGACGTACGCACTTTTGGCGATCGGCTCCCGTACGTATTAAAAAGAGATGGAAACGAAAAATCTGACCTCGCTAGATCGAAACGGTACGTGTCTATTGCGCATTCTCCGCGACTAACATCACTTTTATTAGATAGGAAATGCCATGCTCCTGGCGTCCTGTGTTTAAAAATCTGCCGTCGGTAACGCGAGTGAAGGGCCACGACAGCAGAGTTGACGTCCTACCATCATGTCTCTCCTATGTTTTATTGTCTTCCATACCTTTCGCTTTTCCTCAACTCTTTCTAATACCTCCCTATTGCTAACCTTATCTATCCACGGTATCTTATGGTTTTCTAAGGAACAATTAGACCCAAACTCTCACAATAAAGAGAAAAGTTAGTGCATACCTCACGGTCAAAATAAAATAGAGTTCTGGACAGTTATTTCCCACACGTTCTATAAACTCTCGCTCCCAGCAAGTTTGCTCGGCAAAACTATCTTATTTTTGAGGCCGCAGCCGAGCGGAATCCGGGATATTTATTAACTTTCACAATTATTATTTCCGTGAAACATAGAGTCGGGATAATGTGGAATTTACGTCTATGTGCGGTCCGACCGAGAAAAATTAAAATTCCCTCACTTTATATTCAAAGCCGGAACATAATTTAATTGCGTTTGTGCATTGCGGGTTAAACTTTTATCATTATGAAAGGAGCAGGAACCGAGTATTATGTACCCGTACGCTTGTATAGCGACAAAATTGCTTTTCTCAATTTCTTGTAATTCATTTCGACCGTTTGCTTAGCTATGTTTCGCATTAACTATAAATTAGGTTCGCCTGCTCGGTGATCATTTTCAATCGCGACTCTGCGGTTTGTAGATCCAATTAAAAGGGCATTACTAACTCGTTTCACTACGGTGCTTAATTATAAACATTAAAGCCTTCGGGGATACAAAAAAAAATCACAAATGTTGCAGTTAAACGGTAAATTAGAGATGGTTCGAAAATACTCGACTTGTTATTTTGGAACAAGTATGAGTTGGCAGGTCCAAGGAACAGGTATCATATTGAGTTTATCAGTGGCTAAATGCAATTTCGGAAAATTTTCTTTCCATCATCACCAATAGGAGTATTTCATTTGGGTCTAGAAGCGTGTATTATTTCGGTTAATGCACGCCTATTCTAAGAGCCAATGATATTTCTTTAATTTCTTAAAATCGACCAATCAACTTTCATTGTAAACGATAAAAACCTACCTAGCTTTCCCAATAACTGATAAATATGCGCCTTGCTTTTAATCAACTATGCTGTGAATGATAGTTTTGAAATTGAATTCAAACAAGCAAGGGATGCAAAAAATGCGAAACGAAAGCAGCTTCAGTCTATTCTCAGAAAGAGGAAGCAAAGTTCGACTGCTTTGGGTAAGAAAGAAATATATACAATAATGAATCTGTGGAACGAAGGTTGTCCAGAAGGACTTAAAAAAAACTGTATCATATAATAGCATTCGAACTAGCCTGGAGAGGGGGAGAGGCAGCAAAATGCAAAGTGCATTTGTTTAAAGAGGAAAAGAAATCAAATGGTAACGTAACCGGAAGAATTGAATACAACCCGATTTTTTCCAAAACATGCCAGGGTGGAGCTCAAAAATTATCAGACAGTAAGTGGTTAGTGCCTAATTACAATAATCTCGATATGTGTCCGGTAAGGTTATTTAAAAAGCTTATTTCTAAACGCACTAATAGAATTACCTCAGATCGACTATTTCTGACTGTAAATTCTTACTGGAATAAAAGCAATTCTGAATGGTACAAAAATATGCCTTATGGAGTAAATGAGATTGGAAAATGGACCAAACAATCTGCTGAAAGAATAGGGCTTGATACTCTGACAAACAAAATCACGAATCATTCAAATCGATCAACTGCTGTACCAAATCTTGCTAAATCAGGTGTCCCGGAAGAACAGCTCATCAAAATGACTGGCCATGCAAATGCTAAGTCATTAGGCCCTTATTTACAGTTAGACGAGGAACATCATGCTAGTTTAATAAACAACCTGAGACCTGGACCTTCTGGAATCCAAACTACAAGAGATATAAACATAAGGCAAGAAAATTTTACCACTGAAAACATTGATAATAATAATATGCAAAAACATCTGATCATAATATAACATATAACCATTGCACTTTCAATGTTCAAAATATGTATGTAACTAAAGATCAGTCAAACTCTACACAATTTGAAATGTTTATTTGTGTATTAACCTCCCTAAAATACATTCGAGATCATTTTTTATAAGATAAATACATTTCAAATTGTATTCAAATTTTATTGCCATCCGGCAAAAAATCTCGAATCAAGGGAAGTAGAAAAAATCGCTCGGGAAACTCTCGCGATTTTTTCACTACCTTGATTATCGATTATTTGCCATGACAATACAACTTTCATACAATTAAACATGTATTTATCGATAAAAAAATGATCTCTTATGTATTTACCCCCGGTAATTTTTTCGATAATTTTGCTTGTTGACAAGTTGCCATAGTTGCGAATTTGTAGGTGCATTTATAATTTATAATCTAGTTACTTTAGTACCTGCCAAACGTCAAATATTCCCAACACCTTTCTTTGTATATGAATTAATTGAAATAAAATTTTGTTTTGAACTACTTTGCTTCGATTCAAAAAATAATCTTGTTAAATACAATTCGTGGTCTGGAATTTTTAGGTAATTTTACTCAAGCTGTTGCTTTTACTAACCACTCGTGTAAATTTGACAGAAGATCACTCGCGCAAGCGCTCGTGATCTTTTAACTGTCAAATTTACATTCGTGGCTACCAAGCAACGCAACAGCTTTCGTAAAATTTCCGACAATTCCAGACCACTTATTGTATTACTACAGATAATACCCCGACAACTTCAAAAACTTCAAAAAACAAACCAAGGCACTCTTGCAATCCAGAAAGACTGCAAAAAAATAAATATTAGTGACAGACATTTTAGGAAACCTAAAAAATCAAAATTACCTACCTAAATACATAATTTAAATTGGTGGTGCAATGTGGAAACCCAGTTTGTTTTTAGTTTGTGAAAAATCGGTGAATCGTTATTTTAACCTGGAAAATTGCCTTAAAATGCCTTATAATGTTAGAAATAGGGGACCATAAGTCACAAGTGCAAGAACCATGTACTTGAAAAATAAAAAAATATTTGGCCAACTTACTACATTTTTCGATTTTTGAAAAAAGTGCGGGTAATGTGGAAACACCCTAAAATTACAGTAAATCAATGTGTAAACACATAAAGATGTATTTTCCACGTGTCGGGTAACGAATCTTCTTTTTCTTAGGTAAACTAGGTTTGTGATTAAAAGAGGGAAGACAGTTTTCTACAATGCATTTTTTTTGGTACATAACTGATTATCTGAAAATAAGAAACACTTTGTCTGAAGAGAGTTTTTCTTGTAACATTAATTTATATACAGTAGACCATGTTCATTGTACTTATATTTTCTTTGTTGTCAACACCCTCCGATAGTTGCAAGGATCGCGAAATCTTTGCATTTTTTGTACGAGTAATTTCGGAAAGAAATGCCTTTTTTGCAATTTAGAATTGGAAAAAAATTGGACAAAGAGATGTTTTCTAAATTTTCAAAAAACTGAGATCATAGCGCATAATGTACATATCTGCAAAATTTCAGGTGAAAACGCTGAAAGATGTTTGTTTGAAAACCGAACACTTACCCAGAGATCCAAGGATGTTCCAAGCCCAACGATATTTATGGGGTAGCATCCCGTATAAGATCTCGTAGTACACAAAAATCTGGATTTAGTTCTATAATTCAATGCCTGGTGGGGTATTTGCCCGAGGAGTAGTTGTTCGAACGATCCAGTACCACTCATGTCCGCCGCATAATTCTACAAAAAATTAGCTCTTGCTAATACTTGCACCAAGCGTGTAAGTTTATACAGCAAGCAATATTTCATGGTTCGAGTGTGTAGGGCAAAGCACCGTGCTGATGAGTCCCAAAAGGACGAAACCAGTCAAAGTCTTCTCGTATATTATAAATTATAAAATACATGGTGCCGTGGCCATAATATATTTCCGTAAACGGGACAGCAGCTATGCTAATCCGTTCATAATTGCTTTTTGTTAATTTGCTGATAGCTGCCCCCAGTATTCGGACCCGACCCTTGCACATATTTGTCCGTTTAAGTGGATTTACTACATAAATAACCACATCTACAAGTGAATAAGTAATTGGCTAGCTACACTGACCCCGTATCTCGCACGGCCAAGCCAGTGCCAGTTAATTAACGACCATAACACCGAAGTTTGCCGCATTTAGGAACGCCCTCATAAATCTAACACACTAAAATTCATATCGAATGAATATTCATGCGTGCATCGAAATGTGGGGAAAGGTACCGGCTGTACCGAACACCCAGACAGCTTCGTAAAAGTTTATATCGTTCCTGGCTGTATATGCCCACTCAGTTTTACTGCAATTTATAATCCATTAGCTGACGGCACGGCGCAGGAGACGCCGCTTTAATATGTGCATAATCGAAGTGAACTGAACGTAGTCCCCGGCGCATCCGCCAAAATGAATACACACTATTTTTGTTTCGTTATATATCTGATCTCGGTAAATACTATTGGTCTCTTATAGCTCATAATGCAAAAGAGTAAAGTTGGATTGTCACAGCTGCTCTCATCTAACGTCCGTTGGAAATAACCTGTCTGTGCGTACGAAGCTTCGCTCGCGTAGCGTGAACCGGATTGATTAGTCTATCCCGTTTGGCTGTCCATAGTTCTTATTGTTGTATAAATACCGTGTGACAAACTTCCATGTGTACATGGGGAAATAACATGGGCAATTATATTTTTGGGGATTCCTGCTCCCCATGTGTAGTTACAGTGGTGGTAAAAGTAGCAATCGAAAGACTATTTTTTTCTGCGTATGAGGATATCAAAAACTCTGCAATTTTCCAATTTATTAAAGCATTAAAAGCAAAAATTACACTAATAATTTTCAAATTAAAACACGGATATTCATCAGATTACCTATGACAATTTAATTTATTCTAATCAAAGACTCCCTTGATTCTAATTTCTAATCCGTCTGAACTGTCAACATTATTTTATCGACAATTTAAAATTTGGGTTTCAAAATGAACAAAAATATTTATTCAGTTGAAGAAAAGGTTTTCATTGTGAAAACATTTTACGGCGGCAATAGTCTGTGGGTAGTCCGTGACTTATTTTCTGCAAAATTCAATAACAGTCCTATTCCTTCGGTAACAACAATAAAAAATTTAGTTAAGAAATTTGATGATACTGGGAATCTTTCATTGAAACAAGGTAATTTTTACTAATAAATTTACTTGGTTTTTATTTAGATAATTCTGATTCGCTTTTATTATTACCTAGAATGTAATGTTTCAAGAGAAACTGTCCGTAACATATTAAAAAAAAGAAATATCATCCCTTTAAATTCCAATGTCACCAAGAGTTACTTCCTTTTGACGAAGAATCAAGGCAAACTTTCTGTGAAGAAATGCAAGAACGGGCTAATCAGGATCGCAGCTTCCTCTCATCAATTTGTTTTACCGATGAGTGTACCTTCACTTTAAATCAAGAGCCAAATTCACAAAACGTTAGGCATTGGGCCCAGGAAAATCCCAGAATAAATCTAGCCACTACAACGCAATACCCTCAAAAAATCAATATTTGGGCAGGCATTTTTAATAATCGCATTATAGGACCATTTGAAATACAGGGAAATTTAAATTCAGAAGCTTATTTAGATCTTTTAATTAACCATATTGGCCCTGCATTAGAAGAAGTTGCACATGCGAATCGGGAGGTCTGGTTTCAACATGACGGATGCCCAGCACATTTTGGAGCACAAGTGAGGGAATTATTAAATGAAATATTTCCAGAGAGCTGGATTGGTCGAGGTGGTGTTATAAACTGGCAAGCTAGATGTCCCGATTTGGCACCGTGTGACTTTTTCTTGTGGGGTCATTTAAAAAATAAGATTTATAAAACTCGTCACCCAAATATTGATTCTTTAAGGAATGCTATTTTTGCGGAATGCAACTTAATAAACGATCGGCAACTTGCGAATGTGAGAAATTCTTTCTATAATAGGCTGGGATACTGTCTGATACAGAATGGGGGTTTATTTGAATATTTGTTATAGTTATTTTTCTTTTTTTATGTTACTTTAATTTTATTGTATATTTATAAGTTTTTGTTCTTACCTACATGTGAAATAAATAAGTATTAAATTGCCAGATTACAAAATTCATTAGAGCAAAATAAACAAATGTTGCCGCTTGTTAAATTTTTCATAATTGCAGTAAAATTAAAGTAATTTAATTTTTATTATTTCATTTTACTGTTTTAACATTTTCCCAAAAACTTTTCAATAGGTTAGACGACACCTACAATTTACCCTAAACTATGGACCAGCATTTACCAACGAAACATCCACACCAGTAATCAATTAATTGTCAACTATAGGTAATGACAATAATAATGTGAATGAGAATTATCTAAATAAAAAAACAAGTTTATGTATTAATAAAAATTAACTTCTTTCGATGAAAGATTCCCAGCCTTCAAATTTCTTACTAAATTATTTGTTGTTATACCGAAGGAATAGGACCGCTATTGAATTTTACAGAAAATAAGGCACGGACTACGCGCAAACTATTGCCGCCGTAAAATATTTTCACAATGAAAACCTTTTCTTGAACTGAATAAATATTTTTGTTCATATTTAAATGTTGACAGTTCAGAAAATCCATAAAAATCAAAGACGTCCGTGATTAGAATAAATTAAGTTGTCATGGGTAATCTGATAAATTTCTGTGTTTTAGTTAGAAAATTATTAATGTAATTTTTGCTTTTAATGCTTTAATAAATTGGAAAGTTGTAGAGTTTTTGATATCCTCGTACGCAGAAAAAAATAATCTTTCGATTGCTACCTTTACCACCACTGTAACTACACATGGGGAGCAGGAATCCCCAAAAATGTAATTGCCCATGTTATTTCCCCATGTACACATGGAAGTTTGTCGCACGGTATGTTTATCGTTGTAGTTTTTCGCAGAATGATGAATAGCGGTTAGCGAAGTCGTCGTCAAACGATGATATCAGAGATAAGCATTTTGTTTCCCGCGCCCTCTAAATCGTCTCAATACCGACTGCATTTTTTTAAGTATCCTGCTAGTATGGATGAAAACCGTTCATGTGCTGGGGTACGCAGAGCATTCATTTTTAATTCTCGTGCAGTGTAGATGCACTCTAACAAAATAAAAGAAATCGCATAAAATTAACTGCCATTATAAAATACCCTTTAAATGTCTACCTGCCATTATAATTAGTTCTTGGGCAAACGAAATACGTCCGGAGATCACGTAATGCTAATAAATTGGTCTCACGGCTATTACTTTAAGCGAACATGTCTTGCTGATTGCAAAAGAAATCTGATATCCGATGAGTAATAGGAGCAAGTGTTGTGTGGTGGATGCGCTCTTTCTTGTGCATCTCCCCGAGACCTGAACGGACAATACGCGGAGATGTTATCGCCAACTTAATCTGCTCGAGATTGCTTTTTGCTTTTGCTTTTGCTTTAACCAGTTCGCGCGGTATATTAAGTAATAAAGGTCAGCGGAGCAGAAATTCCGAGCGACCATTTTATCATTTATTATTATTGCTTATGGCTTCAAGCAAATGTTATAGTCCGAAGTTGTAAATCTTGAGTCTGAACTTCACGCTATAATTTCAGAAGATAAAATTTTATGAATGGGCTCACGAGTTGCTACAATTTTAATTTTATAATTCGATGTAGCGCAGAACCTTGCGCACCTATTACTGTTTTGTAAACCGCAGAAAAATTTTGTACACCACAATTCCTTTCAGTAGAAGAAATTCCGAAATTCCGTCGAAGTTCCCGCGATTCCTAGGGATTTCTCACAATTCCCTGTAAATTCCGGCTATTACTTGGAGATTCCTTGCAATTCCTCAGAGATTCCCGCAATTCCTGGGAAATTCCCGTAATTCCTTGAAAACTCTTGCAATTCCTTAAAAATTCCTACAATTCCCTGTAAATTCCTGGTATTACTTGAAAATTCTTTGCAATTCCTCGGAGATTCCCGCGTTTCCTTGGAAATTCCCGTAATTCCTTGAAAATTCTTGCAATTCCTTAGAAATTCCTACAATTACCTGTAAATTCCTGCTATTACTTGAAAATTCCTCTCAATTCCTCGGAGGTTCCAGCAAAACCTTGGAAATTTCCGTAATTCCTTGAAAATTCTTGCAATTCCTTAGAAATTCCTACAATTCCCTTTTAATTCCTGCCGAGATTCTTTCTTCACAATAGACAGCAGATAATGCCCCCTAAATTCCAAGATTCTAATAATACAGTGTCTGTTTTTAAAAAAATAGTAGATGTCACGTCTGGCGAATTCGAAAGTGTCAAAAATTATAGAAAAATTAAATTGCATGTTAAAAAGTGACTCTGACTCTAGTATGCCAGAGATAGGAATAAAAAGAGGCAGGGGTAGGCCTAGATTAGACTACTGCTCTCAAATAGTTGTGGGACGTTCTACTTTTAGGGAAATGTGTAGCTTAGCTCAGGATAGAAAAGTCTTCTGACTGCGAATCCATGCATTTATGGGTGTAGAGAATTTTGAATTGTAACTTTGTTATTGAGGTTTGGGAAAATATAAATTGAAACTTGAAATTGTGATATACGGATTACTTAGTTCATTTGAAAAACTACCGAATTTAACCCGGGAGAGAACGAACGTGGGGGCGGTTTGGTGGGCCGACGCGAGCCCTAAGTCTCCCGGTTTGCGTCAACTTGATTTGTAGCAAAGATCGCGACACCCGACACATCGCGTCGGCTGGGATATATATGGCAAAATTCTAGTCGATAAACGCTCCAAGATAGATGCAGTTTCTGAGCTTCCGTGAACAGCCATAAACAACCAAGTTACAGGGATTAGCATTTTCAGTTGCATTAGCTTCGTAAGATACATAACTTGAGTTTAATGTATGTGTTGGAGTAAAACCGTCAGAAAAACTTGAAAGAGCAGCAAAATGAAAATTGAGGACGCACAAGCCTCGGGGAAACTCTGGGAGTTGCAGCAAGATAAATCGGAACATAGAAAGCAAAATTGTGTTATCCCAACCGCAATGGTTCGAGGAAAGCAATAAAGCGCTCGTTTCATTGGCTACATATAGTTTCATTTAGTTGTTAATAGAGAACGTTGCTTTTTGAGGTTCTATTTAGTTGTATGATTTGCAGATGTCGATCGCCAGACAACAAGCATTATGTTTGATTGTTTGTATGAAACGTAAATTGATGAGTAGGTAAATAGCGCTTAACCCGGATGTGTAAAATGATCCTTCAAATATGGTTTTGTATTTTGTGATGCGCCTAATAATCTGTACGTGCCTTCGGTAACTGAAAATTAATATTCTGTAAACATCGTGTGCATTGCGTTCATCCACTTAGCAGTATGAGGTATGAAAAGAAAAATGTTGTTAGTGGAAGTAAAGGTGCATTTGCACTAGAGCGTTAAACCGCGCGTTATTGATTAAAATGATCATCATCAAGACTGAAATGTATTCAGTTTAATGGTAATCTCTTGTGATTAAACTAACCAGAAGAAAAATATGCCTTCCAGGAAAGGTAAAACCTGAAAAGGGTCGATTTTTCTCCCCCCGAAAACCCATTTTATTCGACTTTCATGCGATGCGTTAAGAAGTCAGTCTAGTCTTTATCGCGAGCGTTGGGAATTAATTGGAAGATAAAAAATGGACAGGCATTAGTTCCTGTCTGAGTCGGAGCCTGTTGTATGTGATGCACGTAGAGACTTTCGGATGGCTCAGACGCGCCCTGAATGGCCAACCGGAAACGGAAGGGTATGCCGTTAAGATTTCCCAAGCCCGCGATTTTTCGGACCCGTCTCACTGCACGGGATCCTTATAGCCTGTCTGCTCAATTATTGATGATTTTATTGCCAGATCGAGGCACTTGCGGAAAACCTTCCCGCTGATAATATTTAGGGAGCTTATCTCTGGGAGGCAATAATTCTTAGGTGCAATGAAACTACCGACAGTGGAAATGGTGTTATTTTATAATGCCAGTGAGGAAACGATTTTTATCGAGAATGCGTATTTATGCTGTTTTAGTTTTGTAATTGTCCAGTACATATTTGGGGAACGGACATGATTCGTCAGGCGGGGCTGCCTTATCTGTTCCAAGTGCAAAAACTTGTTCACAAAAATACATATACCCTGACGTAAAATGTAAGAACTCGAATTAGGCGAAGTTGACTTGGACAAGATCTCCGATTGGGTGAAGTTGATTTGGGGACTTGTCAGTTTAATATAAAATACAGCAAGCTGCCATAACAATTCAGTTATTCGACTCAAACCACTATTTCCAAGTTTTTTCTTTAGGGAACGGGATGTGAGACTGCATACCCGGTAGTGGTAATTGAGTCTGAATTTGGTCACTATATCGAAGTCTTAATCTTCATAGTACAGGGCGTGAGACTGCGTGCCTGGTAGTGATCATAACTCAAATTAAGTTTTCCGATTTGTAATATAGTGTGTATGATTTCTAGCATTGCATTATTAATTGCGCATATTATGAACGAATAGGAAGGGGGAACTGTTGATGGAGCAAATTCAAAACGAGTTGTCGCAGTGCCGTATCCCGTGTAATATCGCATCCTTAATTCACTGAAACAAACTAACACAGCTTCATCCATTTGCCTTACAAACTTGCAAAAAGATAGAAACGTAATGGAAGACGCGATAAAACATAAAACACATACCCTGTCTCGGACTTAAAACAGGTTCATTCGTTCTCATCCGAATGGAACGAGCGCGTCCTTGCCATTAAATCTTAAAACATCGTGGCTCACCGGGAGGAATAAAGAGCGCTCTCTCGTACGGTCGAGGAAATGATAATGATAACAAGTTATGAGCGCTAAACAATTACGTCCTGGCATTTCGGGCTCAAGTGGGATTTTTATTATGAAAAATACGGCCACCGAGCGCCGGAAGAACAAATATTTTCCACCCGAGACCGCCTTTCGGAAAATATATGAGCCTAAGAATTAATAAGTATCCGCGTTTTACCCGACAATTATTGCCCCAATATTTCTCTTGTTTCTAATTGTATTAGAGTGGGCATAAAACGTGAATTTTATAAACTCCACTCATGTATAGTCCCATTAGTAGCTTTCATATTTCTTTCAAACTGTAGAACAATAATAGAAGGGCATTATCAAATCGTCACTTAAGAAACAAAATAACCAAATAGTGCTATGCTTGAAACAAAATAAGAATGTGCAGTTAGGTCAGTCGTAATAATTGATTTGAACGATTCTTTCAGAACCGAACTATTGGGGTGAGTCGGTTCTGAAAGAATCGTTCAAACGGAACGACTCCAAGGCCGAGATTGTTGGAATCTATTCCGTGACAAATAATTTTACGATTCACGATTCCGACTCCAGTTTCAGTTCTTATGGAAGACGTCTGGATTTCGTAGCGCCCATGGAGCGATTCGCATTCGATAAACCTAAAGGGTATGGCATTTAGGTATATAGTAGCTTGAAGCTTCAGTACTCCAAGGCCGAGATTGTTGGAATCTATTCCGTGACAAATAATTTTACGATTCACGATTCCGACTCCAGTTCCAGTTCTTATGGAAGACGTCTGGATTTCGTAGCGCCCATGGAGCGATTCGCATTCGATAAACCTAAAGGGTATGGCATTTAGGTATATAGTAGCTTGAAGCTTCAGTACCTCGTGGTCTTCGGGGATTTTGCTGTTTATTGGGAATAAAAGGAACGAGACTCGTGAATGAATTGGAGGAATCGATTCCGAGAAAAGAATTGATTTAGTTGACTCCTAAAAGGGAACTATTTAGCCGAGTTTAGCCGTGTAAAATGCCTTTTTTGCGTTATGTCTGCTACATAGGGTCAATATTATTCCACTAACAAGTAATTTTCCAGACGCGCACCGCTGTGTTATACTGACTATTCGAAGCTTCCCAGTATCACAGCAACATAACTAATAATATTACGAACCCCGGTATATGTATGCTGTATAGGGCGTATCAACAACACTTGTACAAACATTCAACGATGTGATAGGTCCTTTACACAAGCATCTGCAGATGTACCTACCCGCATGTATAAACCTACATGATTTAATTGCGCAGCGAGCGTTTCGTGTAATCTCAAATGGAAGAGGAATCACTGCAACTGTTGGTCTTACGTGAGTAATTGCACTTGCGGAAACATAATTTATTAACTCTAAGCAGGTAGTCTCTGCATTGCATGCTCGGCAGCACTTGGGGCTACAGGCGAGTTTCTAAAAATCACAAATGATTTGAATGATGTTGATAATCAAAGATTACCTGCGTACATACTTTAAGATTACCAATAAGAAAGTTGGGCGAAGCTTCAACTTTTAGTCAAATACGTATTTCATAAAATCCCAATTGCGATGGAAAGAAACCATCATTTTTCCTTTAGGGGAACTAATGATAATGGGTTTAGGCACAGAGCAGAAAGAAAAAGTACGAGACGCTTTATTTGTGAGGGTGAGGATGTGAAATACGGTAGGTTCAGGATCAGGATAATAGGGGCCAGAGAAACGGCCACATGTGACTCGTTTGCGGTCAGCAGTTAAGATTCTATCTTGCTTTTACGAACATTCCGTTACTTCTGGGTGCAAGCTGAATTTACATGTACCGGTATTAAAAATCGCTCTATCCGAAATTGCTCTTACGTTTACGGAATTTATTTCAAGGGCATTTGATGAACTGGGCTTTTTATAAGCAGAAGAATGCACAATTCTTGCGTCTGCGTCTTTGGAAGAACTCAGCTTGGGGTTATTATATTTTCATTCATAGAGAATGACATTCATGCAGTATTCAAGGCAATTATGCACCCGCCAGGCCGCCTGTGACGTGCCCGCTTGTTGCCAGCTGAATCAGGCTTATTTCATTAATGTGTGTGAACTACCACGTCGGAATGCACTGTAATTTATCCAGTTTAGCCTATCCAAGGAACTAAAACGTTAAAATATGGATGCTTTATGCCTGAATTGTAGATAGAGACTATACCTTATCCAAGTACGCTTCGACTACTGTTGTTTACCAGATTTTCGTCCCCTCAAGAAATTCTAGCATTACTAGGTCTTTCTTTTTGATCCGATTCATCAGTTCAAGAAAAAAATTGAACCGAAATTTCGAATCGAATCGGCTCATCGAATCGAATCAGCTCATCGAATGGAATCAGCTCATCGAATCGAATCAGCTCATCGAATCGAATCAGCTTATCGAATCGGTTCATTGAATCGAATCAGGCTATCGAATCGAACCGGCATATAGTTGACAGCTATTTGATGTTGATTATCTCAAAGATTATTGGATTTAGAGGTATGAAAGTTTATGCTTAACGGAAAGAGAATTTGTAGTAGGAAGCAACCGTTACGTAAAAATTATAGGTGTGCTTCCATTTAAAAAAATATGTTACGATATTTTGAAATTTTGTCATGGAACTCGATTCAAGAAAAAAATTGAATCGAAATTATGTCGAATCGACTCCATGCGAATCGATTCGATTAATCGGTTCGATTCGATCATTTTTGCGAATCGATTCAGTATCCTATTTACTTAAAAACATTCCAATGAAACTCATTACCGAAACTTATCTCAAAATTTAGTTTTTAAATGATAGTTCTTCCAGTGTAAAAAAAGAAGAACTGAATCTCGCGGTTCCGGCAGGGAATCGAATCCAGGCTCTCCGATCCAGTCTCTAAAGAGTAGATTTTTTCAAAATGCTTTCGTTATGTGTAAGCATGAAAACGAGACTCGATTCTGCATTATGCATTCCAACCCGGAATAATTCTTAATATAAAGATTACCTAGGGATTTGCTGGAAAATTGTCACGATAATAAGTGGAATGTCCAACATAAAACATGCAACGCATAATTCGCCTTCACTTATACACACGCTATCTGTTCCAACATGCAAACGTCTATGAAATAATATCCGTACAATCCCCAGTAAAATGAAATAAAAAACCTTCAATGCGGTATATTTGAATTGTTTAACCCGTAACACAAAAAAGTGGGTATATCGACTGCTAAAGCTGCTAATGTAATGGAATTCTCCAAATGCATTTTGCAGCCGGCGATTTCCCTTACTACTTATACAACGAAAATAGCTGATAAGAAAAGTAATGATAGAAAATTCCCTGGATCTTAGGTGAAATTCAGAAAAGCTCTTAGGTGGTGTAAGGTAAAATACCCAGCGGCGGCTCCCTTAATAAGTGCGCTCGTGCGCGCGCACTGCCTACAAAAATATGGTTTTAACCTTTTTTGATAAAAGGTTCAAACTTTATAATTATAAACTAATAAGTTTAAAACTTTTTGAATCTCTGCCTCAATATATATTAATTATTATGCGAGATAATAAATAGTACGCGCTCTAAGCATTCCGCGTCGTCTTTCAAAATGCCTACCACACACGCAACCAGCCGTCCAAGGGTCCAAGTACTGAGGTGCGGCACTCTAAGGCAAATGCACATTCGATATGGGAGCGAGATCGGCGCGACTCGGGAAAATTTCGTCGTATGTGCTTTTAGGTGTAAGAATAAAGTTCGTCTGGGAGCGCTGTTTGAGCACACACTTACTGTTGGGCGAAGCACGGGACGCAGGAGTTGGTACTTCTGCGGCAGTGTTTATTGTTTTTGTTTGCCATATTTAGGTCTGAGATTGGCTCGTTGCTTTGCTTATAACGTGAGTAATTAGCTGCATTATTGTGTTTATTTTTAAATATTGAAATTTCCAATACTTAGCATGACTAAAGGTAGTGGCTTGGTTAAAATCAACACTTAAACATTGTGGAGTGAACTTTAACAAAGTGGTCGCCAGATTTTTGCAATTTTCAAAATTATTATTGTGTTGTAATACTCCATTCAGTTAAAAATGAATATTTTATCTAAACAGAGACTTTTGACGGAAAATAACATGAAATGGACGTCCTAAGCCTGTGCGAAGTATCATATGCTTTTCGAAAGGTCGCGGTAAAAGTTGTGTGCGAAAGTTTAATCTTTTGGATTTGGGATTTTCGTGGTTTAAAAAAACTACGGGGGAGAAACCGCCAGACCGATTTCAAAATAAGTAGTGTACGTACAACTGTAGCAAATCCAGCATGAGCTTTATTTTCAGAAAGGAATATCCCCTTGAATTTTCCGTCAACAGACAACCTGAACGGCACTGGAATACCTTAGCCCTCTTTACTTATTTCTCAGAACTAATAAACGCGAACACAAGAGCTCAATAACGCGAAGTTCAGTAACATTCCGGAACGTGATCGGACAACAAATTATTTTAAAAGAAAGCAAAGAAGTAAACAAATATATATCACGACTTCGGGCGAATTCTGCAGACCTGAACCTTTCTTTCTGCGGAATAACAATATAGTGTGCCGAGGATTTGCTCGCGTAGCACGGAGCGCTAACCGCCGAACTGCGCCAGAATACCTGTATTACATCTGCATTATTTTTGAAATATTAATCAAGTATGTGGGAATTGCGACAAAACATATATCTGGCAATCAACTCGATCTATTTTAACTCGTTTTAAGGAGCATCAGGCTAATCGCAAATACATCTCTCTGAGGTAAATAAGGTCCAATAAAGGCCCTCGGTTCCCTGCTCATTACTTTTGTGCGACAGCCCAGCAAGAGAAAATAACAATAAAACTGTAATAAAAAATCGGAAACAGGCAGGAGTGCCGCAGCGTTCAACCAGAATTATTTAGGTAGGTTGAGTCGGATAAAAACGCTGACTACTGGTTCGAACACAACAATGTCCGGGGGATCCGGTTCCCGGAAAAATGCTGAAACTGAAACTGCAAGAATAAACAGAAAAACGGGTTTGTCACGTGGAAAATTACGACATGGGAAATTATAGCGCTCTGGTGCATAAATGCAGATGCTGTACGTATTATTCTATGCACGAATACTAAATTTTACAGTGGACCAGTACGGCTCACTTTATGTGAGCGCCATGAATAACAAACGTGTATCCCGCACGTCTACGGTGCAGTGGGCCGTATTATTTCCCTTTATTTAGCGTTAAACAACGTTATTAAATTTGCATTAGGAGTGGGTAGTCTTCTTTTCTTCCTTTGTGTTGCATTATCAATGGCCCGTACACTAAAGGAAAGAACTCGTGTTATTCCGAATTTATGGACCCATTTGGAATATTTATCAGTTCAATAGATATCCCAACTTTCGAAATACGTATCATGATAGTAATTATGGAAGTTGGAAATACTGTTCAGTAGTTTTAAATCCTGGAGGCAAAACAAAAGGAAAAATAATGGATAGATATTTAATATTAATGTGACCGATAATCTTGTCACGATCACCCATTTTCGTTATCACATTCCACCAGTGTATTCTTTGTTAGGGGTGCTCATTAACAAGCTGATGAACACCGTCAACACTCACAGCAATTAACGTGAATCAGCTTTCCATTTATTCCGTGAAGGTACAGCTGCAACAAAAACCAAATTAATCTTATTCGGATACCCACGTATCATTCAGTGAGAAAATCACAACTGTATAATTACAAGGCGAATTGCCTAGAGCCTAGAGGACTGAATCCATCTATCGACCATCGTCAAAGCTGCGGTACATTTAGAACGATGCCTGGAGCTCCTAATAATTGAGGGGGTAAATGCACTATGAAATACACCTCTAAAGGATTCTACACTGAGAGATATACCGCCAGTTTCCCAATCTGTAAAGGCAAATTGACGCTGGAACACTGTGTGACACTCCCGGTTACAATGATAATCGCAGTTCACCAGATAATTAAGGGTTGATGTCGGGGTAACCGACTCATTTGATGTATTTCGTTAGGGGTGTCAAATGAGATTTATTTTTTTAGTTACTTTATCCTTACGACTGCTTCCATCTTATTTGTTGATTTATAAGGGGTTTTTGCGACGCAACCTAGTGACTTGAAGTAAAAAAGTAGCATAATTATCTGTACACACAAATCCGCTTTTCCCTGGGATCCTCCCATTATTCACCGGCAAGACGAGATCAGATAAGGCACGCGCCGAATTTCTTGTAAGAGATCGCGACACCTCGCCGTGCTATCCGACCACGAATTTGTTAGATTCCTCGATGTTTAACGGTGTTCTGGTAAGGTGAACTGGCCGACTGTTTGCGTGCTTTCTGCGTGTAATGGGGCCGTCAGATAGGGTAAACATTGTTTAATATGCTCTCAGGAGACACGTTCGTCCATTCGTCAACGGATTGGGAAATTGTGCGGTGGTTTTCCGCAAGAGCAGTCGAGTGCTACAGGCACATATTCTGCAAAATTATTCTTCCAAGTTGTTTACATTTCTATCTACGTGGAAAGTGATTATACAAGTACGTCATTATACATTTTTATAACCGTTCCTAAAAGCGCAGAAACTCCAAACGCTATTTTGATATGCTCTCTAAGTTTCTTTCCTTGCATACACCACACATTTATACTAAATCTGAGAGCTAAATGGAGCGTTTGTGAACATTTGAACTGTTTAGAAAACAAAGCGAAGTATCCACTTATCTTTGGTTTATACACTTGGCGAAAGTCCAACGAATTGATTGCACATAATTGCCCGTTGCCGCCAACAGAAAAGTTCAGGTTCGAGCTAGTGTAGCAGCAGCGTCTAGAACCTTTCAGGGTGAAGTAAGATAGAAAAGGGACAGGAAAGTGTATACTTGGAAACTTAACGCTAAGTTGCGATTGTGGCTGCATTTTTCTGAGTGACTTTGCAAACTGTAAACAATGGTGGATTATCTATCGTGTATTCTCTCCACGTCTTTCTCCACTTCTTGTCTCCACCTCCGCCTCAATTTTCCCCGTCTTCCTCGTCTTCCCATACTTCCTTGATAATTTCTCCGATGTGTACCACCCATTTTAAGCGTTTTGCTTTATATACTCTTACAATATGTATATTCTTGGTTTGCCATTTTTTCCCATCTACGATACATACTTTCTTGCCTTCAAAAATTTTCCGAAGAATTTTCCGTTCTCTGATCCACACCCTTCAAGGTCGATGCTTCAATATTGGCCATAAGTTTACTTCTTGGTTCAGAACATTCACACAGCCAGTCATACAACGTCCTGTCTGAAGAACTTGGTATTTTGAGGATTGTAAAATAAACCACGTCTTGTATCTTATTTTTCACTTTATCAATAATTTATTGTTTTCATGAAATATATTTGCAAATAAAATACTGTATATACAATATTTCTCCTAATCTTAGCACTAAACTTAAAATACAAAATTCTGAATTTTATGTCAAAGATTCATGGTCATTTAAAGAAAAAAGCAAAATTTTTTATATCCCTGAAAATTTAAAATTAATTTCGCTATACTTGGGCCGGCGAACAGACGGAGTGATCACCCTGCAAGAACGTGCTCTAGGCGGGACCACTATCAATTTAGTACAACCGAACCGCAGTGATGCGCTTTCTTTAGACCAAACGAAGTCGCGTCACTCCAATTCGCTCGTCATAAATTACTATTGGCCCCGCTAGAGCACGTTCCTGCAGGGTGATCACTCCGTCTGTTCGCCGGCCCAAGTATAGGTGTTGTACTAATAAATCTAGTAATTACAACTATCAAAAAATTGAATAAAATTGAACCCTTTACATGACTTACTTTAAACAATTTCATTACACAAATTGAACTTACTTTAACTACAACAAATTTCAAATTTAAAGATAAAATTTACAAACAAACTGATGGCTGTGGGTTCTCCAATTTTAAGCACTATTGCCCAATTAGTTTTAGAAGATTTAGAAACCTCAGTTATTCCCAAATTATCATTTAATTTACCATTTTTTGTAAGATATGTAGACGATAGGCCCCTGCATTAATCCCCAGTCTCACCTCCAACTTCTTAGATAATCTCTCCCCCACTCACTCTCACGCTATTTTTTGCTTTTGATAGTGTAATTTCTATCAGACTCTGCTTCTAATACTTGAACAGCTCCGTTTTTATGATTCTATGGGTCATTAAATGCTTATACAGGGTATCCCACGACAACCTTACACGATCTGTATATAGAAAAGTGTATATAGTAGAAATACACAAATTTGCACAAATAGGTAATCGAGGATGCTCAATTCGACTAAAATATTTTTGACTTTCTGCGACTTCCAGTTATACCGGAAATAGACACCAACTTCCTTATTTTAAATGGAATGCCCACATTTTTATTACGGATTTAGATTTGTGGTCGAATTTTAAGGTCACCTTATGCAAAACATCATATGTGTAAAGTGCACCCTCTTAGAGATATTAGACGTTAAAAATAGTCATTTTTCAAATTTCATCGATTTTAACTTGGAAACGGTACGAGATTAAGAAAAATGATTTACATGTCCCTATCCTAGTTTTTAATTCTCTATCTAATGGGTCTGGAAAATACTGCTTCCCGATTGGCAACCTTTTGTCATTTTTTGACCAATCAGGAGGCAGTATTTTCCACACTCAATAGATAGAGAATTAAAAACTAGGATAGGGACATGTAAGTCATTTTTCTTTATCTCGTACCGTTTCCAAGTTATAATTGATGAAATTTGAAAAATGACGATTTTTAACGTCTGATATCTCGAAGAGGGTGCACTTCACACATATGATGTTTTGCATAAGGTGACCTTAAAATTTGTCCAAAAATCTAAATCCGTAATAAAAATGTGGGCATTCAATTTAAAATAAGGAAGTTGGTGTCTATTTCCGGTATAACCGGAAATCGCAGAAAGACAAAAATATTTTAGTCGAATTGAGCATCCTTGATTACCTATTTGTGCAAATTTGTGTAACTACTAAACACATTTTTCCATATATAGATCGTGTAAGGTCGTCGTGGGATACCCTGTATCGCTTGTATTTCTCCTCTATTTGTAGGGGTAAATTAGGGAGATAAATTGCGGTGAAAGTTCTACTTTCTTGTTGGAAATTCATTCTGAATATTTAAAATAAACATATAATAAATAGTCCTTGGAAAGTTTTTACGTCCCGTACGTGGGGGCGCATACTCGGGCGCATAATGTACGTGGTTTAAACAAAAGGTCGGTGTTCTCGGGGGTTCTAAATTGAGAGTGTCAATAAATTAACCAATCACAATATGGAAATTGCGAGGGAAATTTCATGAACAGTAGGCGGTTGTCGTGTACCTACAAGAAAACACGAACATTAACTAAGTGAAAATCTTTCCGACTAAAACCTGTGGTCTACGAAATACGGTCATAAACTCCGTGGGAGTAAAAGTGAGACTGTAGAAATTACCTCAATGACCATCATAATGGTAAATAATAGCTCTGAGCCGTAAAATATTTTATGTCCGCCGTACGAAATTCCCGTTTACGTTGCCGCATCGGATGTGTGTACAGCTTCTAACGAGCAGGTAATAAAATTTACTGCATATGCAAGTGGCCAGACCGGCATTATGATCTTGTCTCGCATGTGAAGCCAATTTGTAAGAGCAGCTTTGCCGCACACAACACGCGTCGCTGGAATTGGTAATGCTCCCGATGGTACGTCCACAAAATGAAATGAAATAGGGAGGTTCGGAGAAAAATAAGATATCTATTTTTGGCATGAAAATGACAGAAAATTGTTATTGTAATTGATTTACGGCGAATTTTTTTTTCTAAAAAATGTTTTTGCGGCGTAATAACCGAAAGAAATTAGCTTATCACGCCCACATGCTAGTTCGCTTTGTTATTGGTTTGACGTCAGAGATACGTAAGGCGCTCCTCCCACTTATCTTGAAGTGCCCGTGAAGCGGTACCTATCTCATAACATACTTATTGGGACTATTTCGAGCGTGAATTTTTAAAGTAAGGTGTCAAGGAAACATAAAACAAACACAACATAATCGATATGATGCAACAAGGGTATCAAAAGTCCGATTCACATAATTTGCCATATTTATGTAGTAGGTAGGTAAATGTCCCGGTAAATGTGGAAATGGTGTGTGATTCTTGCATCTAACCCCAATTTCATTCAACATCAAAACAGTAGTTTAAAGGCAGACCGGTATAAGTAAAACAAAGTCAACAATTTATTAACTGTACATGCCTTTTATAATTCAGTATAAGTAGGTATGTAGATTGTAGATACCTGCTTACTTCTGTTTGTAAAATAGGTACCTACCTATATTCTCTAATACAATACAATACATACCTACTCATTTATGTAGGTATGTATACCTAAGTGATTGACAAGTTATCAAGTTAACAGTTTTATAACGGGTTGGAAATTTAAAAAAAAACGGAAACAAATACAACTCACGCGAATCAAAAAACTACGCTACGTAGGTACTAGGTACTTGTTTAACAAAAAGAAACAACTGCTGTATTCTGGAACGGTTAATGTAGAAACTTGGAAGAGACTCTTAAAGACGCATGTATGGAGTACGAAATTATACCTATGGGTGCGAAACTTGGACAATGGGAGAAGCGGATTGAAAAAGAATAGAAGCGTTTGAAATGTGATGCTACAGACGGGTGTTGAAGATACCGTGGATAGACAAGTTAGCAATAAGGAGGAATTAGAAAGAGTTGGGGAAAAGAGAAAAGTATGGAAGACAATAAAGAATAGGGGATAGGATCGTAGGATGGTAGGACAACTTCTGAGACACAAAGGAATAGTTCGCGACATACTAGAGTCAGAGATAGGAATAAAGAGGTAGAGGTTGGAGCAGATTAGACTACTGCTCTCAAATAGTTGGGGATGCAGAATGTTCTACTTTTACGGAAATGCGTAGGCTGGCTCGGGGAAAGGATGGAGGTACGCGTCCTACCAGTCTTCAAAAGAGAACTTTATGGTGACGTACTATTTAATTATTATTGTAAAATAGTTAATAAAATTTCCTTTTTTAGTTCAGGGAGGGAACGCTACGGCGATTCAGTATTTGGCTCCGTCATGCTCCTAGCATCCTGTTTCAAATTATGCTAACCGTAAAACGTTACCAAGTACCAAGTGGCTGCAATGGGGCAGCCGATAATTTTATAAACTTTTGCAATGATAAACTAACTCGCGAAAATATCGATAATGCTGACCGATTTTCCTTCTGGCTCCAACAAACCACTTTTTCCTTTTTATTGGTGTGCTGTACGATGTATTAGCCTGGGTAAAAAACAGAAAACACCAGTTAGAATCAGTTAATAATATTTAACAATTTAACTACACATGCATTATGCATAATACTTATGGGACTGCTGCGCGCTGAAGCTGGGACTTGTACGTTATACTAAGTTCTGACGTCACGCGGCCTACTCTCGCTGCAAGGTACGATTTCTAGCCTCGCACCGACGGAAAACTTTGCAACGGCTTCACAGGCGAAGGAATTTTTTTTAACAAAAATTAACAACATAACTGCCTTCAGTATAATAAACTCTATCAATTTTAATGAAATTTGAAATTTACCGAACCTGCCTATTGGAGGCGGTGGCATTTTCCAGACTTCTGTTTGTAAAGAAAGACAAGCAAACAGATATTAAGACCAATGTATCCAAAATGTGTAATATAAATTATTAATAAGTTAACCCCACACCCACACGCCGAAAGACAGTGACACGTGTTTCGCTGACAACGTCACCATCCTCAGGAGTTGAAGATCAATCAGATAATCATTTTTTAGCAATTGATCAAATTGTACTGTTCAAAAAAGTAATTCTTTGTCCAACCCTTGGCTGCTATGAACTATGATACTAATTACGAAATCAGTTTCAGTAGATTAAAGTTAATCCGGTGTTAATTACTTGATTATTTAACTTGGTTTACTATAAAACATGGTCAGTCCTTGCGCATCTTTTGGGGACCACTGGTAGTGACCTAATGACGTCAGTAATGTGCAACGCGACCTAGAAAACCCGCAATCTAGGCGAAAGATAGGCGAGCTTACATCTCGGTTTGCCATGCAATATATTATCCGCGACTTTTAAGTTCTGTCGGTATCTCGATTGCTAGAATGCAGACTGAACTGAATATACTCTGAGTAAACGGATATCAAGGGTAAGTGCATTCATCTAAGTTCAGGGCATCAACTCTGTTGGCTTAGCAAACGTCTCTAGCCCGAGGGAGAATGATTTGCAGTAAATCTTGAATTGTGCATGACCCAATGCATGATGTTTTCCTATTTTCTGATCTATATGACTGCAATAAGAAATGATTGGTGGTATACACTGGAGTATTTGTTCCGATAAATTGTAACATGAATAGAATTACAAATATGCAGGACATCCCCTATGTTGTTTTCAGTATAAACATTTCATGCAGTGGCGTAGCAATGCAGTGTTCCAGAGCGAATATTTAATTTAAGTATAAATATTCTAAAAATTCTCTACAGCACTTGATGTTCTCAATAAATTCTATAGTCGTTCGCCCCAAATTTCCCTGTATGCCGTCTTAAAACCCCATCCAATTTAACTTTTAACGGCGCGTTTTATAAATAATGTTAATCCTCGTCTAAATCTGGCCCTCTGTAATTTACTTCAGTGGCCAAGACGGGAATGGTAGATGCCCTCCTTTTTAGCAATTATTATCCCATTCAACTTTATACAGTTTCAATGGTTTTTACCGACGCAACGAGCATGAAATGATTTGGGGACCGCAGCCGCTGTCCGTGACTACCGGAAGTCCACAATAAGATGCTAAATTGGGTTTTCTGTTTGAGATAAGGTGCGGGCGAGTGGAATGCCAGCCATATAAATCGTAAATGGATGGAGAAAAGAGGACAATCAAGTTCTAAATAATAATGCTACCATTCAGTAAATACCAAATTTTAAGAGAAAAATTAAGAGAAAAAATGGCGCTCTATTTGAATACTCAAAATATTTTTTTAGAATTTAATACATATTTTAATGAAAGTGCAAAAAATGCATAAAAATTAATAACATTTCCTACAACAATTGGATAAAAAATTATGTGTCATGGGAGATTTAGAACAATCAGTTGAATATCTTGCACAAACAAGGACGCTGATCGCATTTGGGAAGATGAATATTTATTATTATGTTATCACCATACAGGGTGATCAAATTTTAATGAGCATGGCTTCGGGAAAATCTATAAAACTTGATAAATAATAGGGTATTTTGAAAAATAGTAAACTTCTGAAACGCAGGTCGTCAAAGGTTATTATTTTTCTCAATGTTGATTCTCAATTTTCTAAATTAACTGAGATATCACTCGTGTCAATTTTTGATATCTTGCTTGAGTTCTAGAACCACATGTTGTACCATCTGTTGAGAATATGGGTTCAGTATTCATTCTGTAGCAAAATAATGCCCGTCCACGCATCACCAGAATAGTGCAAAATTTTCTCCATGCCCACAATACTGAGGTTATGGATCTAACCCCTTCAAAAGGAAAAACACGTAAACTAGTTCTTAAATATAAATATAAGATTAATTCAATTATTTGCCGTTAAAATTACCGGTATAGATTCTGAAATAATGTCATCTGCAGCGCGTATACCTCGGCAATAATTAATTGAATATACGGCGGAAAAAGTAAAAAATAATACAAGAAACGCAGGAAACTTAGGTCCGCTTTTGCGAGTTTTCGAGGATCCAATTAAAATTTTAATTTTCAAAATCCATTTAATTAACCTCTCTTTTTGTTTACTTTAATTAAATTGAGTCGGACTACATCATCCGATTCAACTAAGAAACCCTTAAAAAAATACGAAATAACGCTTATGAATAATTTAAGAACGTACATCACGAGTAGAAAAAACAACCACACACGCGCAGCGCACTTTGATCGTTCAGAGGGGCATCTGCTTATTACTTCTGGGAATGCGCCGGCGGCGAGGGCCCACGTAATAAATCCATATAAATAGTCCACAAAAGATGGATTATCGGCCTTTGTGCCAGCGAAATTTGCAAGTAAAATTGCGTTTTCAACCAACCCGTTTCGGATAAGATGCTTACACAGCAAATCTGTGAAACAATGAACTGCTTTGCGAACATGCAAAACACTCCATCCCATGAATTACCGTTCGGTTCGGATTGCTACTGAGTCCCGACGCCATTTGAGATTGTTCACTTTGGAAAATGTCTGTTCTCACTTCGAATAAATATACTTACGTACCTATAGAGTTATTATACCGGGTGTTGTCTTTGGGAACATCCAATTCTCAAGTGCACTGGAATCGTTTTGTAACTAATATTCTCGGCAACATAAGCCAGCCGATGCAGCCGTATTGTTAATACCAGAAAACTTTTCAAACTGTACCGATGAAAGCTCAACTTTTCAGTGTACAGATGTCATATCAGCTTTTGTATGATGTATTTGCGAGGAAAATCGTAAATTCCCCTGGCTTACTTCTCTCGCATACGATTCAGTCGATCTTTTATTTACATAGATCAAAACACACAATACATCTAAGTGGCAACCTGTTGACGTTTATCTAAATATACTGTTCCCATTTCAACTTTAAAATCTACGATTTATTGCGTTTTAGACGCTACGAATTCACGGAAAATGTCTTGTATGTATTTCATTTGGAATACACGCTTCAGTTCCATTTTCTTCTTAATCTGTATAGCAAACAGAGAAACTGTGATACCTATTATAAAAAATACTTTGTGATACAAACAGTATATTGCATGTGGCATAATATAATTTATATATTGTATAAGTACCTATAAATAATACGATTAATTTGAAAACATCAATATAATACACTAATAAAAACGAAAAAGGAGCCACTTTTAAAAATGTTATAATCTTCTTGTGATTCGTACAAAAAAAATGAAAATGCCGAAATGTGCGATTAAGATCTGTATTGTTTTAATGAAAAGTAATCACTTTAGAATAGGGCTGGGCTAAACAGTTCTTTTTTAGGAGCCGATTCGTCGGAATCAGTTCATTTGTAGGAATCGATTCCTCCGATACGTTCACGATTCTCGCTCATTTTATTCATGTAAATAAAATACTCCTCGCGTCAAATTCCAATGCCACTTTCTCGTTCTTTTAAACGATTCGTTCAGAATCGACCCACCTCTGTTCCAGGAGAGTTCTAGATAAATATGGTAGAGGCAGGAGCAGCAATAGATAGCGTTTTGAAATTGACGCGGAATTAGACAAAATATCATCCGTGTTGCTTTCTTGAGTTCAGATTTTCAATCAAGTTTTCAATAACCTCTCGACGGACACCGTTGTCGAGTAATGGAATATAAATCAATAGTCCGATGGGACGCATTTTATCCTGACTGAAAACGTGGCCTGGTCCACTTTCCGATTCACTAATAAATCCCCAAATAATAATTCCATCCGACAAATTCAGGTTTGCCCCATTTTCCTTCCCATTTCAATTCGCGCGCTGGCTTCATTTCCAAATCGTATCAATCACAAACAGGGTTTAATTAAAACGCGAAAATGACGTTTTCCATAGACACTTGACGAAATAAAGCGGGTCGTTATCCGTCGCATCATTCCATCTCTTAATAAGATTAATCCTTTCCCCGGCGTTCCCACGCCGTGAATCATTCCGTTTCCAATATAAATGTATATTGAGAGTGAATGAACGATTGTCTCGATTGTTATTGAATCAGCGAAGGGGCTGACGCGAGCCTGATTAATGAGAAGTGAGTGGCGGGATTGAGTTCGAGTGACTTTATCATGACAAACTGACCTGGACATTCCGGCAAACACCACTTCCGTGTAATGGATCTCCTCTATTATCAGCAAATTCCGGCACGCGGGACTCCGTGCCTTCATTTGTTATTTTCGGTAATTTATAGAGATTTGAGTTTAAGGCGGAAATGGGCGGCTTAATTAATGTAGCGGGCCTCCTTTCGCTGCCGAGGATATCCCCAAGCGTCCTGCTCATGTTTACGTTTTTCTCGCAGAGACCATCCGTGGGGCAACAAACCGAAATCCACTGAGATATACCGTGTGACAAACTTCCATGTGTACATGGGGAAATAACATGGGCAATTACATTTTTGGGGATTCCTGCTCCCCATGTGTAGTTACAGTGATGGTAAAGGTAGCAATCGAAAGACTATTTTTTTTGCGTATGAGGATATCAAAAACTCTACAACTTTCCAATTTATTAAAGCATTAAAAGCAAAAATTACATTAATAATTTTCAAACTAAAACACAAATTTATCAGATTATCCATGACAACTTAATTTATTCTAATCACGGACGTCTTTGATTTTTATGGATTTTCTGAACTGTCAACATTTAAAAATGAAGAAACATATTTATTCAGTTCAAGAAAAGGTTTTCATTGTGAAAATATTTTACGGCGGCAATAGTTTGCGCGTAGTCCGTGCCTTATTTTCTGTAAAATTCAATAACGGTCCTATTCCTTCGGTATAACAACAAATAATTTAGTAAGAAATTTGAAGGCTGGGAATCTTTCATCGAAAGAAGTTAATTTTTACTAATACATAAATTTGTTTTTTTATTTATATAATTCTCATTCACATTATTATTGTCATTACCTATAGTTGACAATTAATTGATTACTGGTGTGGATGTTTCGTTGGTGAATGCTGGTCCATAGTTTAAGGTAAATTGTAGGTGTCGTCTAACCTATTAAAAAGTTTTTGGGAAAATGTTAAAGCAGTAAAATGAAATAATAAAAATTAAATTACTTTAATTTTACTTTTTTTTTTTTTTTTTTTTTTTTTTTTTTTTTTTTTTTTTTTTTTTTTTTTTTTTTTTTTTTTTTTTTTAAAAATTCCTTGAATGACAGATCTGACATTCAAAATTTAAGTCAAATTTACAGTGACATAATAACGTAAATCTGTTCTCTACCACTTGATTATAATTTATGTACATTTCTTTCCTCCTTCATATTTTTTACAAAATCATGTGTGCTACGTATAATTTCTATTTTTAATATAATATAATTTAATAATATAATTTTGTCACTTTTATACATTTTGTAAACTTTTAAATATATAATCTTGACAAAGCCTCCAACCAGAGGCGAAACGTCGATAACATTTTTTACATAGTGTTTCATTTGCCATAAATTTCACAAATATTACTAAAATTATTAAAAAATGGCACAAATAATTATACAATTTTTAATTTTACTCATCATAAGGTTCTCAGTCCGAAGACTGGTTGGACGCGTACCTCCATTCTTTTCTATCCTGAGCTAAACTACGCATTTCCCTAAAAGTAGAACATCCTACATCCCTAACTATTTGAGAGCAGTAGTCTAATCTAGGCCTACCCCTACCTCTTTTTATTCCTATCTCTGACTCTAGTATGTCACGAACTATTCCTTCGTGTCTTAGAAGGTGTCCTACCATCCTATCTCTCCTAATCTTTATTGTTTTCCATACCTTTCGCTTTTCCTGCAATTACTGCAATTATGAAAAATTTAACAAGCGGCAACATTTGTTTGTTTTGCTCTAATGAATTTTGTATTCTGGCAATTTAATACTTATTTATTTCATATCTAGGTAAGGACAAAAGTAACATAAAAAAAGAAAAATAACTATAACAAATATTCAAATAAACCCCCATTCTGTATCAGACAGTATCCCAGCCTATTATAGAAAGAATTTCTCACATTCGCAAGTTGCCGATCGTTTATTAAGTTGCATTCCTCAAAAATAGCATTCCTTAAAGAATCAACATTTGGGTGACGAGTTTTATAAATCTTATTTTTCAAATGACCCCACAAGAAAAAGTCGCACGGTACCAAATCGGGAGATCTAGCTGGCCAGTTTATAGCACCACCTCGACCAATCCAGCTCTCTGGAAATATTTCATTTAATAATTCCCTTACTTGTGCTCCAAAATGTGCTGGGCATCCGTCATGTTGAAACCAGACCTCCCGATTCGCATGTGCAACTTCTTCTAATGCAGGGCCAATATGGTTAATTAAAAGATCTAAATAAGCTTCTGAATTTAAATTTCCCTGTATTTCAAATGGTCCTATAATGCGATTATTAAAAATGCCTGCCCAAATATTGATTTTTTGAGGGTATTGCGTTGTAGTGGCTAGATTTATTCTGGGATTTTCCTGGGCCCAATGCCTAACGTTTTGTGAATTTGGCTCTTGATTTAAAGTGAAGGTACACTCATCGGTAAAACAAATTGATGAGAGGAAGCTGCGATCCCGATTAGCCCGTTCTTGCATTTCTTCACAGAAAGTTTGCCTTGATTCTTCGTCAAAAGGAAGTAACTCTCTTGGTGACATTGGAATTTAAAGGGATGATATTTGTTTTTTTTTTAATATGTTACGGACAGTGTCTCTTGAAACATTACATTCTAGGGCAATAGACCTTAAACTAGATGTTGGAGTAGCAGTTATCAGGCCTATTACCATTTCCTCTACCTCAACAGTTAGATTTCTTGGAACGACTAAAAAAATAAATGATAATAGATTAATTTTAGTTTTGTTTCACTCCACGTTATCACTTGTTAAATTTCTCATAATCCCAGTAAAATTTAAGTTAGCGAACAATAAGGAATTAGCAACTAGGTAATAATAATAAGCGAATCAGAATTATCTAAATAAAAACCAAGTAAATTTATTAGTAAAAATTACCTTCTTTCAATGAAAGAGTCCCAGTATCTTCAAATTTCTTAACTAAATTTTTTATTGTTGTTACCGAAGGAATAGGACTGTTATTGAATTTTACAGAAAATAAGTCACGGACTACCCGCAGACTATTGCTGCCGTAAAATGTTTTCACAATGAAAACCTTTTCTTCAACTGAATAAATATTTTTGTTCATTTTGAAATCCAAATTTTAAATTGTTGATAAATAATGTTGACAGTTCAGACGAATTAGAAATTAGAATCAAGGGAGTCTTTGATTAGAATAAATTAAATTGTCATAGGTAATCTGATGAATATCCGTGTTTTAATTTGAAAATTATTATTGGTGTAATTTTTACTTTTAATGCTTTAATAAATTGGAAAATTGCAGAGTTTTTGATATCCTCATACGCAGAAAAAAATAGTCTTTCGATTGCTACCTTTACCACCACTGTAACTACACATGGGGAGCAGGAATCCCCAAAAATGTAATTGCCCATGTTATTTCCCCATGTACACATGGAAGTTTGTCACACGGTATACGCAACGCAACAGTTGTAAATGAAGAAACAACAATTATACAGCAATTTCAAAATTTCGAATTAATTTTATTTCGTCCCCTGTTTGACCACATTTGCGTCTGTCTACCGGTTCCTGTGGCGTCTTCCCACGACTTAGCGTGACCACCCTGTCAGTTCTTTGGATCATATATGTCTTAGACTTTAATTATTGTATTTGTATCACATTTTTTTACAATTTTCCAAAGCAGTTTCTTTGTCGTTCATTTGTAATTTTGCTTGTCTTTGTTTACTTCGAACTCTGGATATGCGCGTTGCTTCAGGTTTCTTTTTAGCACCCCATTTCAAACGCTTCCATTTTTCCCATCCACTTCTCCTGTCGTCCACGTTTCGTAACCGTAAAGCCGCGCTCCATAAGTACGTTTCTAAGAGTCTCGCCGGAGTTTTTATATTTATACCTTTCCTCAGCATGCTAGTGCTCAAAACACTGTTTGTGTGCAAATGCATAAAGCTATTGCAGACACTTGTAACTTTCAATGGGAAGTCCCAGCTTTATAAAAAATTAGTCCCATAAAAAACAGGGCGTGATTCCAGGGGAATAAATTCATGCATGCGAAACTAAGCGGTACTGAATTTTAAAACTGTCTCGGAGATTATTATCGCCCTATACAAATGTCTTTGCATTTGACATCCTTAGTGACAGAGTAACGTAGGACCCTAGGAATCCTGTCTCTTTGATTAAAGGCTTACGAGATCCCCTTTGCGGACCCAAGTTCTCTCTTGCGGTCGCCCTTTCTTATTAGACCTATACACACTACACAGCCTACCACTATAATAATATTACGCTGCTACGCGGCACTAAATATCTTTACGACGTCTCACATTTTTATAATGGCATGTGATACTGCAACGACAGTTTATGATTCTTTCCATTATTTATGGGGAAAACGGCTTTCCTTTATTATTTAACTCGGTTGAAGTGAGCAATAAAAATATGTTACCTATAAGCTTCCTGTTTTTCTTAATATAAATACATACAGTATTTTATATAGCAACACGTTTTTGTGTAACCTCCCGCGTTTTAAGAGATATCAAAAATTGGTTTAAGTATCTGCTTTTGTCATTTTGTGCGTTTCCTAACTCATAATGCGATTCACTGTTCAATGAGCTCTACCAATCACAAAATTCCTATTGTAGCAAGTATATCGAGGTAAAACTTCAAATTTATATTTGCGTGTGAATAAAATCAAAGAAATCGTGTTTGTCATACGTTTTAGAGGCTTTGATGGAAGCAGATTTTTTTATGAAGAATGTTTTTTCCCTAAAATGCATAAGTACTAAAAAGTTACTGATTCCACGAACACCCTAAATGTATGTCTGTATGTCTGCCGGCCGCCCTCCGTGTTCCACCAGACATACATATTGTTATGAATGAAGTCTATTAAGTAAGCCTCATTTGATGAATGAAAGTGACGCGTAAACAAAGTAAGTCGAGGGTTAGAATAAATTTATTCGTTCCATATGTATCTCGAATATTCTTCGCGCCACCAATTTTGTATTGCAAACAAGTGAATCACCGACACCCCAGATGTTCAGAGATTAAAATGGGACTTCGATCCAACTTTCTCTTTGAGAGTTGTAAGATTGTGTTTGTTCGTTAGTGTTAAATCTTTGTTGTTGAATAATGTTATTAATCGCTAATAATAATTATTGTAAATAGTTCTTCATTTATAAACTTTTATTATAAACTTTTTATTAAGTGTTTCAGAATGTCTGAAAGTTTATTTGAATTTTTCAAATCATAGTTCAATACCAAAAAGCCCTTAATTGCAGCTAGCGTGCCACAGCTTGATAAATCCCGTATCGATTGCACAAAGACCGATTAATGGGAGTATCAAGCCAGAAATGCAACGCGGACGCAGATACTGTGCAATATTAGTTAAATTAAGCCAGAGGCGGCTGCTGTGACCGCGAAATAGTACGGGTGTGAATGTGAAGGCCATTAATGGGGAATACAGTCGACCCTATACTCCCGGGGAATACCCCGAATAATTATCGTTATCGTTTTTATCGCATTGCGGGTAGTGAGAGGGAAAAACACCAGAGAGAATGACTCAGGCCACGGCAGTTCTTTGTGCGACAATTTCTGTTATTTTAATCAAATTTCTTCGATTTCTACTTTCCCCCTGCAGTTCACCGAGATTGAATAGGTGGCTTTTGCAGTTTTGCTTAAATTGTCCGGGATTCCCCGGAGCTAATGGCGCGAAAGTATTCAGTAAAGCGACATGGGAAAGGAATACAATAAACTGAACAATAAAAACGTCATATATTTTGCTGCAAACCAAGCAGTAATGAGTTCTTGAATCGTAATCTGTTTGATTTCTTTAATCGCATTGGGGGGGGGGGGTAGTAAACGTTGTCACGTGTTTAAACATTACGAGGTCCGCGTAGTTCGATGGGATCCCTGAGACAAAACAGTGTCACAAAAATTCACACCTAAAGTTGTTTATGAATAACGAAGGGTCCTTGTAACAAATCGGCGTACGTAACTGAAAAGGTCTGATCCAGTTGACTTCTAGTATAACTCGGCTTTTGTCGCCACAGTGACGATTATTAATGCTCGGGTTACGCTGCGAACTCTCGCTTTTTATACCCATATATCGACACACTTTGCTTGACACATTTTACGAGAGGGTTGGATGCGTGAATCCTGTGTAAAGTATGGAAAGGCATAGGTTGCGATATCTCCATCAACTCGGAGGATAATTTATTATTATTCCGGTTTATAGATTTTGGGGATCGAGCTGGAGTGCCCTGGATTCACGCTTTAATCTGCCTCGGGATTTGGGCGGTAAATCTGCTCGCAGGACCCAGCGTAACGCAGTTTTTACGTTTTATATTTGTATCGTCAAAATTATAAGCAAACAGTTAACCTTTTCTTATTGTTATATGTGTAAATAAAAAAAGTTTGGATGGAGAGCGGTCATGTTCCCCCCCCCCTCCACCCCAGATGGAGCCGTTTCAACTGAAGGAGTGCAAAACCTAGATGGCAGACTGCGTACCCGGTAGTGGCCATTTTTCAGTTACCTAGTTGTAATATTGTAAATTGTTACGTACATCATTTAGGATAAAACATACTGTATGTAGTTAGCGATTCTGTAATTGTTTAATAAGAAATTTTGTGTTAGTTGAATAGTTGAGAATAAAGATTCAGCTTTTAAATAAATATTACTATTTTTGGCAGAGAGATCTAGACCGGTTCATTTAATCCAGTAATTGTAAGGGAAACAACCGATAAAATCTTCCTACACGTCAGCCAGCTACGCCGTTATCTTATAATTGCACAGATGTTGGCTGAATTTCGTTGAATGTAGTCTGGCAACCATCATTTTCCACGCACGCACGTGGAAATCAAGCCGGGAAAACTCGTTGAAAAAGATCGCATCGCGGATAGCGCGCATATGGCGGCGGCTGGAGATTGCAGCTTTTTAAACGAAAACGACACCATTTCGGTGTAACGAAAGTTGCAGTTGTAATTAGGCGGATATGAAACGGAGAAGGAAATAAGGCTGAGCTGCTGTGTTTGGGAGAAACAGGATTTTAAAACGGCTCGAGTCCCAGATGTATACTTTGAGTTCCTCTATAATTTTCTGCAGTTTGGTGTGCCCGTTCTGAATAACCCTGTATATATCGTATAAGCAGATAATACATTTGCATTGAAACAACTTCCCGCAAGTTCTTAAGCAGTGGGTTTTTCTAAATTGTGTCTAGTGAAAGTTCAGAATATAACCTTTGTAGACCACCTACACGTAACACACAAACCACATTATGATAAATTATTAAATTTTCTCCCCGCGCGGGATCACACTTCAGGTATCTTTTCTTCTTCGCTACCTTGTACTGTAATTGTGATAAATGTGGAGCGCGTGTTCGACAGCCTAATGGGCGCACTAGGGAAGTCGAGCAAAATTACACCTAGTGTAAATATAACTGGTACTTACTTTCGAAACAGCATTGTATTTTGGTCATTTTGTTGATGCATGTCGTTAAGTTCATTTATTTTGTGCAAGCTGCACATTATTCGACAGAAACGCATTACCAAGGCTGGATTTCTATATCCACATAGTAATTGAACTGTCGTTTTTGTAAGGGATTCTTTTGACAAATGTAAGTATGCGTTAGCTAATGTTGGTATAGTGTGCTACTTTTAGGGAGATATACATGATTATCGAAAATCCTACGAGATAAATCGCCCAATTAAACGCAGTAGGACGAGTGAAATTTGCAAAGAAAACACGCATGAGTGAAAAATTATCGGTAATTTTAAAGCTCTTGTGGTATTACCGGGGGTAAATACACAAGAGATCATTTTTTATCGATAAATTAATACATGTTTAATTGTATGAAAGTTTTATTGTCATCGCAAATAATCGAGAATCAAGGTAGTGAAAAAATCGCGAGAGCTTGCTCGAGCCATTTTTTCTACTTCCCTTGATTCGAGATTTTTTGCCGAATGGCAATAAAATTTGAATACAATTTGAAATGTATTTATCTTATAAAAAATGATCTCGAATGTATTTTAGGGAGGTTAATACACAACTACATTATACGGACAATATAATTGGAAATAGAAGATTTAATGAAACAATAAACATTTTAAATTAACAGAACATATTAAAATATTAAAATATATTGTGTAGAGTTTGATTGATCTTTAGTTACATACATATTTTGAACATTGAAAGTGCAATGGTTATATGTTATATTATGACCAGGTTGTTTTTGCATATTATTATTATTAATGTTTTCAGTGGTAAAATTTTTTTGCCTTATGTTTATATCTCTTTGTAGTTTGGATTTCAGAAGGTCCAGGTCTCAGGTTGTTTATTAAACTAGCATGATGTTCCTCGTCTAACTGTAAATAAGGGCCTAATGACTTAGCATTTGCATGTCCAGTCATTTTGATGAGCTGTTCTTCCGGGACACCTGACTTAGCAAGATTTGATACAGCACTTGATCGATTTATTCGTTGGAAAAAGTACTATTTCTGGCAACTGTTTTTGTCGACTGAAAAGAAGAGTATAAAATTGTAAATATAAAACCTGCTGATATGTCTCCGAATTGTTTCATCTGTGACAATAAAATAATAAACATCAGGAAGACTGCCGAATGTTCTGCAAAGAACTGTACTAATATTGCGCATAATGAGTGCATTGATGCAGATACTACAGACTGGAGATGCAGTACCTGCTCTCCGTCCCTTGTGGATGTTATGAAAAAGATCAGCGAACTATGTGACGTCAACCGAGAACTATCAAGACCTCTTGATGTGTGTCATGAGCGTTTGAATGAGTCTAATCTCATCATTAAAAACCTAGATGCAAAGTTGACTCAGTGCTTTGAGAGAATTGACGAGGTTACTGCTAGGTGCATTCGACTGGAAAAAGAAAATGTGTCACTGAGGGACTGTTTAGATCGGCAGGAACAGTATTCTCGGCTGAATACTGTGGAGGTGTTTGGTTTGCCAGAGGTCAAGGATGAGAACGTAATCTCCACGGTTCTACATCTCGGAAGGGCCCTCAATGTGAAGATGGATACTGATGATATTGACGCATGTCATAGGCTTAGGGCGAACCGTGCCACTGCTGAAACGAGGGGTTTGATTGTCAGGTTTGTCTCGAGGGTGAAGAAGCAGGAGTTTGTCAGGGCCCGAAAGGTGAGAAGAGACTTTCGTGTTAAGGATGTGGAGTTGAGCTGGAAAATGGATGTGGTTGATGGAGAAAGGAGTGTGTACATAAATGATTCGTTAACTGCGGCGAACAGGGCATTATTTAACAAGTGTAGGGAATTTCAGAAGAGGGAGGGAGTGAAATTTTTATGGATTAGAGATGGCAAGATTTTGATGAGGAGAGCGGAGGGATCTAACGTGTTTGTGATAAGATCTACTGATGACTTGAAGGATGTGCACTAGTGTTCCAGGAATTTTTGTTACAGTTTATTTGAAGAACTTAACTAATATCTCTTGTTTTTTAAGTATTATTATCCCTTTTTTGAATTTCGGTTTGTGTTCTGGTGGAGGTCTGTTGTTTGTGTCATGAAACCGTTTACGATATCTCATTTAAATGTTAGATCGCTGATGTCTAATTTTAAGGATTTTTCTGATTTAATTGAGTCTTTCTCTTTTGATATCGCTGCTGTGACTGAAACTTGGCTTTCATTAAATATGTCGACTGATGTTATAAGCATTCCTGACTATACTTTTTTCAGAAGTGATCGCCAAGGTAGGGGTGGGGGTGTTGGGGCTTATGTGAGGAGCAGTTACAATACTCAGATACTATCGTTTGATTTCCCAATAGAATCATCATTTGAATATTTGGTTATGAAATTCACTATAAGTAGAACGATAATTACTATTGGAATCTTTTACCGTCCCCCTAATTCTAGTTGTCCTGCTTTTATCGAGACGCTTGATCAGATTATCACATATATTCTTCTTTCTACTGATCTTTTCTTATGTTTAGGTGATTTTAATATTAATCTTTTTAATCCTAACAATCCTCTTGAGAAATGTTTTACTGCTTATGGTTTTGAACAGCTTATTGTGGAGCCCACTAGAATTTCACCTGGCACTGTGACTTTGTTGGATCCAATTTTTGTTAACCAGTCGAGTATTGTTAGTACCTCGGGCGTTGTTAATGCCGATTTAATATCAGATCATCAACTTGTTTTCTGTGAACTTAAAATAAATTCTACAAAACTTGCACCAAAATTTATTACATATAGGGAATATAAATATTTTGATTATAATTCGTTCGTCACAGACCTGGAGACTTCTGATTGGTTTTCCATAATAAGAGAAACGAATATTGATAATAAAATTAATATGTTCAATTCTTTGTTAATAAGTTTGTTTGATTGCCATGCACCTTTGCGAAATGTCAGAGTAACGAAACCCAGATCGCCCTGGTATACTGATAGTATTCGACTTTTGCAGCGCGAGAGAAACAAGGCTTTGTTAAAATATAAGCGAACAAACAATATAAATGATTGGAATTGTTATAAACAACTTAGAAACTTTACGGTCCAAGCCATAAAAAACGAAAAACGAGCCTATATTAATCATTTATCTCATCGGGCGAGTGACAATCGTAGATTGTGGGCTGCGTTGAAATCACTGAACGTAAGGAGTCAAAAAGTAAATACTATACCTGCTACTTTGGCTGACTCCGAAGAAATGAATAATTTCTTTGCAGCCGCTGTGCGGGATGGTGTTTTTAACAGTCTAGAGGCAATTGCTTTTTATGATGACAAAATGTTTGGTGCGGATCTGAGTTTTTCTTTTCAACTCACAACTCTTGAGGAGGTGACAGAGCTCATTAATAATTTAAAATTAACATCTGCTGGTATAGACAATATTTCGGGCATAATGCTTAAATACTGTAGTCCTTTTATTAGTAAGTACATCGCGCATATCATCAACTGCTGTATAATGAATAACTATTTCCCAGAATCTTGGAAACAGGCTGTTGTGAATCCTTTGGCTAAAAAATCGAGTCCCACTTCGCTGGCTGATCTTAGACCGATAAGTATTCTGCCTACGATGTCAAAAATTTTTGAAAAGATAATTTTTAAGCAAATTAACAATTATGTCTCAAGAAATGATATACTTCCGGTTTACCAGTCCGGCTTTAGAAAAGGTTTTAGTACTAGTGCTGCGATTGCGGATATTCTGAATAAAATTATATGTGCGCGTGATGATGGTATGATTTCTGCCTTAATACTACTGGATTATTCAAAGGCCTTTGATACCATCAATCATGATGTACTTCTGGCCAAACTTAAATATTACGGCTTTGAATCACCTGCCCTTGATCTAATTTCTTCTTATTCGAGTAACCGTCAACAAATAGTTAAATTCAATAATGTTTTGTCTAGCTCTGTAACGTTAAATTCAGGAGTTCCTCAGGGTTCTATTTTGGGCCCTCTGCTGTTTATTATATATACTGCCGACATCATAAATTCTCTTGGAAGAAACTGCCATGTACAGGCGTATGCAGATGACACACAGTTATTATATACATTTCATCCTTCCGATCATCAGTATATGTTAAGTACAATAAATTCTGATTTAAAAAAATTGCACCAACTGTCCAAGGTTCATAATTTAAAGTTGAATTCTGATAAATCTCAAGTTATCCTCTTTGGTAATAGAAATAAAATTGATTCACTTAAACAAAATTTTACAGTCTCATTGAACTCGGGAGTATTGCCTCGTGTTGATTGTGCTAAGGATTTGGGTTTCATCATTGATGAGAATCTTAGGTTTACACCTCATATTAATAAGTTAATTCAGAAAGCATTTATATCGTTGAAATTACTATATGTCAATAAAGACATTATTAACACAAAATTGAAAAAACATCTCTGCGAGTCTTTAGTTCTATCGCACTTCAATTATGGAGATTTTGTTTATGGGCCTTGCCTTGATTCGCTGGATTCCAGGCGTATTCAGTGTCTTCAGAACGCTTGCTGTCGCTTCATTTTTGGTTTAAGGAAATTTGATCACATATCTGCTAAGTTTGCTCAGTTGTTCTGGTTGAATATGTCTAATAGAAGAAAGCATCATTTGGCTGTATTCGTGAATAAATTGTTAATTACGGGTACGCCTGTTTATCTGGCTGAATGCTTGACATTTCGCAAATCTCTCCATGGTGTAAATTTGAGACATGTTTGTTCTTTGCATTTGCCTCGACATCGGACATCACTATTCCGGAGGTCATTTATTTACAGTTCTGTGAAGCTTTTTAATAGTTTGCCATCTGACATGAGGATTTTATCGCCAGGGCAATTTAAGTTGAAATCTAAGCAATATTTTTTCAAGCGTCAGTCAGCAGCGATATAGAATTTGTTACACATCCTACATCATGATGCCCATACACAGATATATATAAGTATATATATTCTTGTTTCTTTCTTTATTTTGTTTGATTATGATTAGTTTTTGTAACTTAGGGCAGTTGTGTGAGTTTTGCAGTTTGTCCTTTGCTTTTCCTCTTTTTTTTGTGTTTTCGGTCATGCGGGTGCCTCAAATGATAATTTTGTCTAGGTAATTGGGTTAAGTGGTAGAATAGTCGCTTAGACTAAACTTCGCCCAGCCACAATTAGTTTTTTTTCTTTTTTGTTTATTTTGTACTTTGATTGTGGCAATAAAGACCATTTATTATTATTATTATTATTATTATTTGAATGATTCGTGATTTTGTTTGTCAGAGTATCAAGCCCTATCCTTTCAGCAGATTGTTTGGTCCATTTTCCAATCTCATTTACTCCATAAGGCATAGTTTTGTACCATTCAGAATTGCTTTTATTCCAGTAAGGATTTACAGTCAGAAATAGTCGATCTGACGTAATTCTATTAGTGCGTTTAGAAATAAGCTTTTTAAATAACCTTACCGGGCACATATCGAGATTATTGTAATTAGGCACTAACCACTTACTGACTGATAATTTTTGAGCTCCACCCTGGCATGTTTTGGAAAAAATCGGGTTGTATTCAATTCTTCCGGTTACGTTACCATTTGATTTCTTTTCCTCTTTAAAAAATGCACTTTACATTTTGCTGCCTCTTCCCCTCTCCAGGCTAGTTCGAATGCTATTATATGATACAGTTTTTTTTTAAGTCCTTCTGGACAATCTTCGTTCCACAGATTCATTATTGTATATATTTCTTTCTTACTCAGAGCAGTCGAACTTTGCTTCCTCTTTCCGAGAATAGACGGAAGCTGCTTTCGTTTCGCATTTTTTGCATCCCTTGCTTGTTTGAATACAATGTCTGTAAATGGATTAAATTTTCGGGCGTACTCTTTGCAGTATTTTTCTCGAAGGAGTTTTGCAGTAACATTTCACATGGTCTTTATAACGCATTCTTTATAATCTTCACCATCAGCTCTCTTCATATTAAAAGCCCAATCATTCATTATCAGTCTAAGCTCTTGATTTGAAGTAATTTCTAGAAGTTCATAATGCTTCTCTTTTAAAAATATTTCGAACTGTTTCCATATTGACTTTTGATTTTTAACTGTACTCCTCGGAGTAACACTCTGTACAGATTTTTGAATATCTTCCAAAGATTCTTGGCCAAATCTTGCCATTTCAAAACGACGATGTTGCAAGAAAACTCGAAAATAATATGACAGTGACAGTTGCCAAGGTAGAAATTTCAAAACTATCATTCACAGCATAGTTGATTAAAAGCAAGGTGCATATTTATCAGTTATTGGGAAAGCTAGGTAGGTTTTTATCGTTTACAATGACAGTTGATTGGTCGATTTTAAGAAATTGAAGAAAGTAATAACTAATTTGGTCGGGAATATGTGCATTTTAGTTGTGCATATTCAGCTATAAATTTTTAGTACCTCCCTATTTCATAAATGCATTTATGTATATTGTTTCATTGTGCTTCTTTTTCTTTTCAGGTAAGCCTCCATAGCGACTGTCCGCATGAACTTTCAGCGCCCCAAATTTCGGTAAAGTATATAATCTGCTTAATAGAGTTTATCCCACTACAAAAAAATAATCCTATTAAAGAAACAGGCTCATGAAAGTATCGGGTTCCCAGTAAATAATATAATTAATAACAATACGATTATGTTTTCCTTTGATCTGCGCTTTATAGCGCAAGGAAACGACTTGCGAGTAATAAAAGCGGGGGTGATTTTTGTTGGGACGCTAAATTAGCGAATCCGCTGTTATAGTCGAGTCTGCAGGGGCATTTTGATCTGCTTCATCCCTCAGTCGGTCGCATAAAGCGAGTTTCCGACCCGATAGCTTCCAATGAACGTCGAGGTAAATCTGGAAATAATTTGAATTTTTACGTGGAGAGGTCGCCCTTAAAAACTTTTTTCGATATCTCTTTTCCGTACAAAGAGAAATCCGCCAGTAATTTTCATAATGTTCACTTTAATATTCATACACTTTTAAGAAAATTCTTAAAGCAGCCGGTAAAGTGGTCGGAAATCTGAAATTTGTATTTACATTCGTCTTCCCAGGGATCCTATAGAGTGGTAGGTGGCGCTTTGGAAAAAAACTTCGCGACTAAGAGATTTCAATAAATTTGCATAGACAGTCAGTTTTTATTAGTTTGCTTTCGCTTATTTCGGATTCCACTTATTCTTATTGCTGCTGGAACCGAGGCTGGAACTCCCGTTTTCTCATAGTCCCCGCTAACTTTTCGAATTTTGTTTTAAACTATTATCCTTATTTATTTTAATTTACTTATTGAAAAACTTGGTGAAGCAGGATGCAATCGTAAAAAATTGCACTAGTGTCTATAATAATTTCTAAATCCTTTATTTAGCCAACACAAGTTTTTGATTTGAAGATATTGCTGAAAGTCTGTTTGGGTTGAAATGTTTTATAAACATTTAAATCCTCTGCATATATTAAACTATAGGAATTTTCTGAACGAGTAACAGCACCATTAATAAAGGTAGGAAAATAGTGAAGGTCCCAAGTGGGAACCTTAAGGAACTTCAGAAGATACGTCAAAAGCATTTGATTTAGGATCTTTAGTCATTACGTATTTTCTTATAGTCGAATCATGACTTCAAAGAAACGCATTATTGCCTGATTACAGAATAATTTACATCTGATATAATTCCCTGAAAACGTAGTTTTGAACTATACGGTTATTTCTTTGATTTCCTAAATAAATTATCAAACCTTCCCAAGAACGAACTCTTGAAAAAGCCACGCATAATTGTCCGTGAGTAACTATTTCTTTTCGGAGATCAATTCCTATTTGATCAAATGTTTGGCCTTGTGATTTGTTAATAGTCATTGCAAACGCTAGTTTAATGGGAAATTATTGTCGTCTTTTAAAAGTAAAAGGATAAACACTTTCACAGTACAACGCTATACAGCTAACGAAAACTATATCTCCATGTTTATCGCCTGTTCAAATTTTGCACTGTAGGATAATGTCTCCCAATTGTAAAATTAGCAATCTCGTACCATTACATAAGCCTTCATTAATGCTGAGATTTCTAACCAACATCACAATACAATATACTCTCAACTTCAATTCATGCGGAGGAAAATTTGGCGGGTTTAAAGTATTTAAATATTCAGGAAGAATAGCATCGTTTAAATCTCCATTATCACAATTTTGAACACTATCCAAGTTTGTATATATTTTTTCTGTTTTTATATCTAACAGTTCTACAACTTTTTTGTTAATGTCTTCAACATCAAAATAGCTGATTAGGTCATATCTATGAATCGCTTTTCTCTAATTGATTCCTCCATATATACGTTCAACGATATCCGAATTATAAATACATCTCTGTGGCAATTCTAAATTGCTATTCATATAGTTCAAAACTCCATCTCCAACATCCAATAAAAACTTGGCGAATTCTTGTTCCTGTGGTAGAGCCCGCATATTTTGTGTTTAAGAAAATTTACGGAAATAACTCCAAAGAGAACTAAATTTGATACTTAAATTCACCGTTTCACAGCGGGTAGCATTTATTTTAACTGGTAACAATTGTCAAAAATCTACTCGCAACACCATAATTTTTCCACTAAACGGAACATCACAATTCATAAAGTCTCGTAAGGTTGTCTATAATGTCTAAAGCATACCTTGGCGCCACAGGAGCTTCATCCCAAATAAAAATATCTACACTCCTTAAATAATCTGCTTCTTTTGAATGGTACAATTTCATATGGCATATGAAGTAATAATAATCGAAAATGAAATAGTTCAATTTGGCTGGGGCTTACGGAGTAGATGCGTCCAATAACTTTGAATTGTTTCTGACGGCGTATACTTTTACAACGACAACAAACATGATACCTACCTGTGATAATTCAGACGTACGCACATTTGGCGAGCGGCTCCCGTACGTATTAAAAAGAGACGGAAACGAAAAATCTGACCTCGCTAGATCGAAACGATACGTGTCTATTGCGCATTCTCCACGACTAACATCACTTTTATTAGATGCCTATGGAAGATGTTTTACCCATCGAAGTATGTATATCGCTTTGTAAAGCAAAATTACCTAATTTTCTGGTTAGTAATCTTTTACGAAGAAGTTGTTCCCAGTTAAAGTTTTTATTAAGGTATTAATTTTCTATAAGTATTATAGATCATTTGAAATACAGTGAATTCATCCAATAAAGGAAATAGGAAATGTAGAAACTACAATTTCACTTCCATGTGAACCGAATAAAGAGCGGTGTATATATTCCCAAATGGAACAACAACAGTATTTTATATCTCGAATTAGGTATATATGTTGAGGCCGTATTTCAGCGTATATGAGATATATATACGGGGGACGTGGGATGCTACGAGAATTGAAAATAAAAAATAACGACCGGTGGAACATCTCCCCGAAATAAAGCGGATATGGATTTTTTGGTACGGTCTCTGCGGCAAGTGACAGTTTATCCGATGCACTGGGAATAGTAGCATTCCTTTGCAGTACCATACAAACCTGAATGAAATAAAATTTTACTGTAGTGTCAACATTAATGAAAATAATTTTGTTTTTTAGGTTTTCTAAAATGTCTGTCAATAATGATATCAAAATCAGTAATATTTATTTTTTTTGCAGTCTTTCTGGATTGCGAGAGTGCTTTGGTTCGTTTTTTGAAGGTTTTGAAGTTGTCTGGGTTCTGCTGGAATTCTGTTATTAATTTTCAGTAATGAAAACCTTCTCTGATGATGGAAAGAAAATTTTCCGAAAATGCAATTAGAAACTGACCCCGCGGTGGTTTAGTGATCAGAACGCCCGCCTGGAAAATGGGTAACCTGGGTTCGAGTCCTAGTTGCATACCGTCTCATCTTTGGGCAGCTTCTAATTAAACAAAATATGTTCTGAAATCCGTCCATTCTGCTGCGGAAAATTTAGTTTTCTGATGAAATATTCGCTTAAAATGCCACAGTTCGATTTTGGTTTTTAGCATTCTTGATTCTTGCCTCGATGTGCCATTAAGAGCTTTAGTGCAGTAAAAACCAAGGCAAAAGTCGCTTCCTTCTCGATTTTTTTTTATCTTAGAACTGAGACATATCTCATTTTATTAGTTAGGTCATTGTTTATGAGAAATCACAAGATACGACATTTTTTTGTGGTCACGACAATTTTTATTTCCAAAAAAGTGAGGATACGTACCTTTTTCAAAAACCTTGCTTTTTTATATAGGTATCTACTCTAATATCTAGGTATCTAATTGAGCTATCGACATGATCTTTTTTTTGTTTTACAACACACAGTTAGGCGCTTCTTTCTAAGCATAATATTGGTTGGTGTTTTTTGTTTTAATATGCTCAAAACGTCGATAACCTAGGAAGTTCAGAAATTACGCAGGCAAATTTTCACTAATCGAGAAACTTTTCTGTTTTGGAAATTTTTATATAACATGCTGTGAAGGAAATGCCGCCAAAAGACCAAAAAGGTTTTTGGCAGCATAATTGTTATTGTGACTTTTGTAGTTTAGGCGCTATGATTTTTTATATCGGCTAATAAGGAGCGACCGATGACAATATCGAGGCGTGCGAGATATAACATGAAAGAAATAAATAGTCTTTTATTTACATTAATGCAGTTCGTATTGTTAGTGGCGAGTTCTTTAATTTTTACTGCTTAAAAATATTTAAGTTGTGGAGGAAAAAGATAAACTTGTTGTGCATAAGCCTTGGAAGTGGGGTTTAGAGATAATAATTAGGGCTGCGGATCTGAGAAAAGATGATTTTGAACAGAAAATTTTAGTAATCAAGAATTATATTTTAAACGGAAAAATTAAAGTAAAATGTCATAAAGACTGCAGAAAGGTCTATACCAGCAAGGACAATATTGAGATGGTTTTCTAATAGTAATAGCTCGGACGGAGACAGAAACATTCCGCGAGACATTCCGGGTTCTTCAAAAAGTAGGGGTAACATGGAATCATTTAAAATACGTGAAATGTGCCTTATTTGCAATCAAAAAGGGACAAAGAAAATGCAAAAATTAACATTTATACAAACAAGTTTGCAGATCGTATTAGGTACCTACTCATTTCTTTTTTTTTATTTTAGGGGTTTCGTCAGTCAAAAGATAAACAAAAATAAAACTCGAAAAATTCTGATTTAAATTAAACATTAATTTGCATAAAAATATACCACTGATATATGAAATAAAAAAGTTCCAAACTGATCATTTTTTTGGGGTAGGTCAAGAGTGAGGTTGTAAGTGCCTACCTCAGAATAAAAAACTACTGAGGTACCTACAGTCTACTCTTTTGTTTGCCGACTTATATTTGGATAAAATACTCTTAAAATATAAAACAAGGAAACCGGATAGCGTACAATAAAAAATTATAGAAACTTTTAAGAATATGTACTACAATATCTAATTTATCTTAATCTCTTGAGGGGACAGGAAAAAGTATTTATGTATAAATAATCAAAGCTGCCAAAAAGAGGGGCGATATTGGAATGGTTGCAAAGTTCACCGGTTATGACGATTTGTTTGCACATGATGCGAAATATCATAGGTCGTGTTATAGCCATTACATTTCGAAAAATGTATAACATACAAGCATTTTTAAATAAATTGAAAATTAACAAAAAATTAGCCCAAGTCCCGACTTTTTCATCAAACTCTGATAGAATAGAGTCAACGAGAGAATCAGATTCAAGTTCTTCCTTTGTATCTGAAACTGCTAATAATGATGTCTGTAAGGAAGAAGTTTATCAAAATGAATATGATATTTTGCATTAAGCAGCTGGAATTTTTAAAAAACACACAATTTCAGTTCTCCACGAACAAATTTTTCTGTTCCTCAACTCCTCATGATATTAATCAAAATGAGTTTGCAAAGCAAGTACCAAATAGGTTGCTACAATTTATATCTTGGCTTATCGACGATGATAGTTATAACGTTAGAAAAAAATATAAATCCAAAAGCTGTTATTCCTTGCAATCTTATTATGGCATTGTTCCTCAAGTTATTTAAAAAACTTTTTAGATTTGGATTAGGCTTATGTGTACACCATTTACTACGAAGTAGACAACTTTTTGACTTCTATCTGAAATTGGTATTAGCTGTACTTATAACAATATTAGACAATTAGTAATGACAAAATTTGTAAAAGTTGTTGGTAATACAATCAAAAATTACACACACGCGGGTATATAGACAATTTTGATTTAAATGAGGACATAATCCACGGAAAAAATACTACTCATTGCGTGGGTATGATGGTATTTCAGCAACGTTTAGAAAACATTACATTTATAGGTGAAAATATACCTAGAAAAGGTCCTTAGTCATTAAGCTTAGAAGATCTTGATTTTCCCTTTCGACACATATTGCCATTTTTAACTTGGTCAGGCTTTAATAATTTGTATCTGAGGTGCCCAAGTATTGCAGATCAATAACCGAAAATACTGAAAATAGGCAAGAAACACAGCAAAAAAAGGTGCTGACCCATTACCCACTATTATTGAACCGTGCGCGCAAACTTAGATATTACCCTCCAAACTAAAAAAATATATTATATAAAAACTATTGAAAATATCCAGAGATTTTTTTTTTATATAAACTTTTTTGGTCTTTTGGCTATATTTTCTTCGCATCATGTTATATAAAAATTTCCAAAACAAAAAAGTTTATCGATTAGTGAAAATTTACCTGCATAGTTTCTGAACGTTCAAGATCATCGGCGTTTTTATCATTTATTTAAAAAACAATACCATTATTATTATACGTCTGAAGAAGCGCATAGGTGTATGCTTTAAAATAAAAAAAAGATTACGTCGATAGTTCAATTCGTTTTTGAGATATGCCAGTAGATATGCAAAAAAGCATGACTTTTAAAAAAGTAAAAATTTTATAGTTTTTTAAAAATAAAAGATGTGGTGACTGCTAAAAAATGTCGTATTTTGAGTTTCTATGTGTATAATGATGTTGTTGACAATACCCACTGGGTCTGATCTTGTTCTAAACTCATTAAAAAAAACGACACAATTTTACCCATTATTTACTCCGCTACTTTTCTTCCTCTATTTAGTCGCAGCTTCATGCATATCACAGCCCAATAACATCGCCGGTTACACAGTCAGCAAGTGCCAATTATTGTCAAATATTAGATTCATTCAGAAACTGGTCATATTTGACAGAAGTATAGCGTATAAACGTGTATTGCCTTGAGTCTTGGAAAGCTCAACATGAAATTGGGCAGTTCCTCTTTAAATTACTGATTTCAGGCTATTAACAAGTTTAAGGACTCTAAACTGGACACTCCTTCGGCGGCTGTTCGGTTGTGTGTCCACTAAATAACAGGTCTTCCAACTAGCAATTTTGACTTTCTTCGGACTGTATAATGATACGCTACCAGCAGTTGTTGTAAAATTACTTTTGTTTGCCGAAGTGAGTTCTCCGCCTTGCTTTGCCCCCGTCTCTCGCTCCCCTTCGACATACTTATGAAATTATGCCGAATTCGTCTATTTAGCACACGTCTTTGAGGGTCTAGAAAGGCACATGTTTCGTGAATATATTCCAATTTGTAAACCCGGAACATCAACAAAAGCAGCACAACACTGACTAAACAAGATCCGGTGTGCTCATCGCGTGATTTGTGCACGACGCAAGATGAGCGCATATAAATAAGGATTTGAGGATGACAAATTGTGATCCGCTTTCGCAGGTACGCGACGTCCCCGCTGTAGTTCGAGAGAACACCTTAATTGGGTCTTGGGGATTCTTCGGGGAATTGCGGGTATGTGTTTAGAATATTGACACGTCAACTAACGCTTGGGGATGAAGATGAACTGCTTTCACTCACGCGGATCTTTATCTGGCATTTTAGACTATAATAACGTCTATGAAAACCAGTTTTTCTGTCCTAATCCATTTAATTTGTTTCCATTTTATTGTTATACAGAACCCGCCCTTCTCCTTCTTTGAGCTAAGATTATATTGACGAACAGCATTCCGTGCTTATTAGGTAATATTAAAGAGGTATTTACACATTTTTATATTCAAGCAAGGGAGCCGTCGTTGCAGTATATTATCCTACTCGGGGATAATTCCAGCCAGACTACTATATTTAATTCCCCAAAACTAACAATTATTCATTCCTAACGTCACATAATTACCCGCCAGAAAATCCCCGCTGTAATAATTCCAATTACAATATTTCACGGAGTTTTACAACTTTTCCCGGAACACTAAAAAATTCATATTAATCCCGGTTAAGGTAGTTTGCATACGGGGCGAGATATAATACTTGGGGGGTGGGGGGGTTGTGAATGCACTTTGTTGTTGGAGGGCGCGTAATTACATTCATGTCATGTCGGCATGTCACTTTCATACGGTGGGCACATCTCTTCACATGACGGAGCGAACGGACAGCTATTGGGGTGATCGAAAGAGGGGTTTCGTGCCGGTCGTACCTACTCTTGAACGGCAGATCGAATCAGGACAGTGAAATAACGAGCGTTAGCACCTAAATTGATGTTTACGATACAAATTCGCGCGGACAGCCCCACTGAATTAATTCGAAGGGTGTTTGGAATACGACAACGTCTGTTTTTTCCAGGAATATCGTACCATATTTCGTTTTTATATACATACTACTAAAACAACAGTCAAATATCTCATTTGTTGAATCTGGCTTTATTTTAGTTCAAATATCGAATATAACTAAAACTTCACGAATGTTCCCGAAAATCCCGAGAATGAAGGTCGTGAAAATCCTGCAGAAAACAACAAATATAGAGATGCGTAAACAAGGTCGTAAATCAAGTTAGTCACAGTTCGCACGGATTAATAATTAATTAATAATAATTTTAACTGATGTAGGGGTAGTCCACTGGGAATAAAAAACCTGATTTAAATCAAATGAATCGATTTTTTTGATTTTTTTATTTTAATCGTGATTTTTTTAAACCCTGTTTAAAACTAATTCTATTTCTGAATTAAAATGTTAGATGCGAGTAGATGTTTTGGAATTTTTAAATTTGTAAACATAAACACGATCAAAACTATAACTTACTTAATAATAATAATAATAATGTGCAAATTTATTTCATACAATCTAATCTGTTTATATTACTATAAATTATTATTTAGGTAGGTAATTTTGATTTTTTGAAGTAATCGTGTGACTAAATTTATGCCCGTGCTGAATAAATGTTACATGGATCGACCTCGTCACTGCGGACACTTTTTGTCGTTTTCATAACTTTCAAGTCCCTTCGCGCTGCCTCTAAACGAGTCAAATTCATTGAATCGGGTAAACCTTTTGTTCCAGACTTTCCTAGAGCCAACTTTATTTGTCCATGCAGATTTCTACAACTCGAATTTATCCGCGCTAGACTGAAACGTTCAGTGGATTCTCCCCTGCGGGGATTAGAGACGACGAACGTGAGCCAGAGGGCCCCAAGTTGCGTTGAACAGACCCGGCGCGTCCCGCAGCCAAATTTCCCAGGTGGCGTTATCCGAACGAAAAGAATAAGATCCACGCCGCTCTTTTGGGACGCGCGGGAAAGAAACTGTGGAAAAGGCGAAATCGCAAAAAGCAAAAGTTCCTGTTGCGGACGAATTTTTGTTGGTTCAGTCGTGATTAGAATGGTTTGTTAAGGGTTGAGTTGTGGAGCGGAAAAAATTTAAGCTGAAAAGTTTTCCGGCGAAAAAGAACAGCCGGCGATGAAAAATGGGAAATAGCAGATCCAAAGTAATTAAACTCGACACGTGTTTCGCTGACAACGTTAGCGTCCCCAGGATTTTAAGAATGGTTGTTTTTAAAGTTTTATTTTGATTCAATTTTTTCCGCTTCAAGAAAATTTTTAATAAACTTCGATTTACTTCAGTTTCGTTTTAACTGGTAATTCATCGTATATCTAGCGGGTAGTCTACGATGCATGAAAGTTTCGAAACCACAGCAGAGTCCTACTTGAAGCTCCGACCTTCGATCTTTTAGTTTTTGAAACGTGATAAAAGCGTCATATGAAGGTAATCCACTGCCCCTGGGGCAACTCGATACCGTATTGTATCGCAATCCAAAATGCCGCCGTTATAGCTCAGAAATCCGAGCGCTAATTAAAATATGTTAACCCAATCACGGGGCACGCATCCGCAGGGGATGTCCGTTTTGTTTTGAAAACAGATGAGCGGCGGCGAACGTTTGAAACAGCTAACTCGTCGGCGTCTTTGATCCCGTTTTGTGTATTATGCTATTTAAATCAGGTAACATTCGTGAACGCAAATCTGCAGGCCACGGCCGGGAGGGCATTAACACAAGGCGTACGCGCAAAAAATCAGGGGGTAAGTGAATAACTCTACAGTCTACATGTGGAGTACCCACCCCTCGATTAGTCCTCGGTCGCCCCTAGCTCCGAGAGCGCAATCCCGCTGATTACCTCATTGTAAGTGCTCGGCGCTGTAGAGGATTTTTACTTCTCAACTGACCGCTTCCAAATCGGCGGCCCTTTCTCCCCGAGAGGGAGGTTAACCGAGGCAAGGGGCTTCCGAACTTCCTTTGAAGAATTAAAAACGGCGAATTTAAATGCTAAATCGGGGCTTTCGGAAGTGGCGTTTAGAGGAGCCTGAAAAGAAGATTTCAGGAATTTAATGAATGCCGTTTTGCGCTTAGGATTAGTCCTTTGTATTCATTTTGTTGAACAGTATTTTGTTTACTGTTTCATCGTAGTTTTAAAGCCTCCGTGTTGCTGTTGGCTTACCCCCACTTCTTATTTACAAAAGTTGCAACAGATTTAAGTTGACGAGGGGCGGGGTTACATCAGTAACTTTTCCAGAGCAAGCAGTGGCGTGCAGTACCTGGGAGACGGTAATGTGCACGCCAACATGGGGTTGACACAGGCAAAATCTTAGAACTGCGCATTTTATTATTACATATGTGTTCGAGGGTTTTTCCGACTGAATTTATTATCGAATTTGTGCGTTACTTTTTAACAAGGTGTGTCAAAGCCGGCCATTATTTTACTTGATCAAGAGCATCTGAAACAGTATTTAACCAAGTGCTTCGGCGAATGTTCCGATGTGGTTACAATTAATTGTGGTCGGAAGTCGTAAAGAAGATTTATAAAAACCTTTTATCCATACTGCGAATAAAATCCTAATTTGGAGAGTAATAAGTGAACCGTTTCGCGGGCATTAATTTTTCCAAAAGCGGTTTTTCGGACGAACGCGCTTAGTGAGTCGGTGCTTGTTAAAAATTACTCGCTGAATTGCTCCCCGCAATAAAATAATTCACAATTACTTTCCGTTTGGGTGAAAAATTCGCGTTCCGAGAACAATGGCCAAAATCACTGTTAATTTCTGCGGCCACAATACGTGGCTTAATTTGTATTCAGTGGCGCATTTGGGCGGAATTTATGCCCGAGGCTGCGCTAGAGCAATTAAAAAGATAAGGGAACGAACGGACGGTGTCTTAAGAGAATTTCCTCTTCAAGAACTAATGTAAATCAGGAGGCTCGGAAAACGATTTTTGGTGAAATATTCACTAGATGTCAAAAATTAACCTATTTTAGTCCGCTTAATTGAAAGAAGAAGCACATGCAACATATTTATAGATGGCTAACTCAGTAGGTGGAAGTAGGGTAAAATGAGCGCCTAAGTGTCAATGGGAACAATGGGTTTCCTTGTGCATATACATACTTTGACAACAATGTTTTTAACAAGGTTCCAGTGGAATTTAGTTGTGAATTTAAAATAGTAAATAAAACCTATTATAGAAATATTCAAGCAAATTTTAAAATCTTACACAGATGAAAACCACTGTATTTATAAAAATGTAGTGTATAGAGACCAACAAGCACTAGGACGAAAAAATATATAATAATATTCAATTATGAATGTGATAATATAACTTACGCAATAGGCAGGTTCGGTAATTTTCAAATTTCACTAAAATTGATAGAGTTTATTATACTGAAGGCAGTTATGTTGTTAATTTTTGTTTAAAAAAAATCCTTCGCCTGTGAAGCCGTTGCAAAGTTTTCCGTCGGTGCGAGTCGAGAAATCGTACCTTGCAGCGAGAGTAGGCCGCGTGACGTCAGAACTTAGTATAACGTACAAGTCCCAGCTTCAGCGCGCAGCAGTCCCATAAGTATTATGCATATGTAGTTAAATTGTTAAATATTATTAACTGGTTCTAACTGGTGTTTTCTGTTTTGTACCCAGACTAATACATCGTACAGCACACCAATAAAACGGAAAAAGTGGTTCGTTGGAGCCAGAAGGAAAATCGGTCAGCATTATCGATATTTTCGCGAGTTAGTTTATCATTGCAAAAGTTTATAAAATTATCGGCTGCCCCATTGCAGCCACTCTAAATAAAATCGAACATAATGTAATTTATCGACAGTTTTCTGGGACCCCTTGGTACTTGGTAACGTGTTACGGTTAGCATAATTTGAAACAGGATGCTAGGAGCATGACGGAGCCAAATACTGAATCGCCGTAGCGTTCCCTCCCTGAACTAAAAAAGGAAATTTTAGTAACTATTTTACAATAATAATTAAATAGTACGTCATCATAAAGTTCTCTTTTGAAGACTGGTAGGACGCGTACCTCCATCCTTTCCCTGAGATAGCCTACGCATTTCCGTAAAATTAGAACATTCTACATCCCCAACTATTTGAGAGTTCCTACATTAACCGTTCCAGAATATAGCAGTTGTTTCTTTTTGTTAAACAAGTACCTAGTACCTACGTAGCGTAGTTTTTTGATTCGCGTGAGTTGTATTTGTTTCCGTTTTTTTAAAAAATTTCCAATCCGTTATAAAACTGTTAACTTGATAACTTGTCAACCACTTAGGTATATATACCTACATAAATGAGTAGGTATGTATTGTATTGTATTAGAGAATATAGGTAGGTACCTATTTTACAAACAGAAGTAAGCAGGTATCTACAATCTACATACCTACTTATACTGAATTATAAAAGGCATGTACAGTTAATAAGTTGTTGACTTTGTTTTACTTATACCGGTCTGCCTTTACACTACTGTTTTGAGGTTGAATGAAATTGGGGTTAGATGCAAGAATCACACACCATTTCCACATTTACCGGGACACTTACCTACCTACTACATAAATATGGCAAATTATGTGAATCGGACTTTTGATACCCTTGTTGCATCATTATACCGATTATGTTGTCTTTGTTTTATGTTTCCTTGACACCTTACTTTAAAAATTCACGCTCGAAATAGTCCCAATAAGTATGTTATGAGATAGGTACCGCTTCACGGGCACTTCAAGAGAAGTGGGAGGAGCGCCTTACGAATCTTTGACGTCAAACCAATAACAAAGCGAACTAGCATGTGGGCGTGATAAGCTAATTTCTTTCGCTTATTACGCCGCAAAAAATTTTTTAGAAAAAAAATTTCGCCGTAAATCAATTACAATAACAATTTTCTGTCATTTTCATGCCAAAAATAGATATCTTATTTTTCTCCGAACCTCGCTATTATTGTTTTTGTATTTTTTTTTTGAAGATGAAATGGCTGAAATGGCAGTTCGGCAACTGAGCTTCTAAAAGGTGTTGCTCGAAAATGTAGGAAAGCGAAAGAACAATAGACTGATAATAAATTTCGTTGACTAATAATGGATGAACACCTTGAACAGCTCATATTTATTTTCTTATCTAGTACAAAACAAAGAATCATAGTTGCACAATAATCATTTCACACGTTAAACACACTTATGTAAAGACTATTGTGTAACTCTGATTCTTTGTTTTGTACTAGATGAGAAAATAAATATGAAGCTGTTCATAGAGCTGTTCGAGCTGTTCATAGAGCTGTCCAAGCTGTTCATAGAGCTGTTCCACCTATGCTAATACCTGTACCTGCACCCGTACCTGGCTTCACGTGAACCTGGACCCGCTTTGCACTTGCCCATAGCAAATACCTGTGCACGTGGCTTACCTGACGCCTCAACTGGTCGAGATCCGCCCTATATATCCTACTGTTTTCTTTTCTCTGGGACTGCAGAATTTACGAGATTTTTTATGCCAAATATTTTTGATCTTTTACTTTTGTACTTAAAATGCGTATACGTAAATGTTCTTATATATACGCTGTGGCATAAATTGTTCATAAGGTAATAGCTTTCTTTTGCTGGAACTGGCGTCGTTCCAAGCCACCAACTTTTCAATTCCAATAAGTATCAGCATTTTCCCGAGACAAATTGAGATGTGCATAAAATTTTAAAGAATGTTATTCTTTCATACGAAATTTGCATTACCACATTAAGTTCTTCCTCTAAAACTCGAAAAGTGATTTGCATAAAAATCCGCACACATTCGGTCATAACTTTATTCGAATATTTCCATCGGCGTTTTTTAAAAATTGTCCTCTATTATACACTGGCGAGCATAAAATTAGGGTCACTTCAAAAATTCAACTTTTCTGGTTATTTATTGTATCTTATTATTGTAAATGGATTTCGTTGTATACATATCTCTAAACAGGAATGTTTTAAAAAGAAAACGTTTCATTTTCTAATGTTTTTATTGAAAATTCGTAAAGAAGCAAATTTTAACAAAATTGTCTTAAAAATGTGTAGTGAGAAAAATGTTGGAATAAAACAAGGAACTGTTAAAATTTTGACCCCTAATAACTAGTGTTTCCTCCCCGTGCATTTGACAGCCTGGAGGCGACGTGGCATGCTCTCAATTAAATTACGGATCACATTTTGGGGGATGTTATTCCACTCCTGTAGTAGGAGCTCCCTAAGATCCTGTGCGTTGGTGGGAGACGGCGTATGACTTCGTACACGTTGTCCTAGCTCATCCCACACATGCTCTATGGGGTTCAAGTCGGGACTCCATGCTGGCCAGTCAAATCGCGTAATTTGAACCTCATCCAAATAACCGCTAACAATTCTTGCCACGTGGGGTCGAGCGTTATCATGCATAAAAGTTGCATTTTCTCCCAGAACCGTCATAAAAGGCATGACATGATTTTCTACAACTTCCGTTACGTACCTATGGGCAGTTAGGGATCCATTGCCGATAAACACTAATTCGGTACGTGCGTCTGAAGAAATTCCTCCCCACACCATAACTGAGCCTCCACCAAATGTAAGTCGCTCATCAATACAAGCCTGGGCATACCTTTCTCCGGGTCTTCGCCATACCCGCCAACGTCCATCCGACCCATTTAAACAGAAATGTGACTCGTCTGAGAATAATACCCTCCCCCAATCGTCATTTGTCCATCCCAAGTGATCTCGAGCAAAGTTCAGTCTTGCAATTCTATGGCGACGGAGAAGTGGAGGACCCGTAGCCATTCTTCGAGAAGATAATCCAGCAGAACGAAGTCGCCTCCTAGCTGCCCATTCGCTAATGTTAACATTTCTGACTTCTTGGAGGAGATTTCGAAGCGAAACTGCCGTAGCAGTCCGATTCCATAAAGCCATGGACACAAGAAAACGGTCATACCTTGGGGTGGTGGTTCTTTTCCGCCCTGATCCTGGTCTTCTCGTCAGCCTACCAGTTTCCTGAAATCGTTGGGATACCCGCTGAACTGTAAAAAGACTTACACCAACCGTTCTTGCCGTTACACGTTGCCCCCGACCATCTTGCAACAGCGCTATAATTCTGGCCGCCGTGACAGGATTTAAAGCCATTATAAGGAAATAAACGAAGACTACACTTTTCGACCGTCAAGTTATACACAGGAAAGTTAGTGAATAAATGAAGGAAATTGAAAAATAGACCCCGAGAAATAAGCTTTCAAGTAGCGCACCTGCAAGCATTTACTAGAAATCGGAAATATTGAATCTTTGTTGTGCAAAAGAAACCACAAAAAACTTATAACAGTTCTCAGAAATGCAAGTGTTATTGCCTTCAAGAATTAATTAAATTTAATATTTTGAATTCTTGGAAAAATTGGCAATTTTCAAAGTGACCCTAATTTTATGCTCGCCAGTGTATTTTCGGAAACGTAATAATCTGCCAGTCCAATGATTCAGCTGAATAAATAAAATTCCCTGCGACGGCACTCTCTCGTATTTTCAGTACCGTCGCGATGCTATTAAACTTTATGGATATTGATAGAGAAGTTACGACCCGATACTTAACAAACTCGACAAACAAATGCGTTTGTTTTCTGGAAAACTTCGCCACATAACATCATGCGAGTACGGAAAATGGAATCTGCATATGCATTTTATCCGCCCCTAAACATAAATTTACACAAAGTTTAAAATGAAAGCCGAGCTTGGAACGCGAAATTTAGTATCGTGCCAAGCATTGGTCAACAGCTGGTGTAATAGTACGCTTGGCCCTTTTTCTATTCATTTTCACACAAAAATCTATTAGGTTAAGGTAAAGCGGAGCGAAGCGAAACCAGGGGAGCGTTATAAGTGTCAGTCGATAGCGTTTATAATATGATTTTTATAACAATTAACGCGATTGGTGGATAACCCAAACAGAACGAAATAGTCACGCTATTGAACTTTCATAAAACATTGGGATCAAATGTAGTGTGTGTAGCAATTTGATGCATTTATTTCGTCCATTTATAGGAGTTCTGTGTAATTAATGCCTCCACTTTGGTAATACGCCAACTACATGCAACAGTAGTAACGAAGTTAGTCGTCTCGTTCCGGATCGGGACGGGTGCTTTTTAATGTGGATAGTAAATCTCAGCAACCCGCCGGCTTTTATTCGTCTGGATTTCCTGATTGGGTTTGTACGCCGCATGGATTCCATATATTTGAGTGTTTTTCAGAGGAAATATGCTATCGAAGCGCTACTTTTTATTTTCGTCGCCACCGCAATCGGAATAAAGGAACGCTGTAGTAAATCTCTTTGAGGGATATTTAGGAACGGTAAAAAATAACTACGGATGTCAGATTCATGGTTTGGAAATCGTACATGCTTTTAAATATGAATGCAAAAATGTTGCATTTTGCATACTGTAAGAGTATAGTGAATTTCTAGAAAACGAACATACCCCCCACCACTAACTGTTCCGTTGCTTTCTCTTTAAAATTTGTAGGCAACGTACAATCTTCGGGGACATTCTCAATCAGAATCTAAGCAATTTTCGGGCTAGAACGGTTAGTTTTTCATAGCAAGCGATACTTAGTACTTGAGAATATGTGAGAGATTCTTTGGACAAGCGGTTATAGTCAGTATTTGGCGAGTGGAACAATTCTAGATTGCTAAATTAGTTTACTGTGTTTTAAATTATGATGCTGCATGAAGTTTGGGGAAAATTACAACTTTGGTAGTGACGGTGAGAGTCTTACTAGTAAGAATATTACCTACTTACTTTATAAGAATATAAAATGTCCCAAAGTTTTGTAGTGTGTACTCACTTTCCCCTCTTACCAGTGGTTCTAGATGTCATTTTTATTGCACCGCGCGCATTCACTAGGGAGGGTGTAGGGGGATTTTAGTAAATTGCAGTCGACATCGCAAATTTTATTTGTAAAGTAAAACCTCGGTAAACTACATTGATTTACATGGTTTATGTTATGCTATGTTATGTTTGTTTGTTTGTTTGTTTGTTTGTTTGTTTGTTTGTTTGTTTGTTTGTTTGTTTGTTTGTTTGTTTGTTTGTTTGTTTGTTTGTTTGTTTGTTTGTTTGTTTGTTTGTTTGTTTGTTTGTTTGTTTGTTTGTTTGTTTGTTTGTTTGTTTGTTTGTTTGTTTGTTTGTTTGTTTGTTTATGGCCTTGTCTAGTGCAGATTTTCTGAATTGTGGACTAGACAATGCTTTTTTGTGACAAGTGGGTTGTGTAGAATTAAAATAAATGTAACGGCCGGCCCAAGTAGATTTAGTGCACCATTCTGTTTGTATTGAATCATCAATTTATTGAAGTGTTAAATGTAAGGAGGTAGGTATCATATTTGTTGTCGTTGTAAAAGTATATGCCGTCAGAAACAATTCAAAGTTATTGGACGCATGTACTCCGTAAGCCCCAGCCAAATTGAATTATTTCATTTTCGATTATTATTATTACTTCATATTAAAGGAGCAACAGATTTGAAGATCTGAAAACAGCAAACGGAGAAATACAGGAATCTTATGTAGCAGCGTGTTTAAAATTAGGTCTTATTTAAGATCATCACGAGTGGAAAAGAGCCATGAATGAAGCTGAAATTTGGATGATGTCCAGAAAGCTGAGATATTTATTCATTCGTATTTTAATGCATTGCCGACCAATTTATCAGGAAGAATTGTGGGAAGAATTTAAAGAAGCAATGTCACAAGATTATGAAAGACGTTACAGCAATACTGAAGGGCAAAAAAGCCTATATTCAAATTAGTTCCATGCTTTCTGCGGAAGGTTACAATCTTTCAATGTTTCCTACCATGCCACGACATTGAATATGCAAAGGAAGAACAAGCAATAGAAATAGTATCACGAGAATATAAACACCTAAATGAAAAGCAGAAAGAAATTGTGGATATTATTTTGGGTAAATGTGATGCTAACATAAATGAATCAATTTCTGAATCTTCATGTTTTTATATAGACGGTTCAGGAGGCTCCTGTAAGACTTATGTTTATACAACCCTTTACAGCTTACTGAAGAGTAAGAATAAAATAGTTTGTACCATGGCCTTCACGGGCATAGCAGCAACACTACTTCCTCATGGCAGAACAGTTCATAAAACGTTTGGGTTACCTGTTCCTCTGTTTTTAGATTCATCTTCCAACTTTAAGAAAAATTCAAAAGAAGCAGATTATTTAAGGAGTGTAGATGTTTTTATTTGGGATGGAGCTCCTGTGGCGCCAAGGTATGCTTTAGACATTATAGACAGAACCTTACGAGACTTTATGAATTGTGATGTTCCGTTTGGTGGAAAAATTATGGTGTTGCGAGGAGATTTTTGAGAATTGTTACCAGTTAAAATAAATGCTACCCGCTGTGAAACAGTGAATTATTTAAGTATCAAATTTAGTTCTCTTTGGAGTTATTTCCGTAAATTTTCTTAAACACAAAATATGCTGGCTCTACCACAGGAACAAGCATTCACCAAGTTTTTATTGGATGTTGGAGATGGAGTTTAGAACGATATGAATAGCAATTTAGAATTACCACAGAGATGTATTTATAATTCGGATATCGTTGAACGTATATATGGAGGAATCAATTAGAGAAAAGCGATTCATAGATTTGACCTAATCAGCTATTCTGATGTTGAAGACATTAACAAAAAAGTGGTATAACTGTTAGATATAAAAACAGAAAAAATATATACAAACTTGGATAGGGTTGAAAATTGTGATAATGGAGATTTAAACGATGCTATTCTTCCTGAATATTTAAATACTTTAAACCCGCTAAAATTTTCCTCCGCAAGAATTGAAGTTGAGAGTATATTGTATTGTGATGTTGGTTAGAAATTTCAGCATTAATGAAGGCTTATGTAATGGTACGAGATTGTTAATTTTACAATTGGGAGACAATATCCTACAGCGCAAAATTTTAACAGGCGATAAACATGGAGATATAGTTTTCGTTAACCGTATAGCGTTGTACTGTGAAAATGTTTATCCTTTTACTTTTAAAAGTCGACAATAATTTCCCATTAAACTAGCGTTTGCAATGACTATTAACAAATCACAAGGCCAAACATTTGGTCAAATAGGAATTGATCTCCGAAAAGAAATATTTACTCACGGACAATTATGCGTGTCTCGTTCTTGGGAAGGTTTGATAATTTATTTAGGAAATCAAAGAAATAGCCGTATAGTTCAAAACTGCGTTTTCAGGAAATTATATCAGATGTAAATTATTCTGTAATCAGGCAATAATGCCTTTCTTTGAAGTCATGACCTAGTAGTTATTAAATTGCTTAAGAATTTTATTTTCTTTGTCAGGAGGAATAGCAGTGAAACAATCGTCTACATATCTTACAAAAAATGGCAAATTAGTTGATAATTTGGAGATAACTGCGGTTTTTCATATTATAAATCTTCTAAAACTAATTGGGCAATAGTGCTTGAAATTGGAAAACCTATAGCACAGCCATCAATTTGTAAATTTTATCTTTGAAGTTGAAATATGTTGTAGTTAATTGCTGTAATGATGTAATGATGTAAAGGATTCTATTTTATTCCAGTTTTTTTATAGTTGTAATTGCTAGATTTATTGGAATGTTAGTGTAGAGCTGTAGAGTGATATAACATCTAGTGAAATTAATTTAAAATTTTCAGGAATATAAAGTTTTGCTTTTTCTTTGGTAGGAATATCAGTAGTGGAAATATTATGTATATATTCAGTATTAACAGAAATGTTGTAATCATTATTGTCTTATTTGTGAGCAAGTTTTATCTGTCCTAAAATCGCTCCCAACAATGATACAGGGTATAGAAAATTCTCGAAAAAAATTGATTATTTTTAATACCTCCCAATCTACTGAAGCTATTGAAATCATATTTTGAGGGCCATTGTCCTTTGTGAACCTCTATCGTCCTAAAAAGATTATTTGCTTTTCTATTGCCACAAGTGGCTCCGCTATAAGCTGGAGAGCCCTTTCTTTTGGCTTACACGATGGTACGCTACTGGTTTCTAAAGAAAAGATTGAAGTTTTGGTTTCTGCGTTCAATTTCATAGAAAAAATTTATTCTTGATTTTTTCCGTACAACTATTAACTTCCTAGTAAACTAGCATTTTGTAAAAACATCAAAATCTGAATTTTCGGTTAAAAAATTGTTCATAAAAATAAATTATTCTCGGATATAAAAGTATTTTTTTTATGATAGAGGTCTGCAAGCGACAAATTGTCCCTAAAACTTTAATTTAATAGCTTTCTTAATATTAAAAATAATCAGTTTTTTTCGAGAAACTTGAACACTCCGTATTTTTGTTGGGAATAATTTTAGGACATACGTTCATAGATTTTTTTTTATTATTTTGACCTCTATCAGCCCTCGAAATATTTTACACTCGTTTTAAATCACCCTGGTAATACGCAGTATAGTTTCACGAAAATAATAAATTTGTATCCAAAAAATGGCACAAATAGGTAATTATAAGAAAAATATTTTTTGTAGAAATTCGATGCTAATTCATTTTTGGAAATTGTTTCGTAATGGTACTGATTCGTGATTTTATGAAAGCTGTGTTTGATTGGTACCTACTGAAACATTAATTTAGACTTCCAATTATTGGACCTGCCAAACTCTTGTATTACCCACGACGTTGTGAACGCGCTTTTTACTAAACCAAGCTCTTCAAGGTCAAATTAAACTTCAAATATGCCGCCTAGAGTGACGCTTCTCTTAACCCTGGTCTAGTTAAAGCAATCAGGCTTTAATAGCAATCAATAAATTGTTTCCAAATATGGGAAATTGGGGAAATTTGTCATGATTAAAGATGCTGGGCATCGTCCAAAGAAAAGCAAGATGTTTGCTCGAGAAAACTTCATCAAGTTTGTGACGTAACCTAAAAGACTAACGCCACAATGAAGGATCCTGCCGCAGCTATGCTCGAAGCCGAAGATGGGGTGGGCTAAAAACAGGAAAAGGGCGCCAAGGAGTTGTTGGCTGATCCTCTGTAGCCAACACACAACGACTACAACTCCTAAAAGCCGCTGGTACACAATAGGGCAAACAGTAACAAAAGAAAAAAACGTAGTCAAATAGTATATCATATAATAAAAAAAAACAAAATAGGTATGTAAACCAGATATGGCGATATCTGACAATATATATATATATAATAGCAATACCAAAAAACCACCAATGATATCAACAAATTAATTATCAATGAATATATATAATATAAATATAAAAAAAACAATGAACATAAACCTGGGTGAAATTTAGACACCCGGTACTAACGTTGCGCTAAAAAAAGGGAAATAAAAAAAGGCGCGGATGACGCGGTAAATACACTACACGAATTGAGCTCCGCACGCGCAGCGCACCGACGGGTCAATCGCACGCACGCTAACTACAACAATGAAGTCAGACGCAAACGGGAGTTACTAAATCTTGACAAAAAAATAGATATTACTATAAAGTCAAAATGGAATTTACAAACAGCAAAATTATTGAAGTGACTATAAACAAATTGAACCAAAATCGCAATAGTGACTAAATTGACTAAATTGAATTTTAAACAAGATAAACTACTTAACTACGGAAATTATACTATGGTAAACAAATTACATTTTTAAAAAAAGTACTTAACAGATTTTGTTCAAAAATAAACAAACAGATGACCACAACACGCCGTGGCCAGGCAACTACATTAACAATAGCCGAACGAGGCGAAAGTTCGAACGGACGGGCGAAGTGAAGTCACAAAAAACGAACACAAAATTGACACAAAAAGCTGTGACGGGCGCTACATAAAAACCAGCCGTTGGACGCGATGTTCCAGACGGACAGGCGACGTAATAATCAAACTTTATATCTGACCTTCCAGATGATAAGCAGGTCAGCTGCTACAACTAATCAGACTTGCAGCTCAGCACCAGGTGATCGGCACTTGAAACATGGGGAGAGTCGGAGAGTACATCAGAACCAAAGTCTGCACGGAAAAATCGCTTCCTCGAAAAAAAAATCGTTCCCCTGGAAAAATCATTCCCCCGGAAAAACCCTAAAATGCCGAAAAGACAAATTAGAAGAGAAAATAAGAAAAAGGAAAGGAAACAACACTGATGACTGAAGATTTAAATAAAAGATGAAAAATAAGACACTCACCACGTGGGGTTTCTCCTTGACAAATCCTGCTGAACCTCAAACGTGAATCTAAATCCCAAAAATGGAGCAGATGACGATTTCTACAACTACAATAAACCGACATCTTCAAGAGGTGTACCAAGAAAATCCCATAACTGGCTAGAAAACTTAATTCCACAAAACTTGGAAACACCGCCTACTCACGAGAAGATCAACAGGAAGAGTGAAAAATGTCGAAGCAAATCGGAAAACGGAAATTCCAAAAAAACCGCCGTCTAATAAAATACAAGGTAGCCACATCCGAAACTACAAATGTACCCAGAAGTACCCTAGATTACCAAATCTTCCAGAGGCGTCACCAGCAACGGAGAAGTTAACAGAAGAAAGAAAGCTTAAAATGACTTGCAAACCCAAAGGAAAAGAAGATAGCAATAAGAAAAGTCATAAAGAGGTCTCAAGAGACAGAAGAATAGATAAGACAATGCATAAAGAACCGAAAGATGAGACAGGGAAAATGAAAATGAGAGGGCGCGACACTGAGCATCTAAATGGGAAAATGTCCTGCACAAGTTGGCAGAACCGAAAGTAACTAAATTAACCTCAAAAATCTGACAACAGAAGAACAACAAATTGGAGGCTATTAAATGAACAACTATACGATCAAATCGTGAAAAGGGAACGACATTCCTCCTAAGGTAGGCTCAGCAAATGATAAATATGAAAGATGAACAATTTCAAGACTCAACGTATGCAGCGACATCCAGCAAACTAAACTACCAAATACCGAGACAACAAGAGGACAACGATAGCAGGTAAGTGAGACAAATCCTATTAGAATAGAAAAGCTAACTAGAATTAATAATTTGAAGACAGTTCTACCCTCGACCAAATCGATAGAAACTCAAACAGACTATGGACGGAGGCATAATCGGAGAGCGAGGCAAGAAATAGGAACAGTGACAATCAAAGCAAATAAGAAACTGAATATAAGTGAAAGACCTAAAATAGGAATACAAGTATGTTAATATGAGCATGATGTAAGTACTAGTCTATAATAAAACGTTAAAAATAGAGAGAATGTTCTAATAGCGAAAATTAACGTTACAAGTTTCTGACTGCATGAAGTTCTATATAAAAATGGTTACGAATAGTATTGCAGGTGATTGTGTAAATTTCTGCATTTACTCAAATCTCTAAAATAATCTTGACATAAAATTAAGTAATTTTCCAAAGAAGCCCCATTAAATATCTCTCGTTAATTAAAATTAAGACTAGGTCGACGACTGCTGGAATCCTCTCTTCTAATGACGGACTAGATCTGAGTTTTTATTAAAATTAACAGAGGCGCCCGGCGTCGCCGTCGCATTTCCGCAAAGATGGTAATGAGATGCATCTAAAACGGCTGAAAAACAGAATGTACGTGTTTTTGCGTTTGAAGTCGTCCGTTCTGTTACCGTGATGTTTTCACGGTGATTATTCGCAATTTACAAATTAGGTACTGTGAAAAATTGGGTATACAAGTAAATTCTGCGCCCCGATGCGAATAATAAATTTAACGACTTCAAACATAAATCTGAATTTCTTAATTAAAAGTCGACTGCGAACAATTATTTCTCAAATAACAAAACACTAATCAAGTGCGATTTATTTGATCGTAAAGCTAATTACTTTTCCGCATAATTAATTTTCCCAATTAACGCTATTATAGTACCTATACCTACACCTTTAAATAAGTTCATGGCGAGGTTCATGGTAATAAAATAATACAACAATTGATTAAAATTAATTGAAAGTAAATATTTTTGGTGTATTACTGTATGGGTGCAGAACAAATAAATTAAATTTTTTAATGAGAGGTCGATCGCCTCATGGCGGCTCAGCTCATAGCACAATTTATCTCCGAGCTTTTTCGTTTTTTACGTTCGATACCATTTAACACTCCTTTAAATACAAACTTCACTAATTTACTTTCAAGCACTATCAGAGCACTCTACAAGTGCAATCCTGATTTTATATTGGTTCTCGTTCGTTTCTCATTACTTTCAACGTAAATTATTTAGTAATCTGTATGCGGAACATCTTTTAGATGGAAGACTTTGTTGTATCAGAAACAACACTACTGAGCTGTTGCAAATGAATTTAGCTCGCATCTTTTGAACTTTGTTCGACAGCATTCTTGCTAAATTAACTATTAAAACTCAAGCTACAGCTGAAGTATCCAATAAGTCGTATCGGATATTGGAAGTCGCATGCCCCGCATGTCTGCTTTTTGTGTTTAATGAAATTTAGAGCGGGAAGAGCCTCCCCTTTATAACAGCAGTCGACTTTTGTTAATTTTAGGGTTTTTTAATGAATTTTTTAACCGTGAGTTTTTGCTCGGTTTAGTCTGTACGTAATTTTATGTTTTAAAATGGAACGAGAGTAGCCTGCAGGCATGTGCTGGTTGAAGTTGTTGCTTCATACGCAAAAGGGCAGCTCGTACGTATTTTCGAGGACCGTCTCAAGTATAACTTGCAAGTTGACCGGATGAGAACACTACAGTTTTCCATGCAATTTTGTATGAAAGTTTTTCTGATGAGGGATCTCAAATGATACCTTGATAATATTGTTGTATGGACACTACTGCCATTGGGGTGATAAATGAGTTGGTGAAGCTGTAAGTGAAAGAAGAGTGAGGAGAAGGTTTAAGGCTGTCGGAACGCCGACGAACAGTTACTGCGGGGGGCATCGGAAGGGACGTAGCATTCCAAAAGTACAAAGTAGGCGGACACTGAATGCAAAAATTGCTGGGCGCCCTAGATTAGGGGCTATTTTAATAGCCTTTCTCTAACAAAATTTTGCAATATTGCTTAAATCAAAAATAGATTGCAAAAACTGGGGTCAGTCATCATGTCATATCACATTTTCTTTTCTGAGAACATCGAACTGGCTACCTCTGGGGTACTGCCGCAGTACCTACCCCAGAGCTAGCCGCGCGGTGGAAAAAATAATAAACAAAAAATGGTTTGCTGAGTCTAAATTTCCTTAATAATGACTTGTACCGTTATCATCTGCCGCAGGACACGCTCAGTAAAGCCTCTTTTAGCGCTTTACGTATTGTAACTGATTCCATAACGTTCTAACATTTGGAATAGACTTCCATGAATCTGTGTTCCAAATTCCTAAACGGTAAAAAATGTTTTGTCATGTTAAGTGTGCATCTGACTGCAACAGAAAATCCACGGTATACGCCACTCTTAATAATCAGTTCATTAAATGTTAAAATTCCAATCCTTCTGTGACAACACAAATTTTAAACTTTCCCTTTCCCGGCTAATTTCTTGTCCATCGTAATTCCGTGACAGATTTTACCTGATATGACGCAGAGAACAGAAATAACGGAAGACGTAGTTGGAAGTTGACGTGTATTATTTGTCTAAAAACGTTTTATACGACATTAGTCCAATCCGGTGCTCATAGGATGTGTTATGTGTTCTTATTTGGCCAATAACATGGAAATCTCCGGTTGGCGACGGAAATCCAAAGGCAGTGTACAAGAAATCCACCAGTGATTCACTCCTCGGGAATCTGTTATACAGGTTGATCCATTTATCCATTTATGCGAAGTTATATGAGAGACCCCTCTTTGTTTAACCATTCTGTCTGTTCGTCCGTCTGTCTCTCAGTCTCTCAGTCTGTATGTCTATTTGTCTCTCACAGTGTTCTTTTTCCTGAACTATAAGTGCTATACAACAATAAAATTGACGCATATGTAACTCAGACAAGTTTAAATGGTTTGTTGTGTACACATATTTAGGGCGGTTTTCATACATCGAACCATCGAAAAGGGGTCAAAAGATATTTTTTGTTTGCAACACTAGAGCATGTGAAACATTTTTTTGTTTTTGTCTTTTTACACTTCAGTACGACCACATGCGGGGAGTGTCAATTGTGTCCCCCTGTCGCAATTGGGAACTATTTAAAGTAGAATTGTGAATTTTAGTACTTACGTAGTCTTCACGATTGCAACTAATTATGCAATAAATAAATTTCATCAAAATCGGTTCAGGATGCGGTTTCTGATGTAAGTGCTTCAGAAACTTTGCTAGCCAGTACGGAACACTTTATGCACAAAGGGAGTTGATACTCGGTGAATTATTTAAATGGGGCACTCTATACATATTGCGTTTTTTAATTCTTCGATCGATTTTACCAAGTATGCATACGAAGTAAGTTGCTTCTAAACTAAACCCCATATTTTTGTGTTTCAGTTTTCTTTTAAAATTTTTGTCACACGTAGGAATGTTTCAAAAATTACATTTTGAGAATGATGAACAGATGCCCAGTTTTACAATAAGTTCAGTCTAGAATGCAACTCTTACACAATCATATAGTAAAATCGAACAGGGAAATAAAAAGTGGGATGATATTACAGGAGTTATATTTAAGAAATCCAAGTTGTGTAGATTAGCATCTGCTGTACAGAAGAAATGAGACGCCATGTATAAGAATGAATCGCTTTTTCTGATAAATGGGATATTTGTGCACCTGCATATTCAACTCATATGTGTAACAATAATAAATTTTAGGAAGAATGGGAAATTACTTTGGAAGGTCGTCGATACGAAAAATAGGCCCCAAGAATAATACCTGAATACATACAAAAACTAGCCACGCCTGTTTCTTGAATCTGGGAAGTTTAAACATATCGCCGCTAGACACCGCCACCTCTAGGCCCTTGAAAAGGCGAATGCAGAGGTGCAGGAGCCAATTGATTACTTCATTATTATCAAAAATTTATTATATTTCTTTTGATACCGTCAAAATGAAAAGTCTAATCTATTGTTATCCCCTGCCCTGACGTCGCGGGATTACCAGGAACCGGGGGTGAAGTTGAGACTGAGTTGCGCGAGGCGGTCGCGACAGCGGGGCATTCGCTCACAGGCATCGGTCCGGGTTATTGGGTTAAATCAATCAGTGGATTACGCAAACTGTATTACTATTATTAATAAAGTCTCTTGTGAAAATAAACGGTGTTTATTTTCGCATTACTTTACATCAGAAGTGGGATAAAGGATTCACGTGGAGTGTAGTGCTATTAGAGTTTAGAATAGTGTTAAATTAGTGTTAAGTGAGGGTGGTGAAAACAAAAAAAAACATGCCCAAAGAAAAGCATCATCGTTCGGAGAAGTCAATAGATACCGATGACAGGGGCCGAAGTAGATCCAGGCGAGGTCGCCCAGAAGACGTGAGGCGAAGTAGCACAAGTTCGCAACTTAGGTCTTCTTCGAGGCGTCATCGCGAACAGCGTCGTACTTTGAGCCCGGAAGCTGTTGGAAGTCAGCTGGTTGAACCTAGCACTTCGGGATGTTCTTCTCGAACCGAAACCACTGCAATATCGCAGCTTGGAGAAGCGATAACGAAAAGTTTGAGCCAAGCAGTGCGTGACATGAGGGAGGTAAGGGAAGGTGATCCCTTGATACCGGTGGCCCCTGAATCCATCCCATACACTGCATTTATTACACAAGATGGACATTACGAATTTTTGAGGGTGCCCTTTGGGTTGACTAACGCTCCTGCAGTTTTTCAACGTATGCTCAATTCAGCAGTAGAAAAATTACGATTTCCAAAAGTTCTAGTTTATCTTGACGATGTATTGATTCCCAAGTTCCACCGTGTCAGAGAGCCTCAAAATATTAAAAGAGGTTTTGCAAATTTATAAAATTAACGGATTAACATTAAATGTTTAAAAATGCAATTTCTTATTAACTAAGATCGAATACGTTACAGGCGTGTCTTAGATGTTACCGATATAAGGTCCAAAATGGAAGCAATTACAGCTGAAAATCAAACGTAGGTATCAAAAAAGGCGATTTGATATGAGACGAAATAAACCCAGGAAATATATGGAAGGGGACTTGGTGTTGATTCGAGTTCATAGTAACCCGGCAACAGGAACGAGTCAAAAATTGTTGCCCAAATGGCGTGGGCCGTTTCGTGTTACCAGGGTTGTTGGAAACGATCGGTACGAAGTTTCCGATATTCTGGGGAGTCGTTGCTCTCGCTTGCGGTACAAGAACATAGCTGGCGTGGACAATATGAGACCATGGATTCATATTGGAGAGGCAAGCGAGAGGTTGGATGAAAGTTCAGAGGTTAGGGAAAGGTTGTAGAGATAGTGGCGTAAACAACAACAGAGAGTGTCACGCGGAGTGGCGATAACAAGTTGTTGCGTGTCATTGGGGACAACCGGGTTGTAGAGATAGTTACGGTAACAACAACAGAGCGTGTCATGCGGAATGGCGAAAACAAGTTGTTGCGTACTGGGTACAACATAGCGGTCAGGGTGTTGTGAGTCCCGCACTGACCAGGGTGTACCGGTAGATGACTGCAGCATCAATATAAAATGAGTCCACGAGCAGTGGGGAAAGGTTGATGCGAGTCATTAGTACAACAGGGTGGATTACTCGTTGGGGCATTGATCAGTGACCAGCGCAGTAGCCACGGTGCCTCTGACAAAGTTCTGTTGTAGGTACACCCGTCACCTGTACTAGTGCACAGTACGGTGACTATCAGGTAGTATTATGTTAAGCTTATAAATTTCTTTCATGTACATGCATTTTCTTTCTCCTTATTGACAATTATGTATAACGTGGCCACGTTCATAAACTTATTGTAATTAGGATTAGGTCTGCTGGAGCCCACTTTGAGGAAACATCTGGATTTCTTGTATTGTTTTGCATTTGAATTTTACATTTAGTTGATTGTGTGTCAACATACTATAAGGTATGTACAAGTTTCAGTCTTGGATCACTCTGCCCGAGCGAGGACGCTCGAAGTTGTCAGGAAAGGCCGAATGTTATCCCCTGCCCTGACGTCGCGGGATTACCAGGAACCGGGGGTGAAGTTGAGACTGAGTTGCGCGAGGCGGTCGCGACAGCGGGGCATTCGCTCACAGGCATCGGTCCGGGTTATTGGGTTAAATCAATCAGTGGATTACGCAAACTGTATTACTATTATTAATAAAGTCTCTTGTGAAAATAAACGGTGTTTATTTTCGCATTACTTTACACTATGACTCTATGATTATAATTTCTAAAAAAAAAAACGAAAAATGTGATAAATATTCTAGATACAATATGTCCGATTTTCATAGATTGTGAAGTAGATTTTAAAGTTGAATTTCTGGTTTTTAATGAAAATTATTAGCGAACAGTCCTAGATATATGTTTAATTGCAACAAGAAAAAAATAATCACGCGAATATCTTAAACCATGTTGGAATAATCCATTGGCAGCGGGAACGTTACTTCCCCCAAAAGTTTCTAAGTTTAACGTCTTATCGCCAGAGAATATCAAAACTGAACCATTGGAGAATCTGTCAAAGTTCTTTCGAAGATGAATCTAGATTTTGTCGCGGTTCAACAGATGGTCGCCATCGAGTATTGAGAAAAATGGAGCTAATTTAGATTCGTTGAAACTTATGCAATTTTACGTAAATAAACGGTTGGGGCAACAAAAAGGAAAGCTTGGAGGTTTTGACCTGACTTTGTACGAATTTCCTTGAGGCAACAGCAAATTCTTTGTCTCGGCCACTGTTAGTCCACGGAGTCCCCCCATCGTAAGTTTACTTCTTCGGCCACAAGGAAAACAGTAATAATATAAACGAGGTTTTCTGTAATTTATTTACGGCTGTTTTATGAATTTAATCTGACAGTTACAACGTCGGCCGTCATGCCACTACCAACTGCTGCTAGTGTTAAGCATAAAAAACTAAACGCTGTCACCAATCAGCGTGAATTAAATGAAAAATGTTTGTTTATTAAAGCGCTTTTAAAAGTGGTAATTGAAATTGTGACAGCATCGCGCTCTCTCTATATTTCAATGTTAAAGTACCGTAAATCAATTCCAATTACTAAATTAACTTTAGGTTTGACGTCTAGTTAAAATAACTATGGAATATATCATCTTTTCTAGTTATTTATGGGCACCAGTTTTAAATAACTCTGGCGCACTGTTTATTTTATTCATAAATCCATTCCGCTGCCGCTTGCGGTGACAAGCGACGTTCGTTTCGCAATTTATTTCTGGACGTGGTAGCCGTGCTGATTGCGAATGAACTGAAAAATTATTGCTCTTTCTTTATGAATTCTTCCGTCCTGGATTTATTGCAGCATCCGATCACACTCGCTCACAACAGGTGCTACGGCGGATAAATTGTAAAATGGGAAGGATTGCATGTTGTTGGAATTTTGCGGCCAATGTTCTCTGTGGCTGTTGACTTTTACGGTCTGCTTAACACTGGAGTATACATTTTGGAATTTATCTTTAATATCTTGAAATTATATCGTATCATGTTGTCGGGGTCACCAACGTACGTTCAGATTAAAACTAGAAGACAATTGCAGCAAGAAATGCAATTAAAGCAGCCCAAACCACATGCTTGTATAAAAGTATAGGTACGTATTAAATCATTATCTTGGTTCTACATTCTGAATTTTCTTATAAACTACTGACAACTGAGATGACATCATTAGTGAAATCATATATCAAAAATACCTTAACCAATGTAAAAAATTAAGAAAATTTGAATCATATCAAATGATCAAACAAACTTACCAAGTGAAGTTCGTTTGATCATTTGATTATATTTCCACACAGATTGATGTTTTAGTGTGTAGGCGCTAATTCTAAGTTAATTTCTGGAATTCATAACGTTTACGCCTCATATATACTCATTCATTGCCTCTTTTTCTTGCAATTCAATACTTATTATGTTATAAGAGCAGCTGATATCGTGCATTCTGCTGCTCTACAACCTACTTTTTGTGTTTGCAACAGTTTTCCAATATTTTTCCTATTATTCCACAGCCTTGGGCGATTTTCCGTGGCCAAAGTGTTCCTCAAATTTCCATTATCGCTCCTCGATGCGGTTTCACGTAATAAATTTGCTTCAATACGTTTGTTCTGTTGGAAATTATTGCGTTCGAACGGGTATCGAGACCGAAGGTAATCCTATCTTTCCAGCAAATCTGAATTGAATCGGGAGTTATACGCGGGTGTATCGTAACTCCAATTTATCGTGAACCGCAGGCGATTTCCTGAAACTTAACATGTTCCACTTTCATGCTCTCGTCTCGACTCATCCTGGCGGTGATGAAAAGATTTTTATCGCTTTTTATGCAAATAACTCGGTTCTTATTCGTACGCGGATGAACGTCACTTTCAGAATCTGCTAATAACACGTGTTACCTACCGAAGCGGGAGAAGGGATGGAACTACGTCACTAAGATTATAAGCACATGCCATCCCGCTACGTCACCACTCCTTTAATAAACAATACTCCCAATCTCTGAGATGCGGCTGGCCGTCCGCATTATCAGAATCTGGCTTGATTGTTAGTAAACTCAATTAAATGTTTGTCATTCCGTCGTGGATTGTGCAGAGATCTTTAAATAAGTGAAAAATATCTCTATTCTGTTCCTAGAATTGAACTTGAACTAAAGTCGATGTCATGATCGTTTGGAGAATATCCAGTGATTCGGAAGTATCAATTTTATGTGTAACTCCTTTACGATGAACACGTGAAATACTAGGGCACCAAGAGAAAAAAAAGAAAAAAGAAACTCGGCCTGATCTACTTAAAACTGGCAATCGAGTTGAAGGAGCTCGCCCCCAGGTCGAGAGGCTATGATTGAATTGGCTCGGTTTCCGGTTTCACGTCACGCAGCTTCTTTTAATGATTCCGCCGGGGTTTCGGTAGAAATAAGCCAATATATTCTCCGAAACACGTAAAACCCACGACCACTTAGCAAATCTCCAGTGGCATGTTGGAATCATTTGTTTGAAAACGAGGAAAAAATCCTCGGGGCGCATAAGTTACGAAACAGATTTGATATTTAATATTTTCGTCGGGAGAAATTCGAAGTCGTTTTATTTTTGAAGTACACGGTTGAGAAACTTGATGTTGTCCCGGTTCTTAAATAGTATAGGTGAGTACCAGAAGTATTTTTAGATGTTTTCCAGGTAGTGTCCTCGCAAATCTTCATAGAGACACTTAGGCCGAGAAAAACTCGCAAGTCAAGTCAGGACCGCTTTATCGTCTTGCAAGTAAGGCGGAACGGACTTGAAGCTTCATTATTGTAGTTGGCACATAATATTGCTTTAAGTTGCCAGACCATCAGAAGGCGTCCAGATCAAGCAGAGTTTGCCCTTATTCTGATGTGCGCCAAAGAACCCTTAAATGTGGCCTATTTTCACACTTTATGTAGCTGGTATTGGCCCAGAATTTGTCTTCTTGCATGGTAATGTCACTCCTCATAATACAAGAATAATTCTGAATTCATAGATGAAGAGAATATCGGCCAGCACAATCTCCAAACTTGAACCCGATCGAGAATGGGTGAGGTTATGATGCAAAGACCCAATCTTCCTTAACAATCGTGACTAGCTGATTTTTGGTCTAGTTTTGGGTTCACCAAGGGAGTGGGCAGCGATTGGCTGGGAGGAAATTTATTCGTCAATTGGGAGTACCTATAGGTAGAAGGCAGACTCTATTGGACAAAAGGGGAGCTTCACCAGTTACTGAGCTTTTTCCCTTCTACGGGAAGTTCTTTTATATTCTATTTATTTCCCAACTGCCAAATGGTTGTACATACCGTGTGACAAACTTCCATGTGTACGTGGGGAAATAACATGGGCAATTACATTTTTGGGGATTCCTGCTCCCCATGTGTAGTTACAGTGGTGGTAAAGGTAGCAATCGAAAGACTATTTTTTTCTGCGTGAAAATTTGGGTTTCAAAATGAACAAAAATATTTATTCAGTTGAAGAAAAGGTTTTCATTGTGAAAACATTTTACGCGGCAATAGTCTGCGGGTAGTCCGTGACTTATTTTCTGTAAAATTCAATAACAGTCCTATTCCTTCGGTAACAACAATAAAAAATTTAGTTAAGAAATTTGAAGATACTGGGAATCTTTCATTGAAAGAAGGTAATTTTTACTAATAAATTTACTAATTTAATTCTGATTCGCGTATTATTATTACCTAGTTGCTAATTCCTTATTGTTCGCTAACTTAAATTTTACTGGGATTATGAGAAATTTAACAAGTGATAACGTGGAGTGAGGAAAACTAAAATTAATCTTATCATTTATTTTTTTAGTCGTTCCAAGAAATCTAAATGTTGAGGTAGAGGAAATGGTAATAGGCCTGATAACTGCTAGTCCAACATCTAGTTTAAGGTCTATTGCCCTAGAATGTAATGTTTCAAGAGAAACTGTCCGTAACATATTAAAAAAAAACAAATGTCATCCCTTTAAATTCCAATGTCACCAAGAGTTACTTCCTTTTGACGAGGAATCAAGGCAAACTTTCTGTGAAGAAATGCAAGAACGGGCTAATCGGGATCGCAGCTTCCTCTCATCAATTTGTTTTACCGATGAGTGTACCTTCACTTTAAATCAAGAGCCAAATTCACAAAACGTTGGGCATTGGGCCCAGGAAAATCCAGAATAAATCTAGCCACTACAACGCAATACCCTCAAAAAATCAATATTTGGGCAGGCATTTTTAATAATCGCATTATAGGACCATTTGAAATACAGGGAAATTTAAATTCAGAAGCTTATTTAGATCTTTTAATTAACCATATTGACCCTGCATTAGAAGAAGTTGCACATGCGAATCGGGAGGTCTGGTTTCAACATGACGGATGCCCAGCACATTTTGGAGCACAAGTGAGGGAATTATTAAATGAAATATTTCCAGAGAGCTGGATTGGTCGAGGTGGTACTATAAACTGGCCAGCTAGATCTCCCGATTTGGCACCGTGTGACTTTTTCTTGTGGGGTCATTTAAAAAATAAGATTTATAAAACTCGTCACCCAAATATTGATTCTTTAAGGAATGCTATTTTTGCGGAATGCAACTTAATAAACGATCGGCAACTTTCGAATGTGAGAAATTCTTTCTATTATAGGCTGGTATATTGTCCGATACAGAATGAGGGTTTATTTGAATATTTGTTATAGTTATTTTTCTTTTTTATGTTACTTTAATTTCATTGTATATTAATAAGTTTTTGTCCTTACCTAGATATGAAATAAATAAGTATTAAATTGCCAGATTACAAAATTCATTAGAGCAAAATAAACAAATGTTGCCGCTTGTTAAATTTTTCATAATTGCGGTAAAATTAAAGTAATTTACTTTTTATTATTTCATTTTACTGCTTTAACATTTTCCCAAAAACTTTTTAATAGGTTAGACGACACCTACAATTTACCCTAAACTATGGACCAGCATTCACCAACGAAACATCCACACCAGTAATCAATTAATTGTCAACTATAGGTAATGACAGTAATAATGTGAATGAGAATTATCTAAATAAAAAAACAAGTTTATGTATTAGTAAAAATTTACTTCTTTCGATGAAAGATTCCCAGCCTTCAAATTTCTTACTAAATTATTTGTTGTTATACCGAAGGAATAGGACCGTTATTGAATTTTACAGAAAATAAGGCACGGACTACGCGCAAACTATTGCCGCCGTAAAATATTTTCACAATGAAAACCTTTTCTTGAACTTAATAAATATTTTTGTTCATTTTTAAATGTTGACAGTTCAGAAAATCCATAAAAATCAAAGGCGTCCGTGATTAGAATAAATTAAGTTGTCATGGATAATCTGATAAATTTCTGTGTTTTAGTTAGAAAATTATTAATGTAATTTTTGCTTTTAATGCTTGAATAAATTGGAAAGTTGTAGAATTTTTGATATCTTCACACGCAGAAAAAAATAATCTTTCGATTGCTACCTTTACCACCACTGTAACTACACATGGGGAGCAGGAATCTCCAAAAATGTAATTGCCCATGTTATTTCCCCATGTACAGATGGAAGTTTGTCACACGGTATATGAAGGACATAATCCCTAAAGTAGCTTGCATAGCGCCATGGATTTCCGTAAAGGACGTTCCTTTTTTGTCAGGTTGCTGAAAATTCTCCAGTCACAAAATATCAAGAGAGATGTACCAAATTCACGTTTACTTGGTTGTATCTTGTATGTGTAAATATCAAATGTCAAAATGCAGTCCACTGACCGTTTCTATCTCTATCGGGTCATATTTGCATTATAAGTAAATATGACACCCGTTTTTTATATTCGCCGATCTCCTGAAACACTGAATCTTTTGACATGCAAATTCGCCCTTTTCACAAATAAAAATAGTCGAGCTAATCAGCGTTCCCTTTTGACGTTCAATTTTACAAATTATGCACGAGTGTGATTATGAGCACACATGTTGCGCAAAAATCGCAATTGAAATTAAAATTGCAAATGTGTGAAATGTGCCTCTGCTCTGATTTCAATAAACCACTTCTGTGTATAGCGAGAGGGCAAAGATACGAGGAGAGATAAATTAGTTTCATTTGTAATTTGCTTTGTTCTTTTTCATTTAACTTTTTTCCATTCATCAACGGTAGAAGGACTAAAACTAAAGACAAACATTATTCAGTTACGCAGATGCCAGCATTTCGCTTGCAGACCACCATGTATCTTGTATCTTGTATGCATTTTAAAAACTATTGGCTTCCAGTATATTTCCTCTAATGCGAAGTTTGTACACGATTTTCTACCTAGTGACTGTTTAAATTTGCGGGAGAAATAATCCTGTGCGCAATACATTAATTCGCAGCTTGCAAATAAACCCTGTCTGTTCATAATTCCTGATTACCGCAAAACAAATCAGAACCTTGCTCATAATACCTGTTAAAAGCCTGGCCGTGTATCTTAATTGCCATCAACGAATTCATGAATATTACATTTTTAATTTGGCCCCGGGAGTTCGGAAGTCATCCGTTTCCCCACTGACTGACTGACCGCTTTCATCGACGTCCTGGTGCAAGGGTTTTTTTGTAACCCAAATGAACGTCGAAGCTTGAAGTTGTGATTTGTTAATAGTCATTGCAAACGCTAGTTTAATGGAAAATTATTGTCGTCTTTTAAAAGTAAAAGGATAAACATTTTCACAGTACAACGTTATACGGTTAACGAAAACTATACCTATCGCCTGTTAAAATTTTGCACTGTAGGATATCGTCTCCCAATTGTAAAATTAACAATCTCGTACCATTACGTAAGCCTTCATTAATGCTGAGATTTCTAACCAACATCACAATACAATATACTCTCAACTTCAATTCACGCGGAGGAAAATTTCGCCGGTTTAAAGTATTTAAATATTCAGGAAGAATAGCATCGTTTAAATCTCCATTATCACAATTTTCAACACTATCCAAGTTTGTATATATTTTTTCTGTTTTTATATCTAACAGTTCTACCACTTTTTTGTTAATGTCTTCAACATCAGAATAGCTGATTTGGTCATATCTATGAATCGCTTTTCTCTACTTGATTCCTCCATATATACGTTCAAAGATACCCGAATTATAAATACATCTCTATGGCAATTCTATATTGCTATTCATATCGTTCAAAACTCCATCTCCAACATCCAATAAAAACTTGGTGAATTCTTGTTCCTGTGGTAGAGCCCGCATATTTTGTGTTTAAGAAAATTTACGGAAATAACTCCAAAGAGAACTAAATTTGATACTTAAATTCACTGTTTCACAGTGGGTAGCATTTATTTTAACTGGTAACAATTGTCAAAAATCTCCTCGCAACACCATAATTTTTCCACCAAACGGAACATCACAATTCATAGTCTCGTAAGATTCTGTTTATAATGTCTAAAGCATACCTTGGCGCCACAGGAGGTTCATCCCAAATAAAAATATCTACACTCCTTAAATAATCTGCTTCTTTTGAATTTTTCTTAATGTTGGAAGATGAATCTAAAAACAGAGGAACAGGTAACCCAAACGTTTTATGAACTGTTCTGCCATGAGGAAGTAGTGTTGCTGCTATGCCCGTGAAGGCCATGGTACAAACAATTTTATTCTTACTCTTCAGTAACCTGTAAACGGTTGTATAAACATAAGTCTTACAGGAGCCTCCTGGACCGTCTATATAAAACATGAAGATTCAGAAATTGATTCATTTATGTTAGCATCACATTTACCCAAAATAATATCTACAATTTCTTTCTGCTTTTTATTTAGGTGTTTATATTGTCGTGTTCCTATTTCTATTGCTTGTTCTTCATTTGCATATTCAATGTCATGGCATGGTAGGAAACATTGAAAGATTGTAACCTTCCGCAGAAAGCATGGAACTAATTTGAATATAGGCTTTTTCGTCCTTCAGTATTGCTGTAACGTCTTTCATAATCTTGTGACATTGCTTCTTTAAATTCTTCCCACAATTCTTCCTGATAAATTGGTCGGCAATGCATTAAAATACGAATGAATAAATAATATGAAGTAATAATGATCGAAAATGAAATAGTTCAATTTGGCTGGGGCTTACGGATATATAACTTTGAATTGTTTCTGACGGCGTATACTTTTACAACGACAACAAACATGATACCTGCCTGTGATAGTTCAGACGTACGCACTTTTGGCGATCGGCTCCCGTACGTATTAAAAAGAGACGGAAACGAAAAATCTGACCTCGCTATATCGAAACGGTACGTGTCTATTGCGCATTCTCCACGACTAACGTCACTTTTATTCGATAGGATAATATTGAGTTTATAATTTATATTTGGTACATTTTCTTATAAATTGGTCTGAATTTATCAAACAAGCAATGCTTGTTAACGAACTAAAACTATTCTTTTGCAAAGCTCTTAATGAGAAAAAGTTATACCCCAAAAAACTGTCTCGTTAAATTTTCACAGAAGCATAGTTCTGAACGTGAAACCTTAGCAACCGCATTTTTCTTCGGCAAAACATAATGCGAAAACTTTCGTACTGAAAGCTAGAAAAATTATCGTGTTCTGACGTTCAACATATTTCATCCGTTAATGTAACAACCGGCGGAGTTATAAATCTGCTTTAGTTAATTTTACCCTTCGACGATTCCCAAAAGCCGAATATCAATGTGCGGGCCTTCGCATTCGAATTACATTTTGAGAATTCCATATTCCGTGCTTAGTCTCTTCATGCGAGAACGTCCGGCTTACGCAAATCTCTCTATTTTAATTTAAAATTCTCCAGTCATACGGACGGAATTGCGGAAGAGCCGACAGAGCCGTACGGAAAGCGACTAACTTCCACATTTTCTTGCAACCGTGCATTTAAAACTTTGAATTCCTCGGAGCACATTTTTCCTAGAAATACCATTTAACAATCATTTATTAATTTAGAGTACAAAACATAAACGTTGCTACATTGTAATCAGTCATAATAGCAAATATTGCGATGGTTCACCGCTTGAACTGGTCTCGTGTTCAGCTCCAAAGGACCCTCGTGTGAAACCAGCTTTCTGAATTTCCTTAGCTGCCGTGAAGAAATCCCTAAAGGTTCCGTTTGCAACATCCACTTCACCCCTTCGGTACAAGGGGGATGGGTCAGAGAACCCGTGTATATCAAGTACTTGGAGTTGAAGGGCTGTACGATCCAAGAAAGTGGTGTAGCTTCGACGGTGCAGCTCTCGAAAGGACACCGTATGAATTTTAAAGCAGATATAAATGGTTCCAAGTAAGGATTATCTATTGGGGTTATTTGGTAGAAATAACTGATGATGAGAAGAGACCCATCATCAGCGGCGTCGTTGGTGTCATAATACTTCCCAGTTTCCTTAACATGTGTAGCTTGCACTTCCATCGCATACCTCCTAGAGTCCAGCGTGTGCTCGGATCCTTCTTCATCGTTGGGGCCCCAACGGAACTTCACGTAAAAGAATTTGTAAGGTTCTTCTAAAGGTCCCCCGCATAGTTTCGGTCTGCAGTCGTGCTCCCAACGAGCAAAAATGGTAACAGTATGCCCGTCATGGAACGCTCTGATTTCTTGAGGAGGTATCTGGTACTCCGACGAAAAACTCAACTCCGGCAGTGTTTCCACGGGTACACATATGCTACACCTAGAAGATATATCAATTGGAGATTGGTTCTCACCTCTAGCGTTCGGGTACAGATCCTTCCATTCATGGGGACCATTTTTGGTACTGTATCCATAGGCGCAGTGCTTGCTGTTGTATAGACCGTTTAAGCGCGAAAAGTCAAACACAGATGCCAGCAGTATCGAAATGATGATTGTTAGAAATGCTAGGATGATTATTTCAAAGGTAAATATGTCCCAACCAAAAATCATTTTCGGAAGTTTTTAGTAATTTAACGAGGAATTTGACACTTTTCAAAATTTATTCTGAAATGACGTTGATTGTGTTTGGTCACAGGTCATAGCCAACTGAAAACGAAAAAAAAAGACAGCCATAAGCTACATAGATGCTTGGACATCATTTTCTGTCCTGCCATGATGTGGACGAAATATTTTCTTTCAACAAAGAACTAAGTAAATAAGAGAATTGTTACTGAATAAAGCATCAAACTAAATTGCTCTGAATGTAATTAAGGCAATCCTAGGGGGAAAATTGTAAAGCAAAAGACAATCTAAAATCCATTTTAAAATTTGCCGGATGCGTGACCCGTCAGAGAATTGCAATTACAACGGTAAATGAACTCAAAAAAATAATTCATGCTTCACGCTACAATCGTTTCACCCTCTTCCTTGTCTTGTACGTAATTCATTCAACAAAATGTTGTGGCGCTTATTCCGTGTGCAGAAGCGACACATGAATCACAACGAAATTCCACCGTGACGTTCACGATGCCGGTTTAATAATTGACTCCAGCCAGTGACGATTCTTTAATTTATCTCTAACACAGAACAAAAAAAATTGGGAATGTTTAAAATGATAATTGTTAAAATCTTATAAATAGGCACAACCTTTTAGATTTAAGCCTTTTAGATTTAAGGAAGGAACGTCGATGTCTAGCCGTTACGGATTGAGTAAATGGGTTGGTAAATCTTGACGTAACCTAAAAGACTAACGTCACAATGGAGGATCCTGCCGCAGCTATGCTCGAAGCCGAAGATGGGGTGGGCTAAAAACAGGAAAAGGGCGCCAAGGAGTTGTTGGCTGATCCTCTGTAGCCAACACACAACGACTACAACTCCTAAAAGCCGCTGGTACACAATAGGGCACAATAAAATAACAAAAGAAAAAAACTTAGTCAAATAGTATATCATAATAATACCCAAATATCCAAAAAAACAAATGTATATCAACAAATTAATTATCAATGAATAAATGTATATATAAATATAAAAAACAATGAACATAAACCTGGGTGAAATTTAGACACCCGGTACTAACGTTGCGCTAAAAAAAGGGAAATCAAAAATAGGCGCAGATGACGCGGTTTATACACTACACGAATAGAGCTCCGCACGCGCAGCGCACCGACAGGTCAATCGCACGCACGCTAACTACTACAATGTAATTAGACGCAAACGGGAGTATCGACTGTTGCTAAATCTCGACACAAAAAATAGATATTACTATAAAGTCAAAATGGAATTTACAAACAGCAAAATTATTGAAGTGACTATAAACAAATGAACCAAAATCGCAATAGTGACTAAATTGACTAAATTGAATTTTAAACAAAATAAACTACTTAACTACGGAAATTATACTATGGCAAACAAATTAAATTTTTAAAAAAGTACTTTACAGATTTTGTTCAAAAACAAACAAACAGATGACCACAACACGCCGTGGCCAGGCAACTACATTAACAATATCCGAACGAGGCGAAAGTTCGAACGGACGGGCGACGCGAAGTCACAAAAAAACGAACACAAAATTGACACAAAAAGCTGTGACGGGCGCTACATAAAAACCAGCCGTTGGACGCGATGTTCCAGACGGACAGGCGACGTAATAATCAAACTTTATATCTGACCTTCCAGATGAGAAGCAGGTCAGCTGCTACAACAAATCAGACTTGCAGCTCAGCACCAGGTGATCGGCGCTTGAAACATGGGGAGAGTCGGAGAGTGCAACAGGACCAAAGTTTGCACGAAAAAATCGCTCCCTCGAAAAAAAAATCGTTCCCCTGGAAAAATCGTTCCCCTGGAAAAACCGTTCCCCTGGAAAAATCGTTCCCCTGGAAAAATCCACGTGGGGTTTCTCCTTGACAAATCCTGCTGAACCTCAAACGTGAATCTAAATCCCAAAAAAATGGAGCAGATGACGATTTCTAAAACTACAATAAACCTCTTCAAGAGGTGTACCAAGAAAATCCCATAACTGGCTAGAAAACTTAATTCCACAAAACTTGGAAACACCGCCCACTCACGAGAAGATCAACAGGAAGAGTGAAAAATGCCGAAGCAAATCGGAAAACGGAAATTCCAAAAAAAACGCCGACTAATAAAATACAAGGTAGCCACATTTAAAACTACACAAGTAACCAGAAATACCCTAGATCACCAAATCTTCCAGAGGTGTCACCAGCAACGGAGAAGTTAACAGAAGAAAGAAAGCTTAAAACGACTTGCAAACCCCAAATAAAGGAAGATGGCAATAAGAGAAGTCATAAAAAGGTCTCAAGGGACAAAGGAATAGATAAGATAATGCATAAATAAACTGAGATATGAGACAGGGAAAATGACACTAGAACAAGCAGCAAAGTGGGTCAATGTCCTGCACAGATGACAGAACGGAAACATAACCTCAAAAATCTGTCAACAAAAGAAGAACAAAATTGGATGCTATTAAATGAACAACTCAATAACGAAATCTTGAAAAGTGAACGACAAACCTCCCAAGGTAGGCTCAGCAACGATAGCAGGTAAGTGAGACAAACCCTATTAGAATAGAAAAGCTAACTAGAATTAATAATTTTAAGACAGTTCTACCCTCAACCAAATCGATCAAACAGACTATGGACGGAGGCATAATCGGAGAGCGAGGCAAGAAATAGGAACAGTGACAATTAAAGCAAATAAGAAACTAAATATAAGTGAAAGACCTAAAATAGGAATACAAGTATGTTAATATGAGCATGATGTAAGTACTAGTCTATAATAAAACGTTAAAAATAGAGAGAATGTTCTAATAGCGAAAATTAACGTTACAGAGGTTATCGTAAAGCCTCGAGGTGCCCAGGTTATCTATTATCGAATTATCTATTATCGCCTGGACGAACAGTAAAACTGAAGAAGAATTACAAGAACGTATCCCACTCCCAAATTAAATTGAAAGTTAGGCTACTTTCTAGCGAAATTTATATACACGTACCGAAAACAAGACGCCATACGTTATCGCGCAAACGAAGGCGGAGGAAGAACTTAGGCTGTTTTTGGTTGCCGCTCACGAATGTAATAATAATATCGGTTAGCGTCTAAAGCGTTGAAGTACTGTTTTTAAATGTTGTTTTTGATCTATAATGCGTGATTTTTTAACGTGCCCATCAGAAGATTTTCAATTTGAAATCGAGCTAGAGATTTGAAATTTCGAAACCGGCCATAATCAACGTTGCCCAATTCAATGAAAATATTTTCAAAATGGGGGCGCTTCCGGTTATAACGGAAATAGATACATTTTTGATCTATGTATTTTCTATTTGCGGAAGCTGTGATAAAATAGTGAATTTAATTTGAAATATCCATGTCTCCCGATGTGAATCTGTAGGAAGTGGCATAGAAGATGGGCGCGAATCAGGCCCCGATCTGATCTAAATCAAATAGTCCTTGGGAACAATTTCGTTAACGACGAAGTGGAAAATTTGCATACAAAAGGAGTTGCTTTCAGCGTTCTGGAACAATAGGGCGCCTAGTTATTTAAGCCAAAAGACAAAATGGAACGTGTGGTTGCTGTCTTGTTTGTGTTAACACTGAAGTTCACTTTACGTTTACAAAACATCTCCTCATGCAAAACACAATGCTCTTGCAGCCTCGAACATGTGTAAGCGTTCTCAAATATGGCGGACTGCGTAACGAGATTGTAGAACATATAAATGGATAATTCACAGAGAAATATAATATTACTTTGCTTGTAAGCAGTGAAAATGGTCTTATTTTCGTAAAAAATTGCTTTTTTGAAAAAAGAAACCAAGCTGCTAGTCTTCTAATTATACTTTTACAAATTTTAAGAAAGAAAATTATCAAAAAATAAAAAAAACTTGTGAACTACCTTGTAGCCTCAAAAAGCGCACTTACGTATTAAAACTCCCCCCTAAAATCGCTTATTGAATGGGCAATGAAATCGCGCGGCAAAACAAAATAACCCAAAAACGATAACAGTCAGTAGAGAAGTGGAAAGTTATAGCAATAACGAGAAAATTAACACCGGGCCCCGGAGGCTATTCCCTGTGCGTCCGGCATTTGAGCCGAAAATTCGCTATCGTTTTCAGTCTCATTGGGAAAGAACTTTCATCACTTTGCAGACTTCCGTCGTGTAGCCAAACGCCCGCATACAAGCCAAATTGGGATTCTGACTTATCAGCTAGAGCACACTGAAAATGCGACAGAGAAAGATTTATTCCCCTGGAATATATACGTTTTCCCAATTTTTACCTTGGGCTCTCGTATATAAAGAAGTTTGAATTGAAAGATAAATTGTTCTGTGTAAGGCTCAAATTGTCGCAAGGGACACGATATATATTTATGTGTTTTATTATAAAAAGTTTGACTTTGTGGATATTATAGAGAAGGGACATTTTTCAGCGATGGGCAACTGGACAACCTTTTCTATTTCGATGATTATTTTTTTTTCATCGTCAAATTGACCAATAGGAATATTTCATTTGGGTCTAGAAGCGTGTATTATTTCGGTTAATACACGCCTATTCTAAGAGCCAATGATATTTCTTCAATTTCTTAAAATCGACCAATCAACTGTTATTTTAAACGATAAAAACCTACCTAGCTTTCCCAATAACTGATAAATATGCGCCTTGCTTTTAATCAACTATGCTGTGAATGATAGTTTTGAAGTTTCTACATTGGCAACTGTCACTGTCATATTATTTTCGAGTTTTCTTGCAACATCGTCGTCTTGAAATGGCAAGATTTGGCCAAGAATCTTTGGAAGATATTCAAAAAACTGTACAGAGTGTTACTCCGAGGAGTACAGTTAAAAATCAAAAGTCAATATGGAAACAGTTCGAAATAATATTTTTAAAAGATAAGCATTATGAACTTCTAGAAATTACTTCAAATCAAGAGCTTGGACTGATAATGAATGATTGGGCTTTTAATATGAAGAGAGCTGATGGTGAAGATTATAAAGAATGCGTTATAAATGTTACAATAATTAAAAGCCGTGCTTCCACTTACGGAGTCGTTTAATAACTTACTTAAGAATACAAAGACAAAGTAAACATTTTGTGTAACAACCACAGACAAAGTTGTACTACTCCAGATGGCAGCACTGACACGTTTTTGATATATATTTTAACACCCCCACTATATCAAAAAATCATACAAAAAAAATTTTTTAAACCCAAATCCTTGACAAATTTATCATTTCACCAGAAGACAGATATTCTAAATTGACATTTTTATTTGAAACAGCATCTCTAATGAAATGGTGGCGCACATCAATATGTTTTGACCTCTTGTGAAAAACAGGATTCAAAGATAATTTCTGCGCACTGTGACTGTCATTAAACAAGGTGATGCAACGCAAGTCACCAGTGATTTCAAACAGTAAATTTTGAAAATATATTGCCTCTTTTGCGGCTTCGGTCAATGCCATGTATTCGGCTTCTGTACTCGAAAGCGCAACTGTCCTTTGCTTTTTACTCTCCCATGATATAGCTGCACCAGACAGTTTGAAAATAAAACCTGTAAATGACCTTCTGTCCAGTTTATTGCCTGCCCAATCGGCATCAACAAAACCTTCTAAATTATCAATAGATTTTTCATATACCAAACAGTAGCCTTTCGTTCCTTGTAAATACTTTAACAATCTTTTCGCATAGTTCCAATGAGTTTGATTAAAGCAATTATTGAATTGACTTAAAAAACTTACACTATACGCAATATCTGGCCGCGTCAAAACAGTTAAGTACATCAGACATCCTATCAGCTGCTGATACGGAACATTTTTATCCTTACTTACATTACTAGCATCTATTTCAACATTTACTTCCATTGGCGTAGACGCAGATTTACAATCTAACATATTAAACCGTTTTAATATCTGACATATATAGTTTTCTTGATCTAATGTAATTATTCCTTTTTCCTTATCTCTACGAATTCTCATCCCTAAAATCTGTTTAGCTTCTCCTAAATCTTTCAACTTAAATTTTGAACTTAATTCATGCTTTAAATATTTTGTTTCTAAATCATCATTTGAAAATACAAAGAAATCATCCACGTACAGCGCAATTAACGTGATAAAATCATTATTTCTTTTAACATAAACACAATGTTCCAACTTCAATTTACTATAACCTATTTGTGTCAGTACATCATCGACCTTATTATTCCAAGCTCTAGAAGCTTGCTTCAAGCCATAAATTGCCTTTTTTAATTTACACACTTTGTTTTCATTACCTGGAACAATAAAACCTTCTGGCTGACGCATATAAACATTTTCATTTAAATGTCCATTCAAAAAAGCAGTTGTTACATCAAGATGGGTAATATTCAAGTCTAACTTAACTGATAAAGCTATTAACAATCTAAGGGTTGAATGTCTAACAACGGGTGAAAACGTCTCATCGTAATCAATGCCCGATCTTTGAGAAAAACCCTTCGCTACGAGCCTAGCTCTGTACCGCACTTTGTTCTCACTATCACTTTTTCGTTTAAATACCCACTTGCAATCCACAACACTTCCATTTTCAGGTAACTCCACCAATTCCCACGCTTCATTTTCTTCGAACGATTCATATTCTTCTACCATAGCCTGTTTCCAGTTTTGTTTGTCCGATCTTCCTAATGCATCTTCCACAGTAGTAGGATCGTCCCTCATTTCCACGTTACCTGAACACATGTATGCAACATAGTCCTTGAACTGCTTGGGTTTAGGCTGTCGTTCGGATCTCCGTGGTAGTATCAATTCCAAATTTTCATCTCTAGCTATGTCATCATCAACACATATGTTTTCTTCACAATCGATTTCAGATTTTGCTTCGCTATTTTTATCCCCCACTGAATCTGATGTTTCCAAACTATCTGAATTTGTCTCTAACAGTAATGGAATATCCTCATCCACTCTTTCCATGATGATAACATCTCTACTGGTCACGATAGAATTTTTATTCTCATCATACACACGATAACCTTTCGTGTTCTCGCTAAAACCAACAAGTATCATTTTGTTCGACTTCTTCTGCCATTTTGTCCTCTTAATTTTAGGAACGTGCACCATGACCACACTTCCAAATATTCTGAGATTACTTAAATCTGGTTTTCTTCCTGACCAAATTTCAAACGGAGTTCTGTCCTTTAAACCTGATGAGATTGATCTGTTTTTTATGTACACTGCAGTATTCACTGCTTCAGCCCAGAATTTTCGTTCTAACTTTGCATCAAAGAGTAAACACCTACCTTTTTCTACAATCGAACGATTCATTCTCTCCGATAACCCATTTTGTTCTGGAGTATATGCATTCGTCTTCTGGTGTACAATACCACAGTTCTTTAAATACCTCTCAAGTTCATCACCACAAAATTCTCCTCCATTATCCGATCTTATAGTTTTTATCTTTTTATTTTTCTGATTTTCCACTAAATTTTTGAATTCCTTGAAACGCTCAAACACTTCACATTTTGTTTTTAGAAAATACACGAAGGTCATGCGGCTAAAGTCATCTTCAAAAAGTACAAAATATCTGGATCCTCCGATCGATGCAACCTCCATCGGCCCACACACGTCTGCATGAATTGTTTCTAGTAATAAATTTGCTCTGGTACCTTTATGTCTAAACGGCAGTCTTGATTGTTTTCCCTCGCAACAAACCACACAATTCCATTTGCCTATTTCAGCACCTTCCTTACATGCAATTCCATCCACTACACCATTTTTCATTTTTGTTAAATCTTGAAAATTAATATGGCCTAACCTCCGATGCCATGTCTCCATTGTAACCACAGACGATGATGCTAGCAAACATTGTTAAACCTTTTCAATGTTTAATCTGTAGACATTATCAATCAAATCAGCTGTAGCTACTAAAACATTTTGTTTATTAAAGATTTTACAACCTTTAGCATTAAACTGTACATTATTTCCACTTTTAATTAGTTGACTTACAGACAATAGGTTAGTTGTCAGACCAGGAGCACATACCGCATTCATGATGGTGACTCTGTGCTTTTTATTATCGACAATTGTTGTTAGATTAATATTTCCAGCACTTGTAACGGGAATTTTTGTTGTATTTGCAACCATTATTTCTTGTAAATCCGTACTTCTTGTGACATTCTGCAACCAATCTTCTCTAACTGTCAAGTGCACACTCGCCCCAGAATCAACGTACCAATCATTTTTGCTAAAATGTCCACTTAAAAACACTGCACTAAAAGCATTCGATGAATTAGAATCTTTTTGTTTAAAGTCATTGTTTCTATTCGCGTATTTAGGACACTTGTTTTGGAAATGACCAACTTGTTTGCATTTATAACATTTGACATCTCTCTTGACAGAATAATTACCAGATAAATGGTCGCCAACATAACGCTTCGGTTTTTCACTAGACCAACTATTGGCCTTGCCCTTACCGACAAAAGCGCTTCCTGTCTTACCTACTTCCGCTTCCATGTCTAACAATTTTGTTTTAATGGAGTCTGTCGATATGATTATGCCTGAATGTTCGATAGCCATAATCATCGGCGAGAATCTTTCAGGTAGACCTGCCAAGAGCAACGAACCGATCCATTCGTCGTCTATTCCGAAGCCCGTACCTTTCAACCTTTGAGCTGTTTCGATAATTTGGTTCACATACAACGTCATAGAATCGCAGTTTTCCAAGCGCGTTGATATCAGAGTACGAAGTAGACTGATTCTTCTCGTGAAGCCCTTGTCATCGAATAAATTCCTTAACTTGTCCCACAGTTCTTTGCTGGTTTTTGCTTCCTTAATATGCACATAAAGCGATGCATCTACGGTTAAGATTAATTTGGCTTTGGCTTTAGCATCTTGTCCCTCTATTGCTTCTGTCCCCTTTATACAATCGAGCAGTCCATCGAGAACAAGGAAACTTTCTGCGGCAAACGCCCACTCATCGTAATTTTCACGACCTTTTAGTTTAGGAACACTCGCTAAATAATTTACAGCCATTCTTGTGCACAAACCAATACTCAAAAAAGCAAAAAACAATGGCGCTGGGCCATAACCTGTTACAATAATTAAAAGCCGTGCTTCCACTTACGGAGTCGTTTAATAACTTACTTAAGAATACAAAGACAAAGTAAACATTTTGTGTAACAACCACAGACAAAGTTGTACTACTCCAGATGGCAGCACTGACACGTTTTTGATATATATTTTAACAATAAAGACCATGTGGAATGTTACTGCAAAACTCCTTCAAGAAAAATACTACAAAGAGTACGCCCGAAAATTTAATCCATTTGCAGACATTGAATTCAAACAAGCAAGAGATGCAAAAAATGCGAAATGAAAGCAGCTTCAGTCTATTATCGGAAAGAGGAAGCAAAGTTCGACTGCTCTGAGTAAGAAAGAAATATATACAATAATGAATCTGTGGAACGAAGATTGTCCAGAAGGACTTCAAAAAAACTGTATCATATAATAGCATTCGAACTAGCCTGGAGAGGGGGAGAGGCAGCAAAATGCATTTTTTTAAAGAGGAAAAGAAATTAAATGGTAACGTAACCGGAAGAATTGAATACAACCCGATTTTTTCCAAAACATGCCAGGGTGGAGCTCAAAAATTATCAGACAGTAAGTGGTTAGTGCCTAATTACAATAATCTCGATATGTGCCCGGTAAGGTTATTTAAATAGTTATTTACGTAACCAGTTATGAAATATAATTTACTAACCACTCGTGTAAATTTGACAGAAGATCACTCGCGCAAGCGCTCGTGTTCTTTTAACTGTCAAATTTACACTCGTGGTTACTAAGCAAAGCAACTGCTCTCAAATAGTTGAAAGTGTAGGATGTTAAATTTTTGGGGAAATGCGTGAGCTAGCTCAGGATAGGAAAATCCGGTATGCGATTTTGATTAATTTTTTTAGAAATTTTTGGGTGGCGGCGCCCTGGATCCCTTCATTACGATCCGCTACTGCATTATTCTACGGCGTCCTCGTGTCAAGCCAATATAACCCGTGTAGAACTTTAATGATGAAGACGATGTTTCTCTTAATTACTTTATATTAAACTGGATTACCTGCATTCTAAGAGAGCTGCTGTACTCGAGAAGCTGCGAAAAACAACGCCAGATTCATTCAGTTGAAATTGCATAAGGAGAAGTGCAATAGCAAATGCGCTGAGTGAAATTTCCTTTTCTCATTGCCGACGCTCTGGCCCTCTACATCTCTAATGCATTTAACGCTTCTGTAGATTCTCATTAAAGTATTCTTGTTATAACAGGATTTTTCAAAATTTCTTTTAACACTTGCAGCGCATAATGTGTTGGGATCCAGAACTATCGATTTCATTAGAGTCGACAGCCTCTGGATATAACACTGTATATTATTGATTTCGTCCTTAAATCCCCCGTGTTGGCAGTGACATTAAAGCGTCTCCGCTAATGTATGCCATACACAAGGCTAGGGAAACCGTACAAAGTTAACAGACTGTCCCTAACGATGACCCTTATTTGCAGGACGGTGACAGGGGTTACCTGGAAGGCTTGGCGTCCCGCTATGCCGATCTGTTCAGCACACACTATGGTGACGTCTTGGGCCATCTGGAGGATCTCCGGCGTATAGAGTGGGCAGAAAGTTCTCCGGGTGACCGGAAAGCCGTTGTTACGCCCGGTACGCCGCCGCCGCAACCTGCCAACTACAGTCCTGTCAGCGGAACGCCAGTCTCCGGCGGAGGACATGGACTCACGTCCTCGCAATCACAGCCAATTTACGTACCCGGGAAGTATTCTGTAAGTTATGGCAGACGTCAGTCGCTTCTATGTATTGCTCAAATCTCTCTTCCCAAGGCGAATGAACATTTTAGACGCTTTTGGTGTGACGAGATCCTCGTTGCCTCGTGGGGTCGGTGGCCCACGAAGTACATTTTCGAAAAGCATAGCATACTAAGTTCCTGGTAACAATCTAATTACCCCTATTTGCCTCTTAAAGAGCTTATAAGGGTTGTCGTTACGTCTGTTTGGTATACAGGATGATCCTTAAGTATTCTAAAAGTTTTTATTATTTTGAGTATATTTCATATGATCATATTATGTCTAAAACGTCTTCATTTGAAAGATGCAGGGTGCCAAAGTAAATAACCGCGGTTATTTTCCGTAATTTACCGTAAAATACTAAAAATTAGTTACCGTAATTTACGTGGAAAATTACCGTAAATTACGCAGTAATTTTGTTTATATTTTTTTACAAATAAAATTTATATTTTAATGATATCATCCAACATCTAATGCTAAATAACTGTTATTGGTAAATTACGATAATTTACTGGTACATTACGGTAATTTACCGTAATTTACGCAATATTTATTACGGTAATTTAACATCACTAGATGCTTGGGCGGGCTCAAGGGGTGACTGGTGTTCTTTTGGCGAAAAATTCGCGAAGGAGACATTCCTGAATTACACTGCCGGACAAAAAAAACCGGACACATGTTTTTATTTTTATTTTGAGGCCCTACAATATTTTTATGTTACTTAACTTACGCAAATAATTAACGATTGCCCTACTAGTGAGGAAAAAGAAAGTTTTAGCTGAATATTGCAACTTTCGTACGCCTAAACAGCCAAATCAGCATTTTGACTCTTCATGCATCTTTATTGAAACATCAAAATCTTTTACCTTATTGGGCTGCTCTCTATTTGCTATTGGCTTTTTGGTAAAATTTTATTTATAAATGTCGGCTTTCAACATTTTCCATACAATGCACCCCGAAATTTGTTCACAAATTGTTGCTTTAAGCCACGATGGCCGAATAGTGCGGTATATTGCTCAAGTGCTGAATATACCCCGTAACACAGTGCAAAATGTACTCTTGCGATTTCGTGAAACTCATGGGTTTGTAAAGAAGGTCGGATCTGGTCGTCCACGGACTGCGAACCATCAAGATGTCCGTTTTCTCCATGTTGCTGCGCTGCCCGATCGAGCATTGCCATCACCTATTCTTGCTGGACGGTTACCCGATGTTCGAGGAGTGGCAGTTTCAGCCAAAACAGTTCGGAAAATGCTAAACGAATATGTTTTGACTTCAAGAAAGACAGCCCCTGTAGACCGTAGAACATCGCAGAGCATGACTTGCATTTGCGCGGCAATACGTAAATTGGGACGAACATCAATGGAGGAACGTGCTCTTCTCGGACGAGTCAAGATTTAGTGTCAGGTCACCAGATGGACGTGAAAAGGTGTGGCGAAGACCAGGGGAGCGGTACAGTCAATGTTGTATATCTCCCAGGGTCAGTTTCAATGGTGGTAGCATTACGGTGTGGGCCGGAATATCTCTGAGGGCTCACACAGAATGGATTTCCATTTAGAATGGAACAATGACTGCACACCGATACATTGTTGAGTGCCTGGAACCCCATGTCACACCATATATGCTATTTATAGCGGACAATTTTGTGTTTATGGATGACAACGCCCACCCACACGCAGCAAGAATTGTTACCGAGTACCGTGAAGAGGTTGGTATTGGATGTCTCCCATGGTCAGCCAATAGTCCAGACCTGAATCCCATTGAACATCTGTGGGATCAGCTTGGGAAAAGGATTAGACGTCGCCAACCCCTACCAGAAACATTAAATGGCGCTTCAAGAAGAATGTGAACAAATACCCCAAGAATGTATTGATATCCTCATTTAGGGCATGCCACAACGTTTAAGGGAAGTAATAAGAGTTCGTGGTGGTAACACCCATTATTAATTTGGTTCTACTAGTGTGCTTTTCCTTTTAATATTTTTTTTGTTTGTCTTTTCAAGTTCTTAAGTAACAGTTGATCTCTAAAAAATACTTTTGTTAGGTTTTTGTTGACGAATCATTTTGTTTCTTGTTTTTTATTTATTGTTAAGATGAAAAGAATATAGTTAAATATCATTTCAAACCGTCCGTTGTTTTCTATTCACTAAAATAGTAATTCTGAGAGTGTCCGTTTTTTTTTGTCCGGCAGTGTATTTTAGAAACTTGTTAATCCATATTGGTTTATCGAAATTACTGTATTATTATGAGCCTTTCTTAAAATTTTAGAAACTGTTTGTTTCTTTTCAGCCATCTAGTTGCCTAAGTGATAAGGAAGAAGACGAAATTTACGGTTTCGGTTATGGTGTCTTCGGTGCTCAAATGGCGAGGCAACAACAACAGAGGTTAATTATGGGACCAGCCCCTACAAGCCAACAGCCCTTATTATATCAACACAAACACAACTACCAAACGTAAGTGAACATTAATTTATATTTGTATTAGACACTCGCGTTGCGCCAAGTTATTTTTTGTAAGTAGTGTGCGTGTGATCGACCCGCTTACCTTTGCTTAGTTACTCTTCTTTAACTGAAACGTTGCTGGGCTTGATATTATTTTTCTTGCTCCCCAAATTAATGACTAAGCTTAATCCCATTTTATTTTCAATTTGCGGAGTACAGCAATGCATTGCACACGCACGCTGCAGCGAGATAAATTTAAACGGCAGCAGTAACTTAATAAGACTTTTAAATTGTGTGCTGGACCATTTTAAGAGAAAATCCCTGTTTGTAAGCACATAAGTAAGATGAATAGTTCTGCACGGTTTCGATATAATCGTCTGGTCGTGCGCCCTGGTTCTCCTGGAAGCTTAAGACAATATCCCTATTCGACTGTGTAATAACTTTGGTCAACTTTATACTGTAATCGGTTTCTTACGTGTTCAATTCAAAATTTAATCCCTCGTAAACTGCTTTGTCAATATAGATGGATTGGAAAGGAAAACCTTGGAAAGTGATGCGATTTTGTGGATATTCGTTTTGTTCCTTAAAGTGTCATATAAATTTTTAATCGACTTTCCAGATGTTTAAAGGAGCTATACAGACGATAACTCTGTGGTTTATAACACAGCTGCGTTCGTGCGTTCTCTTCGTGGCATTGGTGTGCGCGCGTGCGGTATCGCTGCTGCACCGCATCGTCGAGTGAAAGCCTGCCTTAATTATTGCCACTCTTCTATCTTATTTGTTCTTCTCATTCAGTCTTGTCCTGCTAGACCAAGAGCCCATCGACCAAAAATTGTGCATAATAGGTTTACTCCAAAAATGCCTGAGATGTTGTGATTTTTGGGTCGTGGAGCACAGAAATGCCCATGCCAGTTTTTGTTTTTGGTACAGTGATGTGTGGCAGACCCGTAAATGTGTAAAAAAATTGCTTAAAAAAGTATTATAGGTTTAGGACTGGGGTTTGCGGGAAGCGCTAAATAATAAAAAGTAATCCAGGGGACGCGGTTCGCTTGTTGTGAATTCTGGGACACTGACCCGCTGCAGGGGTCAAACTGTGTAAATAAATCACCCCAAAAAAATCGTAGGTTTACGCATGGGGATTGGAGGGATCTCCTAATTTACCCCCAAACATCATGAATGTCGACTCCCATTCATTTTAGTTGGTACAAAGAGGCGCCACTCTCGGGACATTTTGTAAATTCACTCAAGTAAAAAAAATCACAAGTTTATGAATGGCGTTCAGTAACTTGTTTAATATAAACATACTGAGTGCGAAAATACATTCGCCATCGTTGAAAAGTGGTACAAAAGTCTTGCCATTCACGATAATTGATTGTGCACTGAAGCTTCGTTCCTACTGCGTGTAGATTACTGCAGTAAATAGGAAATGCAAGAAATTTAAAAAAAATTAAAATGGTTCTATGAAACGTTTAGCTGCACATACCAGACAGGCGATATTCCAGAAGAATACAAACGGAACATTATAGTAGCTTTGCCAAAAAGGAAAGGCGCGGATACGTGTGGAAATTTTAGAACGATCAGTTTGACTTCCCACGTGTCAAAAATTTTAACTAGAATTGTGCAAAGAGGGATGGAGAAGAGGGCGGAAGAAATATTAGGAGATCAGTTCGGATTTAGAAGAAATAGGGGAACGTGCGAGACCATTCTAGCTTTACGAGTACTAATAGAAAAAGCAATAGAAAAGGGAAAGCGACCCTATAAAGGATTTGCAGATTTGGAAAAAGCCTTCGACAATGTGAAATGGAGGAAGATGTTCGAAGTGCCCAAAACGGTAGGGATTAAGTATATGTATAGGGATAGAAGAATAATTTATTCATAATCTACACAAAGAGCAAACGGCAGTTACAGAATTTGAGCAGGAACATAGAGAAGTAAATATCCGAAAGGGAGTGTGGCAGGGACGTGCGTTATCGCCTCTAGTTCTCAATTTATATATCGAAGATGTGATGAATATTGTTAAAGACATCAGAATAGCTGCTGGCATTAATATACAGGGTCAAACTATTAATATGCTCAGATTTGCGAATGATATAGCAGTATTAGCATCCAGGGATCCAGCAAAGAAGAATTAGGAAGGACTCTGAACGAAATGGAAGCGGTTTTGACGGATGGCTATGGTATGAAGATCAATAAAAAGAAAACCGAAATTTTGTTGTGTAGGGGGCGTGAAAATAGGGCTAAAACTAAAATACAAATAGGAAACGAGAAGATAGAGGAAGTCTCAGATTTCTGCTATTTAGGAAGTCAAATAACTCTAGATTTAAGACAAAGAATAGCGCAGGGCCGAGTTGCATTTAAAAAAAAGAAACAACTATTATGCTCGGAAATGATAAATGTAGAAACTCGGAAGAGGCTCTTAAAAACGTATGTATGGAGTACAGCAGTGTCCGGGTGCGAAACTTGGACGATAGGAGAAGCGGATTGGGAAAAATTAGAAGCATTTGGAATGTGGCACTATAGACGCATGACGAAGATACCGTGGGTAGATAAGGTTAGCAACAGAGAGGTATTAGAAAAAGTAGGAGAAAAGCGAAATTTATGGAAGACAGTAAGGAATAGGAGACATAGGATAGTAGGACACCTTCTGAGGCACGAAGGCTTAGTTCGCAACATACTAGAGTCAGAGATAGGAATAAAAAGTGGTAAGGGTAGGCCGAGATTGGACTACTGCTCTCAAGTAGTTAGGGATATAGGATGTTCAACTTTTAGGGAAAAGCGTAGGTTAGCTCAGGATAGGAAAGATGGAGGTACGCGTCCAACCAGTCTTCGGACTGAAATCTTTATGATGAAGGGTGAAAATTTATAATTGCTTTCTTTCAAGTTTTCTAGCGGGCCCTTGTACCACCGTTCAATGATAAGGAATTTATTTTTGTACTCAGCAGGTTCATCATAATCAAATTCTTGAATGCCATTCATAAACTTATGATTTTTTTACGTAAGTTTTTTTTTTTACAAAATGTTGCGATTTCAATGCAGTCGTAGGCACAGTGCGAGAGGGCGGAATAGTTGGTCCCTTTGGATTAGGCAATAGGAACGATAGGGGAGTGAGACTGATAGAGTTCTGCGATAAACATAACTTAACGGTCGCGAACACTCTATTTCACCATCATGTTAGGAGACGCTACACGTGGAAGATGCCAGGAGACCTAGGGAGATATCAAATAGATTACATTCTTGTTAGGCAAAGATTTAGAAATCAAGTTAGGGATTGTAGAAGTTATCCAGGAGCAGATATAGATAGTGATCACAATATAGTCGTTATGAAGGCCAATCTTAAATTTAAGATTTTGAAAAAACGAAGCGGAAGAAGGTATCTTGACCCAGAGAAACTAAAAGATGATGATACGCGCGATAAGTTCGAGAAAAAGACAAACGAGGTACTAAAGGGCGCGGGCGAAAATATTGTTAGGGACATAGAGGAAGAATGGAATTGCATTAAAAATAGTTTAGTTTCCTCAGCTAGGGATATTTTGGGTCATAAACAGAATGAAAGTAGGAAACCCTGGATAACAAAACATATTGTGAGTCTAATAGAGGAAAGGCGCAAATATAAAAATAGGTTAGATGAAATAGGGAAACAAAGATATAAGGCGATCAAGTGGGAAATTATTCGGAAATGTAGGAAAGCGAAAGAGCAATGGATCGACGATAAGTGCAAAGAAGTGGAAAATAAGTTCGAAATAGGAAAGACTGATGAAGCATATAAAATAATTAGGAGAAATTTTAGAGAAATTGGATCTAGTACCAAAAGCATTAGGAATGAGGCAGGAGATATCCTAATCGAAAGCGGGGAGAAGGCAGATAGGTGGAAAGAATATTTAGGAAACTTATATGCGGGACAGGAAGTGCAAGATATATTAGAAAGTGAAAGCAGTGTAGAAGGGGATAACCTAGGGAGTCCTATAATGAGAGAAGAGTTTGAGCTAGCACTAAAAAGTTTAAGGAATAATAAAGCACCAGGTATAGATGGCTTGCAGGCAGAAATCTTAAAGTGCGCAGGTCAAGAGGTAATGGATCGTTTATTTAAATTAGTTAGTCACATATACCTGACAGGCGAGATTCCAGAAGATTACAAACGGAACATCATAGTAGCTTTGCCAAAAAGGAAAGGCGCGGATAGATGCGAAAATTTTAGAACTATCAGTTTAACTTCCCATGCGTCAAAAATTTTAACTAGAATTGTGCAAAGAAGTATGGAGAAAAAGGCGGAAGAAATATTAGGAGAAGATCAGTTCGGATTTAGACGAAATAGAGGAACGCGCGAGGCCATTCTACCTTTACGAGTAATTATAGAAAAAACGATAGAAAAGAGAAAGAGCGTATATATAGGATTTGTAGATTTAGAAAAAGCCTTCGACAACGTAAAATGGGGGAAGATGTTCGAAGTGCTGAGAAAGGTAGGGATGAAATACAGGGACAGAAGAATAATACATAATCTCTACAAAGAGCAAAAGGCAGTTATAGAATGTGAGCAGGAACGAAGGGAAGTAGATATCCGGAAGGGAGTGAGACAGGGATGTGCATTGTCACCTCTAGTTTTCAACTTATATATCGAAGATGCGATTAATATTGTTAAGGAAAGAACAGCCTCAGGGATCAATGTACAGGGCCAAACTATTAACATGCTCAGATTTGCGGATGATATAGCAGTGTTAGCATCTAGCAAAGAAGAATTAGGAGCGGCTTTGAATGAAATGGAAGCAGTTTTGACACAGGGCTACGGCATGAAAATCAATAAAAAGAAAACTAAAATTTTGGTATGTAGATGGAGTGAAAATAGAACTAAAATTGAAATACAAATAGGAAATGAGAAGATAGAGGAGGTCGCGGATTTCTGCTACTTAGGAAGTAAAATAACCCAAGACGGTAGGAGCACTAAAGATATAAAACAAAGAATGGCGCAGGGCCGAGTTGCGTTTAACAAAAAGAAACAACTGTTATGTTCGAGAACGGTTAATATAGAGACTAGGAAGAGACTCTTAAAGTCGTATGTATGGAGTACGGCATTATACGGGTGCGAAACTTGGACAATAGGAGAAGCGGATAGGAAAAGAGTAGAAGCGTTTGAACTGTGGTGTTACAGACGCATGATGAAGATACCGTGGATAGATAAGGTTAGCAATAGGGAAGTATTAGAAAGAGTTGGGGAAAGGCGAAAGGTATGGAAAACAATAAAGAGTAGGAGAGATAGGATGGTAGGACACCTTCTAAGACACGAAGGAATAGTTCGCGACATACTGGAGTCAGAGATAGGAATAAAAAGAGGTAGGGGTAGGCCTAGATTAGACTACTGCTCTCAAATAGTTAGGGATGTAGGATGTTCTACTTTTAGGGAAATGCGTAGGTTAGCTCAGGATAGAAAAGAATGGAGGTACGCGTCCAACCAGTCTTCGGACTGAGAACCTTATGATGATGTTGCGTCTCTAGCGCCCCCCTGTACCATTTTTTTTATCGGCAACAGTGAATACTCGACTTTTGTGATTGAAATAACTTGTCTCCAAGTTTTGAAGAGTAAACTTATGATTTTTTTTAACTGAGTGAATTTACAAAATGCCGCGAGAGTGGCGCCTCCCGGGTTATGTACACTACTCTTCCTACGACCCCCTAAGCAACCCCAGCAAAGAAAATTATTTATTATTTATTTTAGGAAATGTCAAAATTTAAAAGCATAGTTTTATATATTTAACGATTATCCATTTTAGGGTAACATAAACTCATTTAAACTCTATGAACTTCTATTAGAGGTGTACCTCAGCGATTCAAGCAAATCTACCTACAATGTGGATAAAGTTACAAAGTAGAAGTTTTAAGTGTGCAGCTGCAAGTTCCAAATGTGTAGTTGGGGAGCGTATTAATTATTTTAGAACCCCATTTGTAATGCGAAGGAACATCTTATAACTCAACAACAGCGCTTTTATTGGCAATTTCAAACGTTTACCGCCTATTCGTTCTACATTTGCGGCGGCCGTAATTAAAGGAGCGCCGTAATTTTGCACGATTATTGAATTTTCTATGAATCTTCCCCCTGCATTGTCACTCATGCCGCTTTTCATCTACGCAACATATTGTGCGGTGAAATAATTTGATATTAACTCTTCCTTCGAGAACTCATTGTTTAACTCAGTGTTCTGTATGAGACTTAACTTCAGCCTTACATTTTATTTGCATTGGAAGTCATCTACAGTAAACCGTAGTGATGATGAGCTGAGTCGCCATGGGGCGATCGACCTCTCATTAACCTTTACCTTTAAATAATAATGCCACTTTTAATTCTTTGAATTCTTCGAAAATTTCTAGTGGTTTACGAATAACCACATGCCAGTATAAAGGAAAAATGTGTGCAAAACTTATTTGATCCTGTTTTTTTTTTGTTTGTTTCAGATGTCTTAGTCCGAGATCCGCGTATTTTTACGAGTTCCCTCCCAACGGTAAGTAAACAAGTTAGTTCTCCGAAGTAACTATAACCACGTCATCTGCAATTCGGATTGAATTACTGCCGCAAAATCCGAACATGTCGGTACAATTAAAACTTGTCGTTTTGGTGGGTTCGAGTGTGCTGCGTAACTCACTGGCGGCATAAACTATAGCAAGTTTTGGAACTTCTAAGTTCGCTTGTATTGATATGCATTCACAAGAGGGGTTAACTTTCAGCCAATATTCTTGCAGATTGAATTTGCTGGTTTCTGTGCAGTTTGGAGTACTTTGCGTGGTGATTGCACCAGACCACCTATAGTTGTTATTACGTTAGTTCGCAACATCGCTGGCTATCGTCTAGGTGTTGGTTTCAAGTAAATTACTTGCTCGCCAAGTTATAATGTAAGCCATAAATCGGTTTATAGTAAGGCCTTGTTCGGCAAGTTTGTTATGTAATACCTCCATGAAATGGAGCAACGGCCAACTGTATAAAGTTCCTTCGCAATTCATTTTTATCTTTGGCTGTTAACTTCAGTCGTAATTCCAATATTTTTTTGTCAGCGAAACACGTGTCGAGTTTAGTTACTGCGTCACTGTCTTTTGGCGCGTGGGGTTAACTTATTAAGAATTCATAGAGACAATTTTATGTTTAACTAGCGGGCCCGCCAGATGTTGTCCTGCCTAAAATTACTTTTCGTATTGAACTTTTGATTCATTACCCAAATCGTTTATTCAATGTGAAACATTTTTCTGATTACGTTTATATTAAACCAAATATGTCGTTCCTATCGTCAGTTATGATCGCGAGTGCATACAAAAATTTATTATTTTGACAGTTTGTCCGAATTTTTCGACTTACGCCTATCCATATCATATACAAAAATCCAGTAGGAAAAGCGCTTTCAGTTTTTTCCGAATTTTCCAATTTTCCGGGCAACTTTTCCAATTTTTCGTTCCCTAAAAACCTTATTTTTGAAAAGAATTAGCCAAATCGGTCCAACCGTTAAGTACTTTCAGTTTTTCCCGAATTTTCACATTTTCCGGTGGATTACCCAAAAATTTTCTTTCATACAAACCTTGTCCTGACAATTACGATCACAACAAAAAAATCAGCCAAATCGGTCCAGCCGTTAAGCACTTTTAGTTTTTCCCGAATTTTCAAATTTTCAGGTGGATTTTCCAAAATTACGATTTTTACAGTTTGTCCGAATTTCCCGACTTACGTATATCCATATCGTACAAAAATACCATAAAAAAGCACTTTCAGTTTTTCCCGAATTATCCAATTTTCCGGGCAACTTTTCCAATTTTTCCTTCCCTAATGCCACGTTCGGCCTCTGTTTTGTCGACGTTCCAAATTATTTTGTGCGTAAGCTCCAACTGAGCGCGTCGAACTCGACTGTATCCGTTGTTCCGGAGTCATAATGGATCGCGCTTGAGGCTTGAGAAATTCTTATTCGACTTGGCTCCAAACGCTGATGTCTACGCTCTTCGTCAGTCTCATTGACTCGACGATCATGTAGTTGGCTTGCATTGCGCGTACGCCGACCGATATTTTGAGGCCTCACTGGTGGCATTTTTTCCAAAGAAACACCAAATACATGATCACCACCGATAACACACTGACAATTCAATTTTTAGAACTGTCAAACTGAACGTCACATTTTTGTTTGTCAAACAGATTTTCATACAAACATACCATCCAAATTTTCGACTTTCCCCGGTGGCAAAAAGCGACCTACCAGGAAGCAGTATTTTCGAACCCTATTAGATAGAGGATTAAAAACTAAGATAGGGACACGTAAGTCATTTTTCTTTATCTCGAACCTTTTAAAAGTTATAAATGGCGAAACTTGAAAAATGACGATTTTTAACGTCACATAACGCCGAAGCCGTAAGACTTAGACCCAATGTACGGTTAACAAAGTGGCATTTAAATTCAACAAAGAACTCCAAAATGCGATCAAATACAGGGTGTTCCATTTAAAAAAACAGATTTAGGCACTGCGCAGAAGAAATGGGACAACCTGTATAATTGAAAATAATTTTCAGTTGCAGCAAAGATGGAACCTTACAAGTTTTATTTAAAAAAATTTCCCATAAGTTCAACGGTTTAGCGACTATTGACCGACGCGCGCGTAGTGGACTACCCTGTATAGATTGAAAAATAAATTAATTTAGATCGAGGAAAACAAAATATTTTCTTTTGGTACAGATACGTCGATGACGTTTTAGCTTGCTTCAAAGGCAGTGGATAATTTTCTAAATTTTTTGAATAATATTCACCCAAAAATAAAATTTACCAAAGAAATTGAAAATGATCATAAAATAAATTTCTTAGATTTAACTTTAATAAACAATAATTAAAACATTCATTTCGATATTTTTAGGAAACCTACGTATTAAATTCTTGACTTTTTTTATTTATTTGTGCCAATTTTTTTTTTTTTAATTTATTACTATCGCGAAATTATTGGCAAAATAAAATACTGTATATAAACTTAAAAATAATAGAATTTTTTTGTTAAAGTGTAGAGAGCAAGATATATTTCCAAATTTTTTAAATTACCCCAACCCAAAAATTATTAATATTGAAAATTCAAATTATTCATATACACTAATCAAAACGAAAAAGGAGCCACTTTTAAAAATTCATATTTATTTATATTTATTTTATATTTTTTCACTGGAATGACGTATTGTTTCAATTCTTTTTTATTTAAATATACTGGACTGGTGTTAAAAAATTAGTACAATTTTGTTATAATCTGCTTGTGATTCGCACAGAAAAAAATAAAAATGCGATTAATCTCTTTATTGTTTTCATGAGAATTAAGCAAAATTTCAAAATCAATACCGTGTGAGGCCTCCTCTAACTCGTAAAACTTCAGCGCAACGACGGGGCATACTTTCGACTAAATTTCGAATAACTTGAGGAGGCAGCTGTTCCCACTCTTCCAGGAGGATTTCTTCAACGTGTTGAAGGTTCTGGATTGGCTGACGTTCCATCAATCGTTGCCCAAGTGTGTCCCAAACGTGCTCGATTGGATTGAGGTCTGCAGAATGCAGAATGCAGAATGAATATTGGACCCATATTCTCGGCAAATGGTACAACATGTGGTTCTAGAACTTCGTCTATATACCTACGTGCAGCCATAGACACCTCACGAATTACCACGAATTCCGACCATCCAAATTTATCCCACCCCACCCCAAACCATGATGGACCCTCCTCCAAATGGAACCCTTTCTTCCACAGTGCAGTCTAAAAAACGTTCACTTGGGCGTCTCCAGACTCGAACTCGTCCATCAATGTGATTTAAACAGAACCTGGATTCGTCTGTGAACAAACAGCACGTTACTCCACTGCCCTAAGTTCCAATTAACATGTTCTTGCTCTGCGATGATCACGGCTTGAAGGAGATACCTTAGCTGGTCTTCTTGTATGAAACTGACGTTCGTGAAGCCTGTTACGTATCGTTTTGGTACTTATTCTGATTCCTGTGGCCTCTACGAGCTGATTTTGGAGTGCTGTAGTGTTACTTCTGTGCATTCTGGTGGCCCAAATCCGTATTAGACGCTAGACGGTCTTCTCTCCCGGAAGTTGCCCTTGCGCGACGCGGATAAGGTTGCCTTCTAACAATACCATACATTTGAGATCTTATACAGGCCCTACTTGTGGCATTTCTACTGATATTTAAAATTCGAGAGATATGACCCTAGCAATCTAAATGTCTGTTAGCTACACTCTACGCCTTCGTGGTCTACCCAGTACATCAACATTTTATTACGAATAAAATCTGTCAAATTATTAAAAAATTCAACAATTCATCTACAAAAATTAATAAAAGTGAAAAAGAACTTTTAAGTAACATTAAAATTACCAAAACTTTCCTTAAAAACAACCCACAAATTATCATCCTAAAACCCGATAAAAGTAATAAAAGTGTAATTATGAACTCCATCGATTACGAAATAGTATATTATACACGAGTTTATAATGAATGCTATTATTACCGAGGATGAAGTTTACAACACGAGCGAGTGAAACGAGCGAGTTTTGTAATCATCCGATGTAATAATAGCATCATTATAACGAGTTGTATACTATACTTTGTCCACGACTATCAAAACAGATTCCCAGAAAGAATTTACCTTCATTTCCCTTCTCCAGTGTAAGAAAGATTCATACATACGCTCTCAGGCATAATTTTCTTGGTTTTTTGGGCAATGAATCTAATGAGGCAAGTTCTGCAGCTTCTTTTATTGCTGGTGCTGTTAAAGAAACCTCGTTTTCACTCTCACTACTCATTATATCTTCTTTTTTAGAATATGCATTTCAAATTAAAAGCAAACCATTCTGATTTGACGTTTCCATTTGAACTGACACATCGCGATCGCGACCTACTAAATAAATGTAAAAAAGGGTCAAAGCGATGTTCCTATTGGTGTAGTGAATAATATTCATTAATCACTGCAGTGATTAATGTACCTAATTATGATTGAAGAAACACAAGTATAAAGAGTATATTATAAGATAGTCTTGGACAAATTAATTTATACACCTCTCCGTAAATATTCTACCACCGTCTCTTCGACCGCTCTTAGTTGATCTTTGGTATCAACTGTTGTGTGCTTGTAGAATCCGAGTTATGCAAACCTAGATAATATATACCCAACTAATATCAATTGCCGATTAACCCCATAGAAGCTGCCCTGATTGGAAAATCTATGCAGCTGAACTTCGTTTATCTGATACAAAGCGTGCTGCCGAGTGATTATAACTGCCTCGTATCACTCTAGAACTAATTGCGAATTCGAACCTGCGTTTCAGACACCCCAGAATATTCAGTATTTACTTAGGTAAACTGCATAAGTACGCGGATGATTAAAGCAAATGCAGACGGACATGAAAATGAGAGGACTACTACATAACTCAACTGATGCAAATTTGTATGATTCTTCCTGGTCCTGAAGCACTTACAGGTGGATTAGATATCACTTTCGGACATTCACATAGTATGTGATGAGGAGTTTCCTCTTCTTCTCCACCTCCAACACCCTGTTTTGAGGATTGTCTCATTATTATAGCATAGGAAGAATTACAGTGTACATTAAGTCGATCTTTTACTTTTGAAAATATTGAACTGTTTATACCTCCATTAGAAACAGCCCAGTAGGCATTAGCGACCCTAAACAAACGCCGAATTTGTTTCTCAATTCAGTAATACATCGCGTGCCTGAGGTCATTACAGCGACCTATATATTTCCTTCGAAACTTTATACTACTAATAGCAAGTGATTTTTTTTTGGATTGTTATCGGACAAACACGTATAATAGTGCCCACTTCCTAGTGACCTTGCAATGGAATACAGATAAAATCAAAAATTCTGATCAGTCATCACGAAACCGACCTAATTTATTATACCTACTTCTATTATTGAAAAGTTGGGTTGTATTACGAGTTGCATTTATTGTATTTATATTTCTATTTTCCTGTTAACATCAGAAGGGCATCAGAAAGGTGCTCAGAAAGGTAGGGATGAAATATAGGGATTGAAGAATAATACATAATCTCTACAAAGAGCAAACGGCAGATAGAATTTGAGCAGAAACGAAGAGAAGCATACGTCCGGAAGGGAGTGAGACAGGGATGCGCGTTGTCACCTCTAGTTTTCAACTTATATATCGAAGTTGCGATTAATATTGTTAAGGACAGAACAGCCTTAGGAATTAATGTACAGGGCCAAACTACAGATTCGCGGATAATATAGCAGTGCTAGCATCCAGCAAAAAGAATTACGAATGGTTCTGAATGAAATGGAAGCAGTTTTGACAGAGGGCTACGGCATGAAAATCAATAAAAAGAAAACCAAAATTTTGGTATGTAGGGGGCGTGAAAATAGGATTAAATCTAAAATTTAATATGAAATAAAATAAATTATATAAATGAAATAGTATGATACCACATCACTGTTCTTATAAAAACAGAGAACTTAGCTATTTCTTGGGGTAGTGAAATATCGTGTTCTCACGGGTTTGGTTATCACAAAATGAATTGCAGTTACTTTATACGTTGCTTTAGATTCACGAGCATAGATAAGTAGTCGGTATAGCCATTTGTTACTTAGTTACACTAGAATTAAGTTTTCAAATGCATAAAAGTCATAATCTGCTAATACATCCGCTATTTGTCGTGCCGCGAAATTTATTTCTTTCTGTGCAAAATTAGTAAGAAAATCACGACAACAAAGGAAAATCTTGATATTGTTTGTATTTGTGGTATTATTTTGCTTTCAAGAAGTCACGACTTATGCGGCACTCCTTGTATTTGAAACCACGTTCATGTGCATCAAGTTGATGCTGTTTGCCACCTTCAGTATCGTTACAGTATTTTCCCCTGTTTGTTGTCAAATGTGTCGCCTATACTTATTTCCATATGAACTGACTGATTTGATTTACGACTTTGTTTGTGGGTTTATTAATTATACCAAAAGCAAAAAGAAATGAACAAACTTTGGAAATTCTTGGGGATTCTTACGTGAAGTAACAAACTTCAATTTTCAGCCAATCTCCCTTCGGAACCAAATTTGTCGTCTGGGACGTGTTCGTTCGGAAAGTGAGTCCATGAAAAATATTTTCCGTCACCACCGCATCCCCGTCATGCGCTAAATCGTAAATACATTTTGTTCCCGACTCTGAGAGCTGTCGAGTTAAATTCGTGTTATCGGAAGGCTGATAGCAGAGGCAACGGCGGCCGGTAAATCGTCGGACATGTCAATACTGCCCGTTTCGAGAGCAATTTCCTCAGTCGGCGAGTCAGTTATGACGGAAATTTCCATTGACTGATACGCGGTTTAGTTTTTGCTACAATAGGATGCATATTTAAAATCCCATTTGCATTGTTATCTATGCTCCCTGATTTATCGCATTGTTTTTCTCGTTTTGTTGCAGACCAGAATTATACGAACACCAGCAAAAAGAAGACTACTTTTTCTAGGTTTCTGCGGGGGCTCAAGACGTCACATAGGAAAGAAAAGCACGGAGCCAGTTCTCCGAGGCATGGCAGGGCTGCAGCAAGGGGAGTGCCGCAGAGGGTAAGCGACTACTTTAATGTGGTACACACAATTTTCGATATTGATACAAATACAGTCCAACAGATCTAAGTTGGTGAGCGGTGGAGGCGTGACTCGTTGGCGCCTGCCACAGCCTACATCTAACTCAGTGTAACAATGACGTGACTTTTTTACTCTTTGGAATAAATATTAAATCATAAAAATTGAGTAAACAATATTCAAGGCGTATCAAGAAAATTATTAGTACTTACCAAAGGTAATCCAGAATGTAAAATGACAAATGTAATGTGATTTATTGCAGAATAATCTTTAATATTAGATTATTTGTCTTAATTCTATTAGAAAATAATAGTACAATAATAATGAAGGTCTTAAGGGTGCGGAATTTGAGCACTAAAAACGGGACATTTTTACTCCAACACCATTCTGAAATTAAAGTAGATAGGGCGTTAAATAAAAAAAAGATTTATCAATAAAGGATCAACTTAAAGACTGGCACTACTTTTATAGTAATACTAGGTCATCTCGCGCGCTCACTGCCCTAGTCGAATCATGACTTCAAAGAAACGCATTATTGCCTGATTACAGAATAATTTACATCTGATATAATTCCCTGAAAACGTAGTTTTGAACTATACGGCTATTTCTTTGATTTCCTAAATAAATTATCAAACCTTCCCAAGAACGAACTCTTGAAAAAGCCACGCATAATAGTCCGTGAGTAAATATTTCTTTTCGGATATCAATTCCTATTTGATCAAATGTTTGGCCTTGTGATTTGTTAATAGTCATTGCAAACGCTAGTTTAATGGGAAATTATTGTCGTCTTTTAAAAGTAAAAGGATAAACATTTTCACAGTACAACGCTATACGGTTAACGAAAACTATATCTCCATGTTTATCGCCTGTTAAAATTTTGCACTGTAGGATATTGTCTCCCAATTGTAAAATTAACAATCTCGTACCATTACATAAGCCTTCATTAATGCTGAGATTTCTAACCAACATCACAATACAATATACTCTCAACTTCAATTCATGCGGAGGAAAATTTGGCGGGTTTAAAGTATTTAAATATTCAGGAAGAATAGCATCGTTTAAATCTCCATTATCACAATTTTCAACACTATCCAAGTTTGTATATATTTTTTCTGTTTTTATATCTAACAGTTCTACCACTTTTTTGTTAATGTCTTCATCAGAATAGCTGATTAGGTCATATCTATGAATCGCTTTTCTCTAATTGATTCCTCCATATATACGTTCAACGATATCCGAATTATAAATACATCTCTGTGGCAATTCTAAATTGCTATTCATATCGTTCAAAACTCCATCTCCAACATCCAATAAAAACTTGGTGAATTCTTGTTCCTGTGGTAGAGCCCGCATATTTTGTGTTTAAGAAAATAACTCCAAAGAGAACTAAATTTGATACTTAAATTCACTGTTTCACAGCGGGTAGCATTTATTTTAACTGGTAACAATTGTCAAAAATCTCCTCGCAACACCATAATTTTTCCACCAAACGGAACATCACAATTCATAAAGTCTCGTAAGGTTCTGTCTATAATGTCTAAAGCATACCTTGGCGCCACAGGAGCTTCATCCCAAATAAAAACATCTATACACTTCTTAAATAATCTGCTTCTTTTGAATTTTCGTTAAAGTTGGAAGATGAATCTAAAAACAGACGAACAGGTAACCCAAACGTTTTATGAACTTTTCTTCCATGAGGAAGTAGTGTTGCTGCTATGCCCGTGAAGGCCATGGTACAAACAATGTTATTCTTACTCTTCAGTAAGCTGTAAAGGGTTGTATAAACATAAGCCTTACAGGAGCCTCCTGGACCGTCTATATAAAAACATGAAGCTTCAGAAATTGATTCATTTATGTTACCATCACATTTACCCAAAATAATATCTACAATTTCGTTCTGCTTTTCATTTAGGTGTTTATATTGTCGTGATTCTATTTCTATTGCTTGTTCTTCATTTGCATATTCAATGTCGTGGCATGGTAGGAAACATTGAAAGATTGTAACCTTCCGCAGAAAGCATGGAACTAATTTGAATATAGGCTTTTTGTCCTTCAGTATTGCTGTAACGTCTTTCATAATCTTGTGACATTGCTCTCTGTGATAGGAACCAATCATAATAGATTGTGACTATATTTTGCATAATCCTAATCACACTTTTGGGCGATAGGTGGCAGCACTTTGTAGCCTAACAGCTACCACTATTCAAGTTCTATGGTAATTATTTTAAGGGCAGCATGATGGCCGCTATATTTTTTTGTAGAAAAAGTTCAACTATTTTACACATTTTTGTGCCTTGTAATAAAACGGTAATAAATGTGGCCTCCCCACCTCATAGTGACGCCAAAGATGAGAGTACGAAATTCAGATTTTTTTAAGTTAATATAAAACTGTAATTTCGCTTAGTCGCGAGAGCAATATTGTTACTATAGAACTCGTAGCACGTAACCCTGGGAATTTAAATAGGATAAGCGAACAATGAGAGATTGTTCTAGTCGATTTTCTCTGGGTTAACACAGTTCTAGTACAAATCTCATTAGGAAAAGTGCTCCCTTTCCTCTAGAGTGAACGGCTTATTCCAATTTCAGAATAATTATAGAAAACCCCAAGAATTCACGAACGCTTCTAACTAGAAACAATGGTAATTCGAGTATTGCTAGTTGGCAACTGTTCACTAATAATTTATCTGGTAGTAAGAAAATCTCATCAATGCTTATGTGAGAAAACAAATATCTTCTCAAAGGACTTGAATCTCTTAAGGGCACGGGTTTTAAAGCCAACTTACAAACTCAGTAACATCTTTCGCAGTAAATTCTTTTCGTAATCCTCTAATTGCGCTACAAGTACAGCTTAAATTGCTCGAGTTTGTTAAAATGAATACGACTATCTGAGTGCCTCACTGTTTTACTGCAAAATTTACGTATCTCTCTATCTCTCACTCTTTTTTTAATTAATGTTGCGCAAAATTATAGTCTTGATACCAGGATCCAAATGAGAACGTGCTTTAGTTTCTTTAATATCACTACTCCAAATTTATGCATTTATGTATATAACAAATTCAGTTCTATAGGAGTACCGAATTACTTTCGAAACCCCGGCACCAATAGTGCAAGTAATTACCAGTAGATAAGTTATATCGACACTGCGCCAAAATCCCCTTTATTTTCGAAGGCCGATACGATCGTTGGGAAGATGTGTAAGTCGCGGGGCAACTACTGTCAAATGACCTTCAATTGTGAAGTAAAGAGAGTTTTTGAGATTTCGAAACACAATATTTCCGATAACTGCCAGCGTCCTCGTTTTATGTTTCTGAAGTTAAGATAGTTTCTGCTGATCGATACAATTTTGGCAGACAATTTAATGCAGCTCGCCGGAACAAAGAAAACTTAATAAGATCACCATTTACTTCCCGATATTCTCTCCTACCGAAATGCAATTTTCCTAGAGACTGCTGAAGTTAACGTAATGAACTCTGAAAGTGCAGTGCTGTAAATAAAACTGCATTACGTCCGAATACGACCTCAGAATACGAGAGCGAGGATAAAAAGTGCGAAGAAACGCAGTAGGCAGCAATAAAATATGTAAATGTTCTATTTGCCCCTTCGCGCCCAAGTATACGTAACTAGTAGCGGCACCCCTTTTCACATAGACAATTTCTTGAAAGCGTTTGTTATTCCTTTACGTTCCTTCCGGTTTCCGCCCTAACTGCTATCGTCCCATCGAGGCGGGGATTAAAAAATGTTGGAAATTTTTTACTACCAACTTTTACAGATAAATTGCTTGTAATTTGACTGGAATAACCTTATTACCGAGCCGCCCTCGTTATAGTTTGCTTCCGCAATTCTTGTTGCTTTATTTTATTGCAGTTTTCAAAGTGGAAGATTGTCTTGATCTCGATTCTCGACCGAGTTTTCTCTGCAAGTTTATTAATTCCAAAGGATTTCAGTTTTCCTTGTCGCTTGGCTCAATTTCAAAGTTGTTTTAAATTGAATTGAGCGGAACTAGGATATGCTATCTTGCAAAATTCAGGACCCGTCTCTAGATGTTTTTTTTTGTTTAGATACATGAATGAACAAATAAGGCTTTGGGAACTTAACGTAGAACTGCATTCGCGTCTATAAGCTTAAATGAGATTATCTGATATAATTATTTTTCACACAGTGGTTGGATCCAGATCTTTTATGTAAATTCACTGTAATTAAACTCGACACGTGTTTCGCTGGCAACGTCAGCATCCGCAGGATTTGCAGATTAATCTAAATCTAAACTTACGCTACATTACTTTAAATACCAAATAATGAAGTGAAATGAATCGATAAATTAATAAGTACTAAATTATTTCTCCCCGAAAATTATATTTACTGAACAATTAAAGATTTTTTAGTAAGGAAAAACACGTCGGACTAGAGAAGTAACAAACAATAATGAATTGACACAGGGTCTTTGTGTCCCTAATCCGCACCCCTCAATCAGTTTCTTTTGTTTAGTGATGCGACGAAGACTTCTTTTACCCTCGCTACTACCCCACTAGGGCATATACCCTTTGTCAGATTCGGCGTGTTCGTTTTCAGACAACTCTCATTATTATTTTCCTTTTTATTTTCTGTCAGTACTGTGTGCTTCCTATTTTTCCAAAACCTGGGTGTATAGAACACACAAACACACAATACAGGCGATATTAAATGCAGAATGTGCATTATTGATTTTTACGAATGTTTATTCATGCTTGTTTATAAGAAAAGTTATTATGCATATTTTGTTTTGTTTGAAGTTTTACTGCGACAATAGATAAATTATAAATACACTAGGTCATCTCGCGTGCTACGCGCGCTCACTGCCCTAGTCGAATATGACTTCAAAGAAACGCATTATTGCCTGATTACAAAATAATTTACATCTGATATAATTCTCTGAAAACGTACGAACTCTTGAAAAAGCCACGCATAATTGTCCGTGAGTAAATATTTCTTTTCGGAGATCATATCCTATTTGATCAAATGTTTGGCCTTGTGATTTGTTAATAGTCATTGCAAACGCTAGTTTAATGGGAAATTATTGTCGTCTTTTAAAAGTAAAAGGATAAACATTTTCACAGTACAACGCTATACGGTTAACGAAAACTATATCTCCATGTTTATCGCCTGTTAAAATTTTGCACTGTAGGATATTGTCTCCCAATTGTAAAATTAACAATCTCGTACCATTACATAAGCCTTCATTAATGCTGAGATTTCTAACCAACATCACAATACAATATACTCTCAACTTCAATTCATGCGGAGGAAAATTTGGCGGGTTTAAAGTATTTAAATATTCAGGAAGAATAGCATCGTTTAAATCTCCATTATCACAATTTTCAACACTATCCAAGTTTGTATATATTTTTTCTGTTTTTATATCTAACAGTTCTACCACTTTTTTGTTAATGTCTTCAACATCAGAATGGCTGATTATGTCATATCGGCCTATAACAAGAGTACAGTTCAAAATGGGAGAAACTTTTTCAAATAAAAGTTTTTGAAAAATAAGTGCTTAATGAGATAAAAATATTTTCAAATATGGCGGACTTCCGGTTATACCGGAAATGGACACTAACTGTGTTATTTTAAATGGAACACCCTGTATTCGTTTGCATTTTTGGATTTCTCATGAAAAATAAATGTCAGTTTGTTAATCAAACATTGGGTCTCAGTCGAACCGCTATGGAGTTTTTTAATTTTTTTTGAAAATTTTGACGTTTGCAGTAGTTGGCGCCATTTTGAATATCTTCGAAACGAAAGCACTTAGAGGAATGCGGTTTCGACAGTTCGTCTCTGGAAGTAACGGCCTATCACACACAAGTATAACATGGAATCATAACTTTTTAATCAAATGAAATTTATCCATGCCAATATTTACTAATTCAAACAGGAATAACTCTTTTTTTTAAATGGAATGCTACATTGATTCTCACCTCATAAGACGCAAAATTAAATTTCCTTTCTGATGATGTATGGTTGTTGGCATCTGTCACCAGCAGTTTTTAAGAAATTTGCGTTTTTCTGGAAATTTTGAATAATATCATGTTTATGCATTAACAATGGTTGACGTTTGGCGATATTGCTTTGTTTTGTCTTACAAAATGTTCGTTCCAAATCTTCTATACTATTTCCAAAACTTCAAAGATCATTAGATAATAACAGCAACAAAAATAAATTAATGTAATTAGATTAAATGTTCTACATAACCGCCATCCTCACGATAACAAACACGCAATCGTTTCAACAAAGAATTGTTCACATTTATCAACATATCTTCATTGATACTTTGAAATGCATCGCGAACTCGTTCCATCATATTTTCTCGAGTAGTTGGAGGTTCCCTGTAAACTAACTGCTTTACGTACCCCCACAAGAAAAAGTCAAGTTTTGTTAGGTCTGGAGATCGCGCTGGCCAAGGTGTTGGACCTCCTCTTCCTATCCATGTGTTTGGAAATGCTGCAGTCAAGTGCTCCCTTACATCCCTCCCGTAATGTGCAGGCGCTCCATCTTGTTGATACCACATCTGTTGTATTGCAGCAAGTGGTAAATTGTCTAACATTTCTGGCAAATCGTTTTGTAAAAATTGTAGGTAGCTATTACCGTTCAAATTTCCATCGAAAAAATGTGGTCCAATTACGTGTCGTCCAATTATGCCACCCCATACATTCAAAGACCACCTATGTTGATGATCCAATGGCCTTATCCAATGGGGATTGTCAGTACTGTAATAATGGCAGTTGTATCTTGAAACAAAACCGTTCTTATGAAACGAAGCTTCGTCCGTAAAGAGAACATGATCAAAAAAGTCATTTCGCTCCTGAAGTTTACGTAAAGCCCACTCACAAAACTGCAACCGATTGTTGAAGTCATTTTGATCTAGTTCCTGAATCAACTGAACGTGGTACGGGTGAAATTTATTTTTGCGCAGTATTCGAGATACAGAAGTTTGGCTTATTTCTAACTCGCGACTAATTTCTCTGGTACTTAAATGAGGATCTCGGACAACAGTAGCAGCTACTAAAACTTGATTTTCCTCATGTGTCACTGATTTTACACGTTCTTTCTTCTCGTATCCCACACAACCAGTTCGTTCAAACCTCTCTTTTAATTTTGCGAATGCCGTTACATTTGGATGTCTATGCTCGGGAAAACGTTGCGCATACATTCTTGAGGCAAGTAACGAATTCCCTTCTGCTTCACCCTGCTTGAGTGTACATTTTCAGTTTTCTTAATTGTGATATTTATTAAAATTGAAATCAATACTCTCACTAATTGAACTCAAATTGCACTCTTACTTAACAATAATTTAATAGAAATGACATTTCGTTGGCAAAACAAAACAAAATCGCTGAACGCCAACTATTGTTAACGCAATAACACGATATTATTTAAAATTTCCAGAAAAACGCAAATTTCTTAAAAACTGCTGGTGACAGATGCCAACAACCATACATTGTCAGAAAGGAAATTTAATGTTGCGTCTTATGAGGTGAGAACCAATGTAGCATTCCATTAAAAAAAAAAGAGTTATTCCTGTTTGAATTAGTAAATATTGGCATGGATAAATTTCATTTGATTAAAAAGTTATGATTCCATGTTATACTTGTGTGTGATAGGCCGTTACTTCCAGAGACGAACTGTCGAAACCGCATTCCTCTAAATGCTTTCGTTTCGAAAATGGCGCCAACTACTGCAAACGTCAAAATTTTCAAAAAAAATTAAAAAACTTCATAGCGGTTCGACTGAGACCCAATGTTTGATTAACAAACTGACATTTATTTTTCATGAGAAATCCAAAAATGCAAACGAATACAGGGTGTTCCATTTAAAATAACACAGTTAGTGTCCATTTCCGGTATAACAGGAAGTCCGCCATATTTGAAAATATTTTTATCTCATTAAGCACTTATTTTTTAAAAACTTTTATTTGAAAAAGTTTCTTCCATTTTGAACTGTACTCTTGTTATCGGCCGATTTCGCCTTAATGACTCACCCTGTATACATCTCTGTGGCAAATCTGACCTCGCTAGATCGAAACGGTACTTGCCTATTGCGCATTCTCCACGACTAACATCACTTTTATTAGATAGGATATATAACAATACATCAGGCCACAACAATATTCTGAACCAACCTGATCTTCCACACAGCCATATCTACATTCTACATATGTAAGTACCTAATAATAAATAAATCAATCACAGTGTCATGAGCAATAGAAATGTATACCACAGTCTTTTACAAAGTTCATAAGATTACTAGTGTAAACAGTAAACAGTAGAGGACCAAGAATGGAACCCTGAGGTACACCACTCCGCAAGCGAGCGTAACGCGATTGATTATCATTTGCACCGTAACAACTTAATATCCATTTGCTGGACCTCAGTTTCACTAAACTAAACAGACTACTTTAAAACAGAGAAAGCAAGTTCTGCCCAGCTGCAACTCTTCGGCTTATAATGAACAGTCGATGACCCAAGAATTCAATCTGAAAACATCGCCACCTTGTGAAACAGCATCGCAGATTTCCACCCCCTTCCATTAAAACTTGGAATTACCACTGTTTAGTCGAAGTTCATTATATCTTAAAGCATCCCTTTTGTAAATTAGGAGTGACAAAGAAACTCATTAAAACCAACAACATCGGGACCCGACAACAAAAATTGAGTACCCGCACCCTGCGAATTAATCTCCGAACAAGACTTCTGGCTGAACTTTCATTTTAGCAGCGTAACAAAATGTCAACTTAATTAAAAACTTTAAAAGTGCAGCTGCGGACCGCGGATGCAGAGTCAATCCCCATCCGGGGTTGGCTATGGAATTCTGATTTTTGATTAGCCGTGCTTGCCGTAATCAAAATATTTAAATCTAGTTTCACTGTACTAAATTTCAAAAATGTGATAAAAACTTAACAAATAAATTATTATTAAATAAAAAATTACTTCGCGTACTACCAATAAGTATAACAAAATTGTTTTATTTAACCGGTTTCAAGATCTACAAACGATCCCATCATCAGAAATGTTTAAGAAAAATTGTAAACAAATTATTATGACAGTTGACAAGGAAACTAAAATTGACAAATTATAATGATATCCATGAAATAAGATAACTAGATAACTGAATTTCAGTATTTACCTACGGGGTATAAGAAAAACACAAAGGAAAATCGAATACCTCGTAGCTTGAAGGGAAAAAACAATGAATTTAAAGAAAACCATATAGGAAGAAAACAATAAATTCAATTGAAAAAACCTTCAAGTGAAATATCAGAACAGAAAAAACTAAATAAATAAAATATCCTTGGAATCTTGACAACTGCCAACTGCTAATCTTGTAATAAGTTTCGAAAGCCGACAAATCCAATGCTATAGTAATTTTACCTAAAGATGAATATATAACAAAGATGCAAAATTTTATTACAAATGAAAAATTAACTGAACTGAAAAAAGATCCAACAAAACATTTTCAAACAAAATTAAAAGATTGGTTAAAAAATTGCAACAGTATTTTCAATAACAATTTTGAAAAATTAAGATTAATTAATATGAATGCATGTGCCCCTAAATTATATGGACTTATCAAGAACCATAAAATTAATACACCTATAAGACCAGTAGTATCATATATTAATGCTCCCACGAGAAATTTAGCTAAAAACATTAATAATATATTCAAAAATACAACAAATTTTAAATCCAAATTTAGTTTAAAAAATTCTTTAGAATTAATTAACAATATCAAATATAAAAATATTCCAACAGGGTCCCTTTCGGTTTCTTTTGATGTTACAAATATGTTCCCTAATATTCCTCCTAATGAATGCTTAAAGTCAATTGAAAATATTTTAGATAAAACTCATACTAATATTGTTATAAAAAATGATATTATTACTGCTTTCCAACTTTGTATTGAGCAAAATTATCTCCAGTTCAATAATAAATATTATACTCAAGATTTAGGTCTTGCTATGGGTTCACCAATTAGTCCTTTATTAGCAGATATTTTCATGTCAGATATTGAAGAAAAAATTATGAACTCAGAATTAGGGAAACAACATATTCTATTTTGGTATAGATATGTAGATGATATTATTGCTTGTTTTAAAGGAACAACAAGACAATTGGACAATTTTCAAAATTTCTTGAACAGTATTCATCCAAAAATTAAATTTACGAAAGAAATAGAAACTGAACACAAAATTAATTTCTTAGATTTAACTTTAATAAATGAGAACAATAAAATAAATTTCGATATTTTTAGGAAACCAACATATACAGATATTACTCTTTCAGCAAATTCATTTCATCCCTTTTGTCAAAAAATTTCTGCTTATAATTCTATGATACACAGGGCCTTTACAGTACCGCTATCTTTAGATAAATTGAATAAAGAACTAAACATAATTAGAACAATTGCAATACATAACGGATTTAAGATTGAAATCATCAATAGAATCATTAACAATAAAAAATTTAAAATTGCTTGTAACAATATATATCCTAAATTATCTAATGATAAACTTACCAAATTTTGCAGGATTACCTATTTTGGAAATATTTCTGAAAAGATTGCCAGTATTTTAAGAAAAAACAACATACAAGTCACATTTAAACCATCAAATATATTATCACATATTTTATTTAACAGTAAAGACAGAACACATAAACTTGACCACACAGGTGTTTATCAACTAAATTGCTTAGACTGTAACAGCATATATATCGGACAGACTGGCAGATCTATACGTATTAGGTATAACGAACATTTAAGATCATTTCGTTTGAAGAATGATCATTCAAGTTTTGCTAATCATTTCTTTGATAACAATCATCAATTCCCTCCTCCGGAGAATACTAAATTATTGTTTAATTTTGTAAAGAGTTATCAATTGGATATATTAGAGTCTATAGAAATTTATAAACATAAAAATGATAAAAATTGTAACTTACTTAATGATCAAGTCGATTTAATACAATCTAGTTTATTTAAACTTTTGTAAATTAATTCAAGAATCAATTAGTTTATTTGCCCCCCCCCCCCCATATAAACCATGGACTTTCGAGGTTATTTGGCAATATGGGATTTTTTCTTTTTGTTTTGTTATTGATATTATCATCATCAATATTATTGTTATTATGATTGATTCTTGAATTAATTATTTAACCATACAGTCTCTACATCTTAATCCTTGAGTCTTTTTTTTTTTTTTTGCTTGCTATTATTGACTTATTTCTCTCTTTTTTAGTTTATTACAATATGTACTAGCAGTTGGCAGTTGTCAAGACAGCACACATACATAGACTTGACCACAATTTATTACAAGATTAGCAGTTGGCAGTTGTCAAGATTCCAAGGATATTTTATTTATTTAGTTTTTTCTGTTCTGATATTTCACTTGAAGGTTTTTTCAATTGAATTTATTGTTTTCTTCCTATATGGTTTTCTTTAAATTCATTGTTTTTTCCCTTCAAGCTACGAGGTATTCGATTTTCCTTTGTGTTTTTCTTATACCCCATAGGTAAATACTGAAATTCAGTTATCTAGTTATCTTATTTCATGGATATCATTATAATTTGTCAATTTTAGTTTCCTTGTCAACTGTCATAATAATTTGTTTACAATTTTTCTTAAACATTTCTGATGATGGGATCGTTTGTAGATCTTGAAACCGGTTAAATAAAACAATTTTGTTATACTTATTGGTAGTACGCGAAGTAATTTTTTTATTTAATCATGGATTTCTACCAAATAGTGAAAAGTGAAAATATTAACTACATAAATAAATTATTATTCAATACAGTTCATTAAAAAATCTCAAAGTATCATATCTAATAAAAGTGATGTTAGTCATGGAGAATGCACAATAGACACGTACCGTTTCGATCTAGCGAGGTCAGATTTTTCGTTTCCGTCTCTTTTTAATACGTACGGGAGCCGATCGCCAAAAGTGCGTACGTCTGAACTATAGGTAGGTATCATGTTTGTTGTCGTTGCAAAAGTATACGCCGTCAGAAACAATTCAAAGTTATTGGACGCATGTACTCCGTAAGCCCCACCCAAATTGAACTACATATTTCATTTTCGATTATTATTACTTCCTATTAAAGGAGCAAACAGATTTGAAGATCTGAAAACGGTAAACTGAGAAATACAGGAATCTTATGTAGCAGCGTGTTTAAAATTAGGTCTTATTTAAGATCATCACGAGTGGAAAAGAGCCATGAATGAAGCTGAAATTTGGATGATGCCCAGACAACTGAGATATTTATTCATTCGTATTTTAATGCATTGCCGACCAATTTATCAGGAAGAAATGTGGGAAGAATTTAAAGAAGCAATGTCACAAGATTATGAAAGACGTTACAACAATACTGAAGGACAAAAATGCCTATATTCAAATTAGTTCCATGCTTTCTGCGGAAGGTTACAATCTTTCAATGTTTCCTACCATGCCACGACATTGAATATGCAAATGAAGAACAACCAATAGAAATATGATCACGACAATATAAACACCTAAATGAAAAGCAGAAAGAAATTGTAGATATTATTTTGGGTAAATGTGATGTTAACATAAATGAATCAATTTCTGAATCTTCATGTTTTTATATAGACGGTCCAGAAGGCTCCTGTAAGACTTATGTTTATACAACCCTTTACAGCTTACTGAAGAGTAAGAATAAAATTGTTTGTACCATGGCCTTCACGGGCATAGCAGCAACACTACTTCCTCAAGGCAGAACAGTTCATAAAACGTTTGGGTTACCTGTTCCTCTGTTTTTAGATTTATCTTCCAACTTTAAGAAAAATTCAAAAGAAGCAGATTATTTAAGGAGTGTAGATGTTTTTATTTGGGATGAAGGTCATGTGGCGCCAAGGTATGCTTTAGACATTACAGACAGAACCTTACGAGACTTTATGAATTGTGATGTTCGGTTTGGTGGAAAAATTATGGTGTTACGAGGATATTTTTGACATTGTTACCAGTTAAAATAAATGCTACCCGCTGTGAAACAGTGAATTTAAGTATCAAATTTAGTACTCTTTGGAGTTATTTCCGTAAATTTTCTTAAACACAAAATATGCGGGCTCTACCACAGGAACAAGAATTCACCAAGTTTTTATTGGATGTTGGAGATGGAGTTTTGAACGATATGAATAGCAATTTAGAATTGCCACAGAGATGTATTTATAATTCGGATATCGTTGAACGTATATATGGAGGAATCAATGAAAGAAAAGCGATTCATAGATATGACCTAATCAGCTATTCTGAAGATGAAGACATTAACAAAAAAGTGGTAGAACTGTTAGATATAAAAACATAAAAAATATATACAAACTTGGATAGTGTTGAAAATTGTGTTAATGGAGATTTAAACGATGCTATTTGTTCAGGCCTTAATTAGGATTTGAACCTGTGTCTTTGGTAACCGTATTTTGTATTTTTTATTATAGGCCAACTATTTTTGTATAAATGTAAAAAAACAAAAAGGTTCGTTGTTATATAAAATAATTTAATAATATGTCATAATTTTTGTACAAAATTTTTCCTTGTAATAAATATCGCAAGATACATCCAATAAAAGTTTTCCATTCAAGAGAATTTACAGTCCACAATTACTAACCGGAGATCTGCTTATTGGGGAACGAATAGTTCGCGCCTGAAGATAACAGATTCCACATTTTGGTCCATACGAGCACGGATATTCATTGGAACCCGCCGAATTCGTAGACTACAGAGTTGAGCCGTAGCAGCGTTGCTTCTTTTCATACAATAAGGTAACCGCTGTGGGTTTCACCAACCATTGCGCGAATAAGTGAGTTACTTCTTTTAATTTTTATTGGTTATTTTCCTATTTATTGCATGTTTTTCACTGTAAGCAAATTACAGACGTAGTATTTTCAATTTATATGTCTGACCTGACCTGACCCGATTTGGAAACTTCATTGCAAAATTACAAAATTCTCATGAAGATCCCGAACATAATATTAGTCCGGTTCAATATATGCAACTGCAAACATACTTAGAATCTGCAATTTCTTATTTATCCGATTTCGAAGATGTTCATGCAGAAATAATCAATGTTAGCACAAGCATAGACAATGAGAATGAACAATTCGAACGATTTGAAATCGAATATTTTCAAGCAATATCACAAGCTAAACTTTTAATTCGCGCACTTGATTGTGCTACCAATGTTTCTCATGCCGCTTTAAATTCACCGATTCATCATTCTATCGTGAATTCCCCTCATTCAAATTTTATAAAATTGCCCACCATAAATTTGCCTAAATTTAACGGTGATATGGAAAATTGGCTGGAGTTTAAAGAGATATTCAGAGATTTAATTCATGAAAACTCTGAAATCAGCGATATCCAAAAGTTGCATTATTTGAAAGCTAGTCTCTCTGGTGAAGCATCTGGGATCATCAAATCTCTAGAGTTTACATCACGTAACTATCATATTTCTTGGAACTCTATATGTGAGCGATACAACAATCCTCGTATGTTGGTTCACAACCACCTAAAGGCAATACTTACTTTTGATCATGTATCCAAAGAATCAGCTTCCAAATTAAGAAAAATGAATGATACACTTTTTAAGCATGTTACAGCGCTCAAGTCGCTATCCACTGAAGGTGAACTTCTTGATGCATTCTTGATCCATGTTACTTCCAACAAACTCGATCCTACCACCTCCCGCGAATGGGAATCTTTCAAAAATAATTTAGGGTATTGGTTGCCTACTCTGGATCAATTTAAAGATTTTCTTAAAAATACTGCTAATCTCTTAGAGTCTTGCGAGCACAGGTCAAACAAAACATTCGTAGATAATCCCAAGACTCATTCAAAATCGTTCGTGTCTAGTAATCCTATTTGTATACTCTGCAAACAATCCCATTTTCTCTCCAAATGTGATGATTTCCACAAACTAACTCCTCAAGCGAGATTAGTTAAGGCGAAGGAATTAAAAGTTTGCCTTAATTGTTTGTCTAAAGGCCATTTTTTGCCTCAATGCAATTCAAAGTTTAATTGCAAAAGTTGCAAGTCTAAACATCACACTCTTTTGCACTTTAACACCGCACCAGCTTCGTCTCAGGAGCCAACGGGTTCCTCCTCTATGGGTGCTCCTATATTACCTATTCCATCCATTTCTGCATTCTCGTCAAATACCTCTCAGGTTCTATTACCCACTGTATCTGCGCAGATCCTTGATTCTGCCGGTAATTCCCATCCAGTTAGAATACTACTCGACTCCGTTTCTCAATCTAACTTCATACGTTCTCATCTATGTAGAAGATTGAACTTACCTGTTCAATCAGCCAATGTCTCCATATCTGGATTAACTAGGGTCACATCCCATGTTCACTCAAAGTGTGAAGTCGAGGTACATGCTCATCATTTCCCTTTCAAAACTCGCCTGTCGTGCTTAGTGTTAGATGAAATCGCAGGTACCATCCCTGGTGTTCATATAGATAGGCAGCATTTCAAGATTCCTGATAACATTCGGTTATCAGATTCCTCTTTTAATCAACCAGGTGATATTGACCTTTTAATAGGTGCTCCAGTTTTCTTTCATATACTTTGTATTGGACAAATTCGATTAGGTCCAAATCTTCCAATTTTACAAAAAACCCGCTTCGGTTGGGTAGTGTCAGGCCCCATGGGTTTCAATTTAGATTCAAAGATTTACTGTAACTTTAGTCGTATCAATGAAGTTCCCGATCAACTTTCCAGATTTTTGGAAATTGAACATTATCCTACAGAAAGAGTTTTCTCGGTGGAAGAAAACGCCTGTGAGGCTCATTTCGTTAAACATACCCGCAGAGATTCGGATGGTAGGTTCATTGTCTCCATACCATTCAAATCTCCTGTGGAATTGCTAGGTGATTCATACTCAATCGCCCAGAAAAGATTCCTTTCTCTCGAAAAAAGGCTTCAATCAAATCCCGATTTACAAAAAAGGTATTTATGCTTCATGCAGGAGTATGAGGATTTAGGTCATATGACCGTTTCTTCTTTTCATTCTGCACCTTCATATTTTCTACCTCATCATGGGGTCCTAAATGAAAAAAGCCTTACGACCAAACTTAGAGTAGTTTTTAATGGACCCATGCCTACTACATCAGGATATTCTCTCAATAGCATTCAAATGGTTGGGCCAATAGTGCAACAAGATTTATTCTCTATTCTTATTCGTTTTCGTCAGCATCGCTATGCCATTTCGGCGGACATCGAAAAAATGTATCGACAGGTTCTAATAGAACCTAGCCAAAGGTCATTGCAGCGCATTCTCTGGCGCAAATCTCCCACTGATCCACTCAAAAGTTATAATCTAAATACTGTAACGTATGGTACGGGATCAGCTTCTTTTTTGGCCATTCGTTCTTTAATCCAGTTAGGCCTCGATTGTGAAACCTCTTATCCAGATATTACGGCTATTATTAAAGAAGATTTCTATGTCGACGACCTCCTGACTGGCTCTGATACGTTGTCGCAAGCTCAGCATCTATGTACTGGCCTTTCAAGTGTTTTGAAAGGAGAATGCTTCAATCTTCGCAAGTGGATTTCCAATGATCCTCAGGTTTTGAAAGATATCCCTACATCCGACCTACATCCTAGTGTCCTGGAGTTCGGCTGTAATGAACATACTACTACTCTTGGTTTAATTTGGTTTTTTCAATCAGATCATCTTATGTATTCTATTTCACGACCGGCAGTTGATAAGAACACTAAGCGTTCTATGCTATCATCATCGTCCCTTCTAAGCCTTAATCCATTTTTGGATGCCGATGGCATCATTAGAGTTGGTGGCAGACTCCATCACTCCCAGTTTTCTTATAGCAAAAAGCACCCTATAATACTTTCTGGTAAGCATCCCTTATCCCAGATAATTGTTTTCTCTGAACACTTAAAATTATTCCATGCGGGGCCTCAGCTTATGCTATGTTCCCTGAGGGACAGATACTGGATAACATCTGGGAGAAATCTAGCTAGAAAGGTATTTCATGCATGTGTTAGATGTTTTCGTTTTTCTCCAAAATTGACACATCCAATTATGGGCAACTTACCTTTGTCCCGTGTCGTTCCATCTCCGCCATTCCATATCACTGGTATCGATTATGGCGGACCATTTATGATAAAGGACCGCAAAGGTCGAGGTTATAAAATTTTGAAATCCTATCTTTAAGGTTAGCAATAGGGAAGTATTAGAAAGAGTTGGGGAAAAGCGAAAGGTATGGAAAACAATAAAGAGTAGGAGAGATAGGATGGTAGGACACCTTCTAAGACACGAAGGAATAGTTCGTGACATACTAGAGTCAGAGATAGGAATAAAAAGAGGTAGGGGTAGGCCTAGATTAGACTACTGCTCTCAAATAGTTAGGGATGTAGGATGTTCTACTTTTAGGGAAATGCGTAGGTTAGCTCAGGATAGAAAAGAATGGAGGTACGCGTCCAACCAGTCTTCGGACTGAGAACCTTATGATGATGATCTTTGTTTATTCGTGTGTTTTTCCACAAAATCCGTGCACCTGGAATTGGTGACTGATTTATCTACGGAAACATTTCTCCTCGCGTTTCGTCGTTTTGTTGCTCGTCGCGGCAAGCCATTACAAGTTTATTCGGACAACGGAACAAACTTTGTAGGTGCGAATTCTGAATTGTGTGAATTAGGTAACTTTTTGAAGAAAGAAAGTTCATCTATTTCAGGTATAATTGCTAATGACGCAGTTAGCTGGCATTTCATTCCTGCGCTTAGTCCGCACTTTGGTGGTCTTTGGGAGGCCGGAATCAAATCCTCCAAGCATCATTTAAAACGTGTTATAGGTAACTCTATTTTAAATTATGAAGAGTTCTGTACATTGCTTGCTCAAGTGGAAGCAACGTTAAATTCACGTCCCATTTCACCTTTATCATCTGATCCAAATGATCTTGAACCCTTGACTCCCGCTCACTTTTTGGTTGGGAGACCGCTAACAGCGTTACCTGATCCGGACGTCACACATATACCTGAATCACGTTTGTCTACATTTCAACGTCTACAGCAGTTTCATCAAACTCTATGGAAGAGATGGAGTTTGGAATATATTTCCGAATTGCAGCAGCGCACCAAGTGGCGCTCTCATCATTCCGATTTGAAAGCAGACATGCTTGTTCTGCTCAAAGATGACAACCAGGCTCCTCTTCAGTGGAAGCTAGGCCGAGTTGTCTCTCTGCATCCCGGAAGCGACGGAATCGTTCGAGTTGCATCTGTTCGCACTCGCAATGGAGTTGTTCGTCGTTCTTTTTCGAAACTGTGCCCATTGCCTGTGGACATTAGTGCGACAATGCAGTGAATTTATTTATTTGGTTTATGTTGAAAACGTTGTTCTTAATTTTTTAGTTCCGGGTTCTAATTTGAAAGTTTGTCCTTTCAAGGCCGGGGGCATGTTCAGGCCTTAATTAGGATTTGAACCTGTGTCTTTGGTAACCGTATTTTTTTATTATAGGCCAACTATTTTTGTATAAATGTAAAAAACAAAAAGGTTCGTTGTTATATAAAATAATTTAATAATATGTCATAATTTTTGTACAAAATTTTTCCATGTAATAAATATCGCAAGATACATCCAATAAAAGTTTTCCATTCAAGAGAATTTACAGTCCACAATTACTAACCGGAGATCTGCTTATTGGGGAACGAATAGTTCGCGCCTGAAGATAACAGATTCCACACTATTCTTCCTGAATATTTAAGTACTTTAAACCTTCCAAATTTTCCTCGGCATGAATTGAGGTTGAGAGTATATTGTATTGTGTGTTGGTTAGAAATCTCAGCATTAATGAAGGCTTATGTAATGGTACGAGATTGTTAATTTTACAATTAGGAGACAATATCCTACAGTGCAAAATTTTAACAGGCGATAAACATGGAGATATGTATAGTTTTCGTTAACCGTATAGCGTTGTACTGTGAAAATGTTTATCCTTTTACTTTTAAAAGACGACAATAATTTCCCATTAAATTAGCGTTTGCAATGACTATTAACAAATGACAAGGCCAAACATTTGATCAAATAGGAATTGATCTCCGAAAAGAAATATTTACTCACGGACAATTATGCGTGGCTTTTTCAAGAGTTTGTTCTTGGGAAGGATTGATAATTTATTTAGGAAATCAAAGAAATAGCCGTTTAGTTCAAAACTACGTTTTCAGATAATTATATCAGATGTAAATTATTCTGTAATCAATAATGCGTTTCTTTGAAGTCATGATTTGATTCTCATTGTATTGCATGGCGAGAATGATAGTAGGGACTCTCGCACTTTGTATAACGAAGGCAGTGCTTTATAGCGAGTAATTAATTCGGTCACCTCGGGCTGAGCTAATTTTTCACGGCCTCACCGGGGGAAAGTTGAAACGTCTTTGTCGGTGGGGTCACGTACGCATAAAATAAAGTCGACACGGGGTAGTTTGTTTGATTACTAGCACGTACACTTACTATTATGGCCTTATAAAAGAAAATCAATTGCCTGTAATCTCTCATTCTGACGTTATCCGGCGCAGCATATCCGGACTAAAGCCCTTGATAGATGTGGCAATCAGAAATTGTTATTTATTCAGTCAAAGGATAAGCAGATTATTTCAGTACTTTTGGAACTAGATTGTGCAGCCCGCCGAGTCCTATTAGTCTGTCGTGTGACTTGCATGCGAGAGTTTATTAGACGCCCAGTAAATGACGTGCAAATTGCATTCTGTTGATTTAAGATGACGGGTGTATCTGTTAAGACAAGTCCTATTATATTCGTGTATTTCAATGAACATAATAAAATACATGAGAATTTGCGTCAGAACCTTCATAGCATACCTACTCACGAGCAGTGTTAAATATTTTCGGTAAAGGGTGAATTCTCTCGTAAACAAGAAATAAATATGTTTTGGTGTCTTTACAGTTGATAGAAATTATTAGAGCGATTTCCGTAGCAGCTTAAGACATGAGATGATGGAACGCTTCTGCCAATTCCCTTTATCGATGTGCGCAAAAACAATATCACAAAGTGGGGACATTTACCTTGGCCGCGACACGATAACTAGATTATCAGCTTAGGAATTGTCGGGATTGGGTGGGAAGATTGATCGAAAACAGAAACTTAAGAACGGTGTATTATAAAAGTACTGTAAGTCGTATATTTACAAAAATACGCTTTTAAGTCTGAAATTTGTAAGGGTATATTGTACTTAACGATAAGAAAAAGCTAAATCATTCGAAATAATGGATTGCCTTTACCCCAGAAAATGTTTTTGTTCGGGTATTAAGACACCCCTTCCATGAAAGCAAATTTTGTATATGCAGTTCTCTAACGATTTAGGGAATTCAATTTTCGAGTTCATCAGAATTTATGTTAGAAGTGTGAAATACAATGAATACTGTGAAATCAATGACAAATCCCATAGGTAAAAACGGCCGAACAAACTAATACACACCAGGTATAGGCACGAAGACGACCACCAGATACAACCATGAAGACAACCACCGGGTACAGCCACGAACACAACCACCAGGTACAGCCACGAATAAATGAATAAACCCCGAATTTTAAATAATCTTGAAATGAGCTCATATAGCTGTATGACCCTTATATTATATCTTATATGAATAGCTCTACTAGTTTTTCCCAATATAAATACTGTAACAATCAGAGCACTGTAGTTCTACAAAATTTTTTAGTTTTATCTTTTGCATTAAACAAAATATGAGACCAAATATGGAAAATGAAAATGGTACATGTAATTATATTGTTTTTTGGTAAAATTATTAAATTTAAAATAAATTTGTTCAACAACAATAATTTTAAGCATTCTTTAGGTTGAACATTAGAAAAAGTAACTAAAAATGGGCCTATTGGTATAGTTTTATTTTATCCTCAATTTTATCTATAAGATCTATCGAATTTTTTGAACCGAATTTGGGAGTAAAATTTATAATATTTTTATATACATATACCGGGTGTAACAGGAGCATGGTACATCCCCTCTTTTCTTTTCTTATTCCTTATTAATACACTGCCGGACAAAAAAAACCGGACACTCTCAGAATTACTATTTTAGTGAATAAAAAACAACGGACGGTTTTAAATTATATTTAACTATATTCTTTTCATCTTAACAATAAATAAAAAACAAGAAACAAAATGATTCGTCAACAAAAACCTAACAAAAGTATTTTTTAGAGATCAACTGTTACTTAACAACTTGAAAAGACAAACAAAAAAAATATTAAAAGGAAAAGCACACTAGTAGAACCAAATTAATAATGGGTTTTACCACCACGAACTCTTATTACTTCCCTTAAACGTTGTGGCATGCCCTAAATGAGGCTATCAATAGATTCTTGGGGTATTTGTTCACATTCTTCTTGAAGCGCCATTTAATATTTCTGGTAGGGGTTGGCGACGTCTAATCCTTTTCCCAAGCTGATCCCACAGATGTTCAGTGGGATTCAGGTCTGGACTATTGGCTGACCATGGGAGACATCCAATACCAACCTCTTCACGGTACTCGGTAACAATTCTTGCTCTGTGTGTGGGTGGGCGTTGTCATCCATGAACACAAAATTGTCCGCTATAAATGGCATATATGGTGTGACATGGGGTTCCAGGCACTCAACAATGTATCGGTGTGCAGTCACTGTTCCATTCTAAATGAAAATCAATTCTGTGTGAGCCCTCAGAGATATTCCGGCCCACACCGTAATGCTACCACCATTGAAACTGACCCTGGGAGATATACAACATTGACTGTACCGCTCCCCTGGTCTTCGCCACACCTTTTCACGTCCATCTGGTGACCTGCCCCTAAATCTTGACTCGTCCGAGAAGAGCACGTTCCTCCATTGATGTTCGTCCCAATTTACGTATTGCAGCGCAAATGCAAGTCATGCTCTGCGATGTTCTACGATCTACAGGGGACCTGTAGCTGGCTTTCTTGAAGTCAAAACATATTCGTTTAGCCTTTTCCGAACTGTTCTGGCTGAAACTGCCACTCCTCGAACTTCGGCTAACCGTCCAGCAAGAATAGGTGATGGCAATGCTCGATCGGGCAGCGCAGCAACATGGAGAAAACGGACATCTTGATGGTTCGCAGTCCGTGGACGACCAGATCCGACCTTCTTTACAAACCCACGAGTTTCACGAAATCGCAAGAGTACATTTTGCACTGTGTTACGGGGTATATTCAGCACTTGAGCAATATACCTCACTCTTCGGCCATCGTGGCTTAAAGCAACAATTTGTGAACAAATTTCGGGGTGCATTGTATGGAAAATGTTACATTTACAAATGAAATTTCACCAAAAAACCAATAGAAAATGGAGAGCAGCCCAATAAGGTAACAGATTTTGATGTTTCAATAAAGATGCATGAAGAGTCAAAATGCTGATTTGGCTGTTTAGGCTTACGAAAGGTGCAATATTCAGCTAAACCGTTCTTTTTCCTCACTAGTAGGGCAATCGTTAATTAGTTGCTTAAGTTAAGTAACATAAAAATATTGTAGAGCCTCAAAATAAAAATAAAAGCACGTGTCCGGTTTTTCTGTCCGGCAGTGTAGTAGCCTTGAATAGTACCTTGGTACCAATATGGTTCCATTTGAAAAAAATGAACTTTTCCCAAAAAATCATTTGGAGAATCACATTATTTAACATTTCTAAGGCAATTCCGTTTTTTATGGCATTACCTGGGTCTATTAGAATAAATATATTACTTCTGGTTATTAATTTGTCCGGGTCAAGCCCACGTTAATTAAATCTGAAGTAAATTTAATCATCTTAGAACTACCCATGCCTGACGTGATTATGTGCTTCACCACTGTCCTCGGCTATGGACATGACAACCGAGTACAGCGTCATGGAAGCATGCCATACATTTTCACGTGTCCTAACGAGACATTATACTGTATTGTGTGAATCCTGTAGGTACCGAGAACTTTTAATTTGTCGCACTTTGTGTTTGCGCCGTAAAAACAATGCTGGATGTTCCGAATTTTTTTTACCAGTGTTGCCGCCCCCGAGGGAATTAATACTGCAGAGAGCTGGCGTTACTTTGTATAGCGTTTACCTATGTGCTTATTCACTTTCATCGTACACACCGGCAGAGAGGTATTCATTAGCGACAGTGGGTATTCATTAATTAGTAAAACTAACAATTGTTCTTTGAGTATCTACAAAATTTAAATTGTTATTCGAGAGGAATTTGCGTTAAAGTTAAGTAAAAACGCCAATAAATTACTATTTTTTTAGCTTGTTAGATGTTAACATAGTCGTATTGCTAATTCATTTTGCCCTTAATTGAATTTAAGATATCTATAGTTCTACTTCACTCTTGGTCTATGCAAATGTACTCCGGCAAAATTTACGTTTATAGCCCGTGTACAAGGGAATAATTTATTTGCATTCTTAGCACCTAAGGCCCTAACGATGGTTAGTATGGATACTTGCGGAAATAAAGGTTAATTTAGTGCCATTTCTATGCTGCCTTCGCCTTTCTTTGGCGTCAGGTTGGATATTTACGGAAGCGTTAGAGGATGCATTGAAAAAATCACTTGAGGCTGTCGGAACGCTTGGAATATTTGAGGGATGTAACGTTCCCGCTGCCAATGGATTATTCCAACATTTTTTAAGATATTCGCGTGATTATTTTTTTCTTGTTTCAATTAAACATAGATCTAGGACTGTTCGCTAATAATTTTCATTAAAAACCAGAAATTCAACTTTAAAATCTACTTCACAATCTATGAAAATCGGAAATATTGTAGCTAGAATATTTATCACATTTTTCGTTTTTTTTTAGAAATTATAATCGTAGAATTACGAGCATCTACTTCTCAGGGGCAATGAATGTGCATGAGCGAGACAGTTTAAAATTTTAAATCTTCCCTTGTTCCTCAGAGAAAAACCCGTGTTTGAACCAGAATTGACATTAACAGTCCTCTGCGCTGACGATAGCGACGTTTATGCAGGTTATTCGCATTCCCATTTTCGTTCTCTCATTGTTGCTTTCAGCAAAACTACTTCAGTTTTAGTGTAGGTGCATCAGACATTACCCCAGCAAAATTGAGAGGGACTTTCGCGTACTTGTTAAAATCCGGAGGACGAGGATGCAGCGCGCAAAAAATGAACAAAAGTATCTCGCGCTTTAATCTTCAAATACTCCGTCGAGCAAGTGTTTTTCTGTATGTGCGCTTTGTATGGCGGGAGTCTGTAACTTCAATTAACGTCTAGTGCAGGTGCGCCAAGTGGAATCTTTGCTGACGCTGCAGCTGAGAAAATGGTAAATTCGTGATTGTCTGCGATGTTCTTATCAATCGGAAGCATTAATTTCTTTCCTGGATTTGTATTATACAAACTCAAGATTGCAAGATGTCGTTGTATTAACTTACACTAATCATTATTCGTAATCGGTCTCCCACAACCCACCAAAATGTGGTGATCTAACCGGGATAAATTTCCACTTAACTGATTTAGGTGATAAAAAATTTGAAATTTGTTGATTATGATTTTCACTGCATTGGCCTATAAGGTTGGTGCCATTATCAGAGTGAATGGTGTCGCAAACAGGCCATAAATGAATCAGTAGATAAGTCACTTACCGCCTCTAACAAACAAACTTTACCTCCACGACCATTTGAAGCTTTAATAGAAAATGAACATGCGTTTTCCTATTATACGATATGAAAAATCAATTTATATGCAAGCAAAGTGAATTTAATGTATTCCTTATTTCTGGGGTTCACCCCAGAAAAGAAAAAAACATATTAGTAATAAAAATGATGTTCTCGCGAACGTATTCCGAGATCAGAGAATAAATATGGAAATCATACTGTATTCCCACATGATTTCCAACCTGAAAACAAACTCATCCTTTGATTAAATCAACAGGCAAACCAAGTCGTCACTCGTCAGGGGAAAATTCAATAATGAAAGGAGTCCTGGAATTCGCGGAGGATCTTTTCTTGAAAGCGCTTGATATTTTGGCTTTTGTGCACCTCGTAATTTCTAGCTCGCACATTTTACTGACATGTTTTGCCGCGAACGGGAACAATGAATATTTGTAATAGAGGTAGGATGCTGTAATAAAACCACACACAAATTCAAATGAAGAGGTTTGCAAACAGCAAGCTGTAATGTGTAGGAGAAAATTATTTTGCCATGTATTTGCTTTAGTTCAAAATAATTTATTCTACTGAAAGTAGTAAGAGTTCACTTGGGACAGAACCAGCTTTTTTAGACATTGATCGATTTCTCACTCAAGGCAATCGTTGTAGTCGATGATCGCTAAATTCTAAGTTGTTGAAGTCTTCATGCATATATTATCTACAATATTTAGGAAATTAAAAATAATGATACGAATTGCCCCACAAGCTCCGCCCATGTGTTTACGCGAACATGATTTAAGGGTAAACAAAAGGCCGGAATGACAGTTTTGAAGTTTTAATTTTGGATATGCTACAAGAGGAAAAGGCGATGGATTCCGATGGCGTTAAATTCGAGCGAGCGAGTGTTTATTGTACATGCTTATAGTTGTTTGTAGAAGTGTTTTTAGAGAAGTTCGAACTGTTGATTTGTGTAATGTGGATTGTTTAGGTTAGTTAATTGTTTGCGTATTGTTTAATTGTTTGCTGGTAGTTGTTTAATTGTTATTGCTTGTTGCTTATATATTTCGCTGGTTGTAAATATTTGTACATTAGTCACTGTAAATAATTTGTTAAATATGTACGAAATACGTTACAATAAAGTCTACTATAAATACTATAAACTTTTTAGACGATGCCAGCGCTGTTTATTTTGAAAAGAGACGAGACGCTTCCAACCATATAAATCTGCTTTATAGAAACGCAAAAGCGCATAAATCAAAGAGAAGGGCGATTGAAAATGATTATAGTGCGACAAGGGTCGCGCCACCGTACCGTAAAGCACGGGAGGCATTCATTCATGTGTTTGTTAACGTATGCGTGTGTGTAAGACTGCTTCCTAGTGAAAGAGAGAGTGTGGAGAGGAAGAGGCTAATAAGTGGAGTCCTCGAGACATGCTGAGAACAATAGGAGGCCATGACATTCGCGTTCACAACCCCTTGCTCTCGCCGACGGTCCCCCGACGGCAGACGCTGACGGAGACGGTTTTGCATCACTTAACTGATGCAACTTCTAATTACGCTGTTCTCAAATTGGTTCTTCACTCGCTGTGCGAACTATTCCGCTTGCACTTTCATTTTGCCAAGTATATATAATCGACTCCTGTATTCGCTCAGTTATTTCAAGTTAAACGTCACGTTTACAGGTTTCAACGCGCATACAAATCGTTTAAGACATATATGTCGTCCATAAGAGAAATAAAATTGAGGATGGTCTATCTCAAACGAAACGTAAATCCATGAAGTGTCAAATTTAAACATATCCTCTAGCTTTTCAGATGCCCAAATGATTGAATCACCCTGTGTACTATGCACTACAACTGTTGTTGTCTGTACTTTTAGCTTCTTAATAGTTCTTAATAGTTGTAGTTACAACATACTTCGCTATCACTGCAAATTCGGCTGCCACTCTAACAACCGCAAACGACCAACAATTTGCATTTCCTCGCCGAATCTGCAATATTTACTCAACTCTGTTGTGCGGCGAGTAAATATCGGATAGGGCATTTCTTTTCCCTTTCATTATATATGCCTTGGGATGGAGGGTAGAATAACGCAATTACGCGTCCGCAAGCAGGGTCCTAGGCTCGCACGCCAGAGAAAGATCGGTCATTTTACGTGGCTTGCGTGAATGTCAGGATTTACCCTAGGCCGTGAAAACTTCATTTGTATAGAAGTACGTGAGGCACGTTGCGCCCTGACGTCGTATCAAGGGGTTTCTTCTTTCAGTTATAAAGTTCACCTGGGTTTCCCTATTTCGGGCGGTATCATAAATTACAACTGACGTTTTCTGGTTAAGTTTTCAAGTCAGTATAGCAACCGATGTCCAGTTGAAAACGCGCTTTAAGCTAAGGCACACATTAAATCCTTTTCGATTTTGAGCGTCTTTAAGCGTAGAATCTGAGTCCATTTGATTCTTTCATTTAAGGCAAGCTAGAATATTTTTTTTCGTGAACTTTTCTGAATCACTGTTATTTCGCATCGAATTGCCCTGGTATACACTATTATGCAAAACATGTCTTCACTTCATCAAAATCCTCACTACTATCGCATGTACCATAAAGACTACTCGTATATATCGCCTACTAATTCTTTCGCCTTCTTTTTCAATTCACTTCGCCAAAAGAACTAACTGTCTCTCGCGGCCCAAGGTCGTTACAAAAAAACATCTGTCAGCTTGTTTATCAACAACCATGGGCGCCGGTATGGGGGTTACTTTCGTAACAATGCACATTGCTGAACAAAAAGACCGGACACTAACTTCTAGATTTTACCGCGTGCAATAATTCTTTTATAGTTTAACGTATGTAATCATTTTTATTAATAAAACGAAATTAATAAATCAAAACTCCACCATAGCGTAAAAGATCTCCATCAGTTGATTTTCTTTGTTCTCCTTCAAAATATGAGGGAGTCGACGGCGGATAGGCAATTGTTTGACAAAACAAGCAAATTGGCCATATAAAAGCGGGAGTAAATGGAGAATCTATGCGAGGCGTCCGTATACGTGAATATGAAATTTATCATTTACGGGCCCCCGAAGGGGGTGGCTGAAGCACTACCACTTTCTAAAATGGTAATAAATCAATCAGCTGTCAGAGTTTATTCTCTCGAGTAATAGCTCTCTGTTTCACTGAAAAGGTTAACTTCCGTCTTTCGTTTTCAAATTAAGTACAGGACGCCAGACGGTTCCGAAATTGCAAAACAAATAAAAGAAGCTTGAGGGCAACCCTGAGAGGATTTATTATTGAAATACGCGCCGCAGATTTTCAAATGCGGAATATTAAAGTCTGTTTGAAGCCGGTATTAAATGGTTATTATTATTATTATTATTCATGTTCAACTATGCTGTTGTTGAATTTAACAATTTGGAATATCACTGCATGATTGATCCTCCGCCAGCTGGAAACTGTCCATCAGATTGCAAGGCTCCCTGGGGACGCGGGCGATATCGCTCCCTTTGATGCAGTGGGAAATATTCTTGATAATTTTTCTTAAGAAACCCATAGACGATTCCCTTGATGAGCCAACGACACTAAAGCAGTACACGTAACATTCACAATGAAGCGGGTCTAATTAACTGTACAAATAGTACTGAACAACGAAGGTATTGTACCTACGATTCGATAGAATTAAACTCATTAATATAATCAACAGAAACTCAATCAGCAATTAAATGTAAGACTGCGGAACAAGAAGGTGTGCACGTGAACTGAAAAAGGTTCACTAATTGAGTCATTAATCAGTTAGTGTCTGCACAAATTGAACCCCTATTGTAATTTATTTACGAAATTAGGTAATTTTCTATGTACGGGGAAGCAATAGGGAGGTTCGGAGAAAAGTAAGATATCTATTTTTGGCATGAAAATGACAGAAAATTGTTATTGTAATTGATTTACGGCGAAATTTTTTTTCTAAAAAATTTTTTTGTGGCGTAATAAGCGAAAGAAATTAGCTTATCACGCCCACATGCTAGTTCGCTTTGTTATTGGTTTGACGTCAGAGATTCGTAAGGCGCTCCTCCCACTTCTCTTGAAGTGCCCGTGAAGCGGTACCCAGGCGCGGATCCAGGCGCAATTTAAGCAGGGGGCCATACAAAATATTTTGAGAAAAATTAGAGAAAAAAAAATCACATTAAAACATTTAATAATAATAATAATATCATTAATAATTTATCGGTGTTATAAAATACATTACACAAGTATATTTTTATTATACATAAATATCAGAAGTGATGCTAATAAAGTAATAGTGTAAACACAAGAAAATTTAAATAAGTAATTCATATAATTTATAATAGGTATGTATGTCGTAGTAACCCAAAAAAGTTTTTTCATAAAGTTTATATGTATATACAGGATGTTCAGTAAGGAATCTTGGCAATGGACGAAGATTTTAGAAATCTGAAAATGATAGGTTAGGTAACCTTTTTTGTAACAGTAAATGTGCACCATTTCATGAAATTTAAAAAGTCATTTTTAAATTTCTAAAATCGATTTTTGAGATATTATGTGTCCCCAACCCATTATGCATTTATAACGTGAAGTTAAAGCTGTAAGTAGGTACTGGTGCTCATACTACTCGTAGAACTTGATGAGGAAATTGCAAAACTATTTGAAACCGATGCAGGTGGAACGTGTTTAAAAAAGATGTAATTGGGGTATGACTTTTCGCTTCATAGTTATTGTTATACCTCATACTGACACTTCACACCACTAATTGTTATTATTGAATTTTAATTATAAATAATATTTTATTAACTATGTGGGTACTTCAAGCACAATCACAAAGCACAAGCTGCCTGCTGTTATAAATACGTGCAAAAACAATACCTCCTGAAACTGCATGCTTACTGGATTGCCGGACAGAACAAAAACACAGATAGCTGCATCTTGCGCCCCCGTTCCTTCTATTAACTCACACTTTTGTTGGGCCTCATTATACTTTTTAAACATTGGGACCAAAGTAACCAAAAGCACCAAAAAATATTTTTTGTACCTAACTATCAAGTTCGAAGTCATAGTGCCACAATATTCGGATTCAAAATGACATAATCTATCAAAATCCGCACAAAAAGAACTGATTGAAATTTAAGATCATTAGGTCACAAAAAATGTATCACAAAGTTCTACATCAAAGATCCTGAAGGAAATCAGTGTATTTTGGTTCAGTTTCAGAAAAATTGTCCTTTTTCATTTTACATTCAATATTCTAGACTTTATTTACACACTGTATAATGTAGCTAATAATATGAAAACCACGTTTAAATTACTTTATGGTGCATAGACTTGTTAAGAAGTTTTTGAAGGCCGACTTGCCCTTGTCCCAAGCAATACTTTACAGAATTTGTAACGGAATTGCTAAAAAGGGCACATCTGTTGTACGTTAAATGAGAGAAACTTGCTTTACAATCCAAAGTTGCCAAGGAATTCTTAAAAATGATCGGATACTTCTTGGCCTGCACTCTAATAAACGCAACCCTCAAAAAAGAACAGGTCAACTACTATGCATCTGGTTGTGTTTGAATACTTTTTAACAAAAGAATTATTGGACTCATTCACAAGTTAAGATTTCATTTTCATTTTCTAGTCGTTGATTTATCAATAAACGTCCCCAAGTAAAACTGTCCGTTACTTTTTTCGCCTTTCTTTTCTTGTCGATTTTACGACCGCCGACCTAACTCGGTAACTCAGTTGCAAGGCAAATTTTTATCGGTCTCCGGCATTCCGAAGGCGAACAATGAAACACGGTCGAACGTATATTTGATAGCCAAAATTAAGTTTGTCTGTTTCCGTTTATTAAAATTTGAAATAAATAACTATGATAAGTTAGATACATAAAGAATAGGTTCACATTTATTAATTTGTTTTACCTATTGGAATTCAATATAAAGAGTACACATTTATCAAGGGGGGGGGCCATGGCCCCCCCTCTGGATCCGCGCCTGGCGGTACCTATCTCATAACATACTTATTGGGACTATTTCGAGCGTGAATTTTTAAATTAAGGTGTCAAGGAAACATAAAACAAAGACAACATAATCGACATAATAATGCAACAAGGGTATCAAAAGTCCGATTCACATAATTTGCCATATTTATGTTGCATCTAACCCCAATTTCATTCAACCTCAAAACAGTTGTGTAAAGGCAGACCGGTATAAGTAAAACAAAGTCAACAATTTATTAACTGTATATGCCTTTTATAATTCAGTATAAGTAGGTATGTAGATTGTAGATACCTGCTTACTTCTGTTTGTAAAATAGGTGCCTACCTATATTCTCTAATACATACAATACAATACATATCTACCTACTCATTTATGTAGGTATGTATACCTAAGTGATTGACAAGTTATCAAGTTATCAGTTTTATAACGGATTGGAAATTTAAAAAAAAACGGAAATAAATACAACTCACGCGAATCAAAAAACTACGCTACGTAGGTTCTAGGTACTTGTTCACCAAAAAGAAACAACTGCTATATTCTGGAACGGTTAATGTAGAAACTCGGAAGAAACTCTTAAAGACGCATGTATGGAGTACAGGGTTGGCATTTTGTCCACTTTTTTTGATTTTGTCCATGCCACCGGAAGAAATGGAAAAAATGACAAAACTGGAAAAAATGGACAAAACTGGAAAAAACTGACAAAATTATTTTAGCGGCATCTTTAGTTAGTTGTAAAACTGAATTGGTAAAAAAGGGTACGCTAACTATACTTTTACAGTTTCCAGTATTTGTGTTGTGAATAAATTCTGTCATGTTTGTGGGACTATGCGAGGCCTTCGAAGGCCTCGGACTATGAGTGTAATGTGACGGCCAGTTTGGTTTACTTAGGTTACAAAGCGAGACCAATTCGAATTTGTCATTCGATTTCTGAAGACTGAAGATGATGATGCTATTTCTATAATTCTAGAAACATTCCTTTAAAAAAATTTAAGTTATATTTTTGTGATGTTTACATAAATATAAGAATATTTTACAACTTTTTTTTGATTTTGTCCGCTAAGGTGGACAAAACCAAAAGTTTTGGTTTCGTCCAGGGCGGTTTTTTCCGGATTTTATGGACGGTTTTTTCCGGCCTGGACAAAACGTGCCAACCCTGATGGAGTACGAAATTATACCTATGGGTGCGAAACTTGGACAAAAGGGAGAAGCGGATTGAAAAAGAGTAGAAGCGTTTGAAATGTGATGCTACAGACGGGTGTTGAAGATACCGTGGATAGACAAGTTAGCAATAAGGAGGAATTAGAAAAAGTTGGGGAAAAGAGAAAAGTATGGAAGACAATAAAGAATAGGGGATAGGATCGTAGGATGGTAGGATGGTAGGACACCTTCTGAGACACAAAGGAATAGTTCGCGACATACTAGAGTCAGAGATAGGAATAAAGAGGTAGAGGTTGGAGCAGATTAGACTACTGCTCTCAAATAGTTGGGGATGTAGAATGTTCTACTTTTACGGAAATGCGTAGGCTAGCTCAGGGAAAGGATGGAGGTACGCGTCCTACCAGTCTTCAAAAGAGAACTTTATGATGACGTACTATTTAATTATTATTGTAAAATAGTTAATAAAATTTCCTTTTTTAGTTCAGGGAGGGAACGCTACGGCGATTCAGTATTTGGCTCCGTCATGTTCCTAGCATCCTGTTTCAAATTATGCTAACCGTAACACGTTACCAAGTATCAAGGGGTCCCAGAAAACTGTGGATAAATTACATTATGTTCTATTTTATTTAGAGTGGCTGCAATGGGGCAGCCGATAATTTTATAAACTTTTGCAATGATAAACTAACTCGCGAAAATATCGATAATGCTGACCGCTTTTCCTTCTGGCTCCATCGAACCACTTTTTCCGTTTTATTGGTGTGCTGTACGATGTATTAGTCTGGGTACAAAACAGAAAACACCAGTTAGAACCAGTTAATAATATTTAACAATTTAACTACACATGCATATGCATAATACTTATGGGACTGCTGCGCGCTGAAGCTGGGACTTGTATGTTATACTAAGTTCTGACGTCACGCGGCCTACTCTCGCTGCAAGGTACGATTTCTAGCCTCGCACCGACGGAAAACTTTGCAACGGCTTCACAGGTGAAGGAATTTTTTTTTAACAAAAATTAACAACATAACTGCCTTCAGTATAATAAACTCTTATCAATTTTAATGAAATTTGAAAATTACCGAATCTGCCTATTGTTTAGATATTCTTTAACGACTTTCGTTAATGTATGTTATTGCATTATTAAGATAGAGACATGGTGTGTTTTCATCCTCGCGTGCCGTCTCAGCAGGAGTACCCCAGGGCAGCATTTTAGGTCCGTTGTTGTATATAATTTATACGCCTACTTTTAACATACTTAAATGCGCATTTTATTGTTGGTTGATTTGTGTACTGTGCGATGGAATTTTTGGTAAAGGAAAATTTTATATAACTTTGTTTCGTTCTGTAAATAACAAAACGAAATGCATGCACACATGTGATTGTTTTTCTGCGCCCCCATTTGTCTTCATTCTTTCTGCTTCGTTATGCCACAATATTTCTCTTGGAAATCAATAAATTTACGTCCTTTGTAATTTAACTGGTGAGTTATCTGATGCGTTTCAATCAGAAAGTGCCTGCCGTATTAGGTTGTTGCCTTGTCTGAGAATGTATACAGTTATTGATGTTGGTACTTGAGTAGCGAAAATCATTTGTCATCTTAATTTGTTGGATCTGTTTACTGTCACTGTTTCAGTCAGAGGTCCGATTGACGGCGATGAATACGCTGGATTTCTTTTTCTTGAGATGGAGATTTCAATTTATTAATGTAGTTGGTAGATGCATGAATGTATGTACCGGGTGAATCAAGAAGGATGCGTTTCCTAATCGATAATGAGGTTAATTATTCAGTGGTGTTTGATTAATAACCTACATATTATTTTTGACAACCCCCAGGATTAAAACTGTAGCTGTAGACATAGATAATATTCAAATTATAATATCACACTTTAAATATATTTTTTCTACACCTATTTAATTATATGACAATTATTAGCATTTTCATTGTGAAATATCGTACCTATAATTCACTGTAGTGAATTATGGATTCATAATTCACGGTATTTGGCCAATCACAAATATAGATTCAATAATCCCTGTTTCGCTGATCCAATGATATTTTATATCGACCGCGATCAACTCTTGCTGCAGCTGCCAATCGACTCGGGTGACAGCCAAGTGTATCGCCATAATTACTTGTTTACGTTTTCCAACGTATGCACTTATGTCATAACTCAAATAATGCGCTTCCTATAAAAAAACTACGTACGCCACTGAATTCCTTGGAAAATGTTCTATAACTAAAACTGAAAACGATATCCAAATTCTGGTTTGGGCATTCTATTATACTCAAAAAAGTAGCTCTGATTCGCGAAAACCCCGAGGGTCTATCTTTGCTGCTTCTATGAGAATCCCCCAAATCACAACAAAAATAGGACAGCCTGTACATTTTGCCTTTACATTTGAAGAAATACGAACCGCTTTAGGACATACACCAAGTACGTTTGTGTGGGGCGATCTGTGTCTAATTCTGTTTCTTTCTTTGAAGGTTGATACCCCGGACAGCGTCTTGCAAAGCGGTCTGGGTCTGACGGACTTAGGACAGCATGCGGTTTTACGTTCGATGGTCGACCCTAGAGATTACGATCGACTGAGACACCTGCAAATGAACGGTGGCACGCCAAACACTTTCGAAGAGACAATCTATAAGGTACGCTTAATGAATGATATATTGTATTCGGTATTGTCCGAGGTGTTGCGGTCATTGCCCATGTCCCAAACAGACAAAGAACATAGAAATCCTCGATTCAAAATTGGTTGTCATGTCATACTTTGCCCATTTTAATAATGCTTCAAACCTTCGAAGCAACTTCACCAGTTTCATTACTTCATCATAGCTTTTGTCTTTTGACTTTTATGCATGCACCCTTAAACTCTTTTTTCGTTCCGGATAATTCCTTTATATACCATCTGCAAGAACAGGAAACTGCTTCTCCTTGGTGTATAGTATGATTAACCCACACTGTATTATTATTGGCGGTTTTATTGGAATTATTAGTCTATTTCTAGTCTACCCCTCAAATAAATCGCAAGTTGTTTAGTTCGGCAAAAAAGTTCCCCCCTTTATTGGAACCGCTTCACCGGCAGATCCGGAATTCTTAATATCGAAGAATATATTTTCCCGCTCGTAAACATGACAGTAAAACTGCTCTATAGTCCCATCGCCAACTGGCGACTGCACACTGACCATCACAAACTCGCGATCATAAAAACCGGACTTCAGGATTAAAGTGACATTTTGAATTAAGACCCCTCTAGAAGCTCCCCGAGGGAAATGCGGTGCTGGGATGCCAAACATCGCGTGCTTTCGCACAGAAAAAGAGATAAACTTTATGGCTGGCTGTGATAGAATACGATCATCTGGGGAGTTTTAAGTAACAGTATGAAAGACGCCAAGTCCATAAATAAGTAGTGATCAACGGTAATAGCATTATCTGTTAGTTTCCGAACAGGCAGCTTGTTGGTATCCGCTTTATCTACGCGGGAATCGCGCGGTGGCATCCACCCGCCCGCGGCGTTTACGTCCTGGGCTCGATATGCACTTAAAATTTGAATCTGCAGGCTCTGCACGTGATTGCTATACGAGCTCAACTGGCTCTATAAACCAAGAGAGCCCTAATGATTTCTTTTAGTACTATCGTACTGGGTATGGTATTGTCAACCGCGTTTTCCTCTTCCTTTTTTAAGTCTGTTACTCGATATTTTTCTTACATCAGAAGTGGGATAAATACCATTCTCGCCAGGTATTTTACTCGCGATTCTGTAAGTTGCCTGAAGATAGTTGAAAATGGAGGTGAAGTGTAGTGTTTTCTTACAAATAATAGCAAGTTTTCTGTTTCAGTTAAAATTACAAGAAGCTTTAAGAAAACGAGAAAAATTCACCAAGGAGCACGAAGACGTAAGTAAATCAGTTCAGCAGTAACTAATCACGGCATTCCATGCCATACAAGCATTCACCTTAAAATGCCCCAATCCTCTAAAATCATGTTTGTATTTACCCCCGAATGCCCTTGTTCCGTGTACAACCTCGTTGAATTTGTACGGTCTCTATGTAAAATGTGAATACCGACCCGGAATTGGACTAGCGCAGCAGACAAATTGAAATATTCCCCAGTGACAGATACGTATTTCCATGCAATCAGACGTTTCGGCTAGGGAGCAGGCAAGAATTTGTTTTATTCTTGTCAAATACGACGTACGGGTATTCCTGAACTAAATAAGAAAAATTAAAAAAGACAGTCATTAACACCACCAACATAATGGAAAATAAGATTGTGGGGGGAAACATAATTTAACCATTTAACGTGACTTATCAAAATGCCGAATGTAACAAATTGCAAGGTGAGGTAAGGAATTTCACTATACTAGACGGAGTGATCACCCTGCAAGCATGAGCTCTAGACGCGACCACTATCAATTTAGGACGACAGAACCGCAGTGATGCGCTTTCTTTAGACCCAACGAAGTCGCATCATTCCAATTCGGTCGTCATAAATTAACGTAGGCCCCGCTAGAGCACGTTCTTGCAGGGTGATCACTCCGTCTGTTGGGCGGCCCAAGTATAGATGCATATTGCCAGATATTTTTTAATTTTAATACGCATTTGTTTGAAAAACAGACGCCGCGTCCCCTGATTTGAATATAAAAAGAAAGCTGAGCGATTCAGAGGCTTCTTGAGTGAATAGCTTTATTAGTTGGGAGCTAGTGAAAGCGTTTCCTTTTTGTAGAACAAGATTGCGCCCCGTCACGTTCCGCGCTTTTTGCAGTTATTTAGAGTAAAGAAGAGCGTGACGTCTCCAAACAAGCTAGTAATAAAAAAATCCTACTTGACTGGAAAGCCTTTGGCTCGGGATGAAATTTGTTTTTTATTCGGGGCTCTGGAAATACCTATGTGGGAAAGAGGTTGAACAAAAATAATACAAGATTCGCTTGATTCGTTTTGTGAAAAGAATGTGCGCCTATCTTATTAGTTGGACAGTTGTGTGGTGCATTTATTTTTGTTATGATATCAGGTTCAACGGTGTCGAAGTGCTTTTGTGTATTTTTTTTAATATTACGTTACTTTTGGTTTGAAAACACTGTTTTTGTTGAGTTCGCGCATAACGCATGGAAATTTTAAGTACCCCCGATAAATCGAGGCCTAGACCGAAACTGAAAGCAGGTGGGGTAAGTGGGACCCAAAATTTCAAAAATTCGACTGTCATTTTATAGTGTTAAATTCAAGAGCCCCAGAAAGTTCAAATTTTAACCTAATATATTAGGCGACCTTTACTATTGGTTCCAGTGTTCAAATGTTCGATTGCTGACTGCGTATTTCACAAGAAAATCGACTTGTAAGTTCACTCGTAGGTCTCACTTGCCCCAATGTGCGGGGCAAGTGGGAGCTGCTACCGTAAATCAAACAAACGTAAGGTCAAACAAAGGTCTTGTTGCTGTTGTCTTTCTCTTTTTCTTATGAATGTCATGGTCAGTTCATCTCTGCCTGTTTGCCCAACGAAGTGTTTCTTTGTCTTTTCCCGGTTTGCTCCATTTCTTCATCTTCATTTAAGGCTTCCTCATGCTCTTTTGCAAATTCTCCTGAATTTTCATAATCACTCTCTTGACTTGTCGCAATAGAATGTCCTCGAAGCTAGGGCTACTGCATGATGGTGAAAAGGGGCAATGCTTTCATCTAAAATTGATGTACTTGAGGCAGCGAAATTTCTATTAGATGTAGCATCCTTGTAACTTACCGTAGCCTTCAGTGTAGCTTTTCCTGAGAAAAAATGGTCTGGGGCAAGTGGGACACATACTGAGCCTCACTTGCCCGAGGTAGGGAAAAATTTGGGGTAAGAGGGACAACTATTTATAATGCAGTAATTTCGTTATGTTCTATAAAAAATACGCATTTTTTTACCCCAAATAGTCTTAAACATATTTCATTGTAAACATGAAATATGATCTTTTTAGTCTGGGGTTGCACAAGACGGCTTTTAAGGCTTTACCACTTACATTCTCATCCTAAGAATGAGTTAGAATTATTTAATTAATATGGTTCTCACTCCCTCAAATTCCCACTTACCCCAATAATATGTTATATGAAATTTTCAGATTCAGACATGCTAGAAATGCAAGTAAACTTGTTTTCTACATCGAAAACAATAATTTGCTGAAATTATCGAACTCAGTACATGACCTTGAATTTATTGTGACGTGAACGCAGAGTACTAATTGACAGACTGTTAAACGTGAACTGGCTTGCTGAATTTAACGGTTGAAATTTTTGACACACCTCCATAAGAAAGTACCTACATGGGATTTTGGCGTGCAATAAGCATAGCTTATCTACTAGCATGGTACTAAGTTGAACACTGGCAAAATTGTAATGCAATTTTGGGACTTGGCTTCCTTATTGAAACTAACGTTTAAGTATCCCAAAAAATATTGGATAGAAACACCTCGTTTTATGTCCCTCGGTGGTGTGCTGCTGTTAATAAAATATGGTGTAAAATTTCAAATCTCGTGCCTATCTCGCATCATTTCATAATGCCCGAGAAAGTTTTGTTTGAATTATTTATATCTCACGTGAAATATTCGTGAAACTTCGAGCTTACAGCCTATAATAAATCTTTCCACTTTCACTCTTTAAAAGTAATTATTATCTGGCTTGGTTACTTCTTATTTTTCATGTAGGTTTGTATCGTGTTTTTTTCAGATTTTACGGGATATAAAACAGGGCCTTTTACAATTAGGGAAAGAAGGCATCAGAGGACCATTGTCAGGAGGTAAGTTTTAATTTTGAAGGAGCGGAGGAATTTCGAAAATGTGTTTTCTGAATCCCAAGATGATACCTACATGTACGACGAGGACGCCAGGATGTTAGCGCCAGCGGCTCACGGCCACGACCGGGGTCACTGGTACGACGAGCCCCCTTACGAGAGCGACCCCGAAGACTTCCTAATGGGCAGCAGTCCCGGTCCGACGGCTACCATACAGAACGGGAGAGTTTGTTTTACGTTAAATTTGCGGCAGGAACCGCGCGGCGAGGGTGTAATCTCGTTGAGGAGCGCGGGGGACATCTCTTTGCCTAGAGATACCCCTAATGCAACGACTCCCAGGGGAACTCCCAGAAGGGGCCTTATATTACCGCAGGCCGGCTATCCACCCACTATTATACCTTTAACACATTCGAGGTGAGTCCTGGTGGTAAAAGCGTTTAATTTGTGTTTTGAGCGGGGTGGAAACGCGGCGAGTTTGGGTGCAATTATTTTACTCTGAAATAACAACCGGAAATTTTATAGGGGGTATTGGAAATTACATCGTCGAATTAGAAAATTTCAAAAAACCCGAACTTAATTTTTGCAAATTTCGTATAAACTAGCCGTGAGTAGAAGTGGAGGCGATTGCGACAAACCAAAGCCGCAGTAGGCTCGTATGCTGACGTCATATTAGTCGTCTTTAAAGAGACCCATCTAGATGCCACGGGTTTTGATGATAGGGAAATCGTATACTGACTTAAAGAGTTACGCGCTCAGAATGATTATCGTGTTCAAATCGCCATAACTTTTTTTCTATGCGAGATAATGAATTGAGTCTTGGTGTAAAATAAAATTCAATACTTTATCTATAATTTTGCCGCTGGAAGTTTGTCCAAATTGTAAAAATGAGCGTAGTTCCTCGATAGGTGAAAATTCCACTGCACCAAAAAGACAACGTTTCGAAAATCGCAAAGCGAAATGAAAAGTAATTATGTAATTGCAATTTGAAAGACTTCGTGAGCATCCTGAAAGTTTAAGAAGTAATTTTAAAAAAATTTCAACTCGATAAGACAATTTTTGAGGGAGTTATGACATGATACATTTTGAGTGCGCCGCATTTCCTACGCGCGAAATATGGAAAATCGGCCCGATTCCCCTCTCGCAGTTCCCTTCTCTAGCCTATAAGCTCGGACAAATGATACTACTCACCTTTTCCTCTGCTGTATGCTTGGGAGTCGGTACTCTTGTCTTATCCACTGATTCAGCTCTTAAACTTGTGTTCCGTTTCATTTATTAGTTGCATGTTGTTTGTGTTTTAAAGCCTAGAATGGTGTTATACCTTTTAAGTTATATTCAGAAAATACGTTATGGAATCTGATCTACTTTTAACAGCCAAATAAACAAACAAATCAAACAAAACCACCAAAATTCCAAATTATAACATCAAAATTTGAGAACTAGTTTCTGTGCGAATCAAGTAACTAATGACTATTGTAAAAACGTTCAGAATGCAAAATTTTGGTTCTTGGAAATTTAAAACCTACCACAAAGAGCTCACTGAACATTCAGTTCGAGTATAACATAAGTATATGAAAAAAACCATTATCTAATCGCAACTTCTTTCTCGCTTTAGGGATCGAGAGAGTGGCGATTATGCAGGTTCCGATGTCCAGAGTCTCAGTTCTCGACTGTCGACGCTATCTGTAGAAACAAGTCGGTCCGAACAGCCCGATCATTCAAACATAGTTTCACCCCAATATTATACGCATTACGAAGGTAAAATTAGGCATTTTAGGAAAAGCGGTGGTTACACAAGAAGCGAAGATGGTTTATCGCCTAGTCAAAGTTCCGATTACGAAGACCAAGATGAATTTAATACCTGTACGCAGCAAATCGCTACGGTACACGTGGTAATTGTAAAATCATTTTGAATGACGTAATTTTAATTTCTTTGTTCTTAGTCGAGTGATAATAGACCTGCTGGTGTATCTGGTTTGGTAGGTAGAGTAAGAGGCTTACGGGATGATGTCCAAAAGAAAATATCTAGATTAAGAAACGATAGTTCCGAGCAGCAGAGAAGAAATGAACAAGCTTTTCCATGCTCGACAAGCTCTGTCGAAAGTTTGCCTAGTGGTTCAGGGTCAAGTATGCAGTCATGTTTGTCCGTAACATTAAAGTCTAATTTAATTATTTCCGGAAAGGTACACAAGCGTTAGTGAGAGCGGGAAGCAATCATAGTTCTATATCTACTGAAGATGCAGATCCTAGCCCGACGGGTTCTCAAGTCATTGGTAGGGCAAGAGCTTTGGTCGATCAAATACCAAGTCCTTACGACAAGGACGCCCTCAAATTTAAGGTAAATTTTGAACAAAAAAGGTGATTTCTACTATATTTTACTTTTTAGAAAGGTGATATAATAGACATTCTCTCAATGAACGCCTGTGGCCAGTGGCGAGGAATTTGTCACGGCAAAAAGGGCACTTTTAAATTCATAAACGTAGAACTATTATCGGAAAGAATGGTAAAAGCTCGTAGAGAAATGAAGTGGCATAGGAATATACAAGGCAAACCAACATCCGTGGAAGATTTACTTCAAAAAATCAACTTGCAAGAACACATTTCCGTTTTCGTGTTAAATGGCTACGAGGACTTAGAATTATTTAAGGAAATTGAACCGTCTGACTTGGACTACTTAGGAATTATAAATTCGGATCACAGGGCAAAAATTCTAACGGCCGTCCAGCTACTGCACGACCTCGACTGTATGTATAATGTGTTGCTATTGTTAATTTCTTTTTTATTTCAGTTATAGTATAATAAGGAATTTGAGTACTTTTTAAAAATTTTTATCCGAAAACCGATTATTCGGATAACCGATTATACGAATACATATGCGAATATCCAATCATCAATTAATTCTAATATATATATATATATATATATAGGCATTAACATCCCTAATCGGAATTTTGCCGCTTCGTGACTGAAGCTTTACAATCCCTTTATTGGGGTGGATTAATCCCCATTGTCTTTCTAGAGTCCCCGATGTGTCGTGGCCTCCCACACAACTCTTCTCTACTCTCCTCTATCATTAATCTTCTTTCCCCATTTCCCAACTTTCATCGTTCTTAAGTCCTCCATCACCTCGTCCCACCATCTCATCTTTGGCCTCCCTCGCCCTCTACCATAGCCTGGTTTCCATACTAACAATTTTCTGATCATTGTTTCTTCCCCACTTCGCATTACATGCCCGAGCCATCGCATTCTTTGTGCCTTACTTCACTATATCTTCTCCCCCCATTTCTTGCTCTATTTCAAAATTCATCCTTGGTCTACTTTCACGGTCGTTAATTTTCTTTGGCCCCAGTATCACTCTTAGTATTCTCCTTTCGAATATTTTCAATTTCTCTTCACTTTGTTTTGTCAGGCTCATTACTTCCCCTGCGTATGTTACAACTGGCCTTATAACTGTTTTATACAGTCTCAGTTTTGTCTTCTTACTTATATTTCTGTCTCTCAAAATCTTTTTGTTCGCATAGTATGCCCTGTTTCCCATCTGTAACTTCTCCTCTATCTCTGCTCTTCTGTCATTTTTGTTATTTAGTTGTAGCCCCAGATATTTAAATCTGCTCACTTTTTCAAATATGTATTTGTCTATCATTATATGGCCATCGTTGTTGTCTGCTTCTCTCTTTATTCTCATATACTTTGTCTTCTTTTCGTTAATTTTTAGTCCTATTTTATTTCCTTCAAGTTCTATTTTTCTAAAGATTTCTTCCAATTTCCTCATCGATCGAGATATTATTACGACATCATCAGCGTAGGCAATCAGTTGGGCTTCCCTGTTTGCAACTGATCCGTTACATCCTACTTTTCTTACCACACCTTCCAATGCTATGATGAAGAGAGTAGCTGATAGTGCATCTCCCTGTCTTGCTCCACCATTGATTTTGAAACTTGGGGTATCTCCTTCAACTGTCCGAACGCAGGCCATACTACCATCCATTGACATTTTAATAAGTTTTCTCAATTTTGCCGGTACTCCCAAATCTTTCATCACGTATTGCAATTTAATTCTGCTTAGCGAGTCAAACGCCTGCTGAAAGTCTATGAACAGAAGCTGCAGATCCATCTTGTATTCGTCCCCCTTCTCTAACACTTGTTTCACCATGTGTAGCGCATCGATAGTAGATTTTCCCCCCTCTAAAACCACACTGGTACTCGCCAATGATACCATTTCCCTGCCCCACATATCCTGATAGTCTTTTCTGTATAAGATTCGATAGCACTTTGTATGCAGCACTTAGCAACGATATGCCCCTATAGTTTCTGCAATCCTCTATATCTACTTTTTTTAAATATTGGCACAATTATACTATTCTTCCATTGCTCTGGCATTTTCTCTTTGTTCCATATTGCTCTTATTAATTTATACATTTCGGCATATAGTGCTTCTCCTGCATATTTCAACATTTCCCCCATAATTCCATCTTTTCCGGGAGCTTTGCCATTTTTCATTCTATTTATTACTTCGGTTACCTCATCGTACGTTGGTTCTAGACTGTTTTCATCCTCATCCACTTCCCCCGTGTGTGCCTCTTCGACCTCATTTTGCTCTCCAATAATTGACTGGAAGTGCTGCCTCCATATTTCCTTTATTCCGCCCAGGCCATCTCCCCCTTCCTGGTCACTCTTTCTTTTATCTACTCGCGCTTTTGGTTTATATCCCCTTTTCTGCTGTCTAATTCTTCGATAAAAGCTTTTCATATTATTTCGTTTGCTGTCTTCTTCCAATTCTTCCATCATCTTATTTATCCACTAATTTTTCTTTTTCTTTGTCATTGTTCTCACCCTATTACGCATTTCTTTATAATTCTCCATAACCGCAGTACTATTTGTTCTTATCCATTTAATTCGTTCTTCATTTTTTTGCTTTATCATATCTTCACATTGACTATCGTACCAGGTTTTTCGAGAACTACTCTCTCTTTTTCCCACAGCCACCTCCATACCTTTCTCTATGGCCTGTTCTATATTCTTCCATCCCCATTCAATATTTTCTTCGACTTCCCCAGCTTCCAATTCAATTTCTATTGCTTCTGCATATTTTTCTCTTACTTTCTCCTCACGAAACCTGTCCATCGCCCATCCCTGGTTCTTCTTCTCTGTTCTCTGACTGCTTCTTAATTTTTGGTTCACTCTAGCTACCACCAAATAATGATTCGTATCAATGTTTGACCCTCTGTATGTTCGCACATCTCTTATTGATTTCTCATACTTCTTAGACACCACCACATGATCTATCTGGTTTCCTTCATCGCTTCTGCCCCCTGGCCTCACCCATGTTATTTTGTGTTCTTTTTTATGTTCAAATTTCGTACTGCTCAATACCATATTCATACTTGCCACCAGTCTACTCAGCCTGTGGCCATTTTCATTTGTGTCATTGTGAATGGAGTACCTCCCAGCAACCTCCGCCAAATAGTTTTCCCTTCCAATTTGGGCATTAAAATCTCCTGCCATTAATAGCATATTATATATATTTTCACATATTTCTTCTAATGCGAGATAGAATGACTCCTTCTCTTCCTCTTTAGCATCCTCTGTAGGTGCATACACAGTAATTATCGATACATTTACTGTTTTATTTCTGACTCTCATGTATGCCATTCTACCATTCCTTGGGCTAAATCGCAGTACATATATTCTGCTTCAGCGTATTTTTAATGAGGAATGCAACTCCATTTCTTCCTTGTTTGTCGTCTCCTGAGTATAATATGCTATAATGTTTACCATCTATCTCCCCTGTACCCCCCCAACGTGTTTCTTGTATCAGAGCTATATCAATATTATACCTTCTCAGTTCTTCTTCCAATTCCAACATTTTACCTTCAATCAGCAGTATCCTTACATTCTATGTACTATGAAAATACGTTGCTTCTTCTTCCGTTTTTTTCTCTTTATCCCATATTCCAATATCGTGTCCGTTTTCATTGCGTTCGCCAACTCTCTTCCCTCTTCTCCATCCTCCCCTAGTTTTTTGGCATGTCTTCATATTTCAACCTTCCAATTGTTTTGTCCCATACATATACCTTGTTGTCTATAGTTATTTTCTGGTATCCCACTCTTATTCTTTTTCCCGCCTCCCTTTCTTCCTTTCCTATATTTCTGATGCTGCTCTGGATGTCCCTTTCCTTCTTGGTGAGGTCATTATCAATATATACCTTTGTTCCAATCAGTTTTCGTTTATTCCTCATAATCTCAATTTTGTTATTCCAATGTTTAAACTTCACCAAGACATTTCCCCCTGCCAGCTTTACCACATCCTCCGTCTCTACTTGAACTCCAACACTAGCGTTTATAAATGTTTCTATTTCTTTCAAATTGATTCCAAATTGCGCTCCCTTGATAATTATGTTGTTTTTCTTGTTCCTCTTTTCCTGTTGTTCCATTTTTTCCTCCAGGTTGTCTACTCTTTTCAGTATTTCAATCTTCTCAATCTCCTATTCTTTATCTCTCTGCTCCATCCTCACTTTCAGTTCCTTTATTTTGCCTCTCATTTCCCTCACCTCATTCATCATAGTTTTCATCATATCCTTTAATTCTTCCATCTCTCTATCCTCTATTATCTCTGGCACTGTATACTGTTGCTGCTTTTGTGGTAATCTTTGTATTATTTTGCTTTTCTTAAAGATTTCTATTTCTTTCTGAGGGCTGGAATTACTGCCAAGTTTTTCTCTTTTCCGCTTAATACTCTCTACACATCACTTGCACTTTTTGCTCTTAGTCTTGTTTCCGTTACTCGGGCGATGTCACTCGCACTATTAAGCCAACCATACGCGACTGTCCGTTTGGGAGCTTACAACGCACGCACGTCCGAATCAACCTCTATGGCCCGAATCGACCTCGCAGAGTCCACTCTATAAATTGTTAATATCTACTCGATCTACTCTATGCCTATAACGCAAGCTACGAACACGAACTGTTCAGAAACAGTTGGCAACACTGCACGACTGCTCTGTATGCGAAAATAGTCCTTAGAGTTTGACAACCGGTCACGCAAACACTTATATTTCTAGTCTTACGTATCACTCAACGGGCACTCCGCTACAATACTTTTCTCACACGTAAACTACTAACACTACCGACACCATTCGCTATTCTCCTATTCCTGATTTGTTATTCAGAATACACTTAAATTCAATTGCAAACGCAAAGCAAAAACAGCTGTGCTCGTCGACAACGACACATCATACATATCTATCTATCATACATATGTATTCTAATAACACTAATATATTTATTTTCCTTCGTTATTGAATTGAAATCTAAAGATCTCTTCCATTTCTTAGTGACTTAGGCGCCTTCTCTGACTCGTGTCGGATTAACTGCCATTTTTTCACATTCTTGCGGCACTCTGCAGCGGAATGATTTATGAGCAAGCTCACTTTATGAAATCCTGTGTCGGTTTCTCGGATATCCAAATTGTTGGTTTTCGAATATCCGTATAATGGGTTTTGACATTTACTTGAATACCTGGTTTTTCAGATATCCAAATAATATATTATTTGGATAATAATATATTATTTGGATATCCTTATAATATAGTTTTGGAATATCCATATAATATATTTTTCGGATATCCATATAATATATTTTTCGGATATCCATATAATATATTTTCCGGATATCCGAATAATCGGTTTTGGCAATTACATACTTGGATACCTATCCTGTTTTATCTGAAACCGGGTTTTAAAACATTTATGCACTGACAATACAAAAGAAGTTAATTTTATTGCAAGCGCGAAGATAACCTCATAAAAGCCTAAAAGATTCTTTCGATACTTTCTAGCTGGCAGCGAAGGTGACATAGCCGGTTCAAGTAGCGAAGGAGATGACCACAATCGAGTTCTTTCTCTAGAAGCCTCGGGTACTTGTTCGCCCTTTGGCCGCCGTCAGTTCCCTCGTGATTCAGGCTGCTACGACGCCTCTTTGAAAAGCTCCCGCCAAACACATCTGTCTCCTCAAGGCGAATCGGACACTAGCGACAATACGACCGGTTTCTCAGACACCACAAACAATTTAGATTCCATAGTAGAACAGTGCAATAACGAAATTTTGGCGAGAATGCGACAGGCTCAGAAGAATTCCTTGAATCTCAAAGAAGATTCGATCTACCAGCCGAATATTCCCAACAACATACCGAATTCTTCCAGTACGGAGAAGTTTCAGAGGAAGACGAAAGATTCGTATGTAAGTGTCCACGGGCAAACCACGTTAGTAGATCCGTGTCGTAGGAATGTGCTAAACCGTTCGAGTGGCCGAAAGTCAAATTTAGAAGACGCTTGCGAAACGGATCAAAAATTCACCATGGTTAAATATGTTGTAGGAGGCGGCCCCGATCTAGGTGACAGCGGTAACACCGTCATGTTACTGGGAAAGGGAGGCTGCTTGAGCGAGAAGTCCAGTGATTCTGGTGTGAGTAGTAGTTCTCTTTCGTCTGCCAATCCGAAGGAACATCGGCAACCCGTCCTCTCTCAGAATATCACGGAAAATCCCACTCACGGGATGCTGAATTTTTCCAGCTGTGCCAATCGTACCACGTCCAATACTGCCAATAAAACTGCTCTTGGCCTCACCGACAGAGGCTCGGATAAAGCCACTCAATGAACATTCGTCGTTTTTCTTTTCACCTCACCGATTATTATTATTTATTTCTATTTATTTGTTTTTTATCTGTAGGGGCAGCCATTTGCGGCAATTTTTTTTAAACATCTCGCTTTTGGTGCATATACGACAAAAAAAGTTATTATGAAAATTGAAGAGAACTAAATTTGCTGCAAATTATGTTCTGTACATTTTTATCGTGAAGTTACTTGTTTCGGTGTACCAGGCTAGTGAACTTGAAGCATAATTTTTTTGAACGCAAAACGCAATTTTCTATCAATTTCCTGAAATTAGATCTGACGGTGCACCTACGTTATTAATGTGGCAATAATGGAAAGGGTTGTCGCAAGAGCTGCGGGTACTAATAATGAATTAGTAAGAGCGGAAACAGACTGTTTGTATAATAAACTTTTTTAACTTTAAATGATCGTGATAGCAACTGAGATTTACGAATCAAACTTTTATCTCTGTTGTGGTAGGTTTAAATAAATGTATATATAAACAATTTAACATAACGCAAAGTGTAAATGATGTAAATATTATTTATTTTTAAAGGCAACTAGTCTGATTTTATTACCTTTATTTGTATGTAACGCCGCTTTATTACTAGTAATAATCAAATTTAGGAACTTTTTTATTATTGACTGGAATTACGTGTATTACGAAAAATTTAATATACGCATATCATCTGTTGTACATGTTACATGTAATTAGGAGTGTTATACATGTCAGTCAATAAATAGAACAATTTATTAATCAAGAGTGTTTGTGTATACCTTTCCACTATTTTATCCTCAATTTATATTATGGGAGTGGCTACTGCTCCGTCCGACGATTACTTTAAATTTTGTTCGGAGACGGTACACCGGAATAAAGGCAGCTACAATCAAACGAGAGCGGACCCGAGAACGATAACGGGAACGGATCAAAAGTTAAATATCATGGTCGCAAACGGCGAGATGCACAATAAATTTGCGTATTACGAGAACGAAAAAAGCCTCGGAAACGGGAACGGAAATCTTAACTAAGATTCAACTGTATCGTTCCCGTGCAGCTTACAGCCAATGAGAGCGCCAGTACTCGCGCTGTAGTGCAGTGATTCCATTATATCGTTGACTGATAATCAAGCTATAATTGAAGAAATTTGAAAAATGACGATTTTTAACGCCTAATATCTCGAAGATGGTGCACTTTACACATGATATTTTGCATAAGGTGACCTTAAAATTCGATAAAAAATCTAAATCCGTAATAAAAATGCGGGCATTCCATATTAAAATAATAATTAAAATAATAATTAAAATAATAGAGTAGGTACTCGTTTCCGATATAACCGGAAGTTGTCGGGAGTTGAAAATATTTAAATTAGAATTGTCTAAGCCGAAAACTGTTGTGTTTTGTAACGGACCCTACCCCACCCTTGCAATTTTCTGCTCACCTGACTATCTACCTGCTCAGCGCTGATTAATTAACCTAATTAAAGTTTACCTAAATACCTGTCGAAGTGGCCACGTGATCGTCTATTACCTACGTTGTGTATTACCTATGCCATTACAGACCCCATTACTTTGATAAGAAAGAATCACAAGCGAGGATGTTAATAATAAACACAAACAAAGTTAAGGCATAAAGGTTTATTTATATCTTTCAAAGCATTATTCAGAAATTATCCATAATCATTTTGGTACAAAATCAGATACGTTTACTGTTTGCATTATTCGGATATAAGACAAAGAGATATATAGGATTCTCTATTGGAATTAGTAAGTGTCTGACATTTTTACCTACGGCCGACAATCAACCAGCGTATAATTTGCTTTGTCTGCTAATACTTATAACGTATTGTTTGTTTTACGTTTTAGTTGGTACTATTCTTTTTACCTTTATTTTGCGTATTGTTTGTTTTACGCTTTATTGGGTACTGTTCTTTTTACCGTTAATTTTGTGCATCACTGGCACGCTTTATTTGGGTACTGTTCTTTTTACCTTTATTTTGCGTATTATTTGTTTTACGCTTTATTGGGTACTGTTCTTTTTACCGTTAATTTTGTGCATCACTGGCACGCTTTATTTGGGTACTGTTCTTTTTACCGTTAATTTTGCGTATTATTTGTTTTACGCTTTATTGGGTACTGTTCTTTTTACCGTTAATTTTGTGCATCACTGGCACGCTTTATTTGGTACTGTTCTTTTTACCGTTATTTGGCGTATTATTTGTTTTACGCTTTACTTGGCACCTTTCTTTTACCATGGACTTTGCAAATTACAGGCAGGACAGTTAGGCGTCAATAGATCAGGATCGACAATATTTGTCAACTCAAATTTAAACAATTATACATCCTTTGTCTCCAATGCGGTTACAGAACATATGACAAATAATAAAATGGTTTACAATAACATACCTGTAATATTCAGCACTGATTACACTTATAATTAATTACGGTGTTCTATATTAAATCCCATTTATAATTACTTGAATTACAACATAAAAAAACGTAGTTTAGCGCGACTTTAAAAGCATACGTAGTCTTCAGCTTCGAAAGACAGACCACCTCTCTCGATCGCTAAAAAACCTCTGTCCCTTGCCTAACTAACTTTCCCCGCATCTCTCTAGTCTGGAGCGTAACCTTCTGAACCTACTTTTGTTTATGTCTGCATTCCAGGGAACGCAACTTTATAAGTATATAGGCTGTCCCGAAAATAACCTGTTGAAATAAAATAGGCATTTTGAAGTATGATTGAAGTATGATTAAGTAATGGACTTCCTAATAATGGGAATTACAATGACAAAGACTAAAATTAGCTAACTTACTCACTAATGATGATTCAGTATTCACCAATGAGATAGCAGAGAATAATTTACATTATAAGACAACTAGAACAAGCACTCTCTGAGATCTCACCGCTCGAAGGGAAAACCTTTTGTATTTCTCTTATATTTTGGGAAAACCTCTTGGGAAAAACCCATTTATCTTTATTAGGTGAAAACCTTCAAGTGAAGTCATCAGCGTCTAAGAACCTAACCCTTTCTTTGCTTTTGGCTAGCTATTTAACGAAACGAACTAGGCAACCCAACAGGCATTCCTAAAACTTGGTTATGCAACCAAACATACACCGGTTGAGTAGACTGCGATCCCTTTCAGTTTTCAGTTTTTAATTCGCTGCCGTTTCTGAGAAAAGTTTAACCGACCGTCTCCGTGAATCACCCTGTATACTAACATTAAAAATTCCATCGATGCAAAGATAAATTGCTCACCTGAATCAATTTCCATTTCGAATACTCTTATTTACTTTTAATTTATTTAGTTAGTTCTTTGGTACCTTTTACAGAATTTGCTATATGCCGCCAAAACGAATACAAATAACTGTTGATTTATGTATATCAAAAACCTCTAGCGCCATCTGTATGAGTGCTGTATTACTCAGTAGGAACAATAAAAAGGTAGTCTTACACCGACAGCTCAAACGGAAGCACGTGTTTTATTCTCCCCAATTCAAGAGGTTATCGGCCCAGACTCGCTTATTTTTATGCCGAAAAAGTGAATTACGTGCAGTTGTTTTATTGTGTTTTACGCATTCCGTTAGTAGTGAGCTGAAAAATGGCGGTTAATTACATGTCCAGCGTGCCGAAATTGTTAGGCAGAGAGAATTATGACGAGTGGGCGTTCGCAACGGAAAATTTTCTTGTTCTCGACGGTTTATCGAAGTGCATCGATGGCAGTGAGACAGATACAGAAAAGATTGTGAAGGCAAAAGCGAAACTAGTGTTGACGATTGATGCATCATTATTCGTGCATGTGAAAGAAGCAAAAACCGCGAAAGAGTTGTGGGACAAATTGAAGTCGTTATATGATAACTCGGGTTTCACGCGAAAAATTGGTTTACTTCGGTCGTTGATATCGTTACGTCTAGAAAATTGTGATTCTATGGAAAATTACATAAGCCAAGTGATTGAGACTGCTCAGAAATTGCGTCGTACGGGCTTTAATATCGACGAAGAATGGATTGGATCGCTGTTGCTAGCCGGATTACCAGACAAATTTGCTCCAATGATAATGGCCATAGAGCACTCGGGAATTGCGATAACTACAGATTCCATTAAATCAAAACTTTTAGATGTGCAGTTTGAGAAGTCACGGACAGGTGATGTGCTTGTCAGCAAAACGTATGATTCCAGGAATAGACCGAAAGGTGGCAGCACCCAGGAAAGAAAAGATGTCAGATGCTATCGATGTAAACAATTTGGACATTTTAAAAGTAGATGTCCTAATGGCCCAAGTGAAAATAAAAATCACAGTCCGAAGCAAAAGGCATCAGGAGCTTTTAATGCTGTATTTTTAAGTGGTCAGTTTAATACCAACGATTGGTATGTTGACTCAGGAGCCAGTGCACATTTAACTGCAAGAAAGGATTGGTTGGAAAATGTGAATACTGATTCTGAATTCCCTGAAATTATGATAGCAAACAAAATAACAATTCCAGTGTTATGTGCGGGAGAAGTTAATGTTAGAACTGTAGTTGGAGAACAGAAGCATGATATAGTAATCCAGAAAGCTTTGTATGCACCAGAACTTACTACAAATTTGCTTAGTGTAAGTCAGCTTATAAAAAATGGTAACAAAGTTCATTTTAAAGAAAATTGTTGTAAAATTTACAACAATCAAAACATTTTGGTTGCAGTAGCTGATTTAGTTGAGAATGTTTATAGGTTAAACATTGACAAATCACAACGATGTTTACTAGCGGCTTCAGTAGTGAACGATGTTGTATGGCATCGTAGATTTGGACATTTAAACTATAAAAGCCTTCAACAAATGAAAAATGGTGGTGTAGATGGTCTTATTAGCAGTGGTGATTTTAAAAGAAAGAATCCTTGTGAAGTTTGCTGTGAAGGGAAGCAGTCGAGGCTACCGTTTAAGCACACAGGAACAAGAGCCAGATCTTTTTTAGAAGTTGTACATGCTGATCTCTGCGGGCCCATGGAGACAAAATCTATTGGAGGTTCGCGATATTTTTTGCTGTTCGAAGACGATTTTAGTCGTATGACGTTTGTATATTTTTTAAAGACCAAGGATGAAGTGATCGACTATTTCAAAGAATTTAAAAGTTTGGTGGAAAATCAAAAGGATGCAAAAATTAAGACCTTAAGATCAGATAATGGTGGAGAATTTTGTAGCAATGAAGTGGAGAGATTTCTAAGAAAGTGTGGTATAATTCACCAAAAGACTAACCCATACACTCCAGAACAAAATGGAATGTTGGAGCGGATGAACAGGACAGTAGTGGAGAAGGCAAGATGTCTGCTTTTCGAGGCCAAGTTAGAAAAAAGGTTTTGGGCAGAAGCAGTGAATAGTGCCATATATTTGAGAAATCGTTCTGTTACATATGGACTGGAGAATAAAACACCGTATGAGATGTGGACCAAAATAAAACCTGATGTTGGTAATATTAAAATTTTTGGAAGCGAGGTTATGGTTCATACCCCAAAGCAGAAGCGTGAGAAATGGGACAAAAAGTCAAAGAAAATGATTTTAGTTGGTTTTGGTGAAAACGTGAAAGGTTATAGACTTTATGATCCAGTTCGAAATAAAGTAATAACAAGCAGAGATGTGGTGATCATGGAAAATGTCACAGAAAGTATCGATGTGGTTGTCACGACTGATTGCAATGAGAATTCAACCAAAGAAGCTGTGGAGAAACCAGATTCAGTGGGGGATGATGGTGCAGAAAAGGCAAACAGTGTGTTAGAGGAAGAATCAGCAAACAGTGAGTTGTGTGACAGTGAAGATAGTGATTATGTGCCACCACGTGAAGAAAATATACCAAGTGCGATTCGAAGGTCAGAAAGAGGAGGAAAACCTAAGAGCTTTGAAGACTACGTTACATATATGTGTATGAGCGAGAAAGAAGATTTAAGTAGTGATCCTTTGACAGTTCAAGAAGCTTTATCAAGACCTGAGGGAAAGCAATATCATTGGCAGTGTGCCAAAAGGGTGTTAAAATATTTGCAGGGTACAAAAATCCTGAAGTTAAAATTTAAAAAGGAAAATGCAGATCTAGAGGGTTTCGTAGATGCTGATTGGGCAAACAATCACGAGGACAGGAAATCCTATACAGGGTTTGTATTCAAACTCTCTGGCTCTGCTATATCATGGGAAAGTAACAAGCAGAAAACAGTTGCTTTATCGAGCACAGAGGCGGAATATATGGCCTTGACAGAAGCCTCTAAAGAGGCTATATATTTTAGAAATTTGTTAAAAGAATTAACAGGAGAAATTAATTCTATAACTGTCTACAATGACAATCAAAGTGCTCAAAAATTAGCAGTCAATCCAGTATATCACCGTAGATCAAAGCACATAGATGTTAAACATCATTTTGTACGTGAGGCTGTTTCTAATAACTATGTAAAAATTTTGTATCTTCCTACTGATGAGATGACGGCTGATATTCTAACTAAGGGTTTACCCACTAAGAAACATGTTCAGTTTACAGAAAACTTGGGTTTAGTTTAAGAGTATTATAGACAAATTTTTGATATAAGTGGGGGTGTTGATTTATGTATATCAAAAACCTCTAGCGCCATCTGTATGAGTGCTGTATTACTCAGTAGGAACAATAAAAAGGTAGTCTTACACCGACAGCTCAAACGGAAGCACGTGTTTTATTCTCCCCAATTCAAGAATAACTAATCAACACAAATGTCAAAAAAGTCACTAGTTAAAAACTAATATCCCTAACGGCCTACACGGTTGCCAAGTTGGGCGATAAACCGCGGCTATAAAAAATACGAATTTGCCGGTACTTTTTTTAAAATTCGGGAGATAAGTGGCGCGTCACAAACGTCAGATTTTCATTCCAAACAAAACAAAGCCACGTGCTTTCTGACGTTTTAACCTAACCTCTGAAATATAATTATAATTACATATAGTTGTTTTCAAGTTTTTATGCGTAAGCCCAACACACAAATTGAAAATAAATTGTTTTCACTGCAAAACGTCTATAATTATATTGCAAAAACTAGTTTAAGACGTTGTAAATAATATCGATAAACGTCAAATGGCACGTGCTTTTGTTTTGTTTGGAATGAAAATCTGACGTATGACGGAGGCACTTAGGTCCCGAATTGCGGTAGGCGGCAAATTGGGCGGTTGGTAATAAAAATTTTACGATATTTGGGCTCTAGCTCTACAAAGTTTGTTAAGTAAAGCTTGGTTTATATAGAAAATTTAGCTTTAGATTTAAATTTTAGATTTAGGAATTTAGGATTAATATGGTTTATACAAATTTGAGATTTAATAATTTAAAGCCTGTATTTAGACCAATTTTGACAGAAAACGTCTGAAATGTGTGGTGTGGTTACCTGGTAGATTTCGCTGATGGATGTCCACGCATTTTTGACCACACGTTTGTCTTTGTGGTTTGGACTTTTTGTGTCGTATGCAAATTGTCTCACCGTATCAATTAAGGACCGTCATCCATCTTTTCATTAGTTATTTCTGTTTACAACCTAGGAAGTACAAACTACTGTCAAACCATAACCTGGAAAACCCTAGAGCCTAGAGGCCTAGAGCACCTCTCTCCTGCGATTTGCCTTATTAACGGATGTGCGCATCCGCTAGTTTGATTTAGCCGCAGAATTTAAGGTAAAAGTCAAAAGTTGGTGAACTTAAGCATTAGCGCCTAATGTTAAATCTAAATCTGTCTGAACAGTTAAATGCACTTCCAAACGTTCAACTTTCCTACAGCTAAAGCTAAATTTAACGCTAAATTTGCTGTATAACCCAAGCTTTAGTATCACAGCATTTTAGAATGCGCACAACAAAAGCTTACTTCAGCGGTTCACCGTGCTTCAGTATGAGACGGCGAAACAAGTGCGCCGACTCTAAGGCTTGAGTCACACGAGCGTTTTAGTAACGTACCTTATAACGGACGTTGTGACGTACGTTGCTGCATTATACTAACATAAATGTTACCAGTCACATTAACAACGTACGTTGGATTTAGCGTCCGTTCAACGCTGACTACGGACGAGATATGCTACAACGTACGTTAAGGAATGTGACGGACGTAGTAGCGTACAATATGAACATATTTATCAAGGCACACGGTCGACAGTTAACGTCCGATGTCTGTCTACGAAGACGGAAATTATCAGTAAAAATATACGTCATATCACCTCAAGATGCCATTAAATTATTAATAACAGAAGTAGAAAAGCGGCCAACATTGTGGTATTGTGGAACGTATCTTTTAGCGATTTTACAGATAAGAATATAGATAAAAGAATGACTTGAAGTTACAAAATTATTAGTAGAAGACGTTCAATGTGTAAAAAGCTTCTCGCAATATTCTTTCGCTGTTTATAAGATGCACCCACCATTTTCGCCATTTAGTTCTTTTTTTCGTATTTGCAGAAATAAATAAACAACAACTGCAGTTTCCACGACGTTCATTTCGAAGATCACACAACACTAACGCTCTGTGTGACCACGATATCAACGCACGTTAAAAACAACGCCCGTTATAACGTACGTTACTAAAACGCTCGTGTGACTCAGGCTTAAGTTTACCGTGCAGAGTGCACTTTGTCTGTGGTCACCGTGTCACCGAATGTACTATTTCTGTTCTATAAATAATTCTATAGTATGCGCGTGTTCCGTGGTTGTGTCTATGAGGAAGGGATAAATCGCCACCCATGTGGATCGATAGTAAACTAATAGTAGCTCCCCAAAAAACTAAAGCTGAGAACGCTTTTTTAAAACAGACCCTTCACTTGCCCTTTCGCACCAGACACACGCAATTTTTGGCAAAAATATGATGTAGAAACAAGCTAAAAATGCGAACCTTTGCGGGCGCAGAACTCGTGTAGCCGTAGGAGAACAATGTAGCAGCTCTGTACTATACCCGAACACCCACCGAGATCGTTGGCGATGTTTTCCAATAACGAATTACTTAAACGTCATTTTACTGATATAGTGTAAAGCTGACCGCACACAATCAATATCGTGATTTGATCAATAATACCGTGTTTTGATTGGTTAAGTAACGATATTGTCAATAATATTGATCGTGTGCGGTCAGCTTAATGGTCACGCCGCATGCGTATTGTATGTAACCGGGATCAGCGTGGGTGGCAATTTATCCCCTAATGTGTCTATGTTGGAGGAGAAGCTGTCATAATGTCAGTTTTGTATGCAGTAATTCTGTTTCCTGTTTGGTGTTTGCTAAATTGTCATTTGCCATTACCAATTGTTGTTTAACGTTTGACGCTAGAGACTGGTTTCAGAGATCTATGAGTAGGTAAAAGCGACCTAAGAGATGCTGTTTTTTGAATTAGGCGGTTTTGGGCTATCTTTTTCTTTACAGTTGTAATCAGGGGGGTTTCACTGTTATGCACGACCTTGAACTATGTTAGCTTCAGTTTCTGTAAACCGCTTTAGATGGCACTACGACTCTGACATTTGCCATCGAAACTCTGTATTACCGATTACGTGAAATTTTAATCCGAGGCATGCGCTTTGTTGTTATTTCTGTCACAACCGACATCGTCAGACAAAATGGAAAATTTAAAAATTGTGCGTTATTTCAGATATTCCGTGATTACGTTCACAGAACATCTAAATATGGTTACGTTTTCTCGATACGCAATAATATTGAATCAGAAATAGGTGCATAACAAAGAAATAATAATTATGCGCACAAAAAGCAGCAGGCCACGTATATATTTTAACTTCCGTCAGTAGGTACTTCTATGACATCTCTGCGAATGAGGAGTTTTTCCTCGGACATCTAAATAGCAGTAATGCGGCTGTGAAATCTGAATTGTCTTCCTTCAATGTCTCTCGGTGTTGAATTAATATGCTAAATTGCGCAAATTTTGTAATTAACGTTCACAAGTAAGTTTCATTTGATTTTAGTATTAGTTTGCGTGTGCTAAAGAATGCCTATTTCGCGTTCTTTAGAGTTATTTATGTTTCTACTTACAATGTAAAATGCTGATTAAATAAAATTGATGCCTACATTATAAGCATGGATAGTCTAGTTTTCTTTAATTTAGTTGGATTTTTAATATTAATAAAAATAAAGTTTAAATTTCAATTCTATCTACGTGCGCTTGTACACAATTGGTTCTTGTAAACAGCTAGAGATGGCGCTAAACGCGGTTCCTACTTTTAACATTAAGCTGCGCGTTCTTATTTAGGTGTTCTGTGGTTGTAATAGGTATATGCGGTTTTCACTTTTCAACTGTTGGCAACCCTGACTGCCTAAAACATTACTAGATGAATATCAAATATTCCTAACTGTCGTAGGTCCGTTCTCGCTTCTCGTTTAATTCGGGAGATAAGTGGCGCGTCACAAACGTCAGATTTTCATTCCAAACAAAACAAAGCCACGTGCTTTCTGACGTTTTAACCTAACCTCTGAAATATAATTATAATTACATATAGTTGTTTTCAAGTTTTTACTCGTAAGCCCAACACACAAATTGAAAATAAACTGTTTTCACTGCAAAACGTCTATAATTATATTGCAAAAACTAGTTTAAGACGTTGTAAATAATATCGATAAACGTCAAATGGCACGTGCTTTTGTTTTGTTTGGAATGAAAATCTGACGTATGACGGAGGCACTTAGGTCCCGAATTCGGGAGATAAGTGGCGCGTCACAAAGGTCAGGTTTTCATTCCAAACAAAACAAAGCCACGTGCTTTCTGACGTTTTAACCTAACCTCTGAAATATAATTATAATTACATATAGTTGTTTTCAAGTTTTTACTCGTAAGCCCAACACACAAATTGAAAATAAACTGTTTTCACTGCAAAACGTCTATAATTATATTGCAAAAACTAGTTTAAGACGTTGTAAATAATATCGATAAACGTCAAATGGCACGTGCTTTTGTTTTGTTTGGAATGAAAATCTGACGTATGACGGAGGCACTTAGGTCCCGAATTGTGCAGCTGGTATGCTGTCGTATCTGTAACCATTCTCGGGGTTGCTTCCCGTAATCGTTCCCGGATCCGTTCTCGTTTGATTGTGCAGCCGCCTTAAGCCTGAAACTGGCTTCGTTGCTATGATACCGGCTTTCTGATTGGTTGTGTCATAGCAACCAAGTCGGTGTCGGACTTAATCCCGTGTTGCTTTCTTTGAAAAACCGGGCCTTGGTGTTGTTAAAAGGAATGAGGACAAAAGCTGCCATGATTTTTATTGGCACGGCTAATCCGAGTAGTATAAATATTAACAATGAGTTGAACATGGAACTTCTCTTCTATCATCAGTATCTTTTCATTTACTCTATAGTTAATCTAACCTAACTTTTAGTTGTCAAAAGTTGTCCCAGTTACAGAAGAAAATATTGCGCTTTGAAGAAAATTTCCAATTATTATACACAAATCAGTTTCTCCAACTGATAATGTTAAGAAATTTTCTAAATATCACTTCGAATATCTTTAAAACTGAACATTCGTTGCGTCTCTCAAAATGTATTCAAACTTCGTACAGTACAAAGCAGACTTGTACTTTTCAGCAAGAGTTTACAGTGTCTCCATTTTGCACTTTAACAGTTAGCTGTCCATTTAATGTTATAATAAAACCTTTAGATGTGTTCGACTATCCAAATGCGGATAAATTATTTGTTAAACTATTTACGGATAAGTCTGAATCAAATGTGGATTTGGAGTGCGTTCAGAATAAGGATAGTATTCAAGTTTCTAGTACTAACAGTGATTTAAACGTGACATGTTTGATAGATGCTCCAGTTAAAGCTAGTAAGTGTATTTGCCGATATATTTTCAGTCTGCACGACTTTTTTCATAGACATTAGTTTACATGGACAAGACGGCTCAGTGGACATTGGTAGTTTCCATAATGACTTTCTCGAAGTAACTACTACATTAGGGAATATTACAATAGATAAGTTTTTAAGTGATAGAATTAAGTTGGGATCAATAAATGGACGTATTACTTGCAAGAACGTCACTCAGGCTTCAGATATTAATTTGTGTTCGAGTTTTGGGGTAGGTTATGCATCTTTTGCCCTACTACACGTACATTTCTTCTGTATATTTACTAGGATATTGTAACTGATAGAATACAAGGTGTAAAATTGAATGCAAAAACAATCACCGGAAACATTTTTGTTGAATCATTATACTGCAACGATAGTCATTTTAAAAGTAAGAATGGCGATATAAATTTAAACAATGCCCACAAAAAATGTTCCATTCAAATAGAAGAAAAAGGAAATTTAAATTTGAGTAAGCAGTCGCTTCGATTGAATCCCAAAACATTTACCGAATTTTTCTTAGAAGGTTTTGATGGATGTCTTGAAGTCACGATGAACAACGGTACAGCCGATATTCTTTTGACAAGAATATTAGAAGAATCAAAAATTGAAATTGAAAACGAAGGCGTTTTAAAACTTAAATTAATGGACGATTGCTTAAACGATACAAAGTTCACTGTAGCGGCAAGTAAATGTGATATACACGATAGTATATCAAAGACGAAGACTGAATCCAGTAACACAACTATTTTAGTGCCACGAAATATAAGTCAAAATACTTGTCTTGTTAACTGTAAGCAAAGTACGGTAGAAATAAAACCAGTCACTTTTATGGAGATGTTTAATTTAAGAACTAAAAAATAAATTGTATATAAACCATACAGTTTTATTTACCCCGTTTTCCTTTCTTCCCCTTCTTGTTCTTCTTCTTTTTCTTCTCGGCCAGCTTCCGTGCCTTCAAAATTTGATCTTTCGATTTCATCTCATTTTTAATTTTCTTCTCTTTCAACTTTTCGTTATGTCTTGACCAATGAGTATTTGGTTTTGCTTGAACTAAAAAAATCTTTAAAAAAAATGCCGATTAAGATTTTAAGACAAAAAACCTTTTCGTCTTGGCTTCTCTTCTTCATCGTCCGATTGCTCGTCTTCCCCCGCTTTAGTCTTTTCTTTCCATTGCTCATAGCGATTAGTTTTATAAGTGGCAGGGATCCAAACGCCAGATTCAGTTCGAATTTTTCCCACTTTAGAATCCTAGTAAATTAAATAATTAGCAACACAATAATGCCAAGGGAGTAAAGATTGTACCGCATTTACTCCAACTAGCTTCTTTTTCTTTCTGTCCCATTTTAGCAGCTGCTTCGACTTTTTTATTAATTCACTAGAATCACCGACTAAGTCGAGTTGAGCATCTTTCGCTTCACGTTGGAAGTTATTCACGGTCAATCTATTAATTTTAGAAGCCTTTACTTGATGAAAAACCATAAAAGGACAAATGGGACGACACTGAACATATTTTAGATAATGGAGCAAAAACAATCAAAACGATAAAATAAATGATTTTGCCTTTACTACAACTGATGCCTTGGGTACCTACATTTTCCACAAATAGAAAATAACGGTAATCCAATGAGTAAATCCGTAAAAGAAAATTGCAAATTGCAAAGTGCTGCTTCTTGTTACAATAGCATCGAGAATAATATTGTTGCGCAACATCTTTTGAACTAAAGCCTTGTCCACACTTCACTAGAAGTATCTGGAGAACTAAAAAAGATATTGATTTGAAATTTTAGCTGTGGCCGAAACCGGGTCGGATCTATTTAATGAAAATATTTTCAAAACGGTGGCATTTCCGGGAATACCGGAAGTTGACACGAACTTTGTTATCTTAAGTGGAATGCTACCATTTTCTATTTTTTTTTAGATTCCACGGAAAATTTTAATGCCAATTCAATAAAGGTTCGCTATGTCTAAAATTAATATTTTTGGAGATATAAATTTTTTTCTCAATATTTTGACAGTTGTGGTAGATTATGTAAAAATTAATATCTCGATAACGTCTAGCAGTAAGATGTTCGATTTTCTATGGTGGCAAGACGAGGTGTTGGAATTACTAATCAGGCAAACAAATTTTCAAAATCTATTACATAAAATTTTCTAATCAACGACATATGTTGATCACACATAAGTAGCAAAGAGTCATTTTTCTTAAATTGAATGATACCTATTTAAAGAAACCAATTTAAAAAAGTGAAAAAAAGCGCATTTAACAATGTATGATGTTTCTCTACCCAAAATGAATAGTATTTTAGATATCTACTAGATGGGGCGCCAGGTCATTGTTCTGCAGCAGTTACTAACGAATTATACCAGATGTTTGAAGATAGATTGATGGATTCGGCGTTTGGGTCCATAGAGTTGGCCTGCCAGGTCTCCAGACATTACACCGTTGGATTTTTATCTTTGGGGCCATATAAAGGATAAAGTGCATCAATATCCGCTCAACAACAGGGATGAATTGGTGGAAAGAATTGCTACAGCATTTGCAGGCTTAGTTCCTCATGAAATTCGTAGTGCTACTACACACGCCATAAATAAGCGAATTATTAAATGTGTAGAAGTTAATGGACTACATTTTGAACAGTTTCTTTAACATTGTTTTACTATCACGTACATACTTTATTTTTTATTTAGTTAAAATAAGTTCAGTGGTGGTAATTCAGGATATGTTCTATTAAATGTTCTGTATGTCCTGTTAATTATTTTATCGCATTTTCCATGAATGTTGAATAAATTCATAATATCCGAGTTAGAATAATTATCATTTGCCATATCCTATTCGTTAAACACCAACTGTACTAAATTACTAAAAAATACCGATTGATTTTATTAGACATTAATTTATTTGGGAAATTTGTGAATATTTTGTTTTGTCTACAAGCCAAGGTCTACTTACTAGAAGGCAGCGCTCTTCAATTTTGATCGATGAAATAAGAAAACAGAAAATATCTAAAATACTATTCATTTTAGGTAGAGAAACACCATACATTGTTAAATTCGCATTTTTTCACTTTTTGTAATTGGTTTCTTTAAATAGGTATCATTCTATTTAAGAAAAATGACTTTTTGCTACTTTTGTGCGATCAACGTATGTCGCTGATTAGAAAATTTTATGTAATAGATTTTGAAAATTTGTTTGCCTGATTAGTAATTCCAACACCTCGTCTTGCTACCATAGAAAATCGAACATCTTACTGCTAGTCTTTATCGAGATATTAATTTTTACATAATCTACCACAACTGTCAAAATAGGTATTGGAAAAAAATTCATATCTCCGAAAATATTAATTTTAGACATAGCGAACCTTTACTGAATTGACATTAAAATTTTCCGTGGAATCTAAAAAACAATTGAAAATGGTATCATTCTATTTAAGAAAAATGACTTTTTGCTACTATTGTGGGATCAACATATGTCGTTGAGTAGAAAATTTTATGTAATAGATTTTGAAAATTTGTTTGCCTGATTAGTAATTCCAACACCTCGTCTTGCCACCATAAAAAATTGAACATCTTGCTGCTAGACGTTATCGAGATATTAATTTTTACATAATCTACCACAACTGTCAAAATATTGAGAAAAAAATTTATATCTCCGAAAATATTAATTTTAGACATATATATATATATATATATAATCCATAACCCTGTATACCCGAAGGTGTAGGGAATATAATAAAATATAATTTCAGACGTTGCTTTCTCCATAGACAAACATCCTCCATCTCCGTTTATCCTGCGCCATATTCCTTGCTTCTTGTAATGTAATTTTTCTGTCCGAGAGCAATCCTTCAATATTCTCATCCCAAGTTCTCATAGGTCTTCCTCTTGCTTTTCTGTCTTGCCTTCTTGCTTCCCATATTCTTCTAACTGGTCTCTCGTTATTCATCCGGCTAATGTGTCCAAACCATCTCAATTGATTCTGCTCTATCTTCTCCAGCACTGGTTTCACTTGCAACCGTTCCCTAACATAGTCATTTCTAATTCTATCCATTCTTGTTATTCCCAAGACTCTCCTCAGATACTTCATCTCCATGGACTGTATTTTACTCTTCATATTCTTCGTTAGTACCCAACTTTCACTTCCAAAGGTTAGGACTGGTACAAACACGGTTTTGTATATACTCATCTTGGCCCCTGTCGACACTTCCTTTTTTCCTATGAATGAGTTCTTGAGGCTATGATATATTTTTGCAGCACTTTCAATTCTTGTATATATTTCAATGTCTTGGGAACCTCTACTATTTATATGAACCCCCAAATACTTAAAAGTGTCTACTTGTTCTATGACTTTATGGTTTATCTCGATATCTATACTTCTTGAAGTTTTGCCGCTTACCATGACTTTTGTTTTCTCTTCACTAATCTTGAGGTTTCTCTTTGACAACTTTTCATTCCATACTTCGAGATTCTTCAGTAGTTCTCTCTCGTTTCTTGCAAACACTACCAGGTCATCAGCAAAGGCACATGCAGAAAGCCATACGGGTTCTAGGTTTCTATGTCCAACGTAGAACTTTGTAGTTTCGTTCCTTGTTTCTTTCATTACGTCATCCATGACAATGTTGAATAAGATTGGACTCAGTACTCCACCCTGTCGTAGACCCTCATTTACCATAAACCCTCCTGAGACCATATTATCCGTTCTAACATGATTTTTGTTGTTTCTGTATAGACTCATTATTGCGTTTCTTAATTTAACATCCACTTTTCTTTTTGTAAGGCTAACTTGAATGACTTTTCTTGGTACTCTGTCGAACGCTTTTTCTAAATCGATAAATGCTTGGTATATTTCAGTTTTTCCATTTCGTGTTTTCTCCTTAACTTGTTGTAGGGTAAATATGTGATCCTGGATGCTTCTTCCTTTCCTAAATCCGCTCTGCAACTGTTCTAGTTGTAGTTCTATTTCTTTCGTCAACCTCTTTTCCAATACTCTTTCATAAACTTTCGACGCTACACATAGAATTGTAATCCCACGGTAATTATTACATTCTCTCTTATCTCCTTTCTTAAAAATTGGTACTATAACCCCGACTTCCCAATCTTGGGGTATCCTCCCTTCCTCCCAAGCCTTGTTACATATAACTGTCAATAGTTTTGTTCCACTTTCACCCATGTTCTTCAGCATTTCCCCAGTAATATTGTCATGGCCTGCAGCTTTCCCCTTTTTTAGCATCCTTACGGCTTCTCTCACGTCTGCCAACTCTATGGGGTTGTCTTCTTGGTGGTTTTCTGTTTCATCTAGATCTTCATAATGTCTATTGTCCAGGTCTTGTACATTTAATAGATTATCAAAATATTCTCTCCACCTCTCCATGATCTCACTCTTCCTCGTAAGAATTACCCCCCTCCGGTCCTTAATTTGCTTAATTGTTTGTTGTTTTCTATCTGACCTCAAGTTCTTCACCATTCTGTAAAATAATTTTCTATTTGTAAGATAGTCGTTTTCCATCTTTTCGCCGAACTCTTCCCATGCTTTCTTTTTTGCTTCCAACACTAGTTCTTTCACTTTTCTCCTCTGTTCCTTATATTCTTTATATTTGTCACTGTTTCCCCGATCAAGATACTGTTTCCATTTCTGTTTCTTTATTTTGACTTGTTCTTTAATTTCATTAGTCCACCAACGTGTTTGTTTTTTGCTTCGGTTAATTTTTGTAGTGCCACATACATCTCTCGCTGCATTCAGTACAACATCTTTAAAAATTTTCCATGCTTGCTCCACATTGCAGGCTTCTAGGTTAAGATTTTCCATTTTAGCACCTATTTTGGTGGCAAATTTTTCAGCTACTTCTTTTTCCGCCAGTTTATGTGATTTGATAACTTCCCTCGTAGTATTATTACTTATTCTTGGTGCTTGCTCCCTTGCATTTAGTTTTCTTGCAACATGCCCGTCAATAGTTGTCTTGGCTACCAACAAGAAATGATCGCTATTTATTTCTGCCCCTCTCTGACTCTGACATCCTTTATTTCCTGTCTATGTTCTTTGTTAATTATAATATAATCGATAATAGACATTTCGGCTCTTAACTTCTCTTGTGTACTTGTGGATCTGTTTGTGCTGGAAAAAGGTATTCATTATCAGAAAATTTTTTTGTATACAGAAGTCAATAATTCTTAATCCATTGTTGTTTCTTAATTTTTCGCTGTACATCCCCAGGACTTCTCCCGTTCTATCTTCTCCTGTTCTATCTTCTCCAATGCCTACTCTTCCATTTAGATCCCCCATTATACATATTCTACCTCGCAAATTGTCAACTACCACTGCCACTTCTTCCCAGAATTTGTCCTTATTTGCCATTCGGTGATCCTCGTTTGGTCCATATAATACAATTAAATTTAGTATGCCCTGTTTTTCGGTTTCCAACTCTATCTTTAATATTCTCTCTGTTATGCACTCCCACAACTTAAGATATTTTGTCGTATCTTGTCTTATAATGCAACCAACACCTCCTTTTGCTCTTTCATGACTTTTCACTCCACTCAAAATAAGTATGTGCCCGTTTTCCATTTCTACAACATCCCGTTCTTTTTTCTTAGTTTCTGTAATGGCTAATATATTAATACTCTCCTTCTCAAATTCTTGTATCAGTTCTTCCTCCTTCCCACTCAACCCCCTAATATTCCACGTCGCTAGAGTCCACCCCATTTTCTTATTCATGTCCTTATTCTTCGCAATTTTCGTCATCAATGTTTTCGTACCGGCACCGTTGTTTAGTTTTTTTGAGGTTCCCGCAGTCCCTAGTCTTCCTCCTTTCTTGTCCAACTGCCTCCTTTCTTTATTCCACTCCCATACCTCCTCGTTGATTATAAGTGTTTGGTACCCTATCTTAACTCGGTTTCCCTTAGCTCATTCTTCGCCCGCCAGTTTTCGAATACATCTCTCCACTTCTCTCTCCCTTTTAGTTCTATCCTGGTTTATAAATATTTTTTCCTCACTGTAAGTCCTGAGTCTGCTTTTATTTTTCAGTATTTCGATCTTATCTTCAACTTTTTGCAATTCTATGACACAGCTTTTAGGTCCTATTTTATATGCTTGTTTTATTTCAACGTTCAACTTTAGCCGTTCTTCGAAAAACTTAAACACCCCTTCTTTTATTTTAATTCCATCATTTGTGCCAATATTCATTCCCGTAATTACCAAATTATTTTTCCTCTCTTTCTTGTCAAGGTCTTCTAACCTATCATTGAGGCACTTGATTTCTAATTTCATGTCTTTGTTTTCATTTTTTAGTTTTTCATTTTCTACTTTTAAAGCATTCATATCCTCCCTGTACTGCTGTTGTTCTATTTTAATGTCATTGACGGATACCGCCAGGTCTTTTAACATTTGCATCACCCTGTCCAATTTATCGTCTCTATCAGGTTCACTTCCTCTCCTAGTCGGCGTTCTTTTAATTTTACTACTTTTTAAAAAGACCTCCCCTGCTTCTCCATTATCTCTTTTTCTTTTATTTTTGTCAGTGGAGTACTCGTCTTCACCGCTTGCGCTTGCCATTTTATTCGCAAATTTGCCTTCTTCCCTTTCGGTAATCGGCGGTGTCCCTTTCTAGGCACGGTCCTGTTCTTTTGCGAGTATCAAAAATACCGCGTTTGCCTATTCGATGTTTAAATTTCTTTATTTGTATATGTATTTATATTTCTTTTTTCCCCGTCCGGCTGATATTCCAAAGCACCTTGACCTTGAGTCGTTTTTCGTTATAGATAGCTACCAGATGATTGCAATTTCACTTTAAAATTCCTGCCTAATAGCAGGCTGAATGCTCTCGGAAATTATGAACTCTTATACTAACACCCTTTAACTTAGTTTATATTCCTATTTTGGCACTGTATTTCGAGATAATTCCCGTTTACACGAGTTTTATTATCGCCGCACACAACGCCACACTCTCACACGCACCGAGTTACTTTTGATACTTACTGACATAGCGAACCTTTATTGAATTGACATTAAAATTTTCCGTGGAATCTAAAAAAAAATAGAAAATGGTAGCATTCCATTTAAGATAACAAAGTTGGTGTCAACTTCCGGTATTCCCGGAAATGCCACCATTTTGAAAATATTTTCATTAAATAGATCTGACCCGGTTTCGGCCACAGCCAAAATTTCAAATCAATATCTCTTTTAGTTCTCCAGATACTTCTAATAGACGGTCAAAAAAAATCACCCTGTGTACTGCCACCCGAGTATAAGTGAATGATTCTAAGTACTCGACCTAAGTACCCCGTTCTGCCGATTTCCACCCAACTTCAGCACTTACTAACCCCCAACGAACTCATAATCCCCTTTTACCTCGTATTTATAACCTCAGTTGGCAATCATGGTTGTTTGTTTTTCTATGAAACACTCGGGTAAATTGCAAATCCTAAGTGTCTTCCATATAATGGCCCTTTCTATAAAATGAATATGTTTGATCATATTTGCTTTTGGCGTCCGTCTGACTATCTTTTCATTCCTATTTAGCTCCAGATTAGAATTTAGTAGTACTTTCAGGTGACAGTTATTGGTATATATTGCCCTATTATATTTTCCTGGCAATCCCTAATCATTTTAGTTGTCACGGGATATCGCATTATTCCTCTTATTAATGGTGCAATTAAATTAGCAAACTCACGCTAAGATGAGTCAAGTTTCTGTTATATAACATGTTGAATGTTATATTATTAAGTGTGGACAAAATTTTATCAACTCGAGATGGATAATTCCTAGCAAGTTATAAGGCAACATCAACTTTGCACATTTCACCAGACTTTTAAAGAAAATAGCCCCGCCTTCGTAGGCAAACACCTGCTTGTTTGTGAAGCCGACATGATGAACGTGTTTATTTTATTACTCACCCCTCTTCAGTGTGCTTGTCAGATGGTGCATACGGAATATAATTATCGTCCTTGACTTTCTTGACCTTCTTCTTATACAAGTCTTCAATTTTTCGTTTCTTTGGAAGCACCACTTTAGTAAAAGCATTTTCTATATCATTTTTACTGCTTTCTTCAAGGGTAACATCCTTTCCCGAATACCTTCTGCTTTCTTCCTCCGCTTCTCTCTCTTCGACTTTACGATGATGAGCTTCAATGTGGTCCTTATGAAAAGCTCTTTTGGCCTTCATTACCACATAATCTTGGGACTTATTTTTCCCGCATATTTCAAATATCGTCTAGGCAAGAAAACAATCAATTTAAACCGAAAATCATAGTTTTAAAACATACTCCATGAGGCCTGTAGCTTTTCATTTGATCCAAAATATTTTCTCTATCCATTTCTAAATTTCCGTTATCAGAGTGAAAAACAGGTAAAGTACCGCATTTGTTTATGTTTAATTCTTTTACTCTTCTGCTACTATCTGACGAAGCTGTTGGCCTGGATCGGACGTATTGCAAATAAGCATTCTCCGACACCTGTTCTTGACTAGCCTATTTGATGAATTTGGAAATAATTTCAACAGAAGGAATTTCTATAATGTACTTACTAAATCGCCGTTGTTTTCTTTCGCTGTTAAAAGACTGGCATGTTGTTCTTCAATTAAAGATTGGGGTATGCGACCAATGTTACCTTCTTCCTTAGAATCAAAACCAACAAGAGAAACAGCCTTTCCCAAAAATAAATGTAAGTCGAACAAGTAAGGATATTCCTCAGGGGCTACTAAAGAATACGCCGTTCCTGACCTTCCAGCTCTCGCACACCTCCCTAAGAACGAAATACAACTTAAAACTTATGTACAATCATTCTGGAATCTAGAACTCACCTACTCTGTGGACAAACAGCTTCGACTTTGCAGGAAAATTGAAGTTAATAACGTTATCCAGCTGCGGTATGTCGATACCACGTGCAGCAACATCTGTTACGATAAGAACTTTCACTTTTCCTTGGCCGAATTTTGCTGCATGTATTTTTCTAGCCGCGGGGTCTAGATTTGAATAAATATAGGTGTTTGACACACCCATTAAATCTAGCACCTAAAACGTATTTTATCGGTGGACATATTTGACCATCTTATTCTATTACGACGTTTTAACATACCATATGCAAGTACTCCACATGTTGTTTAGTGGCAGCAAAAACAACAGTTTGTTGTTCTAGATTTATATGCGTTTTCAACAAAACCAGTAAAGCGGCTACCCGTTCTTCAGGTCGAACTGTTACAAACCATAGTCGCAACTCAGGTGGTAGTTTTGATTCAACGTCCAACCTATACAGACCTCGATACAGACACAGAATTGATTCGAATTCCAATTTATACAACAAACCTTATTAAGACGGGATCGCTTAAGCCCGCTTTGGCAAATTCGACCAAAACTTTTGGTAAAGTTGCTGAAAATAACAAAGTTTGTCTCGTTTCCGGTAATCTATTAACAATTTCATTCAACTGTTCGGCAAAACCCATTTCAAATAACCTATCAGCTTCGTCAAATACGATATATTCTATACTATTTATTTTAAGACCCATTTCAACGCAAACATGCAAAAATCGACCGGGCGTTGCGACAATTATATCAGGATTTGCGTGCAACGCAGCAAACTGATTGTCCATGGAATCACCGCCCAATATGACTGCTGATTTCAAACCAGTGTATCGGCCGATTTCTTTTGTAAACTTTAGTGTCTACAACATCAAAGATATTACGAGAATAACCCCCATTTAAAATTTCGCAACGTGACTTACTTGTATCGCTAATTCTCGAGTTGGAGACAATATCAAAGCACGAGCACCTGCTTTCGCAGATCGTGCTTTTAATTTCTCGAATAAAGGTATGAGAAAACAAGCAGTTTTCCCGCTACCGGTCCTGGCCATTGCAACTACATCTCGGCCTTCCAGAACCAGCGGAATTGTCTATAATTACATAGCGAATATCAAACATGCAAATACAGCAAGTAAAATACAAACTTTTCTTTGTATAGGTGTAGGAATTTTGTAGCCTCTATTGGTAATTCCTTTTAATATGTTAAAACTTAACCCCATTGATTGAAAACCTCCACTTTTCTTAGGACCCTTTTTCACTTTTTCATCACCATCCTCGAAGCTGGTTACAGCTTCGGGATCACCAAATCCTGGTAAATCACTCATATTATCATTGTTTAAAAATCTTTAAACATTATTCATATTATTTCACGGACTAAAAATTAGGTTAGATATGCTGTCATCGCACGTGTCATTTGACATAATTGCTAGCTTCGCGTTAGTTCAATTTTTATCCAACAGATGGATGATATCATAGATATAAGTGAAGTGGATTCTCCACCAATAAAGTCACCGAAAAAATAGAGACAACCTTATAATAGATTATTTTTTCAGTTCTTGAGGGATGCATAACGAACATTTTGGGGAACTCCTCGAACGACTTAGACAACAAATTGCAACATACATATTTTATTAACAGTTTCTATGTACAAAAATTAACTTAATTTTTCCTTGAATACGGCGACTCTCCATTGGTGTGTAGATAATAATTTCCGGGAATAGTTCTGAAAATTGTAACAAAGTAAAGTTGCAAACGGATTGACGGATATTTATATTCCGTAGTAAACATACGTATTTTTGGTGGAATAACCCATGTAAACAGTTGGTGTCTCTTTACAGTATCCTCTATTAAAAATAGACCAACTTAAACATTCTCTGGAAAAGAAAGCTTTTTCATCATTCACTGACTCGGCGTAAAATAAGTATGACCGCCAGTGGCTGCAAAAGACTAGAAAATAAACGTTTGCATTAGAACCAAAATGGCGGCTGCGGAAGACCATTTTTAGTTTTGAAATAGAAGCCATTAATGCACGTACTTTGTTCTAAAATTCCCATAGGATTTCTTATAAAAATTGCAAGCATGGAACAACCTGGTTGCGTAGCTCCACCTCCATTGGGCCAGAAATCAACATGTCCCACTTTATCGACATAACCGTTCTTTCCAGCATCTGTGTGTATTACGTCTACAAATTCCGCATCACTTGCGTCCAGTTTCATGGAATCGGGCAGATTAGAAATAAATGGACCTGCTGGGTCTAAACCTGCGAAAATTCAAGAGGAAGATCAAGGAGGAATGAAGTGGAGTGAAGCAAAGCAAACTATGTTAATACCTGTGATTCTAGAAACCTGTCCCGTCCTCAGTCTGGAACCTGTATTGCCAGCCATGTGCGATCCAAGACTATGACCAATTAAGTGGATATTGGACAAATCTAGACCCCGAGATACTAAATATTCAATGAATTCGGCCGTCCAAGATCCAATAACAACCGTATTTCTTATTGATGTGAAATACCATACTCCGGCGACGAGATTTTTCGCATTTACCAAAAATATATTATGAAATTCTTTTCTTTTTAAATAAGCTGGAATAAAATAGGTTAATCAGAAGAAAGATTATGAATAAATGTTGTTTAACTTGCCGTCTCTTATTGCTAAGCTATCCGGCGTGGAAGAGGATTCTAGGAAACCATGGAAGAAGAAAACAGTGGGAGCAGAGAAATTTATGAACGATTTTAGTAAAGCTGTGTCGTTGTAAGGGTCAAGTCTTGTTGGAACCTCCCGATTCTTGCTGAAATAATGTACGTTTTCACATTCTAAAAATAGTAAAGGTACATGTCCACGTGAGAGTAAAACTCTCGCGAGCAGCTCTCGAGAGTGAATATCTCAAGTGGACACAGATCTGAGAGTAACTATCATATAGTTATGTCCCACTAGCAGACAGCGTGCGAGTTGCTACCGGCTCGCAAGTGGACACAGATAAATCGGGAAATTTGAGAGTAACTCTCGCAGTTCGAATTCATTTCGAATTGTGAGAGTGCTCTCAGAACAATATGGAATGGAAAAAAGAAAAACTAATTGTGTTCTACGAAGAAACTTCCATATTGTGGAATACAAAATTAACCGATTGCCGAAATATAGGGGGAAAAAAGTTGCAGCATGGCAAAAACTTGCGGAAGAGCTGAATTTATTGTGCTGTGGAGGAGGTGCAACGAAAAACTGCTGTACGAATCGCCTGGAAATTTAAAATTAATCATATACGTAACTAAATAGGAAAATTATCTGAAGCTAAAAATCTTAATGTCACTATAACCCATTCCTTCACAGAAATGGTGTTTCGCATAACTGTATCCTTTTTTGCTATGGTTGGACCAACCAAATCTATAATGTGCTGAACCTGAATTGCACTCATGCGAAAAAAAATTCGAAATTGTTGTGGATCCTCTATGTTTAATTAATTTTTAAGTACAAAACAAGCGCCAAACTGTACTCTTCGCTGAATCCATGGTCTTACCCAAATTGAATTCACTTTGGTCTTACCCAACATTTTCGACACGCTTTTGGTGCTTTCTTCCGCTTTTTTAAAATATTGTATGCTACAACAGCAGCCGCAAGCTTTACAACATTCATTTTAGTATTGCTTCTATTAAAACTGGAACTCTGATACTCGGCTACTGAAAACTGATGTCGCAGTAGGTCATGCACCGTGGACATGGCCTTGAGAGTACTATCTAGAGAGTCGCTCTCAAGGAACTATCCGAGAGTGGCAAAATCGCGCAAGTACTCTCACGTGGACACGCACCTGAGAGCAAATGTCGAGAGAACTCTCGAGATTTTCTCTCACATGGACATGCACCTTTATGTTATAGGGGAGAGCCATATACCGTAGTTACTCGGTACCTATACTTGTATTTTTTAGGTTCATATTGTTTCTATGATATCGTTTATTTTTTATTTTGGCTGACATTAATTAGCCTAAATTTAATATTAAAATAAATTCGTCTGGTTAATATTTTCTGCGTTAGAAATTTGATTACCTCTAAGAACGATTATTTATTTCCTAATAACCGATTGCGAATATATAATTTCTGTTACATAATATGGATAATATATCAATCGTCTTATAAACTGCTTTCTCTAAATAAATAGGCACTACTTTCCCTACTCACTGTGTGTATAGGTCAAAGTTAATGTCTCCATATGGTTTCAAATTTGAATCCACGTATTTCGTTAATGGATGGGTGCTGAAAAATGCATGCTGAAAAGTAAACCCAGGAAGATCTAAAAAAAATAGTGTATAAATGCAATTTTTACGAAAAAGAAGATCATATTTCTTACCAGTCGCAGTTATGGAAAGAAAAAGTAAAAAGCAATAAAAAACCGCGTGGAGCAAAGTTCGCATGTTTCATATCACCACAGGAGCACAAATATCAAATTTAAATTTTCGTCTGAATTGCTAGAGCCTTGGCTAAAAAGTGTTTAATACCACTATTACGATTTTTATTTCGTCATAACGTCGCGTAGAAGATTGCTGTTTCCGATAACAATCTTATACTGTAAGTATTTTGATTCAAACTATAGGTACTCAAACTGGGAGTACGCAAATGAATATACTTAAGTGTTAATTTTACTAGTACCGGCGAAACAAAATTTACATTTCTCATGGTTGTTTAAGGTCAAACTTATTAATCAAAAATAAGAAGAAAAAATGTCATTGATTCCTTGCCATCGTCAATAGCGTTTTTAAACAGTAAAAAAATATACATATTATATTCTCTCCAAACATAGGATAGCTGTTTCAAATAAAATAATGTGATTATATTAATTTAGGCATCCATAAACCGTTTATGTCTCATAAATCTTTAACGTATGATTATATTATGTACAGGATGTCCTATTTTCGTTGTGATTTGGGGGTTTCTCATAGAAGCAGCGGAGATAGAGCCTCGGGGTTTTCACGAATCTGAGCTACTTTTTGAGTATAATAGAATGCTTAAACCAGAATTTGGATATCGTTTTAAGTTTTCGAGAAAAAAATAATGTTGATTTCTATCGATTTTCAAAAATTTTCTACAATTCTTTTGTACTAAGCAGACTAAAACTGTTAAGATTGATTTCCATAGAACTTTTTCTAGGGAGCGTATTTTTTGAGTTATGACATAAAGTTGAATTTTTTAAATGGAAACCACAGCAGGCTCTGGTCTAGTTCGAAAGATCTCTTTTTAAGCTATCAAAATATATATACTTTTATATTGTTATTTCTAAAATGGCAACAATTTTGGTACTTTTTACCGTTAGAAAATATAAGATAAAATATAAGATACCTGTGATTTTATGTTAGCAACTTTTAATAACAAATGAAATAAAAGCAACAAAAACAGCAAAACAAACAAAATAAACAAAAACAAGAAAAACATCAAACAATAAACAACAAAATTATAGGAACTGCTCAAATTGATTGCCATGTTTTTCAACACATAATCTACATCTTTTAGTTAATAGATTGATGGCATTAATTAAAAAAATATGATGGGCTTGCAAATATCGGAAAGCTGCATGTGTTGCCTCTGATCGTAGCTCGGCTTGATTGTTGTATCTTCGTATGTATATTTTTTCTTTTCAAAATGCCCAAACAAAAAAGTCTAATATGCTCAGATCCGGTGATCTTGCAGGCCACAATATAGGTCCATTTGTACCCAACAATCTACCCGGAAAATGGTTTTCTAAATAATTTCTAACTATTGCAGAATTGTGTGCAGGGGCACCATCTTGTTGGAAATATACCCTGTTTATGTTTATTAACGGAACATTTTCCATTTAAATTAATGTATCTCATTCCCGTTAAGTTTCCATCAAAAATTTGGTATGCCCAAAATAAAACACGAAACGTTAAATCCAAAACGTCCTTGCCTCTGACGTTCAAAAGTTTGGTGCTGGTTTGTATCAGACCAGTGACGCACATTATGCCTGTTAAATAATCCTACGCTGCTTATGTGAGTTTTATCTGTCCAAATGACAGACCGCCCAAATTCTGGATTTTCTTGAATTTTATTTAAGTAGGTACCACCTACAAAAATTAAGCCTTCTTTCTTGATCTCCCGGGAAGAGATGGTGAATAATTTAAATTTTAGGATGGCCTATATTTGCCTTTTTTAATATTTTTTGAACTTTTGTTTTGGAAATACCAACTTGTGATTCGATTTCCCGACAAGAAGTTTTTGGTGTCGTCTCAACCAACGATAAAACATTATTTCTTCCTCTTCACTATTTTCTTTATTATAAATTTTATTTCTAGGTTTATTGAATGACCTATAGTGAATTAAATTTGATTTTAATCTCGAAAATATCATTTTCCTTGGTTGTCTTCTTTCTGGGTATCTAAATTTAATAAATCCATGGATAGGTATTATACTGAAAATGGGTATCTAGAAATTCTCACGACATTTATTGAAAACAGCAATAGGCAGGTTCGGTAATTTTCAAATTTCATTAAAATTGATAGAGTTTATTATACTGAAGGCAGTTATGTTGTTAATTTTTGATAAAAAAAAATCCTTCGCCTGTGAAGCCGTTGCAAAGTTTTCCGTCGGTGCGAGGCTAGAAATCGTACCTTGCAGCGAGAGTAGGCCGCGTGACGTCAGAACTTAGTATAACGTACAAGTCCCAGCTTCAGCGCGCAGCAGTCCCATAAGTATTATGCATATGTATGTGTAGTTAAATTGTTAAATATTATTAACTGGTTCTAACTGGTGTTTTCTGTTTTGTACCCAGACTAATACATCGTACAGCACACCAATAAAACGGAAAAAGTGGTTCGTTGGAGCCAGAAGGAAAATCGTTCAGCATTATCGATATTTTCGTGAGTTAGTTTATCATTTCAAAAGTTTATAAAATTATCGGCTGCCCCATTGCAGCCACTCTAAATAAAATCGAACCTAGTGTAATTTATCGACAGTTTTCTGGGACCCCTTGGTACTTGGTAACGTGTTACGGTTAGCATAATTTGAAACAGGATGCTAGGAGCATGACGGAGCCAAATACTGAATCGCCGTAGCGTTCCCTCCCTGAACTAAAAAAGGAAATTTTATTAACTATTTTACAATAATAATTAAATAGTACGTCATCATAAAGTTCTCTTTTGAAGACTGGTAGGACGCGTACCTCCATCCTTTCCCTGAGCTAGCCTACGAATTTCCGTAAAAGTAGAACATTCTACATCCCCAACTATTTGAGAGCAGTAGTCTAATCTGCTCCAACCTCTACCTCTTTATTCCTATCTCTGACTCTAGTATGTCGCGAACTATTCCTTTGTGTCTCAGAAGGTGTCCTACCATCCTACGATCCTATCCCCTATTCTTTATTGTCTTCCATACTTTTCTCTTTTCCCCAAGTCTTTCTAATTCCTCCTTATTGCTAACTTGTCTATCCACAGTATCTTCAACACCCGTCTGTAGCATCACATTTCAAACGCTTCTACTCTTTTTCAATCCGCTTCTCCCATTGTCCAAGTTTCGCACCCATAGGTATAATTTCGTACTCCATACATGCGTCTTTAAGAGTCTCTTCCGAGTTTCTACATTAACCGTTCCAGAATATAGCAGTTGTTTCTTTTTGTTAAACAAGTACCTAGTACCTACGTAGCGTAGTTTTTTGATTCGCGTGAGTTGTATTTGTTTCCGTTTTTTTAAAAAAAATCCAATCCGTTATAAAACTGTTAACTTGATAACTTGTCAATCACTTAGGTATACATACCTACATAAATGAGTAGGTATGTATTTACCTACCTACTACATAAATATGGCAAATTATGTGAATCGGACTTTTGATACTCTTGTTGCATCATTATATCGATTATGTTGTCTTTGTTTTATGTTTCCTTGACACCTTACTTTAAAAATTCACGCTCGAAATAGTCCCAATAAGTATGTTATGAGATAGGTACCGCTTCACGGGCACTTCAAGAGAAGTGGGAGGAGCGCCTTACGAATCTCTGACGTCAAACCAATAACAAAGCGAACTAGCATGTGGGCGTGATAAGCTAATTTCTTTCGCTTATTACGCCGTAAAAAAATTTTTTAGAAAAAAAAAATTCGCCGTAAATCAATTACAATAACAATTTTCTGTCATTTTCATGCCAAAAATAGATATCTTATTTTTCTCCGAACCTCCCTATTATGTCGCTGACGAAAACATAGCAACGATTCGCATCGCAAACTGGAACACCACATTTGGAATTTATAGTACCTAACTATCTTATGTACATTTTCTAAAGCTAAAACTTAAAAAGTACCAAAATCGTTGCCGTTTTTTGAAGTAGCAATTTATTATTTTGATAGCTTAGAAAAGAACTTCCGAACTTGACCAAAGCCTGCTGTGGTTTCCATTTAAAAAATCCAACTTTATGTCATAACTCAAAAAATACGCTCCCTAGAAAAAATTGTGCTCGTCATACCTGAGGTACTACTTTTAAGTGAAAATAATGAAAACAGAGAGAAAGGAACACATTAAGTAGAATTTTTTTATTATTTACAAATAAATATATATACAAATAAACAACAAATAACAAATCTTAGGCATTATACAAAAAACTGACGAACACCTCCAAAATTGTACTATTGCATCTATACAAAAGTTTGACCAAATACTGCTGAAACTCATAATAAATAAAAGAAAATTTTCGCTAAAGCAGGTCCTCTGTTTTAGCAGAAATTTCCACATTTTCATCTTTATCCTATAAATACTGATTTGAGCAAAGTTTTCAGTACGATGCACCATTATTTTTTAAATTATAATCCAAAAATTCAAACGTAAACAGAAGCATTTAATTTTTTTCGTAAAAAATTGGCCATTTGTAGTGTTGGCCTAATTATTATGCGTTGTAATTGAAATAGTTTCTAATGATCGAAATTTGTTATCCTAAAATTTAGCTAACCGAAAAAGGAGGATCTGGATTCGTTTGTAAAAAGTAATTCCCTCGCGCCCTAAAAAAGAAAAAATAAAGAAAACTTAAAAAAATTTCAACGATTGAAGATCATTTTGACGTACGTGAATGGTACAGCGTATCCCATATTAATAGGAGCCTGATTGGGATCACATTGTCCATTGACGTACTCTAACCAATCGTTGCATTTCACTGCATGGAAATGGTTTTCGTAAATCACCGACTCAGCGTAAAATTGGTACGATCTCCAATGACTGCAGAAAACTGCAAAATTAAATATTATTAAAGCAGACACAAAACTATGTCTATGTAAAAATATTCGTCAAGAATTTTGTAACAAAAAGCATTCAAGGTTTTGTTTTATTCTACGTAGAATTACACAAATTATGCTTTGGGGGTTGTTGACTTGCAAATAAAGCTTGAAAACGCACTAAATGTGAAAATAAAAAAGTAGGAACTCCTACGCACAATGAAAAAGTCAAATAAATATTTTACGTACATAATTCCAAAATGGTATCGGGATTCCGCCTCTTAACCTCCGGTATTTGACAGCCAGGCTGCGGTGAAATTCCTTGATTGGGCCAGAAATCCACATGCCCGATTTGTCTCGGGTATCCAAAAATACCCGCATCCGTGTGTATGACATCCACAAACTCTGCATCGCTAGCGTCCAGTTTCAAACTCTTCGGCCATTTTGTGAATAATGGACCCGCAGGATCCAAACCTAAGAATAGAATATTCAGTAGAAAGCAACAGTATACAAAAACATTGGTCCTTCGAGCCGGATTTAGGAGTTTTGATAACACATAGAATTACCTAACTGTTGTAATTAAATACCTGTTATTCTCGATATCCGTCCACTTTTCACGTTTGCTCCACAAACCCCGGCCATTTGGGCGCCCAAACTGAGTCCTATGAGATGCATGCTGGGCAGATACAACCCTCTTGATACCAGATAGTCCACGAAAAGGGCTGAGTACTCGCCCACAACCCTCGTATTCCTCGCCGCAGTAAGGTACCAGGGACCCGCTTCGACTCTTTGCGCATTCACGAGGATTATATTATGCTGTTTCCGCTGCAAATACGCTGAAAGGTGACAAGTATTAAAATTTTGGATAATTAATAGTAATTTATGCTTTCATGCATTAAGTATTAAATTTATTAAGTTAACGATTTGTTGCAGTCATACTTGATATTAATTTATAGGCGCCGTTTATTATAATTTCTGCACACTTTCACTATCTAGTACACGTCTAATTTTACATACGTGTAAGTAACCGTAAGCTAAGTTTGTAATTTTCTCTATTTCATAAAAATAGGTTAGATGGAGGAGGGAAACAAAGGTAGAAGGCGGCCAAGTGGGAAATTATTTGGAAATGTAAGAAAGCGAAAGAACAGTGGATTGATACTAAATGCAAAGAAGTGGAAGATAAGTTCGAAGTAGGAAAAATTAATGGAGCGACAATGGAAAGACTCTTAATAGGTTTTAAAGCAGAATTGAAAAACTTCTATTCTTTTTTAATAAATAATAGTAGCATCAGTATTGCAAATGCTCTTTTAGACGATCAGATTCATTAGCATTTTCTTCCGCCACATTCACCCCGTCAAGGTGGGCTTTGGGAAGCCGTTGTCAAATCGGTCAAGCATCATTTGTGCCGCGTTTTACATTATAGCCTTAGCGAAAATTCTGGCCAAAACCCTGCAAATTGGGTTAAAAGCATGAAACTTGGTGGGCAGCTTAAATAGGTCAAATTAAGAGATTTTGCCCGAAGTACCCTAAAAAATACCCCTAAGGAGCAGTTCAGAGGCGGAATATATTCCAAGGGGCTTGAATTTTAAAAATAATTAAATAATAACCAATGTGGGCAAATAATATGTCATTTTATATTGATCTGATAACTCTAAAGTCAATTTAAACCATATTTTTTTATAACTATAACATTTTAAAAATGACGGCCAAATTTCCAATTTTAATTCAAAATTTTGTTAAATTCGCTAATATTAAAAAAAGTTGTAAAATATGTAACATTTTTATTTAAATTGCAATCGCTTAACCTCTGTTCTAATGATATTTTTTGGTATCACCAAAAATTTCAAAATGGTTGCCATTTTTGAAAATAAAATTTATTTACAGTACACCTTGTTGGATATGGATGGACGAACTGAGGGTATTATAGACATTTTATTTTTTGTTTCTCTTTTTATTCAACATGTCGACAATTTGTTTTTGAAGATAACTATACCGTGTGACAAACTTCCATGTGTACATGGGGAAATAACATGGGCAATTACATTTTTGGGGATTCCTGCTCCCCATGTGCGTAGTTACAGTGGTGGTAAAGGTAGCAATCGAAAGATGATTTTTTTCTGCGCATGAGGATATCAAAAGCTCTACAACTTTCCAATTTATTAAACATTAAAAGCAAAAATTACATTAATAATTTTCTAACTAAAACACAGAAATTTATCAGATTATCCATGACAACTTAATTTATTCTAATCACGGACGTCTTTGATTTTTATGGATTTTCTGAACTGTCAACATTTAAAAATGAACAAAAATATTTATTCAGTTCAAGAAAAGGTTTTCATTGTGAAAATATTTTACGGCAGCAATAGTTCGCGCGTAGTCCGTGCCTTATTTTCTGTAAAATTCAATAACGGTCCTATTCCTTCGATATAACAACAAATAATTTAGTAAGAAATTTGAAGGCTGGGAATCTTTCATCGAAAGAAGTTAATTTTTACTAATACATAAACTTGCTTTTTATTTAGATAATTCTCATTCACATTATTATTGTCATTACCTATAGTTGACAATTAATTGATTACTGGTGTGGATGTTTCGTTGGTGAATGCTGGTCCATAGTTTAGGGTAAATTGTAGGTGTCGTCTAACCTATTAAAAAGTTTTTGGGAAAATGTTAAAGCAGTAAAATTAAATAATAAAAATTAAATTACTTTAATTTTACTGCAGTTATGAAAAATTTAACAAGCGGCAACATTTGTTTATTTTGCTCTAATGAATTTCGTAATCGGGCAATTTAATACTTATTTATTTCATATCTAGGTAAGGACAAAAACTTATTAATATACAATGAAATTAAAGAAACAAGAAAAAGGAAAAATAACTATAACAAATATTCAAATAAACCCCCATTCTGTATCAGACAGTATCCCAGCCTATTATAGAAAGAATTTCTCACATTCGCAAGTTGCCGATCGTTTATTAAGTTGCATTCCGCAAAAATAGCATTCCTTAAAGAATCAATATTTGGGTGACGAGTTTTATAAATCTTATTTTTTAAATGACCCCACAAGAAAAAGTCACACGGTGCCAAATCGGGAGATCTAGCTGGCCAGTTTATAGCACCACCTCGACCAATCCAGCTCTCTGGAAATATTTCATTTAATAATTTTCTCACTTGCGCTCCAAAATGTGCTCGGCATCCGTCATGCTGAAACCAGACCTCGCGATTCGCATGTGCAACTTCTTCTAATGCAGGGCCAATATGGTTAATTAAAAGATTTAAAAATAAGCTTCTGAATTTAAATTTCCCTGTATTTCAAATGGTCCTATAATGCGATTATTAAAAATGCCTGCCCAAATATTGATTTTTTGAGGGTATTGCGTTGTAGTGGCTAGATTTATTCTGGGATTTTCCTGGGCCCAATGCCTAACGTTTTGTGAATTTGGCTCTTGATTTAAAGTGAAGGTACACTCATCGGTAAAACAAATTGATGAGAGGAAGCTGCGATCCCGATTAGCTCGTTCTTGCATTTCTTCACAGAATGTTTGCCTCGATTCTTCGTCAAAAGGAAGTAACTCTTGGTGACGTTGGAATTTAAAGGGATGATATTTGTTTTTTTAATATGTTACGGACAGTTTCTCTTGAAACATTACATTCTAGGGCAATAGACCTTAAACTAGATGTTGGACTAGCAGTTATCAGGCCTATTACCATTTCCTCTACCTCAACATTTAGATTTCTTGGAACGACTAAAAAAATAAATGATAAGATTAATTTTAGTTTTGTTTCACTCCACGTTATCACTTGTTAAATTTCTCATAATCCCAGTAAAATTTAAGTTAGCGAACAATAAGGAATTAGCAACTAGGTAATAATAATAAGCGAATCAGAATTATCTAAATAAAAACCAAGTAAATTTATTAGTAAAAATTAACTTCTTTCAATGAAAGATTCCCAGTATCTTCAAATTTCTTAATTAAATTTTTTATTGTTGTTACCGAAGGAATAGGACTGTTATTGAATTTTACGGAAAATAAGTCACGGACTACCCGCAGACTATTGCCGCCGTAAAATGTTTTAATGCTTCAATAAATTGGAAAATTGCAGAGTTTTTGATATCCTCATACGCAGAAAAAAATAGTCTTTCGATTGCTACCTTTACCACCACTGTAACTACACATGGGGAGCAGGAATCCCCAAAAATGTAATTGCCCATGTTATTTCCCCATGTACACATGGAAGTTTGTCACACGGTAACTATGTGACTAGTGTAAATATCATAATTATTTGAATTTATGAAAAATATCGCTCACTTTCGAATGTAATAGTTGTTCAATGCATACATGGTTTTTGCAGGTTACTTGGTCGGTCATGAACCTTTGATTTACATTTTAGTTTTCCCTCCCGATCTCACGTTTAATGGATAAACGTAATAGAGAGAGACAACATAGGGAGTAGACTATCGTAAATTACGTGATTGCATAACAATTATATTACAAAACAGCGGCACGTTTAGATTTTCTATGCCCGAAAGCATCTTTCAATCTGTTCAAAAAAAATTGATAGGTACCTACAGTGCAATGACTTGCTGGAAGCAAATGAGAACAACAAAAAATAATAATTTACCAATTAGTTTACAACTACTTTCTCATAAATTTCTTACCATATACATAGTCTACTACAACAAATAAAAACTCTGAAAACACCATCCAAAGTATTGATATTTTTGACTCTTTTTGCAAATAAAATAATCATGTTTATTGTTATTTACTGTTATTTATTGCTATAATAGTATCTTACCCGTTCTAATCATGGTGGCTGTGTATCCCTGCGCCGATTCAAAGAAAGCATGGAAGAAGAAAATAGTGGGCTCAGAAAAATTAAAATGCGACCTCTGAAGTGCTTCATCGTCCCCAATTTGCACTACGTCCGGTAGCAACGGATTATGCCTAAAAGGAAAAAGTTATTTGATCGTAAATGATTTAAATGTACACCTTAAGATATATGAGGTAATGTTAAGGCTAAATAACAATGCGGACTTGGAAAGTTGCACTTTTCTTCGGCTGGCCTAGAGCCGGCTAAGAAAAAAAGAATTTATGTGGCGGCATTTGAGGCGTGCCTGTTACGCCGTTTGCCCCTGTAATTGATCTTAATATTGTTCGCTTCTATATTATTATGCCTTTTATCGCAAACGTTTTGTTAAATTTAAATTGCCACAGTCTATCACATTTGAATTGTATAGATAAACATTCTTAGATTTGGACTTTTCGTAAGACGACCGACAGGGTTGCAACCATTTTTGCAATGCAATATCTTTTATAAGTCTATATTTTTATTGCGAGTTTGTTAAAAGTAGCGGCTCGTGCCAAAGAAAACGTTAATTTTCGGAATTTAAGGATAAGTTCGTAATCGATTAAACGCTGACTGTCGAACCGCCGATATAATTGTTAAATTTACCAGCAGAAACCGCCGCTAGTGAGTCATCGTAATACCTAAGGTTTCACAGAAACGAGTAAGAACATACCTACGCGAGCTGGTCCAAAGGCAGGCCTAATTTATTATCTACACACCTAAGTTGACAGGCGGTGAGATACCGCCGCTCTTGGGGTTAAATTCGATGCAGAGTTCTTTAGCACAGAATTTGATTGCTGTTACACAAACAAACCTCCATCACTTACACTGAAGGGAAAGTTCGCGTCGGAAGGCTGCGTGAATCACTCGCCGTCGTTTGGTATATAAAATGCACTAGGTATGAACTATTATATATACGTAAGAAAGTTTATAATTTCTTACAATTTATTAGTATCAAGCGAAGAAAATAATTGTTAATATTACAGTATATTATATGGTAATGGCGCATAACACTTTCTTCAAAATTCTCCAAATCCTAGCTCGTCAATTTAAGCGTCAAGTGAATTCATCAAAAGGTTACACATATCATTATAATTTATGTAACTATCGACGCCATAGAAAGTTATTCCAAAGATAAGATATACTCTACATTTATGCGGAATTATGAAATGATTATAATTATAACCATTATGAGATCTGAATAGTAATTAGATCGTACATTCTATTCAAGTACGCGAAATGTCTGCAAGACCAGTGAGAATTTCTGTAAAATTGTTTCTGGGTAACTCAGTAGCTACTATTAATAGTTAAATTATTGTTATTTACTATTGTTGGTCAATAGAAAGGTCAATTTAATAACAAACTCAGCGTGATGGCAATTAAAGTGTAGGGAATAGGAATATTTGTTTGTGCGTGTTGCAAAATATTTTAACTGTAGATAGAGATACTTTTGCTTAACTTAAAAATACGTCCAAGCCAAGATGCTAATTTTCACCAAATGTGGTGATGGTAAGTAATAATATACAAGTAAATGCCCGCATCTAATTATAGTGATGAGGCTGTAGAGGCAGTTTATAGCATGTTTTTAGTTTACTTTGTTTTGGAGATAGAGAAATACTGTCTTACACTGAAATTGTCAAATAAAACAAAAGATAAAGAACTGCATACATAATATACAATAAATTATATAACAGTTATTTTAATGTCAAGGTCGGGTAACGCGTTTCCTCTAGCTATTTTTGGAAAGAAACAATTTATAACAAGATAGAATGACAAAAAGGTACGGAATGCATTTACTTCTTGCACTGATACACTTAGATCACAGACAATTTGCGCAATGTCCGTGTCAAAAGCGCTCGAGCGTTCGGCTAAATGAATTGCAAAAGTGGTTTGTCCAAGGGAAAACTCGTGGTTGGAAATTTTTGTACCTATTATTATATGAGACGAGGGACAAGTGTGTTGCATAAATGGTTAAAAAGCTACTCACCGAGTGAATATCTGAAATGATATGTCTCGTATAGGATCTATTTTGTGGCATTTTTGTTTGTCTATGGGAAACAACTGGACGTAAGCGTCTTCAAAACGAACTCCTGGAGGACCTGTGGAATGATCATAGATTAGTCGAAGAAAACATTACTTACGTTCTATCTCAAGCGAGAATTGAGAACAAGTGGAGTGTTTTCATTGTTAAATAGTAAAAGTGTTATAGTGAACCATGTGTTCTTTAAATCTAGTTAAAATAGATGGCGTCATTTCTAAAAATATGACTGACAACTTAGAAGACCAAGGCACAAATGGCACTTTTATAAATGTAGTAATTTTGTTAATCAGTTTGTGATTTCTGTATTAACGTTTCCTACCAACTACTGCGTAAATTGCACTGTATTAAAAATTGAAATTAATGTAACTGCATTGCTGGCTTTCGACTAACTATATGCGTGTTTTTTTTAAATTAATCCTAAACGAGTAAGTGAAATGCCAACGGGCACATAAAGCTGAACAAGTTTCAAATTATTTAGCATATTTCAGCACTTACCAAGATATGCATTTAACCTGCAGGGATATCTAAATTAGATTTTTATCGATATTAACAACTAACGTACTTTTCTGTTGCATACCAGGGTCTACAACATTTAATCACCAACGTAGCAATTGTCAAATTCATATTTTTTCAAATGGCACACCCTGTATATCTTTAGACCATTGAATGAACAATTAAATACCTCATCAACTGAAACCACGCTTTGACGGTTTCAATGGCTGATCCAAAAATGACAGCTGTAACTTTGAAATCAATTCCAATTTTAATTTTGTATGGAACTCTATATTTTTAGGCAATAATCCGCGTCTTTTTCTTGTTTCTTTGTCTCATTTCAAAAATAAATGCACCATTTAGCTTTTCCAGAACGCTGAATTACCCGCATTTCTCTTAAAAATCAAGATATCTCTGAAATGCTCTCACTAGGGGAAAATTATTTTTCGGCAAACCCAATATAAAATTTTACGTAGAACTCAAAAATGTAATAAAAATTATATCGTTCCATTTCAATTTAGGACGTAATTTTTGAATTTATCTTCGAAAATTTAAGGGGGCTTGCGACCGTCTTCTCCTGTCTCGCTCGAACTCGTTGATTGTCCCTGAGAACCAAGTGTTCGTTTTTCAAAGACTCCACAGCCAACTTTCAGAGTATCTACCTGAAATTTTGCACACTAAAGCTTTTTGTTGTGTGGAAATGCGCTATGATCCCAGTTTTTTTGTAATTTAAAAAAAATTATCATTTTGTTTACTTAAAAGCTAGCATTTTTCTCAAATTTTGTATGTGAAATAAGGCATCCTTTTCTAAAATTATAAAGAAAACTGAGATCATAGCGCATTTCTACACAACAAAAAGCTTTAGTGTGCAAAATTTCAGGTAGATACTCTGAAAGTTGGCTGTGGAGTCGTTGAAAAACGAACACCTGGTTCTCAGGGGCAATCAACGAGTCCGAGCGAGACAGGAGAAAGTTCGACGAGCCGCAATAATTTGCGCTCACCCCGTAAATGTTTTGACAGAAGTTTTGACATGTCTACTTAACCAATCATGAATAGTTGTGTGTGGATGAATTTAACTTATTTCGAAAATATTAATAATTTGCTAGAACTCATAAACCTACTTTTTTTTTCTTGAAAAACAAAATACCTCTGGAATATAACACGTCACAATTTTTTTCTTGTCTAGACTGCTGTAGAATTCAAAAATGCTGTTAAAAATAAAGCATTCAGTTCAAAATAAACGAGTTAATATCAACTTCCGGTATAACCGGAAGTACAAGAAAAATAAAGATATTTTCGTTAAACTTGCTCCCTTAGCTTAGGTATAGGCGTGCAAGATTTCAGATCAGTATTTGCTTTACTTACAGAGCTATGACTAACATAAACTTATAAATTGAAAGACTACAATTTTTTACAAAAAAATGTTATACTTAAATTTAATTTTCAAGCTCCTACTGTTCTTCTTTTCGTTGTGCCAATATAGGATTTGTGGATTTAGAAAAAGCCTTCGACAATGTAAGATGAAACAAGAAATGCTCAAAAATGTCGACTTCAAATAGGTAACAAGAACAAAAGAGTAAGGAGTAAACAGTGGTTACAGAATTTGAGCAGAAACGTAGCCAAGTAGATATCTGGAAGGAGGTGAGAGAGTAGTAGGACCAAAAAACTACGTACCACTCTTGGTAAATGGTTGAAAATTGAGAATAAAAGATGACTCCATAATAAAAATTTAACTCTATTTCAAGAACTAATTTTAAATTGTTTTGAAATGAAGACAAGCTAATTAAAAATACAAGCAAATATATTAGCATATACGGTCCATGCCCCAACAAAAAAAATTTTCGAAATATAATAATCTTATAAAATGTAGGAACGTATAAGTGAAAATATTTAATTGTAGGTATAATAATCGTACAAATTTCTTCCTAATCAGTCAGAGAGGTATTAAATAACTTAATAGTCCCATTAATTTACATTTAATTAGCATATTAATTTGTTACGTTCATACACCTATTTATTATGTAAATACATGTATTACATTCAAGATTCAAGCAAGAAAAGAAGCAGACTTACCGGAAGTGTTCCTTAAAATATTTGCATTTTTTATTTCATATTTATTTGATTTATTAGTATGGTATTTATAACTGTGACACTTATATCTCACATAGGTACTTATTCTACTATTCCATTTATGCGATATTTTTTTGCAAACGCAAGATAAATCATGTGCAAGAAAGAAAAGTTGTAGCAAGTAACGGCTCAATGATTTCTTATACCAGCAAAAGGGCAAACACACGCACATGTCATGGTATTTTTTTTTCAAAAAACCATGCAAACCAAAAAAAGGCATTCGAAACAAAACTGCACTAAACATAACAAGCCGCACACGTGCTGCAATTCCTGAGACACACAGAAGAAAGTGGCTTACGTACCAGGCAACGAGCTTAGAAAACAAGCCAGTAAAAAATTATAGGCGCCCATATTCCGCGGGTTGGTGGTCGAGCAATGATTTGAACGTCCGACCGGCGAACGATTGGAGCAAAACCTGGCAGACTCGGCCTATTTGTTTATTTTGCAGAGGCAGGGGTATGTTGGTGAAAAATGAAAGATTTTGTAAACTATTTCGGCAACAATCGAGGAAAAACTATTGTTCTAGAGCGAGCGCCGGTCGTTGGCACAAAAAAAGTCCGCCCGAAGATTTTTACCTTTCTCCGACACTGCAGGAAGCGAAATGCAATTTAGAGCGACCTTAGTGGAAATCGAAATTATTTGAAGTTCGTTTAATTATGTAAAGTATTGCGATCGATTGTCGAAAAAGCAACTGAAGAAATGGGCTCTGCGCGGCAAATGACCTTAGTAGGAACATGCGTATCATTGCGATTGCAGTAAAATGTGGCTACATTTCTATTAGCTCCTTCATAATTTAGCAGTTTAATAGCCTGAGATATGTAACAAGACTTTTATTTCTTGTTATCCTTGTACGAATGATATTATTAGAAGCAGAAATTCTTACTTGTGGTATTGTAATGGGTAATGGCATTTCTTTCTATAAAACTGGTTGAAATTGCAGAAGAAATTTCTTATTCTTTGCAATATTTCTGGAAAATAATAATTAAATATTAAAAGGAGTGGCATTAAATGATTTTTATCTCTTTAGTGGTACCGTGGATCGACAAGAGGTAATACATAGATACAATAATTTTTTGTCCTACAAAATAGAAAACCGACTTCAATACGCATTATTAAGGATAACTCAAAAACTACTGGTCAGATCTTGATCAAATTTATATGGGATCACATGAGAAGCACCAGCTTTCAAATAAACAAAATCGGTTCACCTAGAAAAAAGTTCTGAAGTAACACACATAAAAAAATACAGTCGAATTGAGAACCTCCTCCTTTTTTTGAAGCCTGTTAAAAAGAAGCTGTTATGTGGATTTCTGACAGTAAAGTTAGTGGATAAAAGCATACACAGGGTGATTCAAACCCAGTGGCATAGTTAAGAAATGTTACAATTTTGAAAATTTTCAATTTTGTTTGAGTTATTAACTCTTGCATGTTAAAACAGTTAGACATTATAATCAAGGTTCAAGCAACTCAAACAATTACAATAAAGCTGTATCGCAGTTTTGCGTAGGCCGTGATTGTTGAATTTCTGCATACATAACGTTAAATATACCCCTACTTTTCCGGAAATAAGTCAGCTGCCACGTACTGTATAATCTATTTTCTATGAAAAGGTATCAGAGACTGTACTTCAATTTTTGATGTTCTCCTGACAAATTTATACTTCCATTCAGTTTTAGATCGAACAATTCAGTCTTCTAACTGAAGTTATTGATAATCACGAAAGTATTTGACAAAATTTTGCTCGAATATTATTGGTGGAAAAATCACGTCTTCCTGATATTTGTTTTTATAGATCTAATGAAATACTGTTAGTGATAGCGATATAGAATGTTACTTTTACTTTAATTAACAATAGCAAATTCTGGCTACTTCCCTGTTTCTCAAGGGTAATTTATGGGTAGGTACATAATATATCTGAGATCATTTTTTAATGATACACAATTTATTTTTTATTCACTTATCCTTTTAGATAATTCGACTGCCAAAATTTTAATTAAAAAATGCACCAGGAACTTACCCAATAGAAAATCTGAAGGTAGACACGTATTTAGTAAAAAACTGAAATATACGTGAATGCTTTCCAGATCACCGAAATTCTGCATTATTTTCAGTTTTTGAGATAATGCGGAAACCAAGGATATTACACTATTTTACCTTGTTCTTTCAAATAGCGGACACTTACTATTGCATATGTTTAGTTACTTCCAACCTATTTCCAATAATCTTTTACTCGGCGAAGGACATGTTCGGGGATATTGCCCAGTATACAAGTGATTGTGATACGATCAAACCCCGTAGATTTGGAAGGGAATATTTGAATGCAATGAATGTATTAAAGTTGAAAAATTAAAAATTAATGAAAAATATGTTACCTAAAAAGTTGAACATCCTACATCTCTAATTATTTGGGAGCAGTAATCCAAACTGGGCCTACCCCTACCTCTTTTTATTCCTATCTCTGACTCTAGTATGTCGCGAACTAAGTTTTCGTGCCTCAGAAGGTGTCCTACCATCCTATCTCTCCTATTCCTTACTGTCTTCCATAAATTTCGCTTTTCTCCAACTCTTTCTAATACCTCTCTGTTTTATCCATTTTTGTCCATTTCAAGTACTAAATTGCACTTTAAAGGGATGATAGGTATAGGTGCAACACGGTGTGAAACATAACCTATGTTGAGAAAGTTTTTATCCGTTTGAGTTTATATAGTTTCATTATCATAACCAACAATGAAGAAATAAAAACAAATTATTCATCCTCTATTAGTTCATATATGAATAAACTTACATCAAATATATGTAGAGCGCGAAAACCTTAAAAAAATGTTTATATTATTTCATTTTCAATGTTATAATTATTAATATAATGAATATACATACCATTACAAATATGGCACGGCAAATCATTTTTTGTTGCAACTTGTGGGCAACATTAAAGTAGAAATAGCTCATACTCAAAAATTAGAAAGTAGGTAGTCTAATTTAAGAATATCTTGTAAGTACTTACGGGGTGAACAAGTTAAGGAAATTAAATAATACACTCATAGACAAAAATATGGAATATTTTTAAATTTTCATAATAACAGATTACGAAGATAGAAAACTAAAGAATCAAGTTATCTTTGTCTATTTTAAGAGTAATCTAATAACAACGGTTCATCAAGTAACTCCTCAATAAACACCAAATAACAAAAACTTAATTAGTTGAATATGTGTAGAATGGATAAATTACGGTCTGACAAACATTAACATTGAAAGAACGAAACCAGTTACAAAACATGGGCTGCTCAATATCGAGTATTGCCTCCCCGAGCGCGGACTACGACTTCCATTCTTCTAGGCATGCTGGAGAATAAATTTTGTAAGTGTACATTCTTGCGGAATTGCATCCCACTCCTGATGTGCGGCAAATCTTAATTGATTTAGCGTCATTGGCGCAGGATTCCTGGCTCGAATACGAATTTTTAGTTGATCCCGCAAGTGCTCTATTGGGTTTAAGTCTGGACTGTATGGTGGCCAGTCCAAACTTTGGATTTCCACTTCATTACAATTTCAGCAGCATGTGGTCTTGCATTGTCATGCATTAGGATGAATCTGTTGTAACCAATGAAGTCAACGTATGGCACAACATGTTCTGACAAGATGTTTTCAACGTAATTGTCAGCTGTCATCCTTCCACGCACTTCTACAAGTTCTGTACGACCTTCCCAACTAATGCCTGCCCAAAACATTATCCCACATCCTCCAAAACTGGAGTTAGTGCACAGTTGGAGTATCTTTCTCCAATTCTTCTGTGCACATGGTTACATCCATCTGGCTTCCACAGTACGATTCTTGTTTCGTCGGTAAACATAACGTTCTTCCATTGGTCAACCGTCTAGTCACCATATGCTCTAGAAAATTGTAGTCTGCGAACCCTAGCATTTTGAGTGAGTCGAGGGACTTTAGCAGGCCGTCTCGCTTTCAAATTTGCTTCCTTCAACCTTCGTCAAACTGTTTTGGAGCTAACATTAACTTGCTTCGCATTTAAAAATTGGTTTTTTAAATGAGTTGATGTTATGGTACGATCTAGTAGTGACTGCAACATTAAAAATCTGTCTTCCCGGTGAGTTGTACACCGTCTCCGTCCTTGTCCAGGCCTCTTCTTGAAATTTCCAGTTTTTCTGTGCCTGTTTAAAATTTTTGAAACCGCAGACTGAGTTATTCCAACAAATCTTGCAATATGGTTTTGTCTCCAACCAACATTTGACAAAGTCACAACCTTTGCTACTTCAACTTCAGTGCAACATCGAACTGCTGGCATTATCGAAGACCGGGTCGAAGACAGTAATACTACAGAATAATCAAAAAATGTTAAATTTTACCTCTGTACACCTAGGTCGACGAGTAAACTTATCTACTTGGAAAAGTTAAAAGTCAGGTGTGAACAGTTTACTCAATTCGATTTTTAGAACACAATGACAATTTCTGATACTTGCTTGTTATTGCCAGGCTTACTAGATGCCTCAGTAAATAATATTCCATATTTTTGTCCATGAGTGTATATTGTTTATCTTGAAATGTCAAATGTAGAAAAATTGTGCATAACAGGTGTTTACATGTTATTAAAAATATGGTAGCTATCTACAGGAGTATCTTTTTGGTGTTTCTTCAAAGTATTTTGACAGAAACGTCCTTATTCACAATATTTTTGCAAAATCCAAATTTGTACCAATTAAAAAGACATTTCTATATTTAGGTAAATTATCTTGCCCAACCTTGCATAGAAAAACGTAATAATCAAACTCGGACCATTAATAACCGCATGCAGGCCACTAACCGAGTAAATTTAATTCTAAATAGATTACCTAGTGCTAATAAATAACTAGTGCAATGCCAGGAAGTAGGTTAGCGTTTCTTACAGCATGAATGCATACTTTTCATTTCTATATTAAATCTATTTATCTCCGTCAGCACAACAATTGTTAATATCGCAAGTAATTAACACGGTATTGTCTCCAGTTTAAATATGTATCATACATAAAAACTAAAAAAATTGGACAGAATTCCTGAGTTACAGATTTTCGTAACTTCTTGTTATATGTTAATACACCACTTGTTTTACGCATATCGTAAGGTGTTGCAGTATATTTCTAAATGTTTTCGGTATTTATATGCATAATAGGAGAAAATATTCACGCTCCCTTTATTTGCTGATAAATTAGGTGATAGAACAGATTTTTTAATATCCTGCATCGTGAGCAGACATTTTGTTACTAAATCCGTTTGTAAATATAAGCGTAATGGATCAATATCAGGAAGCAAGTGAAATTTTGCATGCCGTAAGAATCGTGACCATCACTGTCAGCATCTACGTACAGACTGTTATACTAAAGGCGTAAAGCTATGGCGTTGGTTGGTACAGCAAGTATTATACAACATAGTCCCAAATTTTGAGCATTACTTGTGGCTAGAAGACTCCTGAATTTAATGTAAGCCTTTGGGAGAGAATTTTAGAATTGATGAAATAGGTAAAACCACAAAATTTTTCCCTCTTAACTATCTTTGTACCTTAAATGTAATGTACAGAATAAATTGGATAGGATCTAGTGAGAGAAACCCAAAACAACGTGTTTATGACCGCCATAAAATAATTGAACGTAGATACAGCGTGTTTATGACCTACTGTCCATTATTCAGTAATCAAGAGAACGATATTCTTATCGACTTTCTCTATATATAAAATAATGAAAATGGTATAAGTGAATGTCTTATTGAAATAAAACTACAAATCAAACCGCCCATGGGCTGAGCAGGAGAAATTCTGTCAGAATTGTTGGGAACTCGAAATTCTTTTCGTGGTTTAAAACTTTCCGGATAGCTGCAAGTATTTCATACCGTCTTTTAAAAAACAGCATCCTATTGTGCAACCTATTAAATAACTATACTGAAATATGCATTACAAGGTCTTGGATTATGTGACTGCTGCTCAATAGTCTTTTTGTACAATGCGAATATACACCTGGAAGTGTTAATGAAATTACTGCTAAAATCAGCTTGAAATAAAACATTTACTTGAACGTTAAAGTTAATTTGTAATTTCTGAAGTTTATGCTGGCAAAATACAATCGTCATTTAAAATAATTGCTCATAATTTATTGCTGTTTAAAGATGGAAAGTACTACCAGTTAATAGAATGAAAGAACCATAATGCGATAATGCGGCGGTAGGATATACGAGGGGCACTTTAAAAATTAATCTACCTAGACATATGATAGAAACTATTGATAATTGTTTTGAAACGGTAATTATTGTCTATAAAATTTAGTTTATGTTCGTTTATTATATTGTCTTTTATGACTGTCTTGAAGAGTCCTTGTAAAACTGGAACATCGCAGTGTAATCAAGTTCTTAACAAAAGAAGGAAAGGGAAAACCCGAAAGAAATTCGACATCTTAGGGTTTCCTCTTCTAAAACTGGTTGGATTCGTAAGTCTATAACAGAAAATTGCAAAATTCTCTAAAAAATTAAATGCAATAATATGACTTCTCATAAAAATGTAGTGAAATGATACCTAAATAGGCTAGCGAAGACCACATCTCGATATCTTATTCCTAGCCAAAAATATCGAAGAAAGAAAATTTAGTTATCATAAAATTTTAGAGAGACGCTATTACACCGGTATTTATTCTTATTTATTTGTCTTTTTTTCAAGATTCGTTGATAAAATCTCATAATTTTATAATTTTTAAATAATAAAAGTATTCTTAATTCAAACAATTAAAAAAAACGTGTAGAGGCATAAGAAGAAAGAAGGACCGATTTTGAAATAAAACTAATGCCTCCTTAAATGCTCGAATTGTCTTCCATCACACTCAATGCATTGTTGGAGCCGCTCATGCGTAGACATTACAGCAGCTTCGATTTCTACTCTTGACAGGCTACGAATGGCCTCTTGTATTCGTATGTTCATGTCGTCTCTCGTTGTTGGTGGAATTTGGTAAACAATATCTTTTAACCGACCCCATAGATAGAAGTCCAAACAGGTGAGGTCTGGGGATCGAGGTGGCCAGGGAAATAGACTTCCTTGTCCAATCCACCTCTGGTGATATCTTCGATCTAAATACTTTTATTATTTAAAAATTATGAAATTACGGAATTTTATCACTGAATCTTGAAAAAAGACAAATAAGTAAGAATAAATACCGGTGTAATAGCGTCTCTCTAAAATTTTTTGATAACTAAATTTTCTTTCTTCGATATTTTTGGCTAAGAATAAGATATCGAGATGTGGTCTTCACTAGCCTATTTAGGTATCATTTCACTACATTTTTATGAAAAAAGTCATATATTGCATTTAATTTTTTAGAGAATTTTGCAATTTTCTGTTATTATATCAAAAAACGCGCTCTAGCGGCATCACTAAGAATTAGACATATCACAGGTAAGATGGGTTTGATGGAGCAATAAATGCTTTTTCCAACGAGACCAAGTTTGTTAAAATCCGTTCAGTCGTTTAGGAGTTACAGCTGTTTAAAATATAACTCAAAGAACCGGAGATAGCTCTTACTATTGCATTGTTTTCACTTGTTTACTTAAACGATTTCTAGATGTTGGAAGGGATGGTTTTGCTTCGGAAGTTGGTCGGTTATACAGGGTGTCCCTAAGAGGTCTGTGCGGATCGAAACCACATATTCCTGACACCAAAAAAGAGCGATTTAGCCAAATTTTTTACCTCTTTCCAAAAGTGTTCCGTTTAAGGGTTAAGATCTTCAAAAGATTATATGTTTTTTTTTAATAACAAAAGATTTAATTTAACGACGGAGATTAAATTTGGAATGTGAATTCGTACCCGAAAAATGTGTTTTTTGTAATTTTTTTGCTGGATTTGTTACCCAAGTAACGACATTCTTATATTTATATTTTTGAAGCAAATATGATAGTCGTGGTCACACTGATAATTAATAAAACGCTGTAAGATACTCTTATACCAACTATTAATTATGTTTTTTTTGTATTTAGCGTCTATCACAAATGAAATTGGCAAATAAATTATTCCAGTAGGAAGGTATGTCGTCTTATTATGGATTCCTTGATTTTGATTAAGCAAAAATCGTTTTGGAAGGTTTGATTAATAAGATGACATTGCATTCTATAATATCAAATAGGTACACCTAAGTGGTTTAAGAATATATCAATATACCCTTGTACATTTTATTGGAAAATGGTGTAGATTATGCTTAATTAAAGGAAAAGAAACAAATAAAATGCTTATATTGTCTCAGTACTACAAGTGTTGAGTATAAGTTACTTCCTTGAGAGAACACTTTTATTCTGAAATTGTACCTACTTGTGAATCTACGTCTAACTGGATTCACGTGCTTTAACCTATAGTTAGAGATTATTTCACAGAAGTATGTATTGTTTATATTCAACTTCGATGTGCAATAAACAATTAAATAATCGTAATTTATTCAAAATGTTATTACATAAAATGGTAGCAGGAAAAAGTAGCACCAATGGTGTGAAAAAAGCCTCGCGTAATATTTATACTATTATAGTTATTTCGTTGATTCTTAGCTCTAGGCTTGAACACCAATGCTGAAGGTTTTGATTGATTACAGGCAAATGAAAGTGAAGTAAATGTAGATTTATAACGTTAAGTAATTTGCGTTGTCGTCGCTGAATGGGAAAATAGAAATACATAGGTATATAAATTGTTTCTACATTTCTGCAAAAAATACAACCTTTCATCGAAACAAAGTAGATTATTACGTCTAATGGCTTGTAATCGACCACATGGGTACCTATTTACCTATGCCAACTTTCTAATGAAGTATGTACATAATTTCTTCTTCTTCCATTTGCAAGTGTGACAAACTTCCATGTGTACATGGAGAAATAACATGGGCAATTACATTTTTGGAGATTCCTCTGCTCCCCATGTGTAGTTACAGTGGTGGTAATGGTGGCAATCGAAAGACTATTTTTTTCTGCGTATGAGGATATCAAAAACAATTTATTAAAGCATTAAAAGCAAAAATTACACTAATAATTTTCAAATTAAAACAGGGATAATCATCAAATTACCTATGACAATTTAATTTATTCTAATCAAAGACTCCCTTGATTCTAATTTCTATTTCGTCTGAACTGTCAACATTATTTATCGACAATTTAAAAATTGGGTTTCAAAATGAACAAAAATATTTATTTAGTTGAAGAAAAGGTTTTCATTGTGAAAACATTTTACGGCGGCAATAGTCTGCGGGTAGTCCGTGACTTATTTTCTGTAAAATTCAATAACAGTCCTATTCCTTCGGTAACAACAATAAAAAATTCAGTTAAGAAATTTGAAGATACTGGGAATCTTTCATTGAAAGAAGGTAATTTTTACTAATAAATTTACTTGGTTTTTATTTAGATAATTCTGATTCGCTTATTATTATTACCTAGTTGCTAATTCCTTATTGTTCGCTAACTTAAATTTTACTGGGATTATGAGAAATTTAACAAGTGATAACGTGGAGTGAAACAAAGTTAAAATTAATCTTATCATGTATTTTTTTAGTCGTTCCAAGAGATCTAAATGTTGAGGTAGAGGAAATGGTAATAGGTCTGATAACTGCTAGTCCAACATCTAGTTTAAGGTCTATTGCCCTAGAATGTAATGTTTCAAGAGAAACTGTGCGTAACATATTAAAAAAAAACAAATATCATCCCTTTAAATTCCAATGTCACCAAGAGTTACTTTCTTTTGACGAAGAATCAAGGCAAACTTTCTGTGAAGAAATGCAAGAACGGGCTAATCGTGATCGCAGCTTCCTCTCATCAATTTGTTTTACCGATGAGTGTACCTTCACTTTAAATCAAGAGCCAAATTCACAAAACGTTAGGCATTGGGCCCAGGAAAATCCCAGAATAAATCTAGCCACTACAACGCAATACCCTCAAAAAATCAACATTTGGGCAGGCATTTTTAATAATCGCATTATAGGACCATTTGAAATACAGGGAAATTTAAATTCAGAGGCTTATTTAGATCTTTTAATTAACCATATTGGCCCTGCATTAGAAGAAGTTGCACATGCGAATCGGGAGGTCTGGTTTCAGCATGACGGATGCCCAGCACATTTTGGAGCACAAGTGAGGGAATTATTAAATGAAATATTTCCAGAGAGCTGGATTGGTGGAGGTGGTGCTATAAACTGGCCAGCTAGATCTCCCGATTTGGCACCGTGTGACTTTTTCTTGTGGGGTCATTTAAAAAATAAGATTTATAAAACTCGTCACCCAAATATTGATTCTTTAAGGAATGCTATTTTTGCGGAATGCAACTTAATAAACGATCGGCAACTTGCGAATGTGAGAAATTCTTTCTATAATAGGCCGGGATACTGTCTGCTACAGAATGGGGGTTTATTTGAATATTTGTTATAGTTATTTTTCTTTTTTTATGTTACTTTAATTTCATTGTATATTAATAAGTTTTTGTCCTTACCTAGATAAATAAGTATTAAATTGCCAGATTACAAAATTCATTAGAGCAAAATAAATAAATGTTGCCGCTTGTTAAATTTTTCATAATTGCAGTAAAATTAAAGTAATTTAATTTTTATTATTTCATTTTACTGCTTTAACATTTTCCCAAAAACTTTTTAATTAGGTTAGACGACACCTACAATTTTCCCTAAACTATGGACCAGCATTCACCAACGAAACATCCACACCAGTAATCAATTAATTGTCAACTATAGGTAATGACAATAATAATGTGAATGAGAATTATCTAAATAAAAAAACAAGTTTATGTATTAGTAAAAATTAACTTCTTTCGATGAAAGATTCCCAGCCTTCAAATTTCTTACTAAATTATTTGTTATTATACCGAAGGATTAGGACCGTTATTGAATTTTACAGAAAATAAGGCACGGACTACGCGCAAACTATTGCCGCCGTAAAATATTTTCACAATGAAAACCTTTTCTTGAACTAAATAAATATTTTTGTTCATTTTTAAATGTTGACAGTTCAGAAAATCCATAAAATCAAAGACGTCCGTGGTTAGAATAAATTAAGTTGTCATGGATAATCTGATAAATTTCTGTGTTTTAGTTAGAAAATTATTAATGTAATTTATGCTTTTAATGCTTGAATAAATTGGAAATTTGTAGAGTTTTTGATATCCTCATACGCAGAAAAAAATAATCTTTCCATTGCTACCTTTACCACCACTGTAACTACACATATGGGGAGCAGGAATCCCCAAAAATGTAATTGCCCATGTTATTTCCCCATGTACACATGGATGTTTGTCACACGGTATATAAAGGGACTAAGTCTCGTATTATGTAAACTGACGTCTAAGGAAACAGACCTTCCTGATGCATTACGAAGCATCATTTTGATTCCAGAACCAAAACACTATGCTGAAGTTAATGCCTATATAATTTCAAAATAAGCGAAAAAACTTTAATAATGCAAATCACGCTTACTATTTTAAGTGTATTATAATATGTATGTCGACTATAAACAAATTTAAACAAACTGATTAAAATAAATATACCGTGAAAGTATTAAATTGAAAAAATTGCCCGCGCATGCGGCCCGGTGTATCACATTTTTGCAACACAGGTTATATTCGAACGCATAACTCATGAAAAATGTAAAATACTGGCACTATTAGAACTAATTAAGGAAAGTGCACTTTCAAAATCGACCCAAGACACAATTTGTATATAATAATGTATTAATAAATAAAATCCGCACACAGTCCTTTTTAAAAAAGAAAATCTACATGATACATTATACACTGTACACGATTTTGTTCTGCATTTTCCTGCATAAACGCATGCATAAATTAGTCGTCGACATCTGAACCACCATCTGCTTTAAAAATAAACTTTTGCACGTTACTCTGATTATTGTTACTTACTTAGTATTACCATCTTCAGTTTCGGCTCTTAATTTGTCGAAATAGTCTGTATTATGTGTAGATTCACCGCTCGATACATTGCTTCTTTTTTCTTCTTCGCTAAAAAAATAGTGTAGCATGGATGACGCTCGTTAACATCCTATATGTTACCCGTATTCATCAATCGTAGATAATGTATTAAATGGACTGTCTCCAGAAGAATCTGTATCGTCCTCTTCGTCATCTTCCTCTCCATCGTTCTTGTCTTCTTCTTCTTCAGCAGTTTTATCCTTAATTTTTGTAGGGCATTGTCGAGGACAAATTGCAATATTCTTCTCTTTAATTTCATTTTTCTTTTCTTGGGCCTTGTCGGATTTATTCTCAACATGAGGTTCTTTATCTTCCTGTGATTCTTCTGCAGAAACATAGAAAATGGATAATGGTGGATCACTTGGAAATCGAGAAAATACCTTCCGAAGAGTAACTTTTGACTTGTTCGCACAACTTATTAATACGTTCAAGATCTTCTGGTTCTATGCCTTCGTCGACTAAGTTTAAAGACATGCTTGCTTTATACATTCTAAAAAGGCAGTTAAAAATTAGGTTTTCATACACCCTGAGTAAAATAACTCACTCTACTTGCTGTCTGATCAATTCTTCCTGCAAAGCCTCAATTTCTTGTTCAATCTTCTTTGTAGACTGCAAGTGATTATGAATGTCTGTCGATATATTTTGTGTACACCTACAACCACCAATTTTACGGTCGTCTTTTTTTGTTTGCTGTAAACTGCTCTTTCCAAAACGAGTTGAGGACTTAATAGCTGGCGTCAGAGACCCACTACCACTCGTCTTAGGATCAAATGTCACTGCTGACCTATCTGCAACTGCTTCTCTAGTTAATTGATTATCTATAGCATCAAGACCCATTTGCGAGTTTTCTGCTGAAGCAGGTTGGCCCCTGATCGTTTGGACGTTAATATCAACACCTATTTTATTTATATCTTTTGTTTTCGTAATTTCATAATTTTGTGCTATGTTTTTCGTCGTGATGACGGGTTCCCCGTGTTTGTTCTTATAAAGGACGTTCACGCGTCCTTGCACTTGCAAACGCAGGTTTGAGGGTTCTTGTGGTAGTGGTTGCACTTCAGAAGCTCCTGGCTGATCTGCTTCTATCTCCTAAAATTACCAAAGAAATTGCTAATTCGTATCTTAGCGGTAGGTGCTATCAAAAAGAAGAAATGCCCAATACACATAGAATTTATTGATACAAAAGATTAAACATACTGTACATAAATTTAATTTAGCATTAAATAACAAAATATCACGGAAACGAACTTGAAGATTACGATACGATAAAGACATTACTGTCACTCCTATGGCATTGGTATTTCTTCTTCTCGGGGGCACTAATACGTGGAGTGGGAGTGGTAACAACAATACATAACCTGAAAAATACGAGTAAGTTTTTGGTTTTACGCGGATGTGCAGTAAAGCTGTTCCATAAATTAGGGGTAGGTCAAAAGATGCATGTGAAGATTTTGTGGATTCAGCAATTACCTTTTTAGTTCCTGCTGCACTGAATATGGGGTATACGCTCGGCATACGGCCATCAGCCTCTGCACCAGGTACTTTGATGATCACTCCTCCGTCGTTAACAGAAGAGCCAATTTTCGTCCGGTCACAATAATTGCTGCACCTCGCCCTTTCTTGACCGAAATCCGCCATAGAATCTCCTCTAGGCGCTTTATTTTCCTTGACCAAAACATTCAGTTTGTTTTCTATGCTACTGATAGCGTTTTGGAGAGACAACTTCAGCCCTCTATTCTCTTGCCTTAGATTTTCTATCAACTGAGCCAGGTCACCTTCAGCGCTCCCTGGTCTGCAATTCCAAAGTTCTTTGGTTTGTTCAGAAACTTTCCTTTGCAAGCACTCCATGTCTTTGTCCCTCGCACAACGACAAAATTGCTCGATCCTATTACTTTCAGCCAGATTCTTATTTTGCCCCTCCAGTTCTTGCACTTTTTGTCTTAACTCTCGTATGGTAACCCTACTTTTAGCGCACTCATCGGCATTGCGACAACCATGCGAGGGCTTTGCGTGATCAAGAGCAATGGTCAAAGCTCTAGTTGCCTCATCCAGCTGACACTTCAAGTGCCTCACTTCTTCATCCTTCTCTATAATAACTTGTTCCAGAATCCCTATTTCTTTTCGCATATGTTTGGAGTCACCAGTTGTGTTCTTTACTTTGAGTTCACTCACAACCTCCGAGCACTCCCTAGAAATTTCTTGTAGAGCTCTTTGATTCTTCTGAAGAAGATCATTGTACTGACTTTCCATTTCCTTGGCGGTTTTCTTGAGGTCGGAAATGTTACTTTCGTAAAAGTCTTTCATTTTAAGGAGCTCTTCATTCTGTTTTTGCAATTCGCTAATTTTCTCTTTAAGTTTATTTATTTCTTCCTCGTCAGTGTTTGGTACGTCTTCTGTTGAAACGAATGCGTCCTTGCTTTGTTCTCTGGTTGCTTGGATTTGGTTTAAGTTTTCAAAAAGGCAGCAGTTTTCGCAGTTCAGTCTTTCAATTTCGCCTATGAAATATTTGTATTTCTCAGCGGAAGTGTGCTGTAGTTCATCGTACAGCTGCTTCAACTTTTGCAGGTCTTCAATGGTTTTCTCTTGAAGTTCCATTTTTTCGTTTAGGCCAGATATTTCTGCTGAAGATCTATCGTTTTCTTGCTTTAATACCTCCTTTTCCATTTGTAGAGCGTTATAGAGGTCCGTCATGTTCTCTAATTCTTCGTCGGTAATTTCTTTGTTCTTCAGCATTTGGCTGAGGTTAGCTACTTCCTCCATAGATTTATTGTTTTCTGTTTCCAAAGATTTCTTTTCTTTTTGCAAATGTTCTATCGTGTTTCCTGATTCTTCTCTAAGAGATTCCAGGCTCTTTTCTAAAGTTCTTATGGTTTCACTTTTTTCTTCTATTTCTGCCTCTAATCGCGCCTGAATAAGGTCCAAGTCACTCATGACGATATCTGTGGTAATGCCATTTTCTGAAGAAAGTATTCGAGTAGCTGTTTGTGCATCAATCTTTTCTTTTAGGTTCTCGTTTTCAGCCATCAGCTGAGCTATGGTGTTCTCTTTGGCTGCCACCTCTTCTTCGAATCCGGCACTTTCTTCTCTTTTTAAAGACTTCTGATTGTCCAGATCTTCTCTTAATTCATCGTTGAAACTTTTCAATCTGGCCATTTCTTCTTTTTGGTATTTCAGAGAGTTGTTTAAGTTCTTGATTGACTCATTTTTGGAAGCAATTTGATTCTTTAATTCTTCCAGTTCTTTTTGAAGCTCGTCGTCTCCGTTGGTTAGAGATTCTTGATCGCAGCAGCCGGGAAATATACTGTCCCTGTTGAAGTCGACTTTTATAATCGTCAGTTGTTCCTCTAAACAAGCGTTCCTCTCGTGGGCACAATTCAAATCTTCTTCTAGCTTTATTATTATTGTATCTAACTTTTTGCTTTGCTGATGGAGAGTGTCCTTCACTTTACTGATGTTTTCAGAAACTATATCTTCCTGTGCTGAATTCAGTGAACTTCTTGATTCCTTTAGCATAGTTTGAATTTCTGATGTGCCAGATTCTAAAGAGTCCATTTTTTTCAGTACCTGCTGATATCTGAAATATGTTGTGAAATATACTAGACACTGATGACTAAATTATGTATTTACAAATCTTTCCACTGTTTTATTTCGCGTTTATAGGATTCTACGTCTCTCTCGCGACCTTTGTCGTTTGTAGATCTCGATATAACTTCTGTTTTACTTTTCAGCCTTTTGTTATCTTCTTCAATCTGAAATCATCATGAAATTATATTTTTCCCATTCGTTTTTTTTATGGATCGTTAACAGTAGTGGTACTGGTACTGACCTTTTCCAAAACCTTCTTCAAATTGTTCAACTCCTGGGCAGTCGTACAATACTTGTATCTAATTTCTTGAGTTTCGTCAATATTCTTCTTGTAAAGGTCTTCCATTTTCTTCAGTTGTTGCTGGAGCATGGCGATTATCACGTCGCGGTTGGACAAACTTTGTCCAGCTTCTTGCAGAAGTCGCATGTAGTGCTCTGATACATCTTCTGTCAAGTCCCCAGTTTGTAAATGTTCTCTGAGGAGAGTATGTGGACCCTACAACACAAGGATAAGCAAAGAATTGACGAAAAATTAGTGCTGTTACTTTGAGAGATTGTTTTCTGGAGAGACTTGAATCTGAGGATCTCTCCGATCCATTGCCTTCGTTTCCATTCATTTTAGTTATTTAATTTGTTATCCAGAAAAAGTTTTTTCATTTTCCGATGTTCAATGAAATTTACGAATTTTTACCGATGAGCCAAAACATGCTGATATAAAATGACAGGAAAAAATTTTGACAAAAGAACTGTCTTTTGTTTGTATTGTTTTTCGCCTGTCATAATTTGTTGTTTTTGTCAAAGAATAAATAAACGTTTTTGTAGGATACTTCATGGAAGATTTCGTTAGGGGTCTTTAACATTGTTCTTTGAAATTTTAAGGAAATGGTTAAGGGAAAAGGTAGAAGCAATAGAAAATTTAAGTTCCGCAACTTCATCATTCCTAGATATTTACCGGGGTCAGTCGGATACAGCCATATGGTGGCTGATCTTCGCGAATACAACAAGCTGCGATATAAGGTAATTTTCTTCAAAGTTTTATTGCTTGTGTACACAATAGGACTTCCTAAAAATGAGAACTTTGGCATAAGACTTCTTTGATAGAAACACTGCTCCTGTTAATAAGGCTCTGCCGAAGCTTCGGGTGTCTGACCCTTAGCACTGAAATTGAAGTATAGGTGTTTATCTCTCAGATTCTGTCCCTTCAAAGAATTTCAGGACAATATTTAAGAGCGCTCTGCTCTTACTTTTGGTTCTGCAAATATAGCTCCATAGCTTTTTTCGTCTGGCTGCTGCAAGAGGAATTTCCTCTTTTTCTCCACACATCGTTCACTCCAATAGTGGTGAGATGTCTCATAAGTGAACAGTGTCTCGTATAGAATCCTACTGACCTCCTCAGCCGGGTTTTGTTGGATGAACATCCGCGATTGCCTCACTCAATTAGTCCCCATCCAGTAAGAGGTATGTTTTTGACTTATTTGGTACTTGTCTGGTCTGCTAAACAGTATATGCGTTATTGCCCTAGCAGCGGAAATTTGGCTCCTTCGCTAAAAGATCCGCGTTCTTCCTTTTCCTTCCTTGATCGTAACATAATTCTGTCTCCGAAAGAATTATTTCTTAAAAAGCATTTGCTAAAGATTAGAACAGTGGGACAAATTTTGAAATAAGAGGTCGGGATGACAGTTTTGTAGTTTAATTTTGGAGATGCCACAAGAGGAAAAGGCGATACATTCCGAAGGTGATAAATTTGAGCGAGAATAAGTGTTAAGTGTTTATAGTACATGTGTATAGTGTACTCGGCTTTTTGGTGACAGTACGTACGTTTTAGTGTATACCGGGGCGTTTTTGGACGTGATAAACCGTTGTATTGTAAAGTGAATTTAGATGAGTTTTAACTGTTAATTTGTGTATTGACGGATTGTTTAGGTTAGTTAATTGTTTGCTGGTAGTTGTTTAATTGTTATTTCTTGTTGCTGTTTATTTGTTGTTTGCATATTTAGCTGTTTATTCTTAATTTTAAATTAATATTGCCTATGGCTGATTTGTCACAGATTGGATATAACGTATGTGCTTATCTTATTTGTTGACATTTCAACGCCTGTATGCAAAACTCAGTTTTAAAGAACATAGGGGAGGAAAAATAATTCTTAGTATACTTATACTTCCTTATCTGTTAATATAGTGCTTCACTGTAAAGAAGAAAGTTGATGATAACCCTCCACAGATGAACCCATTTAATTACATCGACAAGTCAAAATTTACCACTGATCGTGATCGATTAATAAGAATTATAATAGAAAATAGGGAGCTTCTGAGAAAAATTAATATTATCAACAGGACTAGAGTGAGTACGAAAAGAAACACCCTGCGCTATGAAAAACTGCACCTACTTCTTATTTTAATAGGGGTTTGTAGACACAATCAATCCTCATGCATATATGGACCACAGCAAGTGGCGGTCTCACGAACTAGAAATGAAGAAAACAGAGAAGCAAAACAGAAAAATATATTCAATAATGAAAGAAGCGGTAAATTTAAAAGATCAATTTTAACCAAAAATGCATTATTTTTAATTTTAATAATTGTAGAAATCGGAATATGCCAACGAAATAATGAAGGAATTTTGGAGGCATATGGTAACAAGGATCAAATCTGCTTGTAGATACCCTAATGTGCTGTTAGTGAAGAAACCAACGTACGACGATATTTTGAAAACCCATCCTTCTATAAGCACTGGTTTACAAGAAGTAACCATGCCTAGGTTGAGGCTTTAGTGAGTATTTTTGTATTTTAAGCAAATTCAGACACTACACAAACATAACGTCGACAACCAGTTCTTTACTTAAGTAGTTAATCTTCAAGTTAATATACAGGATGGTCCTTAAGTATTCTAAAAGTTTTTAAGAGGTGGCCCCTTAGAAACTTTTAGAATATTTAACTACTACCCTGTATTCTTCTCATATCACTTGCTATCAAACTGAAAAAAAATTCTAATAATCTGAATATTATATAGTGCTTTTATGGAATTCCACATCCAAGACCGGACAGGACCAGCTGTGTACTTGGGAAAAATCCTCATAGAGCTGTATCAAGAATACGTTCCCGTGACAGTCCAGAATTTCCTAGCGATTTGCAAAGGAGAGAACAATTTGTCGTACAAGAACTGCCCAATTCACAACGTTGTCAAGGGCCAGTGCATAGAAACTGGTGACATTACCAAAGGCAACGGAAAAGGAGGCACTTCAGTTTACGGCAACAATTTCGCGGAAGAGAATTTTTCTCTGAAGCACACAAAGGCTGGAGTTTTATCGATGAGGAGCGTGGAACCTGGACTCAACAACTCTCAGTTTTCCATCACACTGTCGAAAGTTGAAAAGTTCGATGGCAAAAGGGTGGTGTTTGGGAAAGTTATAAAGGGAACGGACACGTTATTTAAAATTCAAGATATGGCGAGGCGAATCGGGAAGCCGCTCGTGCCTATTTTCATCACTAATTGTGGGGAGTACAGCACGAGAAGAAGAGAATCACTTTTGAATTAATTTATGAAATGTCAAAAAGAAATAAATAATATTATATTAAATTGTGATAATTATGTAATTGATTGCAATTTTGTTATGTTTTTATTGCCTTTTGGCGCTGTCACATCCCCAGATTGATCCTTCAATGTTTTTTTCGTTAATTGCAGATCCTGTACTTGGTCTTTTTCCCTTTTGGCAACTCTTCTTCTTTATTATATTTTCTCTTGAACGTACCTGGAAGGGGGCAGCAGCTCTTTCAGTAATCATAGTGGCAGAGATCGTGAGGGTTGGTATGGCACTGTGATACACACTACTGCGATGTGGAAGGCAACGGGAAACCACCACATTATTTTATCCCTAGTACAGCGTACTTTAATTTATGATGATGGCAACTTCTGGAGTAAAATATTCCGGAGGTAAAATAGTCCCACATTCGGATCTCCGGGCGGGGACTGCTTCGGGGGGAGTCATCGGAAATGATAAGTGTAACATCTCACGAGTCGGAGCGTGGAATGTTAGAAGCATGAAACAAGTAGGGAAGTTAGAGAATTTGAAAATTGAGATGGATAGGTTAGCATTAGACGTAGTAGGTATCAGTGAAGTGCGATGGCCAGAAGCTGGAGACTTCTGGAGCGGAGATTTTAGAGTAATACACACAGGATCTGTAGGAGGAAATTCGGGAGTAGGAATTGTTATGCGGAAAAAAGTAGGACAGAGTGTAGAAAATTTCTTACAGCAAAGTGACAGGGTAGTTATGGTTAGGTTAGATTCGAAACCTGTAAAAACAGTAATAATACAGGTATACATGCCCACTTCTAACTACAGTGATGAGGCCGTAGAGGCAGTTTATAGTGATATTGAATATGTGCTAGATTTTGTGAGAGGGCACGAAAATTTAATAATTACAGGAGATTTCAATGCAGTCGTAGGCACAGGGCGAGAGGGCGGAATAGTTGGCCCCTTTGGATTAGGCAATAGGAACGATAGGGGAGTTAGACTGATAGAGTTCTGCGATAAACATAACTTAACGGTCGCGAACACTCTATTTCACCATCATGTTAGGAGATGCTATACGTGGAAGATGCCAGGAGACTTAGGGAGATATCAAATAGATTACATTCTCGTTAGGCAAAGATTTAGAAATCAAGTTAGGGATTGTAGAAGTTATCCAGGAGCAGATATAGATAGTGATCACAACATAGTCGTTATGAAAGCCAATCTTAAATTTAAGATTTTGAAAAAAAGAAGCGGAAGAAGGTATCTTGACCCAGAGAAACTAAAAGATGATGATATGCGCAATAAGTTTGAGAAAAAGACAAACGAAGCACTAAAGGGCACGGGTGGAAATATTGTTAGGGACATAGAGGCAGAATGGAATTGCATTAAAAATAGTTTAGTTTCCTCAGCTAGGGATATTTTGGGTCATAAACAGAATGAAAGTAGGAAACCCTGGATAACAAAACATATTGTGAGTCTAATAGAGGAAAGGCGAAAATATAAAAATAGGTTAGATGAAACAGGGAAACAAAGATATAAGGCGATCAAGTGGGAAATTATTCGGAAATGTAGGAAAGCGAAAGAGCAATGGATCGATAATAAATGCAAAGAAGTGGAAGATAAATTCGAAGTAGGAAAGACTGATGAAGCATATAAAATAATTAGGAGAAATTTTAGAGAAATTGGATCTAGTACCAAAAACATTAGAAATGAGGCAGGAGATATCCTAATCGGAAGTGGGGAGAAGGCAGATAGGTGGAAAGAATATTTAGGAAACTTATATGCGGGACAGGAAGTGCAAGATATATTAGAAAGCGAAAGCAGTGTAGAGGGGGATAACCTAGGGAGTCCTATAATGAGAGAAGAGTTTGAGATAGCACTAAAAAGTTTAAGGAATAATAAAGCACCAGGTATAGATGGCTTGCAGGCAGAAATCTTAAAGTGCGCAGGTCAAGAGGTAATAGATCGTTTATTTAAATTAGTTAGTCGCATATACCTGACAGGCGAGATTCCAGAAGATTACAAACGGAACATCATAGTAGCTTTGCCAAAAAGAAAAGGCGCGGATAGATGCGAAAATTTTAGAACTATCAGTTTAACTTCCCATGCGTCAAAAATTTTAACTAGAATTGTGCAAAGAAGGATGGAGAAAAAGGCGGAAGAAATATTAGGAGAAGATCAGTTCGGATTTAGACGAAATAGAGGAACGCGCGAGGCCATTCTAGCTTTACGAGTAATTATAGAAAAAACGATAGAAATGAGAAAGAGCGTCTATATAGGATTTGTAGATTTAGAAAAAGCCTTCGACAACGTAAAATGGGGGAAGATGTTCGAAGTGCTGAGAAAGGTAGGGATGAAATACAGGGACAGAAGAATAATACATAATCTCTACAAAGAGCAAAAGGCAGTTATAGAATGTGAGCAGGAACAAAGGGAAGTAGATATCCGGAAGGGAGTGAGACAGGGATGTGCATTGTCACCTCTAGTTTTCAACTTATATATCGAAGATGCGATTAATATTGTTAAGGAAAGAACAGCCTCAGGGAGCAATGTACAGGGCCAAACTATTAACATGCTCAGATTTGCGGATGATATAGCAGTGTTAGCATCTAGCAAAGAAGAATTAGGAGCGGCTTTGAATGAAATGGAAGCAGTTTTGACACAGGGCTTCGGCATGAAAATCAATAAAAAGAAAACTAAAATTTTGGTATGTAGGGGATGTGAAAATAGAACTAAAATGGAAATACAAATTGGAAATGAGAAGATAGAGGAGGTCGCGGATTTCTGCTACTTAGGAAGTAAAATAACTCAAGACGGTAGGAGCACTAAAGATATAAAACAAAGAATGGCGCAGGGCCGAGTTGCGTTTAACAAAAAGAAACAACTGTTATGCTCGAGAACGGTTAATATAGAGACTAGGAAGAGACTCTTAACGTCGTATGTATGGAGTACGGCATTATACGGGTGCGAAACTTGGACAATAGGAGAAGCGGATAGAAAAAGAGTAGAAGCGTTTGAAATGTGGTGCTACAGACGCATGATGAAGATACCGTGGATAGATAAGGTTAGCAATAGGGAAGTATTAGAAAGAGTTGGGGATAAGCGAAAGGTATGGAAAACAATAAAGAGTAGGAGAGATAGGATGGTAGGACACCTTCTAAGACACGAAGGAATAGTTCGTGACATACTAGAGTCAGAGATAGGAATAAAAAGAGGTAGGGGTAGGCCTAGATTAGACTACTGCTCTCAAATAGTTAGGGATGTAGGATGTTCTACTTTTAGGGAAATGCGTAGGTTAGATCAGGATAGAAAAGAATGGAGGTACGCGTCCAACCAGTCTTCGGACTGAGAACCTTATGATGATGAACGTACCATTACATATTTTAAAATTTCCACACCCATCTTCTTTTTCGAATAAATTGAAATTTTAGGGAAAATTTGGGTGCTCCAAATGTTATGCCTAGGTACATAGCTGGATATAAGAAATTATGTTCTGCCCTTCGGTCATAATGTTTAAAAATCAAAATGTCCAATCTGCCACTGATGATTGCATCATTCATTTCTCCTAAATTAGTCAAAAAATTATTTTAAAAAAGGAACGATCAAATAGCCCATTTCCTATTCAACATTTGACAGCAGTTTTGACATTTAATTATTATTAAATTTTACGGGGTTTGGGATTTTATGAGAATATTTCCGTTTCGTTTATAAAATTATAAGTCGCTTATAATGGAAGTTATGGATGCAAAAATTAAGAAAAGTAAACAAACATTTACGCCACTACTAAATCCAAGATATTTAGTAGGATCTGTGCAAAAGGATATTCTATTGCATGATTTGGAAGAATACAACAAACACAGATATCATGTAAGTGATAAAACTCCATATTTTCATATTTTAGAAGCAACTACATGATGTGGACAAAAGCTGGGTAGCTTCTTTAGCAGCTAAGTGCATATAGCGCGATTATTTTACGTCAGTAGCTATCCCAGCTATGATCGTTCATATAAGACAATGCCAGTAGTTATACGCGGTGGCTAGTCGAACGGTAATCTCGAATCTCACTCGCGATTCCTTAAATTAATATTTTTGTATATAATTTTAGACTTTTAGGTTTAAAATTTCGAACTCAAGTGGCTCCGTTACATTCCTCCCTTCTCCAGATTAAAAATTAGTAGCCGAAAGGTTTTGGGTTCAGTACTCGTGTGGTATTCACTTTTTCTGCTTTTTTGCTTTTTTGCTGCTGGCAGTTACTGGTCGACTAGCCACGGCGTTTAAGCAAAGACGTTACTTGCTAATACACAGGGTGAGTCGATGGTGCTGGATTTTCCATTGCAACTTCATTACATAATTTAGAGGAAAGTGTTATAAAATAGACCGTAGATAGACAGTCGATAATTTTTTTTCTCTATCATTATGAAATTGTTTTCATTAATACAGACTGTCCCGTTTCTTCTGCACAGCATCTAATGTTTTTGTATCAAACTTTAACACGACCGTGTATATTTTTAACATTTTACCTTTAAAAGTAACTTGACTTTCCTTCTTTACTTATTATTTATATTCCTACCTTTTAGAAACATCCTGTTTCCTGTACAACATGTTTTTCTAAAGTTTATAATGAAGGTGCTTTAAGTTTCCCACACTATTGACTCACCCTGTAGAAGGACTTTGTAATAGAAAACTATAGATATTTATAGCCAAGAAGAGAGTTGATGATAATCCACCCAGAATGAAACCTGACGTTTTGCTGAAAAAGACTAAACTGGCCACCGATCAGATCAGACTAATACAAATTTCCAATGCAAACAGACAATTGCTCAAAAAAATTAGATATGCTAAGGTGTGTATTTCATATTTATACCATTTTAGATTTTACCACCAAAAGTTTGACAGCTAACAATCACTATTTTAATATCTCTGTGGTCTGATTCCATAGACTTACGTTTAATGGATGGCTGTTGTAGTAGATTTAAAAATCGTATGCTTTACAGCCCCGAGTTGATACTTACAACCCTTGGGCGTACGCGGATTACAGCAAATGGAAAAAGAATGCAGCCCGAATGAAACAGATTTATGTTAAAAACAAAAAACTGTACAAACACATATTCTTGAAAGCGGTAAATTTAAATCCAGCATAATGTTACCGTAATGTACATTACATCATTATTTCCTAGTCTTCTGATTACGCTCGTGATAAAATGGAAATGTGCTGGCAACAATTTTTGGAAGGATTAGCTCGTACTTCCAGGTATCCTGTTGTGATAACAAGAAAGGATCCCACGTGTGATGAAATTATCAAGCGCTATCCTTCTGTCAGTTGTGGGTTACCATTAGCCGGACCAAGATATTAGTAGGTATACTACACTGATGTAAAAAGTTAGGCGCTTCAAGGTCGACGATGCTCGATCGAAGAGATCAAAAGTTCTGACGAGAGTGACGCTTCTATGTAGTTCCCTATTCTCTGGTATATGTCAGAATGTCAAATTTTATTCTTCATTTCCAAAGACATTCTATACTAATAGACACCAAGATCCCATGTATTCGGCATACGTACCTTATTTCCAACATAAAAGACGTGCCTTTTTCTCTCCCACTTTTTCTACCTAATTTTGCCGTGTTAACGTCATCTCTCTTTGGGCAAAAAGTCAAAATTATTTTTTTGGCGTAGCGCGCTAATTAAATTGCATGACATTTAAACGTCAAATCGCCTTGTCATTTGAATTTTTATTTTTCGTATGGGAGAAGAAATTTTTATTACTGTCTACTGTTTATTGTTCTGTTTGTTGTTAAGTGTTTCTATTTTGTGTTTTTCTGAACTGGTACCTAGTTTAAGAAATGGTTTCATATTGTTGTGTTTGTGGAGCCAACTCGAAAGATGGTACCCTCTCATTTCACAAGTAAGTTTCTTCAACACATACCAAAATGTACTAAAATACGGCGATTGTCACATATAAGTAACATCGATTCTGACAAGAAGCACCCAAAATACATTTCATTTTAGACTTACTTACTTACTCGCTTAATAATTTACTTCAGCAGCTTCCTACTTATTTTAAAATACCTACGCTACATATTAATTTCTAAGACCATTTTCAACATGCCTACAACTCGATGCTTACTCTCGTAAAAGATTTAATTTTCTCGTATCTAATTTGACAACTAGCACTGACAACTCGGAAACTTGTGAAATGAAGGTTACCCAGTGAATGTCATATTTGACTTTTTGCCTTAAGAAAGATGCAAAATCAATTTTTGCGTGCTCCAAACGAAAACAGAGAATATTTTCTTGTCGCACGCATGTTTTCAGCTATATTAAATTGCATCTTGGTATCTATAGAAATAGAATATCTTTGTTCATTTCCTTCCAGTTGTTTCATGGAGTTTCAAATTAGAGACAATGCGTGCTTGGGGCGTATAATAATCGAGCTCTATGCCGATAAAGTGCCGGTTACTGTCCAGAATTTTCTACAACTGTGCCAAGGGGAAGACAAACTAACGTATAAAAAGTGTCCCATCCACAACATGGTCAAAGACCATTTCCTCGAAACCGGTGACATAACCATGGGAAATGGCAAAGGTGGTTGCTCAGTCTACGGGGACACGTTCGCCGAAGAAAATTTCTGTTTAAAGCACACAAAAACGGGTGTTTTGTCTATGATACCTGTCAAAAGGGGCGAGAATAATTCCCAGTTCAGCATAACTTTAACGAAAATTGAGAAATTTGATAACGTTCGGGTTGTTTTTGGGAAAGTTGTAAGGGGTGCCAGTGTTCTTTTTAAAATTAACGATATGGCTCGTAGGATTGGAAGACCATTAGTGCCCATTTTCATATCTAACTGTGGCGAGTATGTACCGAAAAATCATTAATAAATCTCAATTAATTTCTTGGAATTTTCATTTACAACTCTGTGCAATGGACAGATGGTTTATTTTTAGTAGGTACCAATCTCGAACTTTACAGGTCGGTGGACCATTCGTACAAACTAGGGATTTCATGTTTACGTCATTGGTACTGGATAGTTTTTTTTTAAAGGGTTATGTTTGTGATCTGTCAAATTTTGACAATTGACAAACAATAAAAGGCGTTTATTTAGAATTATTTTACAAAACTTTTCTTACTTGAAACCAAACAAGATGCTGTACTTAGAAGATTACCTAGAAAGTAAGTAAATCCCGGTTTGCCCATAGTAAAATAACTTGAGTTTATAAAAAATCATTTTCGTAGTGATCGAACATTTACCACAAGAATTACGAGATAGATTTACTGAAATGCGAGAAATGGATCTTTCTGTTCAGAGTAAGTTGGTTTTATCTTATCATAAGCACCATTGTTCTTGCGTAAGTAATTTTTGTCACAATTTTTAATTACTGTATGTGGTATTTAAGACAATATGGACGATTTGGAGAAGCGCGTAAAAGTACTGTTCAATGAGTGCAAGCGTTACCCAAATGAACTGCCACCTTCTGCAGAGGCTGAATTTCAAGCTTTGCGGAAGGAATATTATAAAACTCTTGAAGACGCAGATGAAAAGGTTCGAAGTTTTTTTTACCATTGCCAGTGCCAGTTAATTCTTGTATTACATTTCGTTTTAGGTCCATTTGGCTAATCAAATGTACGAACTTGTTGATAAGTACTTGCGTCGATTAGACACAGAACTGCACAAGTTTAAGTGCGAATTAGAAGCCGATAATAAAGGAATAACAGAACTACTGGAGAAACGATCGTTGGAGCTAGATTCGCCGGTGCCAACGACGTCAATTTCTTCACAGCAGCAGAAAGAAAATCGATATGAAAGGTACAGGCCCCGAAGTGAAAAGAACACGACCACACCAGTCGTGACTCCGTATATCGAGAAACGACAGCCTGTTGCGGCTGTTCCCTTGATAGAGACTCGCCATACTGCAACTCCGCAGCCGACACCACCTCCGGCACCGCCTGCACAGGCTAGCGTTCCGTATAATTTGGCTCATGTTGGGGCGGGGCCTGCCATAGCTGCGGCGGCCTCTCAAGCTATTGCCGCCACTCAGCAGGTGAGAATTATTATTATTAGGTAAAAAGAGTCTGGGACAGTTTAAACCTTGTAACTGTTCTTATTTCAAAGATGCAGCAAGGTCGGCGAACTGCCAGCTTGAAAGCCTCTTACGAAGCTATAAACACAGGCGTGCATGAATTTGGAATAGGCAGGGAACTGGCTGGAGCAGCTCAAACGGCTATTCAAGCCATCCAACAAGATCATGCTAATAACAAAAAGAAACAAACGTAATATTTTTTTATGCTTTATTTAGTGAACGAGATAATTTCGAGGTATTTTCGTAGAACGAGGAAATGGACAGGAACGAGCTCTTCGAACAGCAGTTCTTCTTCTGCTGTTCAAGCGATTTTGGCTACACCATCTGTAGTGGCGCCTGCACCGGAATCTCCTTCTATGGATCTTTCGAATCAGGCTGCGGAAGTTACAGATGGTGAATGGACCTATGATCCGAATGAACCCAGATATTGTCTCTGCAATCAGGTTTCTTATGGAGACATGGTCGCATGCGACAATGTGGATGTAAGGATTTTAACGGGGGGTAAACCGCTGGGGATTTATGGTGTACACTATGTAGGAATTACAGGATTTAAAAGGAATTATCGGGATTTATAAGGAATTATGGGAATTTTTAAGGAATTATGGAGAATTATTGGGATTTATCTTGAATTACAAGGGATTTATTAGGAATTATAGGGGATTTATTGGGAATTACAAGAGAAATAAGCGTTGGCAGCAATTTATGCACATGCGCAGTAAGTTGCCAGAGAAGTTGGTTCACGCTCTGAGAAGGGCTCCTAAGAAACAGAAATTAATCAGCGAGAAATTAATACCTTAGATGATATTCGACGACAAATTGTAGAATCTACAATCTAAATATGCCCATAATTCTCACTTCATGTCGGATTCTACTGTAAATTTACATCGCGATAAATTTCTCAGTACGAAAACTGGTTGGACGCGTACCTCCATCCTTTCATATCCTGAGAAACCTACGTATTTCCCTAAAAGTATAACATCCTACTTCCCCAACTATTTGAGAGCAGTCGTCTAATGTGGGCCTACCCCTACCTCGTTTTATTCCTATCTCTGACTCTAGCCTGTCGGGAACTATTCCTTCATGTTTCAACATGCGCCTGTAGCACCACATTTCAAATGCTTCTATTCTTTTTTGATCCGCTTTTCCTGTTGTTCAAGTTTCGCACCCGTAGTACTCAATATACAGGGTGTATCCAAATAAGTGCAAAAAAACTTAAGAGGCGATTCCTTGTTGAAAATTAAAGGGGGTGTTTGATATAAACAAATCCTCATATGTCCCTCCCTTAGGAGTTACGCTCCTCCAAAGTGGGAGGTGGAAATTATGTTTTTTATTTTTTTGTCAAAATCTGAAATAGTTATCATCATAAGGTTCTCAGTCCGAAGACTGGTTGGACGCGTACCTCCATTCTTTTCTATCCTGAGCTAACCTATGCATTTCCCTAAAAGTAGAACATCCTACATCCCTAACTATTTGAGAGCAGTAGTCTAATCTAGGCCTACCCCTACCTCTTTTTATTCCTATCTCTGACTCTAGTATGTCGCGAACTATTCCTTCGTGTCTTAGAAGGTGTCCTACCATCCTATCTCTCCTACTCTTTATTGTTTTCCATACCTTTCGCCTTTCCCCAACTCTTTCTAATACTTCCCTATTGCTAACCTTATCTATCCACGGTATCTTCATCATGCGTCTGTAACACCACAGTTCAAACGCTTCTACTCTTTTTCTATCGGCTTCTCTATTGTCCAAGTTTCGCACCCGTATAATGCCGTACTCCATACATACGACTTTAAGAGTCTCTTCCTAGTCTCTATATTAACCGTTCTCGAACATAACAGTTGTTTCTTTTTGTTAAACGCAACTCGGCCCTGCGCCATTCTTTGTTTTATATCTTTAGTGCTCCTACCGTCTTGGGTTATTTTACTTCCTAAGTAGCAGAAATCCGCGACCTCCTCTATCTTCTCATTTCCTATTTGTATTTCAATTTTAGTTCTATTTTCACTCCATCTACATACCAAAATTTTAGTTTTCTTTTTATTGATTTTCATGCCGTAGCCCTGTGTCAAAACTGCTTCCATTTCATTCAAAGCCGCTCCTAATTCTTCTTTGCTAGATGCTAACACTGCTATATCATCCGCAAATCTGAGCATGTTAATAGTTTGGCCCTGTACATTGATCCCTGAGGCTGTTCTTTCCTTAACAATATTAATCGCATCTTCGATATATAAGTTGAAAACTAGAGGTGACAATGCACATCCCTGTCTCACTCCCTTCCGGATATCTACTTCCCTTCGTTCCTGCTCACATTCTATAACTGCCTTTTGCTCTTTGTAGAGATTATGTATTATTCTTCTGTCCCTGTATTTCATCCCTACCTTTCTCAGCACATCGAACATCTTCCCCCATTTTACGTTGTCGAAGGCTTTTTCTAACTCTACAAATCCTATATATACGCTCTTTCTCTTTTCTATCGTTTTTTCTATAATTACTCGTAAAGCTAGAATGGCCTCGCGCGTTCCTCTATTTCGTCTAAATCCGAACTGATCTTCTCCTAATATTTCTTCCGCCTTTTTCTCCATCCTTCTTTGCACAATTCTAGTTAAAATTTTTGACGCATGGGAAGTTAAACTGATAGTTCTAAAATTTTCGCATCTATCCGCGCCTTTCCTTTTTGGCAAAGCTACTATGATGTTCCGTTTGTAATCTTCTGGAATCTCGCCTGTCAGGTATATGTGACTAACTAATTTAAATAAACGATCTATTACCTCTTGACCTGCGCACTTTAAGATTTCTGCCTGCAAGCCATCTATACCTGGTGCTTTATTATTCCTTAAACTTTTTAGTGCTAGCTCAAACTCTTCTCTCATTATAGGACTCCCTAGGTTATCCCCTTCTACACTGCTTTCACTTTCTAATATATCTTGCACTTCCTGTCCCGCATATAAGTTTCCTAAATATTCTTTCCACCTATCTGCCTTCTCTCCGCTTTCGATTAGGATATCTCCTGCCTCATTCCTAATGCTTTTGGTACTAGATCCAATTTCTCTAAAATTTCTCCTAATTATTTTATATGCTTCATCAGTCTTTCCTATTTCGAACTTATTTTCCACTTCTTTGCACTTATCGTCGATCCATTGCTCTTTCGCTTTCCTACATTTCCGAATAATTTCCCACTTGATCGCCTTATATCTTTGTTTCCCTATTTCATCTAACCTATTTTTATATTTGTTCCTTTCCTCTATTAGACTCACAATATGTTTTGTTATCCAGGGTTTCCTACTTTCATTCTGTTTATGACCCAAAATATCCCTAGCTGAGGAAACTAAACTATTTTTAATGCAATTCCATTCTTCCTCTATGTCCCTAACAATATTTTCGCCCGCGCCCTTTAGTACCTCGTTTGTCTTTTTCTCGAACTTATCGCGCGTATCATCATCTTTTAGTTTCTCTGGGTCAAGATACCTTCTTCCGCTTCGTTTTTTCAGACTCTTAAATTTAAGATTGGCCTTCATAATAACTATATTGTGATCACTATCTATATCTGCTCCTGGATAACTTCTACAATCCCTAACTTGATTTCTAAATCTTTGCCTAACAAGAATGTAATCTATTTGATATCTCCCTAGGTCTCCTGGCATCTTCCACGTGTAGCGTCTCCTAACATGATGGTGAAATAGAGTGTTCGCGACCGTTAAGTTATGTTTATCGCAGAACTCTATCAGTCTCACTCCCCTATCGTTCCTATTGCCTAATCCAAAGGGACCAACTATTCCGCCCTCTCGCACTGTGCCTACGACTGCATTGAAATCTCCCATAATTATTAAATTTTCGTGTCCTCTCACAAAATCTAGCACATGTTCAATATCACTATAAACTGCCTCTACGACCTCATCACTGTAGTTAGAAGTGGGCATATATACCTGTATTATTACTGTTTTTACAGGTTTCGAATCTAACCTAACCATAACTACCCTGTCACTTTGCTGTAAGAAATTTTCTACACTCCGCCCTACTTTTTTCCGCATAACAATTCCTACTCCCGAATTTCCTCCTACAGATCCTGTGTGTATTACTCTAAAATCTCCGCTCCAGAAGTCTCCGGCTTCTGGCCATCGCACTTCACTAATACCTACTACGTCTAATGCTAACCTATCCATCTCAATTTTCAAATTCTCTAACTTTCCTACTTGTTTCATGCTTCTAACATTCCACGCTCCGACTCGTGTGATGTTACACTTATCATTTCTGATGACTCCCCCCGAAGCAGTCTCCGCCCGGAGATCCGAATGTGGGACTATTTTACCTCCGGAATATTTTACTCCAGAAGGTGCCATCATCATAAATTCGAAGTACGCTGTACCAGGGATAGAATAATTGGTGGTTTCCCGTTGCCTTCCACATCGCAGTAGTGTGTATCACAGTGCCATACCGACCCTCACGATCTCTGCCACTATGATTACTGAAAGAGCTGCTGCCCCCTTTCAGGGACTTGATTTAGTCTGGCTTCTCAAATAAAAACCCCTCCAATATGGTTAAACCTATGGTTCGGCTCTTTAGATCATAGTTAGGGAAATGACATTTGGTGGAAGGTTTCTAATGTTAAAAACCCTACTTTCGAAGATTTTCTAGACCGATCCATATAGTTATAAGTGGATGAAACTTGCAACCCCTCTAAGGAACTTGGTGCCGCCTACTACTTTTACTTAGAATTTAATTCTTTCAGTGCATGATGAAGTTAATCATTTTTTTTCCCGAAAACTATTGATTTTACAAAAACAGCAAAAGAGATACGAAAGTTTTTAAATGAATGAAGCTTTCTAAGGCATATTTTTAAACAATCAAATTTTTACACGGTAAAAATGTAAAACGTTAAAAGGGAAAAAATTAAGAGGGGTTGCGAGTTTCATCCACTTATAACAATATGGATAGGTCAAAAAATATTCGAATGTAGCCTTTTTAACATTAGAAGCCTTCCACCAAATTTCATTTCCTTAACTTTTTCAGATTTTGAGAAAATAAATAAAAACCTAATTTCCACCTCCCACTTTGGAGGAGCGTCACTCCTAAGGGAGGGACATATAATTTTCAACAAGGAATCGCCTCTTAAATTTTTTCGCACTTATTCGGATACAACCTGTATATACGTCTTTAAGAGTCTCTTCCAAGTTCCTGCGCATAAGTTGTTTCTTTTTGTTAAACGCAACTCGGCCCTGCGCTATTCTGTTTTTATATCTCTAGTGCTCCTAATATCACCAGTTATTTGACTTCCTAAATAGTAGAAATCCGCGACCTCCTCTATCTTCTCAATTCCTATTATTTGTATTTTAGTTTTAGTTCTATCCCTCTATCAAAACTGCTTCCATTTCGTTTAGAGCTATTTCTAATTCGTCTTTCCTGTATGCTAACACTGCTATATCATCTGCGAATCTGAGTATGCTAATAGTTTGGCCCTGTTCATTAATCATTAAAGCTGTTCTGTTCTTTACAGTATTAATCGCATCTTCGATATATAAGTTGAAAACTAGATGAGCGAATGCACATCCCTGTCTCACTCCCTTCCGGATATCTACTTCTCTTCGTTCCTGCTCAAATTCTATAATTGCCCTTTGCTCTTTGTAGAGATTATTTATTATTCTTCTTTCTCTATATTTCATCTCTGCCTTTCTGAGCACTTCGAACATTTTCTCCCATCTTATGTTGCCGAAGGCTTTTTCTATTGTTTTTTCTATAATTGCTAGTAAAGCTAGAATAGCCTCGTGCGTTCCTCTAATTCGTCTAAATCCGAACTGATCTAATATTTCTTCAGCCCTTTTCTCCAACCTTCCTTGCAAAATTCTACTCAGAATTTCTGACGCTTGGGAAGTTAAACTGATCTAAAATCTTCACACTTATCCGCGCCTTTCCTTTTTGGCAAAGCGAATATATGTTTTTTCTTTTGTAATCTCTCGAATGTCACCTGTTTCGTATGCGGCTAACTAGTTCCAATAGACCCCGAAATAGACTCTCTCTTACCTCTTGACCGGCAGACTTTAAAATTTCTGCCTGCAATCTGCTTACTACTGGTGTGTTATTGTTTTTTAAATTTTCTAATGCTGCTTCAAATTCTTCTCATTATAGGACAGCCTTGGTTATCCCCTCGGTTATCCCCCTCCACACTAATTTCCTTTTCTAATATATGTCCCTAGTTCTTGTCCCGCATCATAATATTCCTTCCACCTTGCCTCTTCCTTTCTTCCGATTAGGATATCACCTGCCTCTCTTCTAATATTCTTGCTGCTAATTCCAATTTCTCTGAAATTTCTCCTAATTATTTTATACGCTACTTCCAACGTATGTTCCACTTCTTTGCATTTATTATCCATCCGCATTGTTTTTTTCGCTTTACATAGAACATAGAAGATAAAATGTATGTGTAGAAAATAATGGTGGTCATATTTTATAAATTTCTATAGTATGGGCTTTTAAGTTTCTACTTTCATTATTAGGTATTTCTGTTCATTATATTTCGATACAAATACTTCAAATATATCAAGAAAAACATGTGCCATGTAAAAATCTCGAAATATAAGCAAACACCCAGTATGCTGACTGTGCATCCTCTTATGAGTAAATATACATAATATTAAATAGCCTATATAAGTACTTAAAATTCTCGTTAAAATCTTAGGAATCCATATAGGAATTATAGGAATTATTGAGGATTTATGGGAATTATAGGGGAATTACGGAGGATTTACAGGAATTTGGCGGAATTATGAGGATTTATGGGATTTATTAAAGAATTACAGGAATTATTGGTGAATTATAGAGATTATATCCTTAAAAAGGATTTATGGTGTACATTTTTACGCCAGCGGTTTACCCCCCCGGATTTTAATTATGTTGTGTTGTTTAGGATTGATGTTTGTGATTATGTATTCTGTTTCTAGTGTCCATCGGAGTGGTTCCATTACCCATGTGTTGGTATCACTGCACCGCCCAAAGGCAAGTGGTATTGCCCGCAATGTATAGCATCTATGAGGCGCCGTGGGGGTAGAAAGAATTAATTTTTAAATTTTTATTGTTGTATATTCTAAGCAGTTGTTTTTTAATAAAGGATAATATTACTCATTTAGCTGCTAATAAAGATCGTAACATAAAATGATTGGGTTCTTTTATTCGCCTATTTTTTTTTTTCTTAGGGCGAGTTTCTCCATGATGTTCTTTTAAAGAAATTAACACTTTAAGGAATGGTTTGTAAGTTTCATCCAAAAATACAATTTTCAAAATGGCGGCACTTTCGGAAATACCGGAAGTTGACGCCATCTTTGTTATTTTAAATGGATACCCCCCATTTTCAAAATGGCGGCACTTTCGGAAATACCGGAAGTTGACGCCATCTTTGTTATTTTAAATGGATACCCCCCATTTTTATTTTATTTTTGAATTCGGCATTAAATTCTGCGTATAATGCACCCAGGCTGTCAGCACTTATCTGTCATAGTTTTTGACATATGCCACTTTTTGTTTTAAATTTAGCATTTGCAGGGGTTCATTTAAAAATTCATATCTCTTAAACCATTTAAAGTGGGTAAATGAGCTTTTTTAGGTTGATTCCCTAAAGTTCAAGGAATCATTTCCCTGTAGGGTTAATGTTCAACGACGTTTCCAATGGTTGCTGCGATTTTTTGAAGATGACAATCAAAAAATGCTAAAGTCATTTTTTTTAAATGGCAATGGGCAAATTTTATTATGGCAACCGACGTAGGATTAAATTTGAAAGGGACTTACAGTAGTGGCCATAAATATAGCAACTTCCTGAAATTTCGAATTTAATTTTTTTTCGAAGCAAAAATATTCTTTTTATTTACTTTTTGTTCTTAAAATACATACACATTTCTAGTACATAATGCGTATTTATGTGTAATTAAAACAAGTATTATTTTTAATATTTTTTAATTTTTCTGTTGGACATAATTATAGCAACTACGGAAAAAAATTTTTTTTGACAAGTATTAATTAAAAATAACAAAAGCGTTTAATATTTTGTATAATAACCTTTATTTTTAATAACCTGGGCACATCGCTTGGGCATCGATTCTATTAATTTAGTAATGTATCCATCATCAATTATTTCCCAAGCATTTTCCAGTGCAGTATAAAGGTTTTCCAAATTAGTATAATTATTTCTTCTAATTTTGCCATCCAAGTAATCCCACAAATTTTCTATTGGATTTAAGTCGGGTGACTGTGATGGCCATCGCATAATTTCGAAGTGTTGCTCGGCTAACCAATCCTGCACAAGTTTCGACGAGTGTTTCGGTTCATTATCTTGCTGAAACACACAACTTAAAGGCATTGTTTCGTCGATGTATGGGACCAGATGGTATTGCAAAATATTTTAATACATGAATCGATCCATTTTACCATGCATTCGACAGATTGGGCCCATCCCAAACTTAGAGAAACATCCCCAAACCATAACTGAACCACCACCGTGCTTAACAGTTGGACATGTGCACTTCTTGTCAAATCTCTTGCCCGTTGGTCGTCTAACATAGAGTAGCCCATCACTTTTAAACAAATTAAATTTTAATTCATCGCTAAAAACTACATTCTTCCAATTTTCTGGGGTCCAGTTAATATGATCTATTGCGAACTGGAGACAGGTCTTCCCATTTTTCTTTGACAACAGCGGTTTCTTCGCTGGTCGGCGACCAAATAACCCGCCGTCGACTAATCTCCTTCTTATTGTACGAGCACTAACATCTTTTGATCCAATTTCCTCCAATTTTCCAAGAATTTTGGAAGAGGACAGGAATGGGTTTTCTTTCGATATTCTTAACACGTGTCGATCAAATCTTTCATAAGTTTTTCTTGGTCTTCCTGGATTTGGAATGGGTTCAACATAAATAGCTTCAAAATTTTGGACACAACGGATTTATTTAAATTAAAACTTCTTGAAATTTCAGCCTGTTTGACACCGTTTTTATACTTTTGTGTAATAAGGTTCCTAATTTCAATTGAAACTGTTTTAGCCCGACCCATTTTTTAGTTACTAACCAGAAATAGTGCCAACGCGATAAATACACTCGGGATAAGTACAACTTAACTGGCATTTTAATTACTTTAAACTTATTTATGACAGTTGTTGCTATATTTCTGTCCAACAAAAATTTGAACAAATGCTGGGATTAATTTGTTATTCACAAAGCTCTAATTTTTATTGCAGGAAACACTTACCATAGAAGCAATGTGAATGCTGGAATGCATTTCTAATCTTAAAAATAATGTTGTTTAATATTACATTGATTTTTTAAAAGTTGCTATATTTATGGCCACTACTGTATATCAAGGTTTCCTATACCTATCTCAAATAGTTTTTTAATTATTCGTAGTTTTTTGTAAAAAAGTATAATTTATTAAGATTAACTTGTTACCGAGCTTGTTACCAAGCAACAAACATAGTAACAGTGTCAAAAAATATTAATTTAAATTACCTAAATCAATACAAAAATTAATGAGCTAGGTCGGTATTACAAAATATGCTCGATATGTGCACCGTTTTGATTCAAACACTCAATAATCCGACGTTGGACGGCTCTGGTAACGTTTCTGATTTCATTCCCATCAATGCCATTCATGGCTTGGGTTATTTTTAGTAATAAGTCTTCCCTCGACGTGGGTGCAGTTTCATAAACGATATCTTTAATCCGCCCCCATAAATAAAAATCTAATGGTGTCAGATCCGGGGATCTTGGGGGCCACAACCATGGACCTCTATTTCCCCACCATCTGTCTTGAAACAATTGTCTTAGTCTTAAATCTACGGCATTTGTTGAATGCGCTGGTGCCCCATCCATTTGATACCATAAGCTGACGGCCTGCTGCAATGGTAGATTATCGACAAAATCTTGGACTACATTGTTAAGAATGTCTAAATATCTGTCTCCATTCAAATTTTCATCATACATGTACCAATGCAACCGATTATCCATTAATAAACAGAAAACGTTTACGAAAAATTGAATTTGATTTTCAACTTCATAGATCAGGTGTGGATTTTCTGCGGCCCAAAAATGTCGATTTCTCCTATTAAATACTCCAGCCTGTGCAAATTTTGCTTCATCAGTCCAAATAATCCGACTCAAAAAATTTGGGTCTTCCTGTTTTTTTATCATTTTTTATTCGGTGAAAAACGCCGTTTTTCGGCAATTTTTCATTTTGGGGGCGTGGCCATAAATATTTTTAGTGGTATTTAATTATTATCCTATAGTCTCTCTAGAGCATAAAAACATTCTAAATTCAACATTTTTTGTTTTTTAAAAATTAACATAAATAAAGGCCGGCATCTTCAGGAGTATGAAGATAAACTTATCTTCATACTCCTGAAGATGGCGACCTTGTCGGTGAAACACTTGTCGAGTTTTTAATTTGTCACTGTTTTGGTGTGCGAGGTGAACTTATTGATTCTTTACTGAATTACGCCAAAGTTTCGGTCCATATAGTTGTATATTTTCATGTATTCTTAATCTATTAACACCCTGTACATCTAATCTAAGATTTTTATATAGTAAACTCATTAGTTCGACAAGCAAAAGTTTTTATAAAAAATGACTTTTCGTCGTAAAATCAATAACTAAATTTTAGATTTTAGACGTCTCGTAGTACAAAAAATCTGGATTTAGTTCTATAATTTAATGCCTGGCGGGGTATTTGCCCGAGGAGTAGTTGTTCGAACGGTCCAGTACCACTGATTAATCCTAGATAATTACTCAAAGTAGTTGTCCAGAGCGCGGCAGCATATATAGCAAGATAAATTGCATGGATTGAGTGTGTAGGGGAGAGCACCATACTGATGAGTCCCAGAAGGACGAAACCAGTTGGTCTGCGATTTTCCATACACATTTAAAACATGCAATATTTGAACAAAGAGCTGCTTACAAGCACGTAAGTACATGGAGACATATTATTAATGAATATTATTCACTACACCAATAGAAACATCGCTTTGACCCTTTTTTACATTTATTTAGTAGGCCGCAATCGCGATGTGTCAGTTCAAATTGAAACGTCAAATCAGAATGGTTTGCTTTTAGTTTGAAATGCATATTCTAAAAAAGAAGATATAATGAGTAGTGAGAGTGAAAACGAGGTTTCTTTAACAGCACCAGCAATAAAAGAAGCTGCAGAACTTGCCTCATTAGATTCATTGCCCAAAAAACCAAGAAAATTATACCTGAGAGCGTATGTATGAATCTTTCTTACACTGGAGAAGGGAAATGAAGGTAAATTCTTTCTGGGAATCTGTTTTGATAGTCGTGGACAAAGTATAGTATACAACTCGTTATAATGATGTTATTATTACCTCGGATGATTACAAAACTCGCTCGTGTTGTAAACTTCATCCTCGGTAATAATAGCATTCATTATAAACTCGTGTATAATATACTAGACTATAGAATAGTAATTTTTACTAATTCTAAATTTTAAATACATTATTGAGTATGAAGGCAATGATATCCCAAGCTTGTTTTTCATGGTTTTAATATTCTGAATTTTCAGTGCTCTTTTCTTTCTTTATTAGATTCGAGTCGTAGAGATTCAATAGCTTCAGACTCATTTTTTAAATTTCTATAAATTTTAACCGTATTTAATAAACTAATGGTATCTTTTATATGTTTGATGCAAAATTTTTTGAAACATATTTCAGTTTGTGATATTAAGTCTTTCGTAATATTTTTGACGACAAATAATGAACATTTATTATGGTAAAATGATAAATCAAAAAAATTAATAATTTAGACACAAACTCTACAGAATAATCAGTTGGCCTCTTCAAATGTGTAAAATACGTTAAATCGCGCCTGTTTTTAACGAGTTTGTACAATTTACATAAACGCAAGTGTGGTTTGCAGTTGGCGACATTGCAACAACTCGGATTCTTTCACTCAGCGGCTTTATACACTTAGCGACAACCGCAACTATGCCAGACATCAGACCTTGTGCTAGCACAGTCAGACCGCGACTAAACGGTTTCAACCCACGCTGCGAGTCGGCCCTCTATATTTCGGCCCATTTATGCGGAACATTTTCTCCCGTAAGGTTGCATATCTTCCTATTCCCTCAATCAACGCTTTTATACTATTAAATGCAGTCAACAACTAAAACTTTATAATAATTGGTAAATGAAAACTTGACATCACACTTTTAAAGGTTGCTGGAACTCCATAAATACTCCTGAAATTTACTTTTGGTTCGTACTAATATTTTGTATAAAGTTATCCACTAAAAGTGAATGTAATTTATTCTTCACAGCCGCAGATGTAACGTTTAACGATTTAAGAGAAGTAACAGCTGACTGCAACACATTCTGCGACTTCAGTAACTGTTGATCAACAGAATTTAAACTTTTAGTGGCTTCGTTTATAAAATTTTGGCAGAACGTCTCCGTATCTACATGTAACTGCCCGTTGCACTCTCCTAAAAACAAGAATTTAAGTTACGCACTAACGAACACAAATTCTTCGCTTACTAAGTTTCCTGTGTAATAAAGAATTTGAGTTTTTCCCATCGGAAGGTTGACTAATTTTAGTTAACGTTAGGACTGATATGGCACTCGCAACGCTACCACTTTCTACAAAAAAAAATGTGATTTAACCAACTTTAGAAGTAATATTTAGAATAAACGGCTTTACCTTCCTCGGATTCACTGTCTTCTCCACTTACTACAGCTCCTTGTACACCTTTCACCGACTTGACGGGCTAGAATATTTCATTTTATATACTTCTGTAAAAACAACTCACTGTGTTAAATAGTACACTAGCAACTTCTTCATCTTCACTGTCCGTTTCCGGAGCTTCACCGGTTATCACCACTGATTTATTCATATTTGCTTTACTTTGGTCTACAAATGACAGTTTCTCTAACCTCAAATGTCAAACAGACTGTCGGCAGTGTCTACCTACGCGTTAACGTGAACCTAATATCAGTTCACTCGAAACTGAAATTTGAGTCTGTATAAAAGGTTATAGAAAATAGAAACCTAGATTTAATTTATAGTTCGACAATAGTTTATTTTCTAAAACAAAAACAACAATAAATAACTTAAGTATAATTAAGTACATTTCTTAACAATAGAAATCCTGTCTTTTCATCAAAATTCCAGTCGGTCCATCTGACAATTCGCAAATTCCCAATTTCTTGAACCACAAGCAGTTGTTTTTGGGATTCCCCCACTTGCCTTTAAAGTTTATCCAATCCGGTAGTTCGCTATCACCTAAATGTAAAATATCCAATGAATTCCACGTTTTCCATGGAATTCCATATCCATTTTTGTCGCTTAGTTTTGGCACTCTAAAATAATAATGTTCTCCTGGAGCTGACCATAATCCATGAGATCCTTGGGCAGCGAAGAGGACTGGGTGACCACCTGACATCCGAACAATGGGTGGAAATTTCAGGGTTTGTACTAAACCTTTAGGCGGTGTTTGCGCGATGTATTTGAAGATTTTTTTATCGGCATCGTATTTGTAATATACTCCGCTTTCGTGAGTGGCTAAATACATTTCATCTGGGTAGGGACTTCCCCGGAATGAAAGACTCATGTGTTCCCAATCGCCCACGTGGTTTCCGAACGTTTTCAAGTGACCGAAACATCGTCCGAAAATGAAGGGACTGGGAACGTTTCCTATGAAACATACCGATTTTCCTTCGTTGTATGGATAGAATAACCAATAAGTTACGTGGAAGTAGAAGTTTTCTTCTGTGCCTTTGTCTTTTCCTCGATATGGAATGCAAGAATAAGAAATGGCGTATGATGGAACTGGTTTAATGTTTGGATTTCGACCATGGATGAACGATGTAGAATTCTGTTTTAACGATTCTGGAAATTTAATATAATTTACTCAAATTATGCTTAAATATCTGAATTGGTTACCCAAGTCTATTTTGGTGACTAAAAACTGTGATTTAGAGTTGGGAATAAGAGGAAAATCGACGTGGAGCGAATTGCTCAGAAGGTTCCCGTCGACTCCTACTATGAAAACATTTTTCAGAAATTCCTCAACTCCGGAAGGCAGGTATTTTTCCTCTGGAGCTAACCATACGAGTGGTGCCCACTTGATTATAAGTTCTTCCACTAAAAGAAAAAAGGCAAAAAACGTGAACGAAAAGAATATTGTTCAAGAACGAGAATTTTTATGTTATTATTTATTTTATTTTAGTTGTAACGGTAACGGTAACATACAAAATACTGCTGCAATAATTATCATCTATATAAAGTAGGATAACAATATAAGATAACAATACAGGGTGATTTAAACTGGAGAGCCACATAGTCGAACTACACGTATACTGTCTGATATAGACCAGACTCCTCGACGGACACCAAATTCCGCAAAATTGCCGAATTTAAACTACCGCCTATAATTTCAAATAAGCGAGATCCCAATGGTGGCTCTCGAATTTGAATCATCCCGTACAGTTTTAAATTCTGCCGACTTTGTCTTAATATTGCCACGAATATGCTTAAAATAACGATTAAATACTAAAAATGACAATGACGAATACGTTATTACATCAAATATGTTAATGCTACATGTATACTGTTTTTTGATAAAATATTGACAATTATTTCATATATTATAAGTAATTTTTTATTTTTTATTGTTAATTATTATATTAATTATTTCTATTTTGAATCCATTATTAACAGCAGTTGTTCTTATTGTATTTAATTTTTTTTCTAAGTTAGCCTTAGATAAAGGAACATGCTCTATGTACCGTTGAGTTGTAACTTGTAAGCAGAATTTTTTTTATGATCATTTATCAATTTCTTTAGTAAATTTTATTTTTGGGTGAATTATACAACTGTCTTGTAGTGCCTTTAAAGCAAGCTAAAATGTCATTTTTGAAGTTATACGCCTTTAGGCGCGCTATGAAAGAATGATGAGAGTGAAATTTTACGATGCGCGCGCACGATGCAACAAAAATCGACAGGATGAAGTTGCTCACTAACCTACTTACAGTTTCAGAAAAAAGGCTACCAACAAAATAGTGGTGGAGATGTCTACTGCATATATTTACATGAGTGTAGAGATTGATAATATTTATTGTGAATATTCGAGATAAAAATAGTGCGTATAAGTTTCTTAAAATATATTTTAAGTGTATTTCTCTAAGTCCCAGTTTTTCAAAGACTCCAACACCGGATTAAGTCTGACGCCGGCTTCGTTGCTATGATACCGGCTTTCTGATTTTCTATATCATAGCAACGAAGCCGGTGTCAGACTTAACCCGGTGTTGGATTCTTTGAAAAACCGGGCCTAATCGTAGAAAACTGAAAAAGCTTTTAGCATTTGGTCGTTAAAGTTTAAAATCAATTTAACTCTATAAAAAACAGTTTGTAAGAATACCATTGAACTTTCTGTGCTAAAATCTTTTTCAGTTTTCTACGAATATTTCGCAATTTATAATTTTGGTTGAATTATCTAATCAATAAGAAAATATTAATCTGAATTCCATTATTTTTATACAAACTTTAAAAACATAAGAGTTAGTTATTGATAAAAATGCAGGGGGTAGTATTTGATGGTTGAAGGTGAGCAAATTCCATTTCGAATCGCTTTTGTCTACGGTTTTCCATAACACTCAAACTGGACAACAGAATGGAACAGAACCAAAAAATAGGAAATAATATTTTTAAGGTAAAAAAAAAGATTAGTTTTAAGCCGGTTACATAAACGGACTTCTTACCTTTCTTTTTGGCAATATCCCGACCCGCAACAGAGAAAACACAAATCAAAATAAAAATTTGCCAGACCGACACCCGAGCAAGCATCTCTGTCACTAGCTGCGTTCATGACAAAATCACTCTCATTTTTTTAATTACTCAGACATTGCACCAATTGTCTGCCGTGATGTACCTCTTGTACAAATACAAAGCAAGAAAAGAACGAACTGGTTGTTGGTTAGCACGTCTGGCTGACCTACACTTGGCCGAAGCGAACCGGGTTAGTGTTTGCAAGTACCTAGATGCTGGTCTTCGCCTACTGATAATTCAGCACCCGTGCAACTGGTGAACATAGAAAGAGTAGGTACTTGCACTAGAATTTAAATCGAGAAAAACTCACCGTGACCGAGGAGGCATTGAAGATATTACCGGTACAGCGAATGATTACGGTATATAGCCGTTTTCTTTTTTTGTAAATTGGTGCTCTCGTTGTGCATAAGCAGTACTTTTATTACGGAACGTACTTTCACTGTATAGTTGCACTTGGAGTTAGCATGCCAAGTTCGATTGTTACTAAATTATTACGAAACTTCCGCAGTCCACATTGTAATTGAAGAGCATATAGGTATAATAATGTCAACTCGCCATTTTTGGACGAAACGAAAAGAAAGTCACATGGGAACATTTTGATTCTTGACAGTTCTGAAAAAGTCTACGCCCTAATTAATAATAAGTAAAACGTAAAAAAACAGTTTATATTACAAAGCTTATCTACAGAGTGGCCCATTAGTGCGGGGACGGTCAATATCTCTTGAACCATTAAAGGCATCAGAATGAAATTTTGCAAGTGCTTAGAAAACCCTATGCAGCATATTGTAAAATTATTTTGGTGTATACAGGGTCTTCACATTTTGCGTAACAAACCAAAGTTATATTTTTTTAAATGGAAACCCGCAATTTTGTTTACATATTCACGTTCTCCACAAAATTTCATGGAAAACGATATACCACAATATGGGGTTTCCAGCAGGGGATGCTTAGTAAACTGGCTATTAAATATGCAATTAATATATAGGATATTCCATTTGAAATTCTTGAGAAAAATTCAATTATGTATTCAATGTACATGAAACTGAATTAAACACCTGGCTTCAACGAAACGGACAGGTGGAATGAAGTGAACTCATGTGACAAACAAGGCTCTACAGTTGGAATAGCGGTCTCTCTACCATCGAGCAAGTGAACTTGTTTCCAAATATCAGAGGAGCCGCGCGCCAGTGACGGAGCTATATGTTTCTTTAAGCTATGGTTTAACATTGTCGCAAATTTGTTGTAAATTAAAGTTTGCATTTGTGACTTGTTTGATTGCAAGGACATGCGTATATACAGAACCTTTATTTTGACATTTCCACAAAAATACTTTTGGTGGCTCACTGAAATTTAAAATTTTTGATTTTCAAATAATTGTTATTTCCGTTTCATATATGAGTGAATCCCCTTGTACGGAAACCACCTAAAAATGTCTACATGACTGATGCTGTTCACTTTAATTTGGGAATGACTTTCACGTTAATATCCTTTTTTGGTATTTCCCTAATTGGCAAAAACCAACAACCTTCAAAAGCCAAAACTGTTTTATTTACAGTTGTAGCAAGTAGGGGAACATACTTAGAATTAGTTCCAAAAACTATTGGATCTAGAAACTGAAGATCAGCTGCTGAGTTGGTTCTTCAATAAATATGTGATGTATTACCTCAAGAAGTAGGTATGAGGCGACGTAGTAATTTGCGACCAACAAGAGCATCTTCTATTCCCACCCCAATAACATCATGGAGTGTTTCTGTTTTCCTCCTCGGTGGGCTTTTACAACACACCATTTTATTAGGAAATAATCCATACTCGCAATCGAGACTATTTTATTATCTGAAAATGTTTTAGAATGATTGTTTTACAACACCAATGTGCAATAATAATTAATGCAAGTGTACAGTGCACTGCATATTATTTATGTTAAATTGTGAAGAGTATTTTTTACGCAATTGGAAGTAATATTACATTTTCGATTCCGACAGAGGCATCATCGTCTGTTTCACGACTATTTGATATTCAAAGTAATAGCACTTTTAGGATGTATTTCGACTTATTATCGATATGTCATAACCTTACGCAAAGGTTATTAAATTAGCTTCTATTTTTATAGATTTTGGTTTTATGGTAAAAGATAAAGCTATATTGTATATAGAAATTTCAGGTTGTAAAAGACGGAGCTGTGCAAATAATTTGCTTACTATCTTCTATTAATATAAATTAGACTATCTCGTGCCTAAAATTATTAATAGTCATTGTAGAAATGTCTCAGTGTCTGTCAACAGAGAAGCCCCGCGTGTGGTTTCAAATTTTGACGATATGGATCAGTAAGTGAAATTTTTCAGTGAATTCATCCAGAACATTTTTCTACAAACCAATTTGCCTAATAATTCTTAGCACTGTACTAGTTTGTTTGTGTGGTTAAAGTAATTGAACAAATTGTATGTTTCTATTCCTTCATCTAAAATTATTCGCAACTATACATTGTTTTAGTTGATTTCACAGCTGCTCCAGTAACATTTTTAACCTACAAATTAACGGCAATCCAAAATAAAAACCTTGTACTCACAATCAAGCTAGTTAAGCAGACTTAACTATCTTTCGCAAATTTGAAATAACTGACAGTTACATTCAGTTACGCAAGAAATTAACTGAACCTGCATTTACATTCATTTTTCTAATGTCTACAAGCTAAGATTATTTTTGATATGTATTCTGTTATACAAAAATTATTTCCACCCATAAAGACATTCCCACTTCTTCTGCAATGGAACACCCTGTATATTTTTGTATATTTGGATCACTTTATGGATTTTATTACGTATACTATCCAAGATTCTTCTCGTCCACATATTTTTTGAGGTACAGTGATTATTTTGAAAATTTTGACTTGTGCAGGGGAGTTCTGAAAACTAAATACAGTCCAATAGATTTAAGTTGGCGAGCGGTGGGGTTGCGACGCGTTGGCGCCTGCATCTAACTCAGCGCAACAGTGGCATGGACTTTTTTTACTGTTGGGAGCAAATATGAAATAATAAAAATTCAGTAAATAATATGCAACGTGTTGGACTGTACCTTGTTATAGTAGTCTTTGTATGTAGCAATAAGGTATAATTTTGGAAATATTATGAATATTTTGTTTTTTATTATTATGGTTTTGGACTAGGTATATGTTTTTTCCCATTTATTAACATTAACATTAACTTTATAACACATCTATTTTTATATCATTAATTAATTTGTAGCTATGGTTAGGTTACATTGGAAACTTGTAAAGATGGTAATAATAATGCGATTAATGCTACTAATATTCTTAAGTACAGAATAGCCTCAGGGATTAATATAATAATATAATATAATATTAAATTAAAATTATTTGTGAGTCACACCAAACCTAAAACTCGTTTTGGTGTTCTTATTTTCTAAGCAAACTGTTGTATCTTATCTGCATAACCCTAATTTTCACGTCGCAAAAATTGGGACATTATTTCATCAAAATTTGGAACTCAGTGGTTCGGTAAGAAACACAGCTACCTTGTTAAAAACACTAAAGAATTGTAAATCCAAATAGGGCAATTTTTCTGACCAATCAACGATCTCTAAAGTTCTGTGGTGGTTTGCGAAAAGTGATGTAAACACAAGAAGGTTGTAGTTATTGTTACTTTATTAATCTCATAGCCTTTGTTCTATTGTTCTATTTTTGAAATGTGCCGTTTGCAGCATAAATAAGATATTCATTAATTCCTTGTTATTTCGTACAGGTTGTATCATTTCTTTCACCGCCGGTGTATTCTTCAGTTGGACGTCACCCGCAATCCCCCATCTGATAGATGAGAACGGTCCTTACAAATTCACGTTGGAAGAATGTTCTTACTTGGGGGTAATTTCGTCGTTCACAACTGCAGTTGTTTGTGTCATTCCAGGCCCTCTGGTAGACAAAATTGGAAGGAAATCAACGCTTCTTCTGATGCCATTTCTTTACATCATTCCAGGGATTCTTTTTGCTGTAACAACCAACATTTACGTCTTCTACGTGGGGAGGATTTTTACTGGTTGTGGAGATGCGTTTCTGTTTGCAAGTCACCCTGTATATATTGGGGAAATAACTACTCCAACAGTGAGAGGAACATGGGGGAATATGAATTCTGTGAATATATTTATAGGCCAATTTGCTATTAATGTCGTTGGCGGATACTTGGATTTAAGGACAACTTCTTGGATTTGTTTGGCGACGCCTGTTTTATTCTTGGCCCTTTTTCCTTTCATGCCAGAGTCGCCTTATTTCTATATTATGAAAGGCAGGACAGATGATGCCCGTAAGGCTTTACAGCGACTCAGACGTGTTAAAAATGTGGATGACGAAATACTCTCGATAGAAAAAGCAGTCAAAAGACAGATGTCTGAATCCAGCAGCTGGAGAGATCTTTTCGTCGTGGCTAGTAACAGAAAATCTGTAATCGCCATAATATTCATGAGAATAGCACAGCAAACTGCTGGTTTTGCCGCCTTTTCGTTCTATGCAAAATATATTTTTCAAGAAGCTACTTCAGATATATCTGCTACAGATTCCGCTATAATATATACAGCAGCAATTGCTGCAATGAGTTTTTTTGGGTCGTACGTAGTGGAAAAATTCGGGAGAAGAAATTCAATTGTGTTTACCTTAGCGGGAGCTGGACTCACGTTACTTGGAATATCCATCTTCTTCTATATAGACGAAAATTGCCCAGATTTAGACACAAGCAATTTAAATTTTTTTCCGTTAGTGGGAATGTTGTTATATGTAGTCATGTGGTCATGCGGTTTGGGTCTAGTACCGAACCTGATGTTAGGAGAGCTATTTTCTACATCAATGAAAGCAAAAGGTTTGTGCGTAGCTAATATTGCTTTTGGACTTAGTGTGTGCATCATGTCGAAACTGTTCCAAGTTTTCCAAGTGGCTTTTGGCATGTACTTTCCTTTTGGTTTCTTCGCCATTTGCAGTTTAGTTAATTCTATGTTTATGTACTTTGTTGTGCCAGAAACAAAAGGGAAGACCCTTGAAGAAATTCAGTTGTCTCTAAAGAAATAAATACCTAATGAAACTGAAGTAACGTTCCCGCTGTGACGTGAACTTAGTTCAGCTGTTAAGCATTGACAAATTGCGATATTATTTGTAGTATTTTTTTTTTACTAAGAATATTCTTATTATTAATTTGATTGCGGAAGTGTGTAAGATAATAAATTATGACAGACGTTCTATTTTATAATTGTGTAAAGGTGTTTTACAGCCCGTAAATACATCTAAAACAAGAAATTCGTTGTAACAATTTTTTTATAAGTACACCTAGAATTTGTCAAGATTAGCTTGACCTGATCCATTTGTGTTACGTCACACTAATAGTGCGTGTGGTTTTAAAAATCCAGGATGTCCCATGTAATAGCCCATAATAAAATGTGATATATACATTTTCTCATTTTATTTGGCGATTTGGTCTAAATCGAAGTTTTTTAGTTACAAGGCGACGACAGGGAGCCGAATGTCTCGCGATTTCGCTCCGATATCGCAGGGCAAGAAGGGAAAAAATTGTCAAAAAATTTTGAGCGAAATATTGAACGACCGACACGAAATTTTCACGCGTCACCCGTCAGTTTGTTTCTTGTCTACACAAACCCTACCGACTTTTCTACCTCAAGTAAAGTCTCATGTTGCAAACCAATAGCCGGCTCGGAGCACCCTCCTACTCTTCCCAAGCATCCAATAAACAGATGGCGCCAAATATGCGTTTACTTCGTATAGATTTGCGTTAAGTTTCGTCGCTCCAAGCCGAAGGATGGCCTAGATACAACACCCTCAAATACCGGCAGAGCGGAGAGGTGCTGGACATACGGGAGACCGAATTCGGGTACTTCAACTCCTCGGACCACGAATATCAAGAATTCATTGCTTTAAATATGGGCTCGGCATAGTTCCAAGGAATAGATTCCTTGGAGTTACTTGGAAATTTAGCGAACAACCGAATGTGTTGTGTAGGAGTGCGCGATAGTTGTGTTTTGTTATCGATATTCGATAATAGAAGCGTATCGATAATTTCGATATATCGATAGTTATCATTAGTTATTGATATATCGAAAAATATTCCTATTCGATATTTCCATAAACCTTTTTTTAAACCTAACATGTTTTATCGTTTCCCAGAAATTGCATGGATAAATAGAATTGGGACACCCCGTATTTAAATAAATCTCCCTTTATTGCTCTTCATCATTATTTTAGCATTAGTTTTATTTTGAATTATCCTCCTTGCAGTAAAATTATTAATTTCGTGTGTTATTTCATACAGGTTGTATCATTTCTTTCACCGCTGGTGCATTCTTCTGTTGGACGTCACCTGCGATCCCGCGGCTGATCGATGAAGATGGTCCTTACAAATTCACGTTAGAAGAATGCTCTTATTTGGGGGTAGTTTCGTCATTAACGACTGCGGTTGCTTCTGTCATTCCAGGCCCTCTGGTGGACAAAATTGGAAGGAAACCAACACTTCTGTTGATGCCAATTTTCTACATCATCGCGGGGATTCTGTTCGCGTTAACAACAAACATTTACGTCTTCTATGTGGGGAGGATTTTTACTGGTTGTGGAGATGCGTTTTTATTTGCAAGCCACCCCGTGTATGTTGGTGAGATAACCACTCCAACAGTGAGGGGGACGTGGGGAAATATGAATTCTGTTAATATATTTTTGGGCCAACTTGCTGTGAATGCAGTTGGTGGATATTTGGACTTGAGGACGACGTCTTGGATTTGCTTGGTGTCTCCTGTGTTATTTCTCGTACTTTTTCCTTTTATGCCCGAATCGCCTTATTTCTATGTTATGAAAGGCAGGATGGCGGATGCACGCAAGTCATTACAACGACTAAGACGTGTTAAAAACGTAGAAGGAGAAATGGCTGAGTTGGAAAAAGCAGTTAAAAGACAGATGTCTGAATCCAGTAGTTGGAGAGATCTGTTTATCGTAGCCAGTAACAGAAAATCAGTAATTGCTGTAAGTTATATGAGAGTAGCTCAACAAACTGCTGGCTTTGCCGCCTTTGCTTTCTATGCCAAATACATTTTCCAAGAGGCTACTTCAGAGATATCTGCTACAGATTCGGCTATAATATACTCAGCGACAATTGCAGTTACTAGTATGTTTGGATCGTATGCAGTAGAAAAACTTGGAAGAAGAAATTCTATTGTGTGGACGTTAGCAGGGGTAGGACTGATGTTAATGGGAATGTCGATTTTCTTCTACATCGACGATAATTGTCCAGATATAGATACAAGCAATCTGAAATTCTTACCTTTGGTGGGAATGCTGTTATACATAGTGATATTTTCTTGTGGATTAGCACTAGTGCCAAATCTGATGTTAGGAGAGTTATTTTCTACATCAATGAAAGCAAAAGGGTTGTGTGTAGCCAGCATTGCTTTTGGACTTAGTGTGTCCATCATGTCGAAACTCTTTCAAGTTTTTCAAGTTACTTTTGGCATGTACTTTCCCTTTGCTTTCTTTGCCATTTGTAGTTTAGTTAATTCAGTGTTCATGTACTTTGTTGTGCCGGAAACGAAAGGCAAGACTCTCGAAGAAATTCAGTTGTCTCTAAAAAAATAAGTTCGTGCGCTATTGGTAGTATTTTTATACAAAAATTTGTTAATTTGTTTGGTAGACAAAAGAATTGCTAAGTGCAAGTTTTAGAGCCTATAAATACATTTAGAACAAGGAATTCGTTATAAATATTGTATAAATTAGTTTTACCTGCTCTGAACCACAAATAACTCGCTTTAAGTAGATAACAGGCTAACCAAACAATCTGGTCAAAACTTGCATCAAACCTGGAGATGTTACATGATAGTTTGGAGCCACTAATAGATATAGGCAACAAGGAACTAAATAAGAAGGAGGGAACATAACCAAGTTTGTCCATGAATATTTTTTCAGCTGCTGTTATTTTCACAAAACTAGATACACAGTTTTTGAATGTGATACCACAAGTATCACTTCTCAGGTTTGGTCATGTAATAAAACAATTTGTATGCTGAAAAAAGGGGAGAGAATTGCAAAGCTGTAGTTAGAGAAAGCAGGAAAAGGTCCCAAAACATTATTTTGGACAAGGTTCCAAGAATTTATTTGAATTGTGTTGTTGAATATAGTCCTGACAAATACCTACATTCTCTTCTGTCGATACCAGCACTTGTCTCACATCAGAAATGTTTATCAAAGATATTAGGAAATGGAAATTCCGAAAATCCAGAACCTCTCAAATGATTTCTTCCCCAGTAGGTATTTCGACCACTATACGAAGGATCCTTCCGAAATATTTTTTCGGTTATAATTGACTTCATCATTGATAATACCTTCAATTATATTCTCTTCCTCATCATCCGTGGATGTTGTCTCCTCTACTTCGTCACGATCCTACACTCCGTGTTCTTGTAGATCACCTTCAAATTCCAATTTCGTCCGGTAGGTATCTTTTGAAATGGGTAAATTCCCGTGACCCTAAACCCACTTTCAGTATTTTTCTTCGATGTAATGCCCATTTTATTTATCAGTTTTCCTAAAAGTGAAGGAAAACTTACTTTTCCAAGCAGCCCTGTGTGTATTTTGACTCGTACAAGACCTCTCCAGGATCTCTTAAACGGCCCAAAAATCTCACATCCAGCGGTTGGATTAAACGGGTGGTGTTTGGTGGCAAGAAAATGAAACGAATGTTATGTCGCTGGCAACTGAATAAGACTTCTGTAATTAAATGAGAAGATAAATTGTCTTCTACCTTTGGACCTTCAATTCTCCTCACCCATCGGAATTAATTTTACTAAACCAGTCTCCAAAAGTTATAGCCCACTTTTTTGTTCCACCCTTGATTTATAAAGTCCTTCGAAGTTAATACACTACATAACATGACAACATTCCTCCGGAACCTGTAGCAAGAAACATCATGAAAGTTGCGCCCATGTGCACAAAAGAATATGCCCTGGATTATCACTCAGTTTGGTCTCATCGTAACTGAGAACGCTTTCAGGAGGAACACCTCCAGGTGCGATGGTCAGAAGCTGGAGACTTTTCGAGCGGAGATTTTAGAGCAATACACACAGGGTTGATAGGTGAAAATTCTGGAGCAAGAATAATGAAGAAGAAAATAGGGCAGAGTGTAGAAAATTTCTTACAGAAAAGTGACAGGGTAGTTATGGTTAGGTTAGATTCGAAACCTGTAAAGACTGTAATAATACAGGTATATATGCCCACATCTAATTATAGTGACGACGATGTAGAGGCAGTTTATGACAATATAGAATATGTGCTAGATTTTGTGAAGGGGCATGAAAATTTAATAATCATAGAAGATTTTAATGCAGTCCCTTTGGATTAGGTAATAGGAAAGGCAGGGGAATTAGACTGGTATAATTTTGCGATAAACATAATCTAGCCGTTGTGAACACTTTATTTCAACATCATGTTAGGAGACGCTCTACATGCCAGGGGACCTAGAAAGATATCAAGTAGATTACATTCTCGTTAGGCAAAGATTTAGAAATCAAATTTCGGACTGCAGAAGCTATCCTGGAACAGATATAGATTATGATCACAACATTGTGGTCATGAAGTCTAATCTTAAAATTAAGATTTCGAAAAAACGAAACGGTAGAGGTGCAACGAAGTGGAAGATAAATTCGAAGGAGGAAAAATTGTGTGAGTTAGTGTAGAAATTCGGAGGAGCTCTCAAAGACGTATGTGTGGAGTACGGCATTGTACGGGTGCGAAAGTTGGACAATAGGAGGAGCGGATCAAACAGAATAGAAGCGTTTGAAATGAGGTGCTACAGACGTATGATGAAGATACCGTGGATAGATAAGGTTAGCAATAGGGAGGTATTAGAAAGAGTTGGGGAAAAGCGAAAAGTATGGAAGACAGTAAAGAATAGGAGGGATAGGATGGTACGGGATGGTATGACACCTTCTGAGACACAAAGGAGTATAGTTCGCGACATACTAGAGTTGGAGATAGGAATAAAAAGATATTAGACTGATTTGTTAGACTGGTTTGTGATGAATATTCCTTGTTCCATGGATTACAGCTTATTTATAATTTGCAGTTGGATTTCATCTTTTCTGATGGTAGAAAGTAATTCCTGAAATTGAAATAAAGATGGAATTAATCCACAATATTTATTATAAAGCAACTAGGTAGCTATAATATGTAATTTTGGAGATCTTGCAGCATAAATGGAAAACCCTTTAACTTACTATATTTTGGTAAATGCATTTGCGGGGAAAATTCATTTAATGTTCTTTGGAAAATCTCCGCATCAATGTCTAAGAACATCCCCTTTCTTCGCATTTATCGAAACAAATTACGAAACCAAACATGCCCAAAATTTAGTTACCTACGCAATCTAACGTACAGTAAACCGATCGAGCGATGGCGAGCGGTGGGGGTCAGTACGCGCAGGCAAGATCCCGCCCAATCGTAACGTAATTGGCACAGGACAATAACGCTATTAGTTTCAAATAATAAAAACACAGAACGAAATTTTCTGTCTTTAATGTACGTACGGAAGAGTTTGATTCTCTTCAACCTGTAGTGTCCTAAACAATGTCCAAAATACTCCAAAAAATAGAAATAAAAATACTTAGGTTGAAGTTTCTTGTAAGCGGCAACCTGAGGCATACGTTTGTTTATTTGGACCAGAAAACTGACCTACACCTTAGCGGTTGGTACTCTTCTCTTTAAATAAAAAAATCACCTGACTGATGTTTCCACATTAGAAATTACGGTTTGCCAGAATGACGTCTGCCATCGCTCTAACTCGTGTCTACAATAATTATTAATAGCCACTGTATAGAAATGTCTGAGTGTCGTCCAACAGAAAAACCTCGAGTGTGGTATCAAATTCTGACAATATTGATAAGTACGTGAATTATTTCATCGAATTCAACTGGATCAATGTAACATATTTCTGGCATCATTTGTGTCTGCAATTTTCGTTTTGGTTTGGTTTTTGAAGTTGAAATAGTTTAACAAATGTTACATGTTTCTAACTCGGTATTTGAAATCACTATCCGCATATAGATTTCACAGCTGCGTACATATTTTTAACCTAAATATAAGTAACCAATAAAATAAAAAAAGTGCTAATGACATTCACCAAAATTAGAAACTCTCGACCGCACACCCTGTAGTATCCGTCTGGAACTCAAAAATTTAAATGATTGTAGTGGCGCATTTATCATCGAAGACTTGCTACAATCTGTTTACTAAATCTATTCAATAGAAATTTTTCAAATATTCTGTAACAAATTGTTCTGTTTAATTCGTCAACATTTATTAATTTCATATGTTATTTCATACAGGTTGTATCATTTCTTTCACCGCTGGTGTATTCTTCAGTTGGACGTCACCTGCAATCCCCCATCTGATAGATGAAAGCGGTCCTTACAAATTCACGTTAGAAGAATGTTCTTATTTGGGAGTAATCTCGTCATTGACCACTGCAGTTACATGCATCATTCCAGGGCCTCTGGTGGATAAAATTGGAAGAAAATCAACGCTTCTTCTGATGCCATTTCTTTACATCATTCCAGGGATTCTTTTTGCTTTAACAACAAACATTTACGTCTTCTATTTGGGAAGAATTTTTACTGGTTGCGGAGATGCGTTTTTATTTGCAAGTCACCCTGTGTATATAGGAGAGATAACTACTCCAACAGTGAGAGGAACATGGGGAAATATGAATTCTGTCAATATATTTGTTGGCCAGTTTGCCATTAATGTTGTTGGAGGTTATATGGATTTAAGGACTACTTCTTGGATTTGTCTGGTGCCGCCCGTTTTCTTCTTGATCCTTTTTCCTTTCATGCCCGAATCGCCATATTTCTACGTTATGAAAGGCAAGGTGGATGATGCCCGTAAGTCTTTACAACGACTCCGACGTGTTAAAAACGTAGAAGAAGAAATACACTTGTTGCAAACCTCGGTTAAGAGACAGATGTCTGAATCCGGCAGTTGGAGAGATCTCTTCGTCGTAGCCAGCAACAGAAAATCAGTAATCGCTGTAATATTAATGAGAATAGCCCAACAAGCTGCTGGATTTGCTGCCTTTTCTTTCTACGGCAAACACATTTTCCAAATAGCTACTTCAAATATATCTGCTACAGATTCTGCTATAATATATTCTGGAGCAGTTGCAGCTATGAGTTTCTTGGGATCTTATGTAGTAGAAAAATTTGGAAGAAGAAATTCCATTGTATGTAGCACTGCAGGAGCTGGATCGATGTTGTTGGCTATATCAATATTCTTCTATATTGACGAATATTGCCCAGACTTAGACACGAGCAATCTAAAGTTTTTGCCATTAGTGGGAATGTTGGTATACGTAGTGATGTTTTCTTGTGGTTTAGGACTAGTCCCAACTCTGATGTTGGGAGAATTATTTTCTGCTTCAATGAAAGCAAAAGGACTGTGTATAGCTAATATTACATTTGGACTTAGTGTGTGCATCATGTCGAAACTGTTCCAAGTTTTCCAAGTGGCTTTTGGCATGTACTTTCCTTACGGTTTCTTCGCCATCTGCAGTTTAGTTAATTCTATACTTATGTACTTCGTTATACCTGAGACGAAAGGAAAGACTCTTGAAGAAATTCAGTTGTCTCTAAAAAAGTAGATAATGAGAGACGTTTTGCACTTGTTATGAGTATTAGTGTAAATTATAGTCGCCTAAAGTTAAAGTTTTTCAAAGTTAGGTATTTATCTGTTTTACTTGTTCAGATTGCATATCTATATCTTCATCAAAAAAGTTTCTTCCGTCTTCTGCAATTCCTACATTTGGCAGGACTGATCTCAGCAGTTTCCACAAATTATCCTAATAGTAATCTGAATATTATTGTATTTAATATTTTCTGCTATTTACTACAACAATAAGAAGAACACATTATAAGAATAAAGAAAAGAAATAATAGGTAGATAGGTATATTACATTATAATATTACTTTAGATCTTAACCTTGGAAGAAAACATTCAGACCGAGAAATATCGAAAATAAATAAGTTCTTTTGACATCTGAACCAGAAGTGAAACTAGACATTAACAAATGAGAATGATAAATATACTATAACTAAAATGGTTCATGTTTTCGTTGGTTTTAGTATCTAGGCGGGAAAAGGTTTTTAAACTTTTTGATCATGCTCATTGGTGGACATGTTCTACGTCATTTAGGTTAAACCGCGCTCAAGAGGAAAACCCCATTTGAAAAGGTGAATGTTCGGAATTTTTTAAATTACTATTTGTTATAAATTTGGAACTGTTATCAAAACTTACGTATATATTAAGGTGGTATTTACTAGGATATTAAAAGAAAAAATCCCACATATTTAATTAGTGTCTAGTTGTCCATTATCGAAGAAAATTACTGAAATAATTTCAGTCATTTGACATAAATGAAGTGTTTTGATTGGTCAATTGGACGATGAAAAAAATTATCTAAATTATGCTTGTAGGTATTTGTTTGGTCTACGTATTTTTGTTTCCTTCATTCCGCAAAGAACGTTGTCTATAGTTCATGCTTCAATCACAGTAATGTAAGTCTCGCTTTCCACTCTAATATTCTTAATATGAAATTATCATTTACTTCAATTATTAAATGCGTTCTTAAGAATATGAATTAGGTATGTTATAGTTTAAAAATGTTATATTTAAGTCAAGTACAGTATCTTGCTACTAATAATATTGCTTCTTGGTTGGAATATTGTTTAGTTTAAAACAACATATTTTTAAATATTCTATCTAATAAAAGTGATGTTAGTCGTGGAGAATGCGCAATAGACACGTATCGTTTCGATCTAGCGAGGTCAGATTTTTCGTTTCCTTCTCTTTTTAATACGTACGGGAGCCGATCGCCGAAAGTGCGTACGTCTGAACTATCACAGGTAGGTATCATGTTTGTTGTCGTTGTAAAAGTATACGCCGCGCCGTCAGAAACAATTCAAAGTTATTGGACGCATGTACTCCGTAAGCCTCAGCCAAATTGAACTATTTCATTTTCGATTATTATTACTTCATATTAAAGGAGCAAACAGATTTGAAGATCTGAAAACAGTAAACGGAGAAATACAGGAATCTTATGTAGCAGCGTGTTTAAAATTAGGTCTTATTCAAGATCATCACGAGTGGAAAAGAGCCATGAATGAAGCTGAAATTTGGATGATGCCCAGACAGCTGAGATATTTATTCATTCGCATTTTAATGCATTGCCGACCAATTTATCAGGAAGAATTGTGGGAAGAATTTAAAGAAGCAATGTCACAAGATTATGAAAGACGTTACAGCAATACTGAAGGACAAAAAAGCCTATATTGAAATTAGTTCCATGCTTTCTGCGGAAGGTTACAATCTTTCAATGTTTCCTACCATGCCACGACATTGAATACGCAAATGAAGAACAAGCAATAGAAATAGGATCACGACCATATAAACACCAAAATGAAAAGCAGAAAGAAATTGTAGATATTATTTTGGGTAAATGTGACGCTAACATAAATGAATTAATTTCTGAATCTTCATGTTTTTATATAGACGGTCCAGGAGGCTCCTGTAAGACTTATGTTTATGCAACCCTTTACAGCTTACTGAAGAGTAAGAATAAAATTGTTTGTACCATGGCCTTCACGGGCATAGCAGCAATACTACTTCCTTATGGCAGAAGAGTTCATAAAACGTTTGGGTTACCTGTTCCTCTGTTTTTAGATTCATCTTCCAACTTTAAGAAAAATTCAAAAGAAGCAGATTATTTAAGGAGTGTAGATGTTTTTATTTGGGATGAAGCTCCTGTGGCGCCAAGGTATGCTTTAGACATTATAGACAGAACCTTACGAGACTTTATGAATTGTGATGTTCCGTTTGGTGGAAAAATTATGGTGTTCTCTTTGGAGTTATTTCCGTAAATTTTCTTAAACACAAAATATGCGGGCTCTACCACAGGAACAAGAATTCACCAAGTTTTTATTGGATATTGGAGATGGAGTTTTGAACGATATGAATAGCAATTTAGAATTGCCACAGAGATGTATTTATAATTCGGATATCGTTGAACGTATATATGGAGGAATCAATTAGATAAATGCGATTCATAGATATGACCTAATCAGCTATTCTGATGTTGAAGACATTAACAAAAAAGGGGTAGAACTGTTAGATATAAAAACAGAAAAAATATGTATAAACTTGGATAGTGTTGAAAATTGTGATAATGGAGATATGAACGATGCTATTCTTCCTGAATATTTAAATACTTTAAACCCGCCAAATTATCCTCCGCATGAATTGAAGTTGAGAGCATATTGTATTGTGATGTTGGTTAGAAATCTCAGCATTAATGAAGGCTTATGTAATGGTACGAGATTGTTAATTTTACAATTGGGAGACAATATCCTACAGTGCAATATTTTAACAGGCGATAAACATGGAGATATAGTTTTCGTTAACCGTATCACAGTACAACGTTGTACTGTGAAAATGTTTATCCTTTTACTTTTAAAAGACGACAATAATTTCCCATTAAACTAGCGTTTGCACTGACTATTAACAAATCACAAGGCCAAACATTTGATCAAATAGGAATTGATCTCCGAAAAGAAATATTTACTCACGGACAATTATGCGTCGCTTTTTCAAGAGTTCGTTCTCGGGAAGGAGAACGCCTGATGCCTAATGCCTAATTATTATAATAATAGTATACTCTAATATTTATCTACAAGCAAGAAAAGGGCTTAGTTACAAAACTAAAATAAAGGCACCAATAATTATCTCTCGGAAGTTTTACTTCTGGTTTCAAAGTTTTCAACAGTTAAACAACCGTTCAGTGCAAGTTCAGATTTGACTCTTGAGTTTTGCACAAACTAGTTCAAATCTTGTCCCATTGTTATCGTGACTAAAAATAAAACTATTTGCGAAAATATTATTCAACTAAACAGGTTATTTTCCTTCCCATAAACCATAAAGATAAGATTGAAGAAACACAGGTATATATTTTAATAGTTAAGCCTCCCAATTTTTGCCTTGTAATTATCAAGATCTTGATGTGGGGTCTTCTATATAACATAAACATTTCCATCTTTTGTTCAAATTGATTTCGCACTATGAATGGAGACGCGAAACAAGTGGTGAATGATGGGAAAGCAGAAAAACCGAAGGAATGGTTCGAAATAGTCACAGCTTTCATAGGTAAATATAAAAATATTGAAGTATATATTTATTGGGTGAGTTAGATAAAAATTTGTGGAAGAGTTGCGAAACTCCTGATATAAACCAGTTCGAACACTGTTAGAAAAGTTTTTGGATGAGTGTTACTTGAAAGAAATATGGAAGAAGTTTACGTATATAATTTCTTCTTATTCTCCTCCTGCCCCGTCCTGCTCATTCTACTGCTTCTTCTTCTTCTTCCATTTCCGTCCTGCTTTCCCATCCTCTCATCATCATCATCCCTCCAGAGGATATGGGCGATCAATGTTTTAATATTTGCTTTCTTATTCTTTTACTTTTAGGAGGATTACCTGCTTTTGCAGCTGGCATAACATTTGGATGGATGTCCCCATCAATACCCTATCTGATATCCGAAGAAAACGACTATAACTTCACCCTGGAGCAGTGTTCGTTCTTTGCAGTCATAGCAGCTCTCACTGCAGTAGTAGTTAGTGTAGTACCGGCCTATCTTGTAGACAAAATTGGAAGAAAAAATGCTCTCCTGTTAGTTGCCGTTCCTCAGTTCTTAACACTAGTGTTTGTAGTAGTTTCGAAACAGTTATATATGTTCTACATATCAAGATTCATTTGTGGTTTTGGAGACGCTGGGCTCTTCGCTCTTGTGCCGATATATTTCGGAGAAGTATTAACCCCTAAAGTGCGCGGTAGATGGGGAAATTTGATTAATCTGTACATTTCTCTAGGTCAGTTAACGGTTAATGCAATTGGTGGATACCTCGACGTAGTTACAACAGCTTATATCTTGATGACAATACCAATAGTATTCACCATCTTGTTTCTCTTCATGCCAGAATCACCTTATTATTTGGTGATGAAAGGTCGGTTAAAAGACGCTAAGGTGTGTCTAAGACGCCTAAGGAGGACGCAAAACGTGGAAGAAGAGCTTCAACAAATAGAAGCAGCGGTGAAAAGACAAACGGAAGAGTCGAAAACTTGGAAAGATCTATTTGCTTTGGCCAGCAACAGAAAGGCAGTTGTAGCAATAGTGTTCATGAGAGCTGCTCAGCAAATGTCTGGTTTCGGAGCATTTGGTGTTTACACGAAATATATTTTCCAAGAGGCTGGGGGAAATGTTTCCGCTACGGAATCTGCTATAATTTTCACAGGGGTGCAATTTATTGCGGGTATACCATCTATATTATTGGTGGATAAGTTGGGAAGAAGGTTAGGGTTGATGATATCACTTTTTGGGATGTTTCTCGTTGTGGGAGGACAAGCAATTTTTGCTTACTTGGATGAGTACTTACCAAGTGTAGATGTAAGTGGCGTGAAATTTCTGCCTTTAGTATTTATGTTGGTGTATATACTCTTGTGGTCAACTGGACTTGGACCAATTCCTAATATTATGTTGAGTGAACTTTTCCCAGCCGGGGTTAAAGGAAAAGGACTCTGCATAGCGAACATCGCATTCGGCCTATGCTATTGTTTAGGCTCTAAAATATTTCAATTCTTAGTTGAAAATTTTGGTTTCTTTAGCCCATTTGCACTTTTTTCGTTGTGTTCATTCGTCAGTTCGTTCCTTACATTCTTTATTGTACCTGAGACTAAAGAGAAAACTTTAGAAGAGATTCAGTTATCGTTGAAAGGGAAATCTTTAAAAAAGTAATGTTTCTTCTTCACTTTTCGCTTTTTGTTTTTTACACGTTTGGCAACTTCGTTGAAAATATTGTTGACTGTATATTCATATGCCTTTTGTAAAGTCTGTATATATACCTAGTTCAATAAATAGAATTTGTTTAATGTGATCCTGCGTGTTATTATTTTAGTTTGTTTGCCAACAAGTCCCCCACCGACTTGAACAGATGTAACCTCATATCCTCGCTTTTCACTTTACTGTATGTTTTTATCGTAATAATAACAAAGTTTAATTAAAATTGTTTCACATTTAATGAGAGATTTTCAACATTTCATCCATAAATATAAGTTAACAAAGATATGGTTAGAGCCAGTAGAGAAACTGCAGACTTCGTACTGCTGTTACCTAAAAACAAAAACAAATATGATAAATTGAAACAATTACGAAAGTAGATAAAGTGCAAATAAATTTTATGGACAAACAACATTCGATATTTTACAAAAATTTGTTATCGTAATGTTGAGCCAGTATTAAATAATCAGTAAAATCCTTCAATTAACTGAATTTGTTTAACTCGCATACATTTATTATACAGGGTGATAGATGTCACATTTTCACCACTTGGAATTGTTCATTTATAAGTATACTTACCAATACATTTCCTGTTGTTTTTTGTCAAAAATCCATCTTTGCAACCGCATTGTCCATTAACACAACCCATTGTTTCTCTTTGCTGCTTTCCCCAATAACATTCATTATCGTCTTCACATCGTTCATGCAAACCTAAAAAGACTCTCGTAAATATTTACTTAGTCGAGTAACAAATTTCTTTTTTACATTTAAATGCGAAATACTTTCTTAATTTTTACAAATGGATGCAAATTAAAAATGTTCTCCGAAATATATGTTAAAAAAGGAAATCGCATGCCGAAAAAAATGAAGTAACATACTATAATGTGTACTTAAACAATGTTAGCTATTGTGCAACAATAACTTAAAACAATAAGTAAAAAAGACGTAGTCGAAGGACCATATGTGTGCCACTCTCTACGTACCTTTATTTTTAAGGCAATATTCGTGAGTATGATTGTTGATATTGATGTGATACGAGGGGAGACATGCACAGCTCAATTCAACGCACAGCGTTTTATGACCAGCCATTGGGACGCAGTCTGGGCTCTTCTTGCATGAAATTCTTGGTTCGAATACTAAAAAGATACGATCAGGTACAATAAATTAATGTTCGCTTATTATTTCTTACGTTCAATGCAATAATTGTCGTGTGATTTGAAACCAGTCTTGCACAGGCAGATTCCATGGCTGCAGAAAGAATCCAAAGGACCGCAGTCTTCATCTAGATGGCATCTATCGTACAACATGGCGCCTGAGCCATTAAATTCTTTAATTCGAATTATTATTCCTATTTTATTTCGTATTTCTTACCAAATGTGCCAGAGAAGACCAAAGAGAACACAAGGATACATATTTGAACCATTTTCTCTTTAGCTGATAAGCTAAATTTTGAAAATTATTGAATGGAAGGTGCTACTCACGAATTTCTGCTAATCAGTCTTACGGAGCAGAACCTCAGAGCTCAATGATTAAAATACAGCAAATATCAATTAATGCTGGTGGTATAATAAAATAAATAAGTTAACTTCAAAGGGCATCAATTAATTTATTACCACAATACATTAAGGTTTATCATTAACATATTTCAAAATTGCCAAAGGCAGCGGCGTCGCAACGAATGGGCCAGGGCTATTTTAATATATCTAACAGTTTAAAAAAATTCAAAAAGTACGAAAACTAACTCTTGTTTTCAAAATGGATTATGACAGTATATATGTTAGAAAGGAAAGGAACATCCTGGATCCCCAACTACTCTGCCACTTTCTGTAAGAAATTTTCTACACTCTGCCCTATTTTCTTCTTCATAGCAATTCCTGCTCCCGTATTTCGACCTATCGACCCTGTGTGTATTACACTAAAATCTACGCTCCAAAAGTCTCCAGCTTCTGGCCATCGCAACTCACTGATACTTACTATGTCTAATGCTAGCCTATCCATCTCAAATTTCTTACTTGTTTCACGCTCCGACTCGTGAAATATTGCACTTATTATTGTTATTATTGTCGAAGCAGTCCCCACTCGGAGATCCAAATTTAGTCCGTTGGGATAGTTTCCAAAACTAAAAAACTAAATTTTGATTTTATCATTGCTGCTATGCATATCAATAAACCCTCGTATATGATAATGTGCACCATCTAATTTTTCCTCTTTACCCCCAAATTAATATAGAATTGACGTCGCCCATGTTGACATTGAGTCTCCAAGGCAACAATAAAACTCAGACGTGTTGGGAAAATTGAAAAATATTATTTAATTAATTGTGCGATTACACAGGCTATCACTTAATAATGGAAAGGTTAATAACTGTTTTCATAAACAATTTGATTGCTGAATGTAGCTACTGGACCCCAGTAACCACACAGAAATTCGCTCTAATCTCCAAGATTTCTTGTCGGAAAGTTTTTCTTAAAGATGGAGCACAAAAACTCTAGCTTGGTTTTCAAAAAAAAATTGTAGTATTTGTGAATAGGCAGCATCCATTCCTTTTGCCACTGGCCATCATGAGTTCCTCGTTTATCATTATTATGGTACTATTTTTTCTGTTTGGTGGAATTTCTCCTGAAGGTGACTATGAAAGTATGCAAAATTTTTGCCATTAAACAAAATACTGCTTCTAGCATTTCATACAAACGATTATGAAGAGCATGACTCTTGCGTGGATGACAACGACTGCAAAGATTTACCAGGAAGAATCTGTATTGATTATATTTGTATTTGTGGAGAACAAGATAATTGTACTGTAGTTCGCGAAGAAATTGAACTGGTTTCTCGACTTGGTGGGCATTGTAAACATAATCACAGCTGTTTAATTGATAATGCAATTTGTTTGAAAAACGAATGTACTTGCAGAGATAATTTCCTCAGTTCTGAATCGGGAAAACTATGTCTTGAAGGTGAGTCAGAGTATTACTTCCTTTTTGGTACATTAAGCGTGGTCTAGGCCAGTAAATATTGTTGTTGTATAGTTTTTTTTATAGATCAAAAACATTTTGCGATTACTAGGTTACGTCTCAGTTTCTGACAAACATAAATTCAAATAAAACTTTCGATTTTCCAGTGGCTGATGAATTAGGTGCAGAATGCCACGAATCCATCCAATGTTCCAAGAATATCCAGCATTCCTCTTGCATAAATTCAAGTTGCTCATGTCTTGAAAGTGCACACCAAGTAAATGGAGATTGTGTGAAAAACAAAGGTACAAAACAAACGAAGGAAAAATATTTTCTGCAAACCATTCTTTAGTTTTAGGTGATTCCTGTATAAGTACATTAGACTGCAACATAAATTTCTCCGAGTGCAAAAAAGGAAAATGCATCTGTACGGAAAGATACGTCCAACACGAATCTACGTGTCTGCTTACTGCAAGAGATATTCTTTCGCCTTGTACAGAAGATATACAGTGTAATACTACACTGGGGAACCAGTCAGCATGTGTCAATTCAGCCTGTCAATGTCAAGATTCGGCAAGGTTCGATTCATATAATAAAAGATGTGTGACCTCAGGTAAGCACACCCAAGCTTTCCCACTTGGATTTCTTCGATTACTCCCGAAACAAGTTTTTTTTATAATATTTACGCGACAATATTAATTTTAGGGTACTTACATTTTAAATGTAGTCCATCTGTGACGTGTTAAGCGGAATTACCAATGAAATAAGTCCCTTGCGTATGCTCCACACCCATTGGTGGAGAAAAATGCGCGCGACCAGTGCGTAGGCCAGTTTCATGATTTGCACAAAAATTAGTTCTCAAATTTTGAGGTTATAATTTGGGATTTTCGTGTTTTTGGAATTTTCCCAAAAAGACCGCAAAACTAAATTTATTTGTCGTTCTTAACAATACGGGTATAATCGGAGAAATGTGTACGAATTATTCATAATATACCGTGTGACAAACTTCCATGTGTACATGGGGAAATAACATGGGCAATTACATTTTTGGGGATTCCTGCTCCCCATGTGTAGTTATAGTGGTGGTAAAGGTAGCAATCCAAAGATTATTTTTTTCTGCGTATGAGGATATCAAAAACTACAACTTTCCAATTTATTAAAGTATTAAAAGCAAAAATTACATTAATCATTTTCTAAGTAAAACACAGAAATTTATCCATGACAACTTAATTTATTCTAATCACGGACGTCTTTGATTTTTATGGATTTTCTGAACTGTCAACATTTAAAAATGAAGAAAAATATTTATTCAGTTCAAGAAAAGGTTTTAATTGTGAAAATATTATACGGCGGCAATAGTTTGCGCGTAGTCCGTGCCTTATTTTCTCTAAAATTCAATAACGGTCCTCTTCCTTCGGTATAACAACAAATAATTTAGTAAGAAATTTGAAGGCTGGAAATCTTTCATCGAAAGAAGTTAATTTTTACTAATACATAAACTTGTTTTTTTATTTAGATAATTCTCATTCACATTATTATTGTCATTACCTATAGTTGACAATTAATTGATTACTGGTGTGGATGTTTCGTTGGTGAATGCTGGTCCATAGTTTAGGGTAAATTGTAGGTGTCGTCTAACCTATTAAAAAGTTTTTGGGAAAATGTTAAAGCAGTAAAATGAAATAATAAAAATTAAATTACTTTAATTTTACTGCAATTATGAAAAATTTAACAAGCGGCAACATTTGTTTATTTTGCTCTAATGAATTTTGTAATCTGGCAATTTAATACTTATTTATTTCATATCTAGGTAAGGACAAAAACTTATTAATATACAATGAAATTAAAGTAACATAAAAAAAGAAAAATAACTATAACAAATATTCAAATAAACCTCTATTCTGTATCAGACAGTATCCCAGCCTATTATAGAAAGAATTTCTCACATTCGCAAGTTGCCGATTGTTTATTAAGTTGCATTCCGCAAAAATAGCATTCCTTAAAGAATCAATATTTGGGTGACGAGTTTTATAAATCTTATTTTTTAAATGACCCCACAAGAAAAAGTCACACGGTGCCAAATCAGGAGATCTAGCCGGCCAGTTTGTAGCACCACCTCGACCAATCCAGCTCTCTGGAAATATTTCATTTAATAATTCCTCACTTGTGCTCCAAAATGTGCTGGGCATCCGTCATGTTGAAACCAGACCTCCCAATTCGCATGTGCAACTTCTTCTAATGCAGGGCCAATATGGTTAATTAAAAGATCTAAATAAGCTTCTGAATTTAAATTTCCCTGTATTTCAAATGGTCCTATAATGCGATTATTAAAAATGCCCGCCCAAATATTGATTTTTTGAGGGTATTGCGTTGTAGTGGCTAGATTTATTCTGGGATTTTCCTGGGCCCAATGCCTAACGTTTTGTGAATTTGGCTCTTGATTTAAAGTGAAGGTACACTCATCGGTAAAACAAATTGATGAGAGGAAGCTGCGATCCCGATTAGCCCGTTCTTGCATTTCTTCACAGAAAGTTTGCATTGATTCTTTGTCAAAAGGAAGTAACTCTTGGTGACATTTGAATTTAAAGGGATGATATTTGTTTTTTTTTTAATATGTTACGGACAGTTTCTCTTGAAACATTACATTCTAGGGCAATAGACCTTAAACTAGATGGTGGACTAGCAGTTATCAGGCCTATTACCATTTCCTCTACCTTAACATTTAGATGGAACGACTAAAAAAATAAATGATAAGATTAATTTTAGTTTTGTTTCACTCCACGTTATCACTTGTTATATTTCTCATAATCCCAGTAAAATTTAAGTTAGCGAACAATAAGGAATTAGCAACTAGGTAATAATAATAAGCGAATCAGAATTATCTAAATAAAAACCAAGTAAATTTATTAGTAAAAATTACCTTCTTTCAATGAAAGATTCCCAGTACATATACATTTATCTTCAAATTTCTTAACTAAATTTTTTATTGTTGTTACCGAAGCAATAGGACTGTTATTGAATTTTACAGAAAATAAGTCACGGACTACCCGCAGACTATTGCCGCCGTAAAATGTTTTCACAATGAAAACCTTTTCTTCAACTGAATAAATATTTTTGTTCATTTTGAAACCCAAATTTTAAATTGTCGATAAATAATGTTGACAGTTCAGACGAATTAGAAATTAGAATCAAGGGAGTCTTTGATTAGAATAAATTAAATTGTCATAGGTAATCTGATGAATATCCGTGTTTTAATTTGAAAATTATTAGTGTAATTTTTGCTTTTAATGCTTTAATAAATTGGAAAATTGCAGAGTTTTTGATATCCTCATACGCAGAAAAAAATATTCTTTCGATTGCTACCTTTACCACCACTGTAACTACACATGGGGAGCAGGAATCCCCAAAAATGTAATTGCCCATGTTATTTCCCCATGTACACATGGAAGTTTGTCACACGGTATATCTATGCTATCTTTTAATAAACAAATGTTGTTTGTTGCAGGTTGTTCTTTAGCAGCATTATCAACATTGGTGTGTTCACTAATTATTGTATTGTTAGGAAACACTCTATTTATAAATTAAGCCCAAGTTTATGTATTGTTATGCTGTGTACAATGTTGTTTTAAATTTTTATGCCTATTGTAAGCGTTAAATTTTAAAATATATCCTTGAATTTTAAAGATTAAGTATGTATATAAATGAATAATGCCCAATAAATTACACACGTGTATACTTTGTGAAAATCTTCATACAATTTTGAAATTTCTAAAATTTTCTTTAGAACTGATGTCTTTAGAGGATCGACATTTTTTGGAAGTAGGTCAGGTCAGGTTGTGATTTGGGAGTTTCTCATAGAAGCAGCAGACATAGAGCCTTGGAGTTTTCGCGAACCTGAGCTACTTTCTTGAGCATAATAGAAAGCCGAAACCAAAATTTGGATATCGTTTTTAGTTTTCGAAAAAAAAAATAATGTTGATTTTTTATCGATTTTCAAAAACTCTCTCCAATTCTTTTTGTGCTAAGCAGACTAAAACTGTTATGATTGACTTCTATAGAACTTTTTCTAAGGAATTCAGTGGTTCACGTAGTTTTTTTCTAGGGAGCGTATTTTTGAGTTCAGTGCAATTTTTCCGCTATGTCAATAGCCTAATTCATTTTCTAAAGAAAAGATTACTCACTCCTGACAGTGTTTATCAATTTTATCAGTTACCTGCTTATCAAATTTATTTAGTTAACGATAGATACCACACCTTGTAACAGGTGAGCTGTTACAGAGGTTATGGTAAAAATAATGCCCCAGTTTAGTATTAAATGAAAATGGAAAGACTTTTAACAGTTACTGTGCTCTCTATTTTGCTATTATTCATTGTAACTCGAGCCCAAAAAATGGATCCTGAACAACTGCAACGGCTGAGTAAGTAAAGACAATCCCTCGTCCACGCGTTTAAAAAATTAAGATCAGTTTAAAGTTTAAACCTTATTTGAATAATACATAGAGATTTGTAGATAAAATGCAGTTTATTAAAATTAAAGGTGCGGTTTCATTAACGCATACACGGAACGCGTGCTAAAAATGCATGGGCGAATTTTACATAACTTCTACTTGTAATTCCAGCCTCTTACACCAGATGCAAGTATGACGTAGACTGCAAAGAGAACTCATTTTGTTTCGGAAACGATCTAGGTTCTACTGGAAACTGTAAATGTGTAGAAGGATATTTTTTGAACAGAAACAGATCCTTCTATGAATGCCTGCTACGTAAGTGACGAAATATCTGAACATATTTTTGTCAAACATTTGTGTTTAATGTAGCTGCTGCATATAGGGAGCCATGTGGCAAAGATTTACAGTGCCATGTACGTTTGGGCACTTTATCTAACTGTTCTGAAACATTAGGGCTCTGCGAATGCAGTGAAAACTCACATTACGCATACGGAAGTTGTTACCATACAGCAAGTTAGTTGCAATCAAAAGCTTGGTTAAGTATTTCTGAAGTTTATTTTCTTTCAGAGTTAACAGAGTTTTGCGGGGTGGATTTCAACTGCCGTTTGGGTGACGACAAATTTGCTTTCTGCACAGATGGACAGTGTGAGTGTCCTTTACGTCACCATCCGGCCCAGGATCTCCTAAAATGTGTACCATCAGTAAAGCTGGGCGAACCCTGTCAATTCGATGATAGCTGCAACCATACATACGCGAGTTGTTACGGTGTTTGCAGATGTATACCTGGGTTTACCATTTCTAATGACGGAGAAAAGTGCTTTAAAGGTTCGTCTAGAGGTTCTTGGGTTTTAGTTAAACTATTAATTAAGAATTTTTTCTCCCATGTTAAAATATTTTCCTCTAATCAAATACCTAACTAGATAAACCGATAACTAAATTATTTACGTAATGCGTTGTTTAAACTAAACATTGACGCCCGTTTCATGAAACGCTTCAATAAAATTTGAATGAGGTAGGCAGCAAAAATATTCTGCTCAACGGATGGAGTTGCACCTTATTACATTAGAAAGCAATTATAAGCGAAGAGATATCGAATGGTAGAACAATGTGTTGGCTGCGGTTTCCATCCTTCGCATATCTTCTTGATGTTGGATGTCGCTTTCCCATCTGGTTCTGATCCATTCCATCCTTTCTTATATCCAACATGACTCTCTCCATCCTACGTTGTGCAGTCTTTATCCTTCTGTCCGATACCTCCATTCGGGTACAAATTGCCGAAGCAAACGCCTTAACAGGCAGATGCTATTTCTTTCAAGTGTTTAGGGAAGTTGGATGTAAACTTATCAAGACCAGTCCAGAACATCCGGATTCTTCTAAAATATTCATCAGCCGGCGCTTTTTTGCCGAATGAGATCTCTTGTCGATGGTGCCTTTCCCTTCGTTAACTGGCATTAGCGCAGCGTCTTCTATGTTGGATATTATTTTGGCTTTAGAGATATTTGTGTATCCGTTGCCATTCTTCCATTTCCGTCAATATTCTTTTTCATTAATTTCCAAAATTTTCGTAAGACGCTTGGAGGAGATTAATGCAGCAATTTACAGCTATTAATTTTCGGAGGAAAAATAGAAGCCAATAAGAAAGAAAATCAAACGTTTTTTTATAAGACACTGAAGACGATCAGGACAATCAGAACCCAGTGGAGAAAGTAGTAGAAATGGATAAGTCGACCAAAAAATACATAAAAGGAGAAGATACACAATGATACAGATGGGAATCACACTATTATTATGAGAGTTCTGGAGCAAAGACTAAGAACGACTATAAAACCAACACTGGAAGAAGCACAAAAGCTTATAAAATAATGTAAATGCCTGGTATGACAACGGGAAACCACCACATTATTATATCCCTGGTACAGCGTACTTCGAATTTATGATGATGGCACTTTCTGGAGTAAAATATTCCGGAGGTAAAATAGTCCCACATTCGGATCTCCGGGCGGGGACTGCTTCGGGGGGAGTCATCAGAAATGATAAGTGTAACATCTCACGAGTCGGAGCGTGGAATGTTAGAAGCATGAAACAAGTAGGAAAGTTAGAGAATTTGAAAATTGAGATGGATAGGTTAGCATTAGACGTAGTAGGTATTAGTGAAGTGCGATGGCCAGAAGCCGGAGACTTCTGGAGCGGAGATTTTAGAGTAATACACACAGGATCTGTAGGAGGAAATTCGGGAGTAGGAATTGTTATGCGGAAAAAAGTAGGGCAGAGTGTAGAAAATTTCTTACAGCAAAGTGACAGGGTAGTTATGGTTAGGTTAGATTCGAAACCTGTAAAAACAGTAATAATACAGGTATATATGCCCACTTCTAACTACAGTGATGAGGTCGTAGAGGCAGTTTATAGTGATATTGAACATGTGCTAGATTTTGTGAGAGGACACGAAAATTTAATAATTATAGGAGATTTCAATGCAGTCGTAGGCACAGGGCGAGAGGGCGGAATAGTTGGTCCCTTTGGATTAGGCAATAGGAACGATAGGGGAGTGAGACTGATAGAGTTCTGCGATAAACATAACTTAACGGTCGCGAACACTCTATTTCACCATCATGTTAGGAGACGCTACACGTGGAAGATGCCAGGAGACCTAGGGAGATATCAAATAGATTACATTCTTGTTAGGCAAAGATTTAGAAATCAAGTTAGGGATTGTAGAAGTTATCCAGGAGCAGATATAGATAGTGATCACAATATAGTCGTTATGAAGACCAATCTTAAATTTAAGATTTTGAAAAAACGAAGCGGAAGAAGGTATCTTGACCCAGAGAAACTAAAAGATGATGATACGCGCGATAAGTTCGAGAAAAAGACAAACGAAGTACTAAAGGGCGCGGGCGAAAATATTGTTAGGGACATAGAGGAAGAATGGAATTGCATTAAAAATAGTTTAGTTTCCTCAGCTAGGGATATTTTGGGTCATAAACAGAATGAAAGCAGGAAACCCTGGATAACAAAACATATTGTGAGTCTAATAGAGGAAAGGCGCAAATATAAAAATAGGTTAGATGAAATAGGGAAACAAAGATATAAGGCGATCAAGTGGGAAATTATTCGGAAATGTAGGAAAGCGAAAGAGCAATGGATCGATGATAAGTGCAAAGAAGTGGAAAATAAGTTCGAAATAGGAAAGACTGATGAAGCATATAAAATAATTAGGAGAAATTTTAGAGAAATTGGATCTAGTACCAAAAGCATTAGGAATGAGGCAGGAGATATCCTAATCGAAAGCGGGGAGAAGGCAGATAGGTGGAAAGAATATTTAGGAAACTTATATGCGGGACAGGAAGTGCAAGATATATTAGAAAGTGAAAGCAGTGTAGAAGGGGATAACCTAGGGAGTCCTATAATGAGAGAAGAGTTTGAGCTAGCACTAAAAAGTTTAAGGAATAATAAAGCACCAGGTATAGATGGCTTGCAGGCAGAAATCTTAAAGTGCGCAGGTCAAGAGGTAATAGATCGTTTATTTAAATTAGTTAGTCGCATATACCTGACAGGCGAGATTCCAGAGGATTACAAACTGAACATCATGGTAGCTTTGCCAAAAAGGAAAGGCGCGGATAGATGCGAAAATTTTAGAACTATCAGTTTAACTTCCCATGCGTCAAAAATTTTAACTAGAATTGTGCAAAGAAGGATGGAGAAAAAGGCGGAAGAAATATTAGGAGAAGATCAGTTCGGATTTAGACGAAATAGAGGAACGCGCGAGGCCATTCTAGCTTTACGAGTAATTATAGAAAAAACGATAGAAAAGAGAAAGAGCGTATATATAGGATTTGTAGATTTAGAAAAAGCCTTCGACAACGTAAAATGGGGGAAGATGTTCGAAGTGCTGAGAAAGGTAGGGATGAAATACAGGGACAGAAGAATAATACATAATCTCTACAAAGAGCAAAAGGCAGTTATAGAATGTGAGCAGGAACGAAGGGAAGTAGATATCCGGAAGGGAGTGAGACAGTGATGTGCATTGTCACCTCTAGTTTTCAACTTATATATCGAAGATGCGATTAATATTGTTAAGGAAAGAACAGCCTCAGGGATCAATGTACAGGGCCAAACTATTAACATGCTCAGATTTGCGGGTGATATAGCAGTGTTAGCATCTAGCAAAGAAGAATTAGGAGCGGCTTTGAATGAAATGGAAGCAGTTGTGACACAGGGCTACGGCATGAAAATGAATAAAAAGAAAACTAAAATTTTGGTATGTAGATGGAGTGAAAATAGAACTAAAATTGAAATACAAATAGGAAATGAAAAGATAGAGGAGGTCGCGGATTTCTGCTACTTAGGAAGTAAAATAACCCAAGACGGTAGGAGCACTAAAGATATAAAACAAAGAATGGCGCAGGGACGAGTTGCGTTTAACAAAAAGAAACAACTGTTATGTTCGAGAACGGTTAATATAGAGACTAGGAAGAGACTCTTAAAGTCGTATGTATGGAGTACGGCATTATACGGGTGCGAAACTTGGACAATAGGAGAAGCGGATAGAAAAAGAGTAGAAGCGTTTGAACTGTGGTGTTACAGACGCATGATGAAGATACCGTGGATAGATAAGGTTAGCAATAGGGAAGTATTAGAAAGAGTTGGGGAAAGGCGAAAGGTATGGAAAACAATAAAGAGTAGGAGAGATAGGATGGTAGGACACCTTCTAAGACACGAAGGAATAGTTCGCGACATACTAGAGTCAGAGATAGGAATAAAAAGAGGTAGGGGTAGGCCTAGATTAGACTACTGCTCTCAAATAGTTAGGGATGTAGGATGTTCTACTTTTAGGGAAATGCGTAGGTTAGCTCAGGATAGAAAAGAATGGAGGTACGCGTCCAACCAGTCTTCGGACTGAGAACCTTATGATGATGCCTGGTATGAAGTACTTAGCAGACACGGTCTGATAAGGAAGAAAGAGATATCCAAAGATATATCCAAATTTTGAAGACGATCTACAAGCCCATATTAACATTGAGAGACACGGGTAAGTGACCAAACAATAAAAAGTAAAGTACAGGCAACCGAAATGAGATTTGAGAATTGACAGAGTAAGGAATGAAGAAGTAAGAGTAGACCTGTAATGGAATATATGTATAGAAAGAGACAACTGAGATGGTGGGAATGGTGAGGACATATGCAAGGAATGGGAGTTGAAAGAGCAGTCAAGAGAATATGGGAAGCTAGGACAAGGAGAGGAAGGCCACAAGAGGAATGGAATAATGTGACAGTAGAAGCGAAGTTGTTGCTTGTGAAGTCTGTATTGTTTTGCTTTGATATCAGTTCTGGTTTTTTAAGTGTTCTTAAGTCCAAGTTCTCGAAATTTGATTGTAGACAGCGACCTGGAGAAAATATCATAAAGAAAACAGGGCCGATCAGTTCTTGAAAAAAATAATGGCCACAACATTTTAGGATTGGAAAGAGATTTTGCTCATCATTGAAAGTAAATTTGTATTACCCCATATGTTCCAATACCACTCACTGTAATAATTAACCATGATGGACAAATTGTACTCCCAATAAATAGAAAATTTTGACAATGAAAATGACATAAATTTTTTGTTCTAGCTGCTTCCCAGTTTGGAGAGTCTTGCCAAGAAGACGTCCAGTGCTCAGAGTACCTCTTAGGCAGTATTTGCTCTAAAGACATCTGCACGTGCTCACTTGGATACCACGGATACGGAGTGGCATGTTACAAAGATGCTTCTTTGGGCCAAATGTGTACAGACAAACGAGAATGTGTTTTGGCACAGGCTCTAGACAATTCTGTGGATTGTGTTGGTGGTACATGCACGTGTTTGACAGGACCAGCAGATAACGAATACGGCTGTGCTCTTAGAGATTCCAGTGCTACTAGTGGTATTAAGAATAGTGTAGAATTATTAGTTGGTACGGTTTTTTGTTTACTATTGTATTTAAATTTGAGATAATAAACAATTATTGAATAATACAGCTAGAGTCAATAATAACATTCCAGCTACTTCCTGTTTAATTTGAAAACAATTTACGGTCTAAATAATTGTACAAACATTTCGTTTGGTCAAGTGCAAATGAATCCGCAAAGGTCGGCCGAAATTTGAGTGTGTGTAAATTGGCGTAAACTTATTTAAATGTCTGATTGTAGCTCGGCCGTATTACATAACTTTAGATATTGCCATTCCATACGCTAATCTTGAGTAAAATTAAAAGTGTTACATAACGAGTAACTTATGGTGTTTAACGGTCAGGCATTTTTCTGGTAGAACCATGACCCGTATTGAATGTTATTTATAACAATTGGATACCAGACTGAAGAAAGTAGCGTTCCTGCTATGCAAGTTAACATGAATTGACTGCTATATTTGTTGTGTAACTATCGAGTTTGGAGTAAAAAAAATGTGCAGGCACTTGTAAAAATGTTGCCGTTCAACCACTCGTACCTGCCTAATTGACTGGTACAGCTGGGGCAGCTGCGAACATGAAGTTTAGTGAAAGGAAACTGATGTGTCAAATAGCATAATTAAGTTAATAAACAATTATTGTCTTTCTTTCAGTCACATGCAATTTTTAGGTAAGGCGAATTGGGGTAACCGTAGGCAAGGTTTGTAAGTTTTATTTACTGTCATCATCATCATAAAATAATTCACGTTGAATATTATTTACTTAATTTTTATTATTTAAAACGTCCACGCCACTGTTGCGCTGAGTTAGATGCAGGCTGTGGCAGGCGCCAACGCGTCGCAACCCCACCGTTTGCCAACTCAAATCTGTTGGACTGTGCTTTTATTCACACTTGGGAAGAAAAAAAGTCGTAAAAACTGCAAAACTCAACAAACTAGTACAAAATTTCGTCAAAGTACTTAGAACAGCAACAGTAATATGGCAACTAAACCATTCTTGTATGACGTCATTTTCATGGCTAGGTAGATAACTTAAAAAGTACCTCCGTAAGTCGAAAATCAACCACCCTGTCAAGAGAAATGTGTTATCCCCTGATGTCGCGGGATTACCGGGAACTGGCGGTGAAGTTGAGACTGAGTTGCGCGAGGCGGTCGCGACAGCGCGGCATTCGCTCACAGGCATCGGTCCGGGTTATTGGGTTAAATCAATCAGTGGATTACGCAAACTGTACTATTATTAATAAAGTCTGTTGTGAAAATAAACGGTGTTTATTTTCGCATTACTTTACATCAGAAGTGGGATAAAGGATTCACGTGGAGTGTAGTGCTATTAGAGTTTAGAATAGTGTTAAATTAGCGTTAAGTGAGGGTGGTGAAAACAAAAAAAAACATGCCCAAAGAAAAGCATCATCGTTCGGAGAAGTCAATGGATACCGATGACAGGGGCCGAAGTAGATCCAGGCGAGGTCGCCCAGAAGACGTGAGGCGAAGTAGCACAAGTTCGCAACTTAGGTCTTCTTCGAGGCGCCATCGCGAACAGCGTCGTACTTTGAGCCCGGAAGCTGTTGGAAGTCAGCTGGTTGAACCTAGCACTTCGGGATGTTCTTCTCGAACCGAAACCACTGCAATATCGCAGCTTGGAGAAGCGATAACGAAAAGTTTGAGCCAAGCAGTGCGTGACATGAGGGAGGTAAGGGAAGGTGATCCCTTGGTAAGTCTCACATTGTCTCAAAATCTGACCGCCGAATTCAATCCCATCTATCATGTTAGCATCTGTAGATGAATATGCATTTCAAAAATTGTCACTCATAAATCACTTAAACCTAATGATTAATGACGAAGGTAAAATTGATTTAATCATGGGCGGAATCAAGGATGAGCAAATACGATTTTCTGTACAAACTGCCGGTATTAAAGAACCGAGTTTATTAGCTATCCACATAAAAACGTTAGACGATCGCCAAGGTAATAAATCAAGTATCAGTCAAAAACCAACTTATTCAAAAAATCCGGAAGTTAATGTCATTCCGAGTACAAGTAAAACATACCCAATTCAATCATGTGGCAAACCATTTATTAAAGATACTTATTTTAAATCTGGAATTCGATGCTTCAAGTGTAACAAAATTGGTCACCCTAAGCGTTTCTGTCCCGACAAACAACAATAGCAATTAACTAAACAGTTCCAAATAAATTATTTAGGAAAACAAACAAACAGCAAGTTCTTTAAAAATATTCAAATAAATAACCAAACACTTAAATGCTTCGTTGACTTCGGCAGCGAGTGTTCGTTAATGACACGCACTGCCACTAAAATGTTATCGCTGGAGCCTATGCAGCTGACTAACGTTATTGTTTTAAATACACTTTTTGGATCAAATAATGAGAGATGTAATTCTGAAGTTACCGCAGAAGTAAATATTGACAACGTAAGAAGAACAATATCTTTTTATGTTGTTGATTGTTGTTTGATGGGTGTTCATATTTTGATAGGGCAAAATTTTACAGAATTAAAAGACGTCAGTTATAATAAAAGTGGTAACAGTTTAGTGTTTTCGAATGATACGCCACATTTAAATGTAAATTCAACTTCTCACTTGGAGCTCAATATTGGTGTCCACGAAACAGAAACTGTCAATTCGGTTATAAATTTACTACAAGAGTTCCCTAAATGTCTGGCAGCTAATACTAGCGAGATAGGCATAACAAACTTAACAGAAATGAAAATAAATCTTACAACCACCAAACCCATAGTTCATCGACCCAGACGGTTTTCTGATTATGACCGTGAACAAATAAGAGAATTAGTAAACATTTTGTTAGAAAATGGGATAATCGGAGAATCTAATTCACCCTATGCAAGTCCGGTATTATTAGTTGCGAAGAAAAATGGGGAGAAACGTCTTTGTGTGGATTATAGAGCACTGAATAAAATTACTGTTGCCGATAAATATCCTTTACCTGTAACTGAAGATCAATTGAGGCGATTATCGGGATTTAAGTATTTTACCAATCTAGATCTTCTCTCTGGGTACTATCAGATACCGGTGGCCCCTGAATCCATCCCATACACTGCATTTATTACACAAGATGGACATTACGAATTTTTGAGGGTGCCCTTTGGGTTGACTAACGCTCCTGCAGTTTTTCAACGTATGCTCAATTCAGCAGTAGAAAAATTACGATTTCCAAAAGTTCTAGTTTATCTTGACGATGTATTGATTCCCAAGTTCCACCGTGTCAGAGAGCCTCAAAATATTAAAAGGGGTTTTGCAAATTTATAAAATTAACGGATTAACATTAAATGTTTAAAAATGCAATTTCTTATTAACTAAGATCGAATACGTTACAGGCGTGTCTTAGATGTTACCGATATAAGGTCCAAAATGGAAGCAATTACAGCTGAAAATCAAACGTAGGTATCAAAAAAAGGCGATTTGATATGAGACGAAATAAACCCAGGAAATATATGGAAGGGGACTTGGTGTTGATTCGAGTTCATAGTAACCCGGCAACAGGAACGAGTCAAAAATTGTTGCCCAAATGGCGTGGGCCGTTTCGTGTTACCAGGGTTGTTGGAAACGATCGGTACGAAGTTTCCGATATTCTGGGGAGTCGTTGCTCTCGCTTGCGGTACAAGAACATAGCTGGCGTGGACAATATGAGACCATGGATTCATATTGGAGAGGCAAGCGAGAGGTTGGATGACAGTTCAGAGGTTAGGGAAAGGTTGTAGAGATAGTGGCGTAAACAACAACAGAGAGTGTCACGCGGAGTGGCGATAACAAGTTGTTGCGTGTCATTGGGGACAACCGGGTTGTAGAGATAGTTACGGTAACAACAACAGAGCGTGTCATGCGGAATGGCGAAAACAAGTTGTTGCGTACTGCGTACAACATAGCGGTCAGGGTGTTGTGAGTCCCGCACTGACCAGGGTGTACCGGTAGATGACTGCAGCATCAATATAAAATGAGTCCACGAGCAGTGGGGAAAGGTTGATGCGAGTCATTAGTACAACAGGGTGGATTACTCGTTGGGGCATTGATCAGTGACCAGCGCAGTAGCCACGGTGCCTCTGACAAAGTTCTGTTGTAGGTACACCCGTCACCTGTACTAGTGCACAGTACGGTGACTATCAGGTAGTATTATGTTAAGCTTATAAATTTCTTTCATGTACATGCATTTTCTTTCTCCTTATTGACAATTATGTATAACGTGGCCACGTTCATAAACTTATTGTAATTAGGATTAGGTCTGCTGGAGCCCACTTTCGAGGAAACATCTGGATTTCTTGTACTGTTTTGCATTTGAATTTTACATTCAGTTGATTGTGTGTCAACGTACTATAAGATATGTATAAGTTTCAGTCTTGGATCATTCTGCCCGAGCGAGGACGCTCGAAGTGTCAGGAAAGGCCGAATGTTATCCCCTGATGTCGCGGGATTACCGGGAACTGGCGGTGAAGTTGAGACTGAGTTGCGCGAGGCGGTCGCGACAGCGCGGCATTCGCTCACAGGCATCGGTCCGGGTTATTGGGTTAAATCAATCAGTGGATTACGCAAACTGTACTATTATTAATAAAGTCTGTTGTGAAAATAAACGGTGTTTATTTTCGCATTACTTTACAAATGAAAGGTAAAATATGTAAATTTTAATTTTAAAATTGACGTATCCGAGGACTTTGTACAAAACTTACAATTTCAGGAAACGATAATATTATTCTTTACTTTTGAAACACGCTGTTTAACAAACTGCAATAAGGAAACAGGCAAGCATCTTAGATCTACCAAATCTGGTTTCCATATTAGAGTAACCTGCTTGACGTAACACAATTTATTATAATCTAGCGGACTGTAAGGCTAACGTAAAAAATTATATAATACATTAATTAATTTATCGACAACTTTTCTCAACGAAACCAGTAATTTCAGTTAACCGACAGAAGAATGGTCGCTCATTTTGATCAGTCTCACAATGGCACGTTCAGACCTTGGCCGTTTTGGACTAACCAGTCCCATTATTATTATTTTATTCACATCTGCAAATAGTGTCAGCGAGTAACCATCACATTTAATCGATTCTTCATGAAGTTTGGGAATAATGCTAAAAAGGACGTTCTTGTGTTTCTTGATTTTAAATGTGTGCGAGTCGCAAATTTTGGATTATTTCAGACAATTTTTGAATTATTGTGAAAGGTGCGAGAATAGCAATTTTGAGGACAGTTATGATTTCATTGTGATAGGGGGTGGTTCAGCAGGTAGTGTGGTAGCTAATCGTCTATCAGAAAATCCTAGATGGAAAATATTGCTAATAGAAGCTGGAAGAGATGAGACTTTCTTGACTGACGTTCCCCTCATGGCAGCTTTTCAAAGTACCACAGGCCACAACTGGGGCTACAAGAGCGAGAAATTGAAAACAGCTTGTTTGGGATTGAAAGAAGGTAGGTGTAATATAGTGAGAGGAAAATCTCTAGGAGGAACTTCTGTAATAAATTTCTTGTTGTACTCGAGAGGAAACAAACTAGATTACGACGAATGGGCTTCCATGGGAAACGAAGGTTGGAATTACTCTAAAATCTTACCTTATTTTAAAAAATCAGAAAATTGCTCACTGTGTGAAGAAATCACTCCAAATTATCACGGTTACTCTGGTTATTTAACAATAGAACACCCTCATTACGACACCCCTCTAATAAAAAGCTTTATAAAAGCAGGAGAATTATTTGGGTATCCAAATACTGATCCTAATGGAGAACACAACTTGGGTTTCTCAAAAGCACAAGCTACCATGCGAAATGGAAGAAGATGCAGCACTGCCAAAGCTTTTTTAAAGTCAGTCCAAAATCGACAAAATCTGGATATTTCAATACAAACTCGAGCTACTCGAATTGTGATAGATCCAACGACAAAATCTGTAAAAGGAGTCGAGTTCGTTAAAAATAGAAGAAAGTATTTTATCAAAGCCAAAAAGGAAGTTATTTTGTCAGCTGGTGCTGTGAACAGTCCACAGTTGTTGATGTTATCAGGGATTGGACCTAAAGAAGTCTTGGGCAAGTTTAAAATTCCTCTTCTTGTGAACTTAAAAGTAGGTTATAATTTCCAAGACCATATAGCCTTCTCTCCTTTAGCATTCCTCGTGAATGCCTCCATTACAATATCAGATGTAAGTGTACAAAACCCCGTAGATGTTATCGACTATATCTTCAACGGAAAAGGTCCATACACCATTCCAGGGGGCGCTCTAGCACTAGGTTTCATGAAAACCAAATATGCTTCACATAAAACTGACTACCCCGACATCGAATTAGTTTTGGGTTCTGGTGCCGTCAATGCAGACACTTTCGGGAGCCTCAGAGGACTTCTAGGATACACAGACGAGTTTTACGAGAAAGTTTATGGATCCATAAAGAATAAACCTGCGTTTAGCATAGCACCAGTTCTTTTAAGGCCACGGAGCAAAGGTCGGGTCGTTATCAAGGACGATAATCCGTTCCATTGGCCAATCATAATACCGAATTATTTCACTGACGATTTTGATGTTAAGGTCATGGTGGAAGGTGTTAAGATGGTAAGTAATCCTATAATATTTATCAAATAAATTATCGTGAATATTTATTTACCAAGTTCTGCAATTATACGTTTTTTGTAAAACTGTAAGCGCAAGTAGGTATCATATAATTCTATCTATACGAACTTCACTTGCAAGTTGTTTGCATTGAAAACGGAGATGTAAGGTTATTTGCATTAGGTCGATGATAATTTAGTTTAATAAATTAATGGCACTTTAAAATCCGGCATTGAAATACATTGGTAAATAATATAATAATTCTAGGAATATGCGGTGCAGGTGGGAGAGTTCACGTTTGCACAATTTAAGAGATATCAAAAAATATTTATACAAAAATTAAAGGTTTCTTTGGAGTTAATCCTAAAATGATTTCCGCTTTAATTTCTTATCGTAAAACATGGCGCAGTTTGTTAGCTGAAAGCATTTTTTTTATAAATGAGCAAGTTCAACATTTTTGGAAACCATTTAATAATATCCCGTAGAACCATAGCAGAACTATATCCCGAAAATTTCACATTGTTTTCTTACAAGAGAATAAAAAAGTTGAGACGTCACTCCCTGCCAACATAATAAGTATCTATTTATTTATATTTTTTTAATAATAATAATAATAATAATAATTGATTTTATTGGCAAGGTAATAAATTTTTTTTACAAACAATAGCAACTAAGGAATAAAACAGTATCACCCTCCAATGAGGCCTAAGATCATCCCACCCACAAAAGCAGGTGGAATGCTCTTCCACTTAAGCCTAAAAAAACACAACCTAAGTCTGAGCAGTATCGCCTGCAAGGAAAGGGAGTAATTTAAATCTAGCACCTATGACTTGAGAAAAAAACAAGCAATTAAAAATCAACTAAGAAGCACCAAGACACTGAGCCTCAAACACATGTCGCCTGACCAGCCGTCTAAAACCCCCCCACAGAACAGGACTCCCAAGACACTTCCAGCTCACCCATGAGTCTCGGTAGCATATACGAAAAACTGCGCCTAAACAACTCAGTCCTAAACTTAGGAGGAACTAAGAGACTCCGAAACCGGGTGTTTAAATTATGAATATCTGTTCTGTACCTCAACCTAATAGCCAAGTAAGGAGGCATGCGTGTGACTAAAATTTTAAAATAAAAACACAAAGAATGAAAATATCTCCTATTGGACATACTAAGCCAAACAGCATCACGAAGCTTATGCGAAATGTGATGACCCCTTCTTATACCATAAATAAAGCGAAGGCAAGCATTCTGCACTCTCTGGATACGCAAGACATCAGTTTGTAATAAACATGAGGAGTAGACAACATCACAAAAATTAAAATGAGATAGAACTAGAGTTTCACAAAGCAACTTTTTCAATTGAATATTCAAAAATTGTCTACACGAATATAGGTACTTTAGCGATGCGAAAGCACAGCGAATTAATTTATTAGTATTCTCACGAAACCTAAGATTGTGATCAATAACAAGACCCAAATTTTTAACGGTATCGCTAAAATTTAAAGAAACGCCATCAATTCTAACATCAAGAGAAAGCAGAGCATTCTGCCTACAATTCTTACCACCAAAAAGTATCATCTGTGTCTTACTGGTATTAAGCTTTAGACCATGGTCTCCAGAGAATGCAACAATGCCAGCCAGATCAGAGTTAATGTTATTCATTGACTGATGTAAATGTTTAGGATTAAAGGAGTAGTACAGTTGCGTATCATCCGCGTATAAATGAAATTTACAATGCTTAATATAGGAACCAATCTGCGCCGTGTAAATCGCGAACAACAAAGGACCGAGTATTGACCCCTGAAGCACACCCGACACAATACTAAGAGGAGTCGAACTCAAACCAGCACAAGACACGCGCTGAGTACGTTTCTGAAGATAGTTTCGAAACAGAGAAATTGCTCCCTCCCCAAGGCCGTTGAAGTGTAAAATAGCCAAAAGTAACTTGTGATTGATAGTATCAAATGCCTTGGAGAAGTCCAACAAAATTAAAACAGTCAACATTTTACTATCAGAGGCGGAAATAATGTCGTCAATAATAAGAGATAAAGCCGAGCTGCAACCAAATCCCGCGCGAGAACCGGACTGCACCCCGGGCAAAATTTCATTAACCTCAATAAAATCGAGAAGTTGGCGACTAATGACACGCTCAAGGATTTTAGACAAAGTGGGGAGAATACTTATGGGACGAAGATCCTGACCTGACCTGACCTAAAATTCAGTAAAGTACTAACATTAGAATTAATTGAATTATTATAGGAATTAAGCAAGTGAAAGGGAATATCCAGTTGTTCAATAGAATTCACAAAGAAGTCATTAATCTGATTTGGGTCAGAAAGGTGTGGAGGCAGTGCACCAGATGTGCGCCCACTGATGTGAACATTCATACGGCCAAGCTCCCGCCAGAGATCACCAAAAGAAGAATTACGGGCAACGAACTCCAAATATGCCTTTTTCTCCCTGTTAATCGCACGAGTAGTAAAATTCCGAATAGATATGTAAAAAACACCATAAGCAGGGACTCCCGAAGCTTTAAACCTCCTCAAGGCACCATCGCGAATCGACATCATCTCCTTAATGGTCTGAGTAAGCCAGGGAGCTTTTGGCTTTCGAAATATAGAAGTTTTGACTGGAGCGTGAATATTATACAATGCCAGGAGATGTGCATTCAAGAAAGCAATCTTGGAATCCACGTCATCAAAACCGTAAATATGCTCCCAAGGCACCGCTACCAAATGATCAGTGAAAAGATGCAGATCAAAGTTGCTAAAATTCCTGCAAGTTCGTCTAATGGCATACGGTCGCTTGGCTCTAAATTTAATATTACAAAAAACTAAAAAATGATTTACTTATTTCATTGCAGTTTAGAATACATGTATCAAATCGAAATACTTGATACGTATTATTGTACAGGCTGTCCTATTTTCGTTGTGATCCGAAAGTATTTATTTGTTAAAGACGACACACTCTGTATAATAGAAAATAATTTTAGAATGTAGGTAGTGGAGGAATAGGTAAAAACATTCAAAGGGATGAGCTTGAATGATGGACATTTTATAAACTTTTCGAGAGAACTTTATTCAATCGCAAATTAAAATAGAAAGTACACTATTATACATTTACTCAACATTTATGTAAATTAGTGTATGAGATAAATCTAAAGAACCAACATTCCATAATAGTTCAACATAGATACTTCATAAATTATGAAATATTTTTAAATTTCCGCATTTCCTTTACCCAACAAAATTTTGTACGGTGTGTCTCAAGAATTTACATCGGGCCCTATATTCTTGTTTATGCTAAGAATATTTTTATTTAATTTCAGGCTGTAGCGATTGCAGAATCAGGTCCATTCCAAAAGTACGACTCAAAGTTACACAGAGTTCCATTTCCAGGTTGCGAACACTTAATTTTTGGTTCAGATCAATATTGGGAGTGCTGTATTCGTAGATATGCAACTACTCTCGGTCATCATGTGGGTACGTGTAAAATGGGGCCTATTGAGGACCCAGATGCAGTAGTTGATTCCCAGTTGAGAGTATACGGGGTGAAAGGTCTGAGGGTAGTCGATGGTTCTATAATGCCGAACGTTGTTACTGGACATACGAATGCGGTTATAATAATGATAGGGGAGAAGGCTGCAGACATGATAAAAGAGGCATGGAACAGTTGATATTAAAGCAGTGATATTATAGTTAATCTTTAAGAATTAATTTAGTGTGTACAAAATGGTGCTTTTTGTACTAATATGTATAGTAACAATAGTAGTAAAGTAATTGTAAAATAATAAATAAAATTTTTTTTTAACTCAATCCTAACTTATTCCAAATTTAATATAAACTAGGTCATCTCACGCGCTACGCACGCTCACTGCCCTAGTCGAATCATGACTTCAAAGAAACGCATTATTGCCTGATTACAGAACAATTTACATCTGACATAATTCCCTGAAAACGTAGTTTTGAACTATACGGCTATTTCTTTGATTTCCTAAATAAATTATCAATCCTTCCCAAGAACGAACTCTTGAAAAAGCGACGAAGTAAAAGGATAAACATTTTCACATTACAACGTTATACGGTTAACGAAAACTATATCTCCATGTTTATCGCCTGTTAAAATTTTGCACTGTAGGATATTGTCTCCCAATTGTAAAATTAACAATCTCGTACCATTACATAAGCCTTCATTAATGCTGAGATTTCTAACCAACATCACAATACAATATACTCTCAACTTCAATTCATGCGGAGGAAAATTTGGCGGGTTTAAAGTATTTAAATATTCGGGAAGAATAGCATCGTTTAAATCTCCATTATCACAATTTTCAACACTATCCAAGTTTGTATATAGTTTTTCTGTTTTTATATCTAACAGTTCTACCCCTTTTTTGTTAATGTCTTCAACATCAGAATAGCTGATTAGGTCATATCTATGAATTGCTTTTCTCTAATTGATTCCTCCATATATATACGTTCAACGATATCCGAATTATAAATACATCTCCGTGGCAATTCTAAATTGCTATTCATATCGTTCAAAACGCCATCTCCAACATCCAATAAAAACTTGGTGAATTCTTGTTCCTGTGGTAGAGCCCGCATATTTTGTGTTTAAGAAAATTTACGGAAATAACTCCAAAGAGAACTAAATTTGATACTTAAATTCACTGTTTCACAGCGGGTAACATTTATTTTAACTGGTAACAATTGTCAAAAATCTCCTCGCAACACCATAATTTTTCCACCAAACGGAACATCACAATTCATAAAGTCTCGTAAGATTCTGTCTATAATGTCTAAAGCATACCTTGGCGCCACAGGAGCTTCATCCCAAATAAAAACATCTACACTCCTTAAATAATCTGCTTCTTTTGATTTTTTCTTAAAGTTGGAAGATGAATCTAAAAACAGAGGAACAGGTAACCCAAACGTTTTATGAACTGTTCTGCCATAAGGAAGTAGTGTTGCTGCTATGCCCGTGAAGGCCATGGTACAAACAATTTTATTCTTACTCTTCAGTAAGCTGCAAAGGGTTGTATAAACATAAGTCTTACAGGAGCCTCCTAGACCGTCTATATAAAAACATGAAGATTCAGAAATTGATTCATTTATGTTAGCATCACATTTACCCAAAATAATATCTACAATTTCTTTCTGCTTTTCATTTAGGTGTTTATATTGTCGTGATCCTATTTCTATTGCTTGTTCTTCATTTGCATATTCAATGTCGTGGCATGGTAGGAAACATTGAAAGATTGTAACCTTCCGCAGAAAGCATGGAACTAAAGAGATTCTTTGAGATCCTTTTTGGTTGTGACTTAAAAGCTCTGTTGCCAAAAGCTTCCAGGTTTCTTAGTCCATTTTTGAAACTATTTAAATAGTTTGTTTTAGGTACTTCATTTCTTATTTTAGCTTCAGTGATCTCTGCTTGCTTTCGGTCAACAGGTTTTCTGTTTCCGGATTATGGACTGGCCTCCTGCGTTCGTATGCAAAATGTAAATGTAAATGTAAATGTAAAAGTGAGTGATTCAAATCTTCATCAACTTTAAAAAAACTCGCAGTGTTCTGAGAGTTTCCTAAAATAACATGGACTGGTATTTTGGTTACCGTATTTATTCATGTAACAATTAATAATTAAATCAACATCAGTTGTAAAGGTCAATATGTCTTCAGCGTATTGAATCAAGCATCAAAGCATGTCTTCAACCTATTGTCCACATTAAAAATTTACATTACCTAGGAACGAGGTCATGCAACTGAAAATATCGACTGAATATGATATGAGCCTGGTCAAACGAAAGACACCCTATAATCCGAGTCTAATAAAAAGGGCTTCTTTCCACAGGTGCTTCAATCAATATTACCGTAAATTCTTGAGCACTTTCCCTTGTTTGTAAACAGTACGAATCACATTCTCACAAATTACGTTGGTCGGAATTATCCGATCGTAATCTGACTAATGAATCGGAGTGAAAAAAGTGTGAAGCTAGATTTAACTAATGGAAAGCTGAATCGATCAAACTTTGCGTTCTACTAAAAATTAATTTCTCCGAAAATGGTGAATGGAAAGTGGCGAAAAATGTTGTTTTAGTGGGCAGAAGCAGAGTTGATCATGAAGCCAGGGGCTTTGGGAGTTTGTTTAATGTTGTTAATTGTGGCATCCGTCGGTGGAATGGGTGGTAAGTACATCTGCATACACTTACGCTAATTTGAGCAAAATTAAGCATGAAGGTGAACCGTGACTATCGCTTTTATATTAATTATTTTGTGGGTGGTAGCTGACACAAGAAAACAAACAGTTTGTAGGTCAATAGATTGCCCGACAATCACTCGTCGTTTCCCTTAAGAAAAATCAAAATTAAAGTCTGATTTCAGCTGAACTGAACGAAGCATGCCGCACGACAAGAGACTGCAGAAGTTTCGGGTATGTTTGTAGAGGAAATAGGACCTGCCAGTGTTCCCTGTGGTACATCCCTAATGCCGACAATACCAAATGTGTTGGAGGTATTCCATCGAAACGTTTCGTTTTTTTACTGATTCTCAGTTGGTATCATTTTAGGCGTGGATCAAAAATGCCTTTATGACGAACACTGTGTAGAAGGAGCTTATTGCCAAAATCAGTCTGTATGTAAATGTAAAGAAACTAGCCCTTTTTCGTATGACAATGGAATGGTGTGTGCAAGTAAGTCTTTTACTCTGTCTAAATTTAATGCATATCATATCTTCTATAGCAGAATTTCTTTATTTTGTAATTATTAATAGAATAATACGTTTAAAACTAATGAAATTTAAGTGATTTAAAACTCTGAACTATGAATTCTTAATAAGTTAACCCCACACGCCAAAAAGACAGTGATACAGTCATTAAACTCGATACGGGCTTCGCTGACAACGTCAGAAAGTCTTTTTTGACCATTTGTATTTTCGTATGAAGCAATATTTTTTCTCTTTTCACCTTGAAATCCAAAATTCAACGCGGAGAATAAAATAATAAAAAAAATTTCCATATGGTGAAGGCTTTTCAGTAAACACTGTATAAGCGCATCAGAGGAAAAACTACGCAAGTGGGGTTCTAATTCCAAGAAAATAATAGCTTAGGGTTTTAATCATTGTTATTTTCTCCACAGTATGTAAAAGGTTTTATGGTTTGTACGAGAAACTGTAATTTTAAAACCATTAGTACCCAACTGCACCACTATAGAGTAAGTAGGTAGGTAAGTACTAAAGTTACTTACCAATTTTTTTTCAGGTTCCATGCAATGGAAAAGTTCTTACACTGCAATAAGATATTCAACAATATTCCTATTGTTATATCATGTATATTAGTTAACACATTTTCTTCCAAGCATGTTCGTACGTCTACAGAAACTAAATTTTATAAATGAATGTTTTATTGTTATTCATTATAAGTAGACAGTTTAATATTCAATACAGGTCCAGAATTTATAAATTAACTTGTATATTACCGAGTGATGTCACCAATTGCATTGTAATTGTGTTTAATTAAACGAATTTTTATTTATAATAAGATTCATTATTATTAGCATTTCAAAACTAGTGGGAGAAATTTGTATTGGGAACACTGAGAAACTTTCCGGTTAGTTAAGTTGTCACCTTGCCGCTGTCAATTGATTGTCATTTATAAATTGGGCATAACCCAACTTTTTGTACGATGATCGCAAATTTTAAAGTTCTTTAACAGTTACTCTCGTAAGATATTAATACAGTAAGTTATTTATTGTTCACAAAGTTGTTTTCGTAATAATGAACACCAATTCTTTCGTAACCAAATGCTTTAATCGAGTGAAACTTTGGTCACCGCAAATAAATTCTGTGAGGTACCGTTATCATGCTGAAAAAATAGCTCGTGGTCCCTTAGTAAGACGGTATGGATATGAAGAAGAGATCATTCAATCGGGCATGCTGCCGAGAATAAAAGATGCAAAGCCTCTGCCGATGCCCAAATATGCACCCGTTGATTCGTGGGTGGAAAAAAGAGCACTTTTTGGACAAAATGATTACATAGACATACTAGGAAATGAAAAGCTACACCCAACGAGAATATTGTATAACATGCCCCAGTGGCTAAGAGGTTTTAACGGGAATGAATTTCAAGTCATGTTACGCAAGCAAAAAATGTTAGGACAGACACGTTATCCATTGGCAAGACCCACAAAATGGAAGGAATTGGAGAAACGTATTAGGTATCTTTATAAATTTTTGAATAGGAAGACAAAAACTGCATTTACTGATAAACAGTAGTCAGAATAAATGTTTGATTCTTGTGTTCATAAAGTAAGTCCTGTACGAATGATGTGTTTTATTACTATTATTATTTACCCATTTTTACTCACCTGTATATTATGTCAATCACGCCAATTCTACGGATATCGGTAATGCAAATAATCATACTTACCTACTGATTTTGGGTGACAAAAAAAACAAATTAGGTATGTGGCAGATTTTTAATATAAACAAGTTTACAAAAACTTTCTATGATCATATGAACAGTAAAAACAGTTAATGATCTTTTATAAGAAGAAAATCTTTAAAATTAGTTTTTACAGCGATTCGAAAAAGCTTAGCTATTTTTTGTGTATTTACAATTATCTATTTCCAACTCTAGTCTATGAGGCGCCGTTTGTGTCTTTAATAGTTGCTTGATAACTATAATTTTATTTGATAAATATAATTTTTTTCCAAATATATTTAATTTATTTGATAAATATAATTTTTTCCTGATATATTTAATTTCTTTTCAAATATATATATTTTTTTCAGAAACAAATAAATAATTACATATTTTCAGAATATAAATATTTATTTGAAAAAATATTTATATTTAATTGAAAAAATATATATTTATTAGCAAGCAGAATAAAAATATAATTTAGGCTTTGGGTACCGATCGCGAGGTTGCGCTGTCAGTGTTTTTGCACTTGGTGTTCTGGCAACAGTGTTGGTGCAGTCGACCTACCTATAGTACCTACTCCGTACTCGCATTTATTTACATCCCAACTAGGTTTACCCATTGCACAAATTTAAAGCGTTCTGATTGGTCAGCTGCATACCTAACGGCGTGGCGCCAGAACTGAAATACAATGTAAACGCTTAATCCCTAATCTAAGAACACATGCAAGGATTATGGCATCCTGTTTTTAGAAAATTAGTTTCATTATTCCATAGGCTTTCATTAATGCTTAAAAAATGGAATTGAGCTGCGTTTAAAGGTTACTAAAAATGTTAATGAGAAACTATACAAACTGTTAAAAAAGCAATAATACTGTTTTTAATTAACATTATCATTCACAATCTTAATTTCTTTTCAACTTTACTTTGTCCAAATTCATCACAACAAATTGTTCCCACGCCTCAAAAATTTTAACTAGAGTTGTGCAAAGAAGGATGGAGAAAAGGGCAGAAGAAATATTAGATCAGTTCGAATTTAGAAGAAATAGGGGAACGCGCGAGGCCTTTCTATAGCTTTAGGAATAGGTAATAGTAGAAAAAACAATAGAAAAGGGAGAGAGCGCCTATATAGGATTTGTAGATTTGGAAAAAAGCTTTCGACAATGTGAAATGGAAAAAGATGTTCGAAGTGCTCAAAAATGTAGGGATGAAGTATAGGGATAGAAAAATAATTTATAATCTAAGTATATAAAGAGCAAACGGGAGTTATAGAATTTGAGCAGGAACATAGAGAAGTAGATATCCGAAAGGGAGTGAGGCAGGGATGTGTGTTTAATTTTCAATTTATATATCAAAGATGCGATTAATATTGTTAAAGACAGAAATAGCTACTGGAATTAATATACGGGGTCAAACTATTAATATGCTCAGATTCGCGGATGATATAGCAGTATTAGCATCCAGCAAAGAGGAATTAGGAAGGGCTCTGAACGAAATGGAAGCGGTTTTGACGGAGGGCTATGGTATTAAGATCAATAAAAAGAAAACAAAAATTTTGGTGTGTAGGAGGTGTGAAAATAGGACTAAAACTAAAATACAAATTGGAAACGAGAAGATAGAGGAAGTCTCAGATTTCTACTATTTAGGAAGTCAAATATAACTCGCGATGTAATGAGCTCTAGAGATATAAAACAAAGAATAGCCCAGGGCCGAGTTGCATTTAATAAAAAGAAACAACTATTATGCTCGGGAATGATAAATGTAGGAAAATGCTCTTAGAAACGTATGTATGGAGTAAGGCGTTGTACGGGTGCGAAACCTGGACGATAGGAGAAGCAGATAGGAGAAAATTAGAAGCATTTGAAATGTGGTGCTATAGACGCATGATGAAGATACCGCGAATAGATAAGGTTAGCAACAGAAAGGTATTAGAGAGAGTTAGAGAAAAGCGAAATTTATAGAAGTCAGTAAGGAGTAGGAGAGATAGGATGGTAGGGCATCTTCTGAGGCACGAAGGCTTAGTTCGCGACATACTAGAGTTAAAGATAGGAATAAAAAGAGCTAGGGGTAGGCCCAGATTAGACTACTGCTCTCACATAGTTAGGGATGTAGGATGTTCAACTTTTGGGGAAATGCGTAGGTTAGCTCAGGACAGGAAATGGTGGAGGTACGCGCCCAACTAGTTTTCGGACTGAAAACTTTATGATGATGAGATAAAGGATGGAAGGTTTTGCCCCTCCCTGGAATATTGCAATAATTTTACTAAATTATCTACTTATGATACTTTGATTGAAGGAAATTTTCACAATGAAATAAATTTTTAAATTAAAGAACAAAAATATATTCCCATATGGTGCGAACTTTCTACTGTCGCTATAAATTTCTCATTTTTAACATGCTATAATAAATTAATACACACTTACATTTACACTTACATTTACATTGGGTACTAAGAAATAAGTGCCGATTTTACCACTACAATTTGTTGTGATGAATTTGGACAAAGTATAGTTGAAAAAAAATGAAGATTGAGAATGATAATTAAAAATAGTCTTATTGCTTTTTTAAGTTTGTAGTTTCTAAGTAACATTTTTAGTAATCTTTAGACGCAGCTCAGTTCCAATTTTTAAGCATTAACAAAGGCCCATGAAATAACGAAACTAATTTTCTAAATACAGGTGCCATAATCCTTCCATGATTAAGGAGTAAGCGCTTACATTGTATGCAGCTAAGTATGCAGCTAACTAATCAGAACGCTTTAAATTTGTGCAATTACAAAACCTAGTTGGGATATAAATAAGCGCAGCTAGTCTGCCGGACAGAGAAAAGAACGCACTCCTATTAGGCAACTAATTTTGTATGCAAAGAATCGATTCAGAGTATCGGTGATCGGGAGAATAATCGAGGGAAGTGAAAACCACAGCTGCCTCGTCTCTCGATTATTCTCGCCTGTGCTACATAAAAAATATAAAATATAGCTGAAAGCAGAGATGTGGTTCCACTTACGCTAGCTAAAATGTAAAACAAAAACGTGAAACGCTCTTAGAGTCTGTTGTGTTTACAACCCTTTGTGGAATGGAAGCAGTGGACTTGGATAAGGCCGGCATTTGCAATGTACCATGCCATATGTATAGAATTTATGAATAGGAACACTTGCATACAACTACTCAATTTGAATTACTAATTATCTCGAGTATTGAAATGTCTCGATTATTAATAATCGATTATTAAAATCTCTGGATTATTTCCATCACTACAAGGAAACGAGCAGACCCGAAGTAGGTAGGTCGACTGCACCAACATTGTTGTCATAACACCACGTGCAAAAACACTGACAGCGCCACCACGCGACCGGTACCCAAAGCCTAAATTATATTTTTATTCGGTTTGCTAATAAATATAAATATTTTTCTAATAAATATATATTTTTTTAAATAAATATTTATATTCTGAAAATAATTATTTATTTGTTGTAAAAAATATATATTACTGAAAAAATAAATAAATATATTTGAAAGAAATTAAATATATTAGGAAAAAATTATATTTATCAAATAAATTAAATATATTTGGAAAAAAATTATGTTTATCAAATAAAATTATAGTTATTAAGCAACTATTAAAGACACAAACGGCGCCTCATACTAGTCAATAAACTAGTAATAAAGCGAATTTTTATTTAACATTCAGTAGAGGACCGACTCGAGACAGTCAGCCGTTAATATCGAAGAATTTTTAAAACAATTATTGCAAATACTGGGGGCTTTGAGCCATAAAACGAGCTTTTTATGCCTGAAGTCGATCCTGATTAGGTGCTTTACACATATGAACAAGTATGCTTAATTTCGTTTTGAATGAAAAAAAATTTCAGTGATTTCTTTCCAAAAATTATTGCTCTGTATTAGCTAAAAATAGTTCCTTGGAAAAATGACTTGTGTATTTAAAGTTTACACGTGTTATTTCCTGTTACTTCTCAAATATACAACATTGCTATCTCACTTATCTTTAAAGATAGAAACACGTTTAAATGGGGAAAAAGTCTTGCAATTTGGAACTCTTTAATATGCCCTCACAAAAATCGACTTCGCCCTGTTGGTTTCCTGGATATTTAAAAAAAAAGAAAAAAATTGCAATTTGGTTTTTTGTTAATAACTTCGTTATTTATTAACATTTTAATGATTTGTAAAAACAGGTTTAAATGGTTGTTTAGCCCGCATATTTCACAGTACTCTAAAATTGTCTCCGACGTTTCATACACTTGCAGTCATCATCAGGTTTATTTTTTCTTATGGACGCCATATTGGATTTTTATGTCATTAAATATCTTATTTTTTGCTGAGAATAGCAACCTATAACAAATGGATAATATTCCAGCACAAATAGTCTTCGAACATAAAATTCTATTATTTTGGACTACAATTTAGTTGGTCTTGGAAAAAAGAATTACAAAAATTTAATTTCACAAAATATGAACTTTCTAAACAATAGGAAAGTGTGAAAGAAAATCTTAACGATGAAATTAGAAATAAGTTTTATTTTTTTTGAGTTTCAAAGTTGGTGTCTTCCCAATGCATATGTAAGTACTTTCTTTATTTACAAAACAATCTGTCTACTTGTAATATTTTGAATTAAGTTACAATAACTTGCACGATTTACGATTCCAATTCAATAAAGTTATTGAAGGCCTAAAAATAAGCTGTACAAAGACGCCGAACGCTACCAGCGAAATTGTAGGACGAGCGCAAATTTGCATCGAATATGAAGGGGCACATTTTGAACATTAGCGACAATAAGTTGTTTTCGTTTGTTTTGTAACTAGTTTTTATTATTCTCTTGATGTTTTTTGTTTTTCAATTTTGAAATTATAATTTCCTGGGGCGGCAAATATAATTTTGAACTAAACTATTTTTTGGCAGTTTCTACTGCTACAAATTATGAGTGTTTCATTGATTTCTACTTAACGAAATAAAACTGTAATAATTCTTGCAAAATTACTCCTTAATAAAGTTGTTTCTCCATGGATAACTAAATTTTTCCACTAAATTATGAATTTCATTTTCTGCAGCTGTTATTTTTGATATAATATCAACTTGTTATAGGTTGATATTTTCAGCAAAAAATAAGCTATTTAATGACATAAAAATCCAATATGGCGTCCATAAGAAAAAATAAACCTGATGATGGCTGCAAGTGTATGAAACGTCAGAGACAATTTTAGAGTACTGAGAAATATGCGGGTTAAGCAACCATTTAAACTTGTTTTTAAAAATCATTAAAATGTTAATAAATAACGAAGTTATTAACAAAAAACCAAATTGCAATTTTTTTCAAATATCTAGGAAACCAACAGAGCGAAGTCGATTTTTGTGAGGGCATATTAAAGAGCTCCAAATTGCAAAACTTTTTCACCATTTAAACGTGTTTTTATCTTTAAAGATAAGTGAGATAGCAATGCTGTCGAGGCTCTGGGACACCCTGTATTTCCTGCATCATTAAATAGGCAACACGCATATAGGTGAAACTATAATAAAAATTTTACATCGATAACTATGTTTTAATTATTATAAATTAATAAAGTAAAGAGGGCCATTAAAAGAGTACAAAATCTGGAGAGGCAACTCTTCCAAGAGGGCAGCAGCTTCCAATATGCAGTATGTACAGTTCGAAAGAGCAGATACCAGCGAATTTTGTGTGCAAACGGAATTTTGAGGCTAGAATTTAATTGTTGAAAATTGACGATAAAAATTTACCGCAATCACAAAATCGATCAAATTCCAACACCCAACAGTTTAATGTATTGGAGACACTTTTTTTGACTGACGGTCAAATAATAGAAGTTGTAAAAAAATTAAATAACTTTTCCTGAACATGCACAATATACAGGATGTCCCAATAGTGCCATGGCTAATTCCCTACGGGAGTTTCTCATAGATACCACTGCTTCAACTTTGTTCAATCTGATGATATTTAATTTTCAATTTCCCTCTACAGGGTGGTCCGGATTTTAATCGACAGACTTCAAGACGAGCTTCAAGAATAGAAAGATTACATCAAAATAATGTTAGTTTGCCAAATAAACTGTTAGGTACCCAATAACGCTTCCTCTCGGAGATATATGGCCCCAATATTTGAATTTTTTGAAGTTTTTCTGTAATAATCTACTAAACGAAAAATGGCGTGATTTTCAAATTTAGCAGCTATACTTTATAGGTTATAACCATTAATTGGTGATAATTTCATGTCATTCTCAATTCAAGATATTTTTTGCGGGGTTGTGTACCCCAAAACCTACCCTAATTTCTATTAGTTTTCGCGATATTTAACAAACTTCAATGTAATGTTTGTAGTGAACTTGCCTACTACGTTTTAAACAATGCAGTCTTTGCATTAAATAGAAAATCGATATAATTTTGATAGAAATAAGTAACTAGGTATTGAATGGCCCTCTAGGTTACCTACATTTATTTACTCACTAGTAGCCCTGGTTACCTCATTAACTTAGAAGCACTTGTGATTGGCCATCTGAATTGATGTTTTGATACCCATAAATCTAAAGTTAAGTGCAGTTTGAGCCGGTAAAGTAGGGAGCAATCAATAATGTTAGGAATAATCAGAATTTGACATTTGGAAATTTATTATTTTTATTTGTATTGGATGTATAAATAGTTCTATGACGTTTATTTATGTGTTTTTATTCCTATTTATTGTGTCAATTAAGAATGCAAAGTGCTGTATCTCGGAAGCTATTCATCATAGTCTTGCGGTAAAAAAATTTATTACTAAAGTGGCCAAGAGAAGACCGTGGAAAATATTTTCAGATTTCCAAGATGGTCGCCAGGGGGCGTAACCGCCATCTTAAACTTTTAAAGTGATTTTTCACTGAAATCCACCTAGTAAATGTACCAAAAAATATGTGTTTTTTAAAGATAAGCTTTATTCGAGTAATTCTTGTTTAACACTTTTCAAACCCATCTTACCTGTGATATGTCTAATTCTTAGTGATGCCGCTAGAGCGCGTTTTTTTTTATATAATAACAGAAAATTGCAAAATTCTCTAAAAAATTAAATGCAATGATATGACTTTTTTTCATAAAAATGTAGTGAAATGATACCTAAATAGGCTAGTGAAGACCACATCTCGATATCTTATTCCTAGCCAAAAATATCGAAGAAAGAAAATTTAGTTATCATAAAATTTTAGAGAGACCCTATTACACCGGTATTTATTCTTATTTATTTGTCTTTTTTCAAGATTTAGTGATAAAATTTCGTAATTTTATAATTTTTAAGTAATAAAAGTATTCTTAGTTCAAACAATTAAAAAAAACGTGTAGGGGCATAAGAAGAAAGAAAATGCTCGAACTGTTTTACATCATATTCAATGCATTGTTGGAGCCGCTCATGCGTAGACATTACAGCAGCTTCAATTTCTACTCTTGACAGGCTACGAATGGCCTCTTGTATTCGTATGTTCATGTCGTCTCTCGTTGTTGGTGGAATTTGGTAAACAATATCTTTTAACCGACCCCATAGATAGAAGTCCAAACAGGTGAGGTCTGGGGATCGGGGTGGAAATAGACTTCCTCGTCCAATCCACCTCTGGTGATATCTTATTATTTAAAATTATAAAATTATGAAATTTTATCACTGAATCTTGAAAAAAGACAAATAAATAAGAATAAATACCGTGTAATAGCGTCTCTCTAAAATTTTATGATAACTAAATTTTCTTTCTTCAATATTTTTGGCTAGGAGTAAGATATCGAGATGTGGTCTTCACTGGCCAATTTAGGTATCATTTCACAACATTTTTATGAAAAAGAAGTCATTATTGCATTTAATTTTTTAGAGAATTTTGCAATTTTCTGTCATTATATCAAAAAACGCGCTCTAGCCACTTTAGTAATAAATTTTTTTACCGCAAGACTCTATGATGAATAGCTTCTGAGATACAGCACTTTGCATTCTTATCTGGCCACCCAGTACAGAAGAAATGGGACAGCATGTATGGAAATAGTTTTGAAGTAGGGAGAACTAAAAATAAGAAGGATCCTCTCATATAACAAATGGATAATAAAGGCCACAAAACTCCGCCGCAGCACTATTGGGACACCCTGTATATACAAAAAAAAAATCTTTAAAAAATTAGATAACTATAAATTTTTCCATAAAATCCTGAATTTTATTTTCTGAAGTTATAATTTTTGGTAGAATATCGACTACCTAGTTATAGGTTGGCTATTCTTGGCAAATCCTGCTGATGATGTGTACGATTACTTTTCAGCCTCGTACAACTTCAAACTTCTCTAATAATCGTGCAGCCCATTTCAAATGGTATTTTGAAGCCAACAATCAAAATTACGTAATAACGATTTTCGAATAAATAATACGAATATTTATTTACAAATCAATCGAATGAGTATAATAAAGCGAATGGCAAAAAAAGAGCAATGATTACTTGAAACAAAACCACCTCGTGTATAATTAATACTGTTTTGCAACAACAAACCGGGACAGTCCGACTACACGAATAAGTTAATAAAGTCCTTAGAAAATTAATAATACACCATTTCCTCAAACAAAGGACAAACATTCGAAGGGTCATTTACAGATTATTTTGCAAAAACGACAACAACGTCGTCTCGTAATGTTTACTAGCGTCCAAATGCCGCAAAGAGTGCCTTTCATTCGGATAAATCTGCAACTGATAAGGCTTCCCGGCTTTAATCATGCCATTCACCAGCTGGCTCGTATGATAAAAATGAACGTTTTCGTCTATGAGTCCATGGATAATAAGCAGTCTGTTTTCCCTAAAAAGTCACGTTATTTCCCAACAATAAATTGCGAATTTCTGAAAACTCACTCTTCAGGAAATTTGCTGATATAATTAAGTACAGAACCTTCCAAATACCCTTGCTGATTTAACTCGGGCAAATCCATATACCGTTCCGTATATCCTGTATCATACAAAGACCAGTTCGTAACTGGCGCTCCTGCTATAGCTATTTTGAACACGTCAGGGTGATGAATAAGTCCCATCAAACTCAAATAACCCCCTTTTCAACGAACAAACAAAAAAAATAAATACCAATAGAAAACTTATTAAACACGCCGAACTTACCATACGACCAGCCGTGGATGGCGACTCGGTTCAGATCGATATATTCCAGCGTTTCTGCCAGCCACCTGAGTACTTCCACTTGATCGCTGAGCTCTACAGTTCCCATGCGACCCTTGAGATGACTTTCGAAGAATAGCCCTCGGTGCTGGGAGCCTCTCGAGTCAATCGCGACTACGCAGTAACCTCGGGCAGCCATCATGTGCATTCGCAACTGTCTCATGCCCTAAAATGTTACAATGACATCACGGACAAGCCATATGACTTTACTAATTTAAATGAGACAAGTTTTCGTAAATTTATTATTAATGAAACATGACAATTGTTTCTTGAGATGTTGGTACTGAACTAAATGTTTACAATGCTAAACTCCTATTTATACCTGTTTTTACCTGGCTGAAATTTTATTACTACTTGTGAAAAACTTAATCTATTTGATTTTTAAAAAAAAAAGGTAAAAGTATTGGTAAGAAAGGAAAAGGAGAAAGGCTGGAAGGGATTCGGAGAAAAAATGGAAGTCAATAAGAAAGAAAATCAAAAACTTTTCTATAAGACACTAAAGACCATCAGGAAGGGCAAGCATATACAGAACAGCACAAGTAATGGAGAGATGGAGGGAGTATTTCCAAGAACTTTTAAGTGAACCACAGAGCCAAATGGAAAAAGTAAGAGAAATGGATAAACCTATCCAAAAAGGCAGAGAAATAGAAGATAGTGAGGAAGGCGAAATTACGATGGAAGAAATAATGGAAGCAATAGAACTATCAAAAAATGGAAAAGCACCTGGGCATGATAAGATTAGAACTGAAATGATTAAAAGAGCGGGATTAGAAGGCACAGAGCTATTTTGGGAAATCTGTAATAGAGCATGGCGCGACGGAAAAGTTCCTGAAGATTGGCTCACAGGAATAATTGTACCAATACACAAAAACGGAGATAAGAAAGATTGCAACAACTACAGAGGAATCACACTACTAAGTGCAGCTGTCAAGATATATGAGAGAGTACTGGATAAAAGGTTAAGAACAACTATAGAAACTACGCTGGAAGAAGCACAGAGTGGATTTAGAAAAGGAAGAAGTGTTCAGGACCATATTTTCACCATAAAACAAATAATAAGAAAAACACTCACGAGCAATAATAAGGCATACTTTGCATTCGTGGATATGGAAAAGGCATTTGACCGAGTTCAGAGACAAGAGATATGGAATATTTTAGAAAGTAGAGGAATAAACTGCAAACTTATACAAGCCATCAAGAGTCTTTATAGTGGAAATGTAGCATACATAGTGTCTCAGAATATGAAATCCAAAACATTTAAAATAAAGGAAGGTTTAAGACAAGGCGGAGTCATGAGCCCGGTATTATTCACGATATTCCTCGTCGAAATAATGAAAGAGTGTCGTCCAAGATTACAGAAATTAAATGTAGGGTATAGAAATTTAGAAAGGATAGATATTACAGAATGTGCTTTTGCTGATGGTATAGTGATAATGGCCGGAAGTAACAAAAGCTTACAAAATAATGTAAATGTCTGGAATGAAATACTTGAGACAGTGAACATCAGAATAGAAGAAGAGAATATTGAGCAAGTAGCAGATTTTAAATACCTAGGAGTGCTAATCCAAAACAACGGAAAACAGAATGGTGACATAAATGAAAGAGTAGAAAATACAGTTAAAGTATACCATGCAATGAATAAAAGTTTTATAAGGAAGAAAGAGATATCCAAAGAGACGAAAATGGCAATTTTTAAGACTATCTACAGGCCAGTATTAACATTCGGGTGTGAGACATGGGTAATTGACAGAACAATGAAAAGTAAAGTACAGGCGACCGAAATGAAATTTTTGAGAGGAGTGAAAGGAATAACTAGAATTGATAGAGTAAGGAATGATGAAGTAAGAGCGGATCTGGGAATAGAGTCTATATTGGAATACATAGAAAGGAAACAACTGGGATGGTGGGGGCATATGCAAAGAATGGTGGGCGAGAGAATAGTCAAGAGAATATGGGAAGCTAGGGTGCGAACAAGGAGAGGAAGAGGAAGGCCACAAGAGGAATGGGATAATGTAGCAATAACAGCGATAAAGAAGAAAAACAAAACACTACAAGAAGCGAAGCTTTTAGCACAAGACAGAAAGCAGTGGAAGAAATTTGTAAATAGTGCTAGTGTGTAAAAGACAATACCCCGACACATATCTAAACCAATACAAGAATTGTTTACTAAGCTTATTGCTATGAATATGGGTTTCTATTTGGTCCATAAATATTTCGGCTAATAAGGGACTCGGAGGGTTTCCCATAATAAGACATGTTTTGCAGCTGTAGAAATTGTTATCAAATTGAAAATAATTTTGTTCTAAACAAGTGGATAACAGATTTAAAATTTCTAAATTTTGTACTACCTTTTGGTTGTTATTTTCTAATAATTTTTTGACTAACTGAATGGTGTCTTGAGGAGGAATGCTTGGAAACAAATTTTTAACATCAAATGAGACAAATCTTGCATTAGTATTAGTAGGTATATAAAAATGTTTAATTTTCTCTATTAATTGATACGAATTTTTAATAGAATGTGTTGAATTGAACTTAGTATAATTTTCAATGATATCTATTTAGTTTGTTGGAAATTTTGTAAGCAGGTGCCGAAATATACGATGCTACTGGTCTAATGGGGTACTTGTTTTTGTGTAATTTAACCAAGGAGTATAATTTTGGGGCCTGAGTATTCATGTTAGTGAGTTTGAACAATTCATTGTCTTTAAAAATACTTTTTGAGTCATTTATAACTGATTTTACTAGTTTTTGAAATTTTTTCCTGTTGGATCTTTCTTTAAAATTTTGCATGTCTCTGGGTCTAAAAAATCTTTTGTTTTATTAATGTAATCTTCTTTCGGTAAAGCTACTATAGATTTTCCCTCGTCTGCTTTACTAAATACAATATTATGTTCTATAGATTTTAATTTGATTGTTTTTGCGGTATGCATTTCATTATTATGAATACTTGATTTCATATTACCGTCTTCATCTTTCCTAACAGCCATTTCCAATTCTACACCCAACTTTTCTATTGCGTTTTTATATAAATTTGAATTTTAATGCATGTTATGATTAAAACCTTTACTTAACAGATTGATTTCAGAGTCTGAAAATTGGACATTAGTCAAATTAACAAAACGATCAAAGAAAAGAAAACAGAACACAAATTGTATGACAACATATTAACCTATCACCCGAGGTGTTCCCCAGGGTTCTATTTTGGGACCAGTATCATTTATCATCCACATGAATGACCTTCCATCACATCTGAAGTGGCATGTGGTATTATATGCAATTCAAATTAGATGAGGGTAAAAAAGCTACAATGGATTGGTTCAAGAAGAACGAGTTAATCCTAAATGACAAAAAGGCGCTGCGTCTTGTTCCACTCCTCGCTCACATACGGCATTAAAATATGGGGTGGAGATCCAAACCCCCATCCCATTTTATGAAATGGAAGACTTTTTGAACGATCAACAATATTATACTTTCAGTTTTGTTGCCTTTGTTATTTTCGTAGTTTTTGTTCTTGTATTTTTTATATATTGAAATTACTCTATAAATTCTATTTTATCTAAAAGTAATGAAGTTTGTAGCAGTTTCTCGACGATTCGCTAGTAGTTAGTGGGCAACTAAATTCCTGAAGTCCTGTTAACTAACAAGTAAGATAACTTAATATCCATAATTACCTTGAAGGTATTTGAGACCAGTTGAACTTCGGGCCCACCGTACACGTGCAAAACAGTGGGATACTTCTTTCCTGGCTCGAAATTATGTGGCTTAAAAACCATAGCGTATAAAGTGTGGCCCGACTGAATTTGATGAGTATACAATTCAGGACAGTAACATTCGTTTATTACTGGATTCGGCTCTAACAGGTACCCGATTGGAGTGAGCGTTACCCCTTCTACAGTCCAATCTGTGTGCGTTATTCGAAATACTTGACATGCTGGAAGTTTCTGGATGTTACTGTACACTGTCACGATCATAGAACACTCCTAAAAAAATTTTTTACAAATCCAAAACGAAGAAAATTATCGTCGAGCGTTACTTTATTAAAATCAACGGAATATGAATACCCCGGCCTAGTTAACAGCCTAACTTCCCCGGGCCTCCGCAAAGAAACAACATACAAGTGTTTCTCTAAAGGTGTCTCCCTCAAACCCATAAAATACACTAGCTGCTTTTGATTATCTACCCAGATATCATGTCCAAGGACTTCCCACTCTCCAGACGTCAACGCAACTTTCCTTAAAATCTTAGGCTGAAGAAACACAAAATCCATGGGCTCCAGAGTTTCCGTCATTCCGTTCGTGTACGGCATAATCTGCGAAGTAACTAAATACAAATGTCTGTAACCTGTATCTTGCGAAGCCCAGATGAACTGGACTTCGTTGTGTTCCGTGGATGGCAAAAAGTGAAGTAAATCGTGGACGTTAACCCAAACGTACGATTCTTGCGTGTATATTACTTGCACTATAGGACTTCCTAAGTGCAAGCTGCTCGAGTCGTCGTACATTGGAAGCACTTCCGTGAAGTTGTTGATGGATAAAAGAACAATGTCGAGACGTTGCTGCCTTCGGTCCAGAAGTTGAACCCATATACTATAATAATCGAGTAAAATCATTTATTAAAACAACGGGGATTTATTTACTATTCAGATTCCACGGTCCACCCCACTCGAACAATATATTCCATCCAAGGAAACAGCATAGACAGCGAAAACTGCAATTCCAACATACATATGTCCGTAATCTGCATGGTTTCACTAACTTTAAACTCAATCATTTTAAGATACGACTTAGAATTAGCACAACCAGCTCTAGGGAAACGAAATTCTTCCACTTCCCCCGAATCCGACTGGGACGAAGGAAAACAAAATATCTTTACGTCCCCGTCGTCAACCTCCTCATATAAAATTCTATATACACCGTCTACAATTAAACGATAAGACAACGTGATATTACCGAAATTACGAAATACCATTGCACTCCGGTTGCCACCAATAACCCTGGTACCGGCAAAACTCTTCTTGCATGACGTACGAAGGTACTCCAGCACAGAGTGGATCATCGGCAAGATTTCTACCACCTTTGTGCGCATAAGTTAGTCTTACATTACAGCCAGAAACAGTGTGAGTTAACCAAATATCGTAATTGCAAATGTACGCTACAAGATCAGGGTTCGAAGGGCAAATCTGCGGACTCAATTTTGCTCCTGACGAAGTCATTCGCAATTTTGTTGGGAAAAGGGGGACGTTCTAAAAATTCTTGTGTTTTACTTGAAAAAAACTGTAGTTTCACTTACTGAATAGCCACTGTCACTGCACTGAAACAGACTGCTCGCTGCAGGAAAAATTATTTTTCCCGAGGCACTGTGAAGTTCGTACGTGTTAATACCCCAGGTAGTTAATCGCTTCCTCTCCCAAAGCAGCTGCTCTTCTCTACTGTATTTATTAGTGGAAGAAAGACTAGGAAAGTTTGATTCGATGACTGACTGCCACGGTAAACGTAAACTCGTTGGTTGACTGCTGTTCGGCACATCCACATACAACAACGTAGTTTCCCAACCATTTTGGGGAACGCTCAAGAAATATATTCTAGTTCGTCCATCCTGCAACGTCCGGAAAGATATAGACGAAGGAATCATTATTGACAAACTAGACAACTGTCTTCGCAAATCCCCAACTACAGTTTTTAACTCCGACCAAGGTAGTTTATTGCCAGTAACATCAGACTCCATCTTTTTATACGCAAAACAACTTTAAAATTATTTAGTTTCTTCATGAAATATGTACATTTCAGGTTATAGTATCTTTTGAATTTCTCACTAAAAACAAGAAAATGCCGCAATACTTTCAGTTGACATTGTTATTCTTGAGTAAAGTGACTGTTTGTAACTAAAAGCGGCCTAAAATAGTATAAAAATAAGTTACAATTGTTAAATACTTTTCATTTTTGACCTAAATAGAGAGTTAACCTCACTTTTCTATAACTCATGTCAAAATTCAGTTCATAAGTTGCAAGAAACAAAAGTTCCCAAATAAATCACCAACACAAAAGATCTAGGAATTTCCTTTGTTAAGTACCTGCAGAACTGTCTGTCAAAGGGCGGCAAAAATATTTGAATAAAAACTCAGATTAAAATAGTTGTTTATTTAAATAAATTAGTATCATATTCACACAAATATACAAAAATAATTAGTGTCTATTAAAGAACTGGTATAAACAAGCACGCATATTCGAATTCTTGAAGAACTACGTAAATTAAATAATACTTAAGTATGAATTATTAAACACCTTCAAACCCGGAGTTTTGTTTCTTCTTTCACGTGCATCGGTGCGCTTTGTCGGTTCTCCCATTTTCCAATGTTGAACGTCCTCGAAACTTTCAACATTTTCTGCTGAGGTGATTGACTATTTTCTGAAGACGATCTCCAATAAACTGTTTGTAAGGCGTTTCTTCCAGCAATGTAGCGTTTGGCGGCACCAACGAGATTTTTCGACGACATTTTACTTAATACTGAACTAAATTTTGTTCGTTCAAGAAAACTTTACGCGTTTGGAAAAGTTCTGACGGAAATACTGCAGCGCGGGCTTATATACGAGAATCTGAAGAGGTTATCTCGAGGTTTAACAAATTTTTATTGATAAATGTTGAGATCGGTTGGTTTCCGTCATTTTGCTATCAATTGTACGTTGAGTTTCTGCGTACCTTTGATTGCGATATAAGTAGAAAAATATGAATATGTTCTTTGGCCTATACCTAAACATACTACATATTTTGATTTTCGTTAAAACTCATTTAAGAACGAAAACAATCGTTAGATGTTTATTTGTGATGTTAGCAGACATTTCCCTGACACGTGGAGCATTTTTAATTTCCTTAAATACGTAAACTCTTTTGGCAAATTAATAAAGTTTACTTATTGTAAATATTTGTTGAATGACTAAGCTTCTTGAAATGGGTAAATATCTAATAGTCAGGTATGTGCAAATCAAAGATTCGTGGTTGGTTAAACATTGCAATTTTAAGTTTGATGATTTTTTACTTTCGGTTTTTAGGTACATACTTTGGTATGATTTAAAACAGACAAAAATTCTAGGAAAAGCAAAATAAGATTTCTATTATTTTGCGTCCTTCTCCACCTGGATCCCATTTTACGCAAAAGAACTTTCAGTGTTTCATTGGATCCATTCCATTCTAGCTTGGTCCGCATTTCTTGGGTTCAATTTTGCAAGGGTAACACGGCAACCTTCAGTCTTGTGAAATTCGTGTACGATGTCGCTATTATTTCAAATTGTAATGTCATCAAGGCCAAAGTATCCTATGAAAGGTTTCACAATTCGAGTAACTTTTTACTTATGTCAGAAGACACTAGGTGTTTAAAAGTTTTATTACAAAAATGTTGATTTTTTAGTGATGTAGTTATCTTTAAGAAAGAAATCAGTTTTCATAGACACTGATACTTATGCGAGTTTATGCTAGTTAATTTCGTCACTTCACTAACTTTTTTGAAAATTAGGTAGTTGCATTACAGCATCCACAAAACAACAAAACAGCCCTTACAATTTTTAACCTTCGTTGCTTTGAAAACCTTCTGTTCATCTAATTCGAGTGACAATTTTTGCCATTTATTTTAAATGAAACAGTAGAAAAATTTATTGAAAATTGGATGCACCCAGAAAGAAGAAATTTATTGCTTACTTCCAAATACTCATTCGATACCTGCTGGAAAATATTTTCCCCTAAAATAACTGTTAACATTATTTAATACTTTTATTTTGGCGTACGCAGTTTTTTCTAACGCCCTGTAATAATAAAATGCAAAGGAAATCTTGAGGGGGAGGGGTAGTATTTTTATGCAGGTACCTGATACAAATAAATAAGTAAATAGAAAAAATAAAAATCCTCCAAATATGCAATAATATTTATTAACACGCAGAACAAGGAACAACACATCTCAACAATTTTAAATAACAATAATAATGATAATGAAGATTTCATATTTACAATACAAAATTACTTTTTCCCGTAATAATTAATCAAAATTACCTTAGGAATAACAAATAATACTTCTTCAGAGTTCAGACACGCAGCCTCTGTTCTTGTTTGATAACTTGTGGCGGCACTATTTTATCACTGGAAGATTCGTTCTTGGCGAAATTCAGAGTCCTGGACACTTTGAAGAATTTCTGCGAATCCGTGCTCCCAACGTGGGTGGACCTCCAGTAGACTGTCTGGATGGCGTTTCTGCCAGCGATGTACCTGGTAGCGGCACCGACGAGTGGCTTGGTATGCATTTTGATAAAAATTTTGATGTTACTTGTAACTTTGGTGAGCGTGTTGGTTGTTCTGCTGAAGGGATAAGGTTTCGCCCATTTTTATATACCGAATTTTTATCAGCTGGTTAGTCAGCACATGAAATTCAAAATTGGACTTTGAATTTTTTTTACTAGTATTCAATTTTGTAGTCTGATTGTTTGAGGAATCACTCGAAGTGTGGTGATGGAAATTTTTGCAGATATCTATTGCGAAATAAAATATCTATGTTTTGGGGCCACTCACAGAATGATTTGTTTATGTCTTTTTTGACTAAACACCAATATGCTACAAATTTTCCGTTTTTTATGTTATCTTGTCAAAGCAGTTTCTAATCGGGTTTTTTAGATATAGAGTTTCCTTGCAATCATTGTCTCCAGTTAATCGCTTCTACCTCAATAAAATTTGATTTATGGGGTAAATTCCATTAATCACGAATTCAGGTACTTACATATCTTTTTATCTTATACATTGAAGGTTAAAATATTAAATTGAAAACAATCAACAGTCAATATTACTACTTGGGGTTATCAGAACTTTGACTGGCATTTACTGTAGCAATAATTGCACTTGTTCGTGTTACAAGATATCGAAGCCAGGTGTCATGTAGCAGGAATTTCAAATTATGTCAATACTCTCTCTCGTTCGGAAAACACTTAGGAGCTCTTATTGCACCCCTATCCTATGGGGCCAGGAACACATTTTCTGAATTTGAATTTTTGAAGCATGAGTGCATCAAAAATTATTGATGCACGAGTCCATTTGATCCTTTTCCACCTTAGCCAGTGATCTATGCGATGAACTTTCCACGTTGAGAAAAATAATAACAACTCAATGAAACTTTGAAAAATTAATCATTTACCAATTAAGTCCAATTTTCAGATATTTACGTTCTCGAAAACTAAAATATTTAGATTACTGGAAAACAAATATCTAGTGATATAGGAAAAAGATGAAGTCAATATTGTTAATAATTAGTTTATATCGGAACATTCTAAGTTATCTACTCACTAAATTTTACCCTCAAATTGTGTACAAACAATTTTTAGATTGATTAGATATATGTATCATAGTTTTTACACGTGTGGAATGTAAATTTTCAAAAACATTTATTAGACTACCTGTGCTGGTAGAACACTTATCTATAGTTATAATAAAATAAGTAAAAAAACGGTTTTATTGTAAAGAAACATAATAATGATGCAGATAATGTACTAAAAGCTAAAAAATAATTAGGTAGGTACCAGGTACCAGTCATCACACCACTCTCCTCATCAATCTAGAGCATTGACCAGACTAAAATAAAATCGTGGGGCGTAGCGTAACCATAAGTTTTTTGTTGTGAGTAAGAATGGCCTGTCAAGTGGTGCGCGTATTTAGATTTTGATATAGATGGAGCAGCATTTCATTGAAGTGGTGGAGCTTGATTATTTTTATTCTGCAGAGATATGCGAATTTTTGTTTGCATTGACGGTGTATTTTTCATTGCTGATTTTTTGCTTATGTGAACTGTTTCTTTTGATTTCCAAATGCCTATTCGGTTTGTTTATCTTAGAAATGTTTTTGTATTTCAATATAGCTAGATAGGTACAATTTAAAATCATAGTTTCTTTCTCGATTATTTTTTCTTTTTTATCTTTATTTTATGTTAATGCAGACACGGGCTGGTATACTTTGATGTGCATTGCTCTTGAAATCTCTTATTTGTTAGGTTTACATAATTTATATAAATTTTTTTTTTGCACTTTTCATTATTGTTATTTTGTTCTTTATATTTTGTATCAGTGAAGGTAGCCCACATAAACGTGAGGTCTTTATTGAATAAATTTCACGTATTTAGGAATTATTTTCAGAATTCTGATTGTGATCTAATAGCGGTTGCTGAGACATGGCTGAATCCGGGTGTTCCTGACCGTGCCATATCGTTGGGCGATAACTTTACTGTTGTTCGCAATGATCGAGGGGCTAGAGGGGGAGGTGTGTGCATGTATGTCAATAGAAATATTCATTTTGAGCAAGTCAACCTAAATTTCATTTTCAATTCTTTTGAGTACCTTTTATTAAGTTTGAATTTTAATAATACTACTATTTTTCTATGTACAATTTATAGACCTTCATCATCATCATAAGGTTCTCAGTCCGAAGACTGGTTGGACGCGTACCTCCATTCTTTTCTATCCTGAGCTAACCTACGCATTTCCCTAAAAGTAGAACATCCTACATCCCTAACTATTTGAGAGCAGTAGTCTAATCTAGGCCTACCCCTACCTCTTTTTATTCCTATCTCTGACTCTAGTATGTCGCGAACTATTCCTTCGTGTCTTAGAAGGTGTCCTACCATCCTATCTCTCCTACTCTTTATTGTTTTCCATACCTTTCGCCTTTCCCCAACTCTTTCTAATACTTCCCTATTGCTAACCTTATCTATCCACGGTATCTTCATCATGCGTCTGTAACACCACAGTTCAAACGCTTCCACTCTTTTTCTATCCGCTTCTCCTATTGTCCAAGTTTCGCACCCGTATAATGCCGTACTCCATACATACGACTTTAAGAGTCTCTTCCTAGTCTCTATATTAACCGTTCTCGAACATAACAGTTGTTTCTTTTTGTTAAACGCAACTCGTCCCTGCGCCATTCTTTGTTTTATATCTTTAGTGCTCCTACCGTCTTGGGTTATTTTACTTCCTAAGTAGCAGAAATCCGCGACCTCCTCTATCTTCTCATTTCCTATTTGTATTTCAATTTTAGTTCTATTTTCACTCCATCTACATACCAAAATTTTAGTTTTCTTTTTATTGATTTTCATGCCGTAGCCCTGTGTCAAAACTGCTTCCATTTCATTCAAAGCCGCTCCTAATTCTTCTTTGCTAGATGCTAACACTGCTATATCATCCGCAAATCTGAGCATGTTAATAGTTTGGCCTTGTACATTGATCCCTGAGGCTGTTCTTTCCTTAACAATATTAATCGCATCTTCGATATATAAGTTGAAAACTAGAGGTGACAATGCACATCCCTGTCTCACTCCCTTCCGGATATCTACTTCCCTTCGTTCCTGCTCACATTCTATAACTGCCTTTTGCTCTTTGTAGAGATTATGTATTATTCTTCTGTCCCTGTATTTCATCCCTCCCTTTCTCAGCACTTCGAACATCTTCCCCCATTTTACGTTGTCGAAGGCTTTTTCTAAATCTACAAATCCTATATATACGCTCTTTCTCTTTTCTATCGTTTTTTCTATAATTACTCGTAAAGCTAGAATGGCCTCGCGCGTTCCTCTATTTCGTCTAAATCCGAACTGATCTTCTCCTAATATCTCTTCCGCCTTTTTCTCCATCCTTCTTTGCACAATTCTAGTTAAAATTTTTGACGCATGGGAAGTTAAACTGATAGTTCTAAAATTTTCGCATCTATCCGCGCCTTTCCTTTTTGGCAAAGCTACCATGATGTTCAGTTTGTAATCCTCTGGAATCTCGCCTGTCAGGTATATGCGACTAACTAATTTAAATAAACGATCTATTACCTCTTGACCTGCGCACTTTAAGATTTCTGCCTGCAAGCCATCTATACCTGGTGCTTTATTATTCCTTAAACTTTTTAGTGCTAGCTCAAACTCTTCTCTCATTATAGGACTCCCTAGGTTATCCCCTTCTACACTGCTTTCACTTTCTAATATATCTTGCACTTCCTGTCCCGCATATAAGTTTCCTAAATATTCTTTCCACCTATCTGCCTTCTCCCCGCTTTCGATTAGGATATCTCCTGCCTCATTCCTAATGCTTTTGGTACTAGATCCAATTTCTCTAAAATTTCTCCTAATTATTTTATATGCTTCATCAGTCTTTCCTATTTCGAACTTATTTTCCACTTCTTTGCACTTATCATCGATCCATTGCTCTTTCGCTTTCCTACATTTCCGAATAATTTCCCACTTGATCGCCTTATATCTTTGTTTCCCTATTTCATCTAACCTATTTTTATATTTGCGCCTTTCCTCTATTAGACTCACAATATGTTTTGTTATCCAGGGTTTCCTACTTTCATTCTGTTTATGACCCAAAATATCCCTAGCTGAGGAAACTAAACTATTTTTAATGCAATTCCATTCTTCCTCTATGTCCCTAACAATATTTTCGCCCGCGCCCTTTAGTACTTCGTTTGTCTTTTTCTCGAACTTATCGCGCGTATCATCATCTTTTAGTTTCTCTGGGTCAAGATACCTTCTTCCGCTTCGTTTTTTCAAAATCTTAAATTTAAGATTGGCCTTCATAACGACTATATTGTGATCACTATCTATATCTGCTCCTGGATAACTTCTACAATCCCTAACTTGATTTCTAAATCTTTGCCTAACAAGAATGTAATCTATTTGATATCTCCCTAGGTCTCCTGGCATCTTCCACGTGTAGCGTCTCCTAACATGATGGTGAAATAGAGTGTTCGCGACCGTTAAGTTATGTTTATCGCAGAACTCTATCAGTGTCACTCCCCTATCGTTCCTATTGCCTAATCCAAAGGGACCAACTATTCCGCCCTCTCGCCCTGTGCCTACGACTGCATTGAAATCTCCTATAATTATTAAATTTTCGTGTCCTCTCACAAAATCTAGCACATGTTCAATATCACTATAAACTGCCTCTACGGCCTCATCACTGTAGTTAGAAGTGGGCATATATACCTGTATTATTACTGTTTTTACAGGTTTCGAATCTAACCTAACCATAACTACCCTGTCACTTTGCTGTAAGAAATTTTCTACACTCTGCCCTACTTCTTTCCGCATAACAATTCCTACTCCCGAATTTCCTCCTACAGATCCTGTGTGTATTACTCTAAAATCTCCGCTCCAGAAGTCTCCGGCTTCTGGCCATCGCACTTCACTAATACCTACTACGTCTAATGCTAACCTATCCATCTCAATTTTCAAATTCTCTAACTTTCCTACTTGTTTCATGCTTCTAACATTCCACGCTCCGACTCGTGAGATGTTACACTTATCATTTCTGATGACTCCCCCCGAAGCAGTCCCCGCCCGGAGATCCGAATGTGGGACTATTTTACCTCCGGAATATTTTACTCCAGAAAGTGCCATCATCATAAATTCGAAGTACGCTGTACCAGGGATATAATAATGTGGTGGTTTCCCGTTGCCTTCCACATCGCAGTAGTGTGTATCACAGTGCCATACCGACCCTCACGATCTCTGCCACTATGATTACTGAAAGAGCTGCTGCCCCCTTTCAGGGACTTGATTTAGTCTGGCTTCTCAAATAAAAACCCCTCCAATATGGTTAAACCTATGGTTCGGCTCTTTAGATCATTGAAGCGCGCAAGCCATCCCACCCGTCCCAGTATTACTAGAACTGCGTCAAGGTACAAGTCCTTTGGGTAGACCTTCATCGTTGAAAAATTATAATGAATTCTGTATAGAATTTGAGCTCCTCAATGTTGCTGTGCTGACCATGTGTGACTTTTTTGTATGTTTGGGGGACATCAACTTGGACATGTTGGCGCCTGATGTACCTTACGTTCAGTGGTGTTCCAGCAGTAACTTTAGCGCGGATCAGTTCACTTGTCAATTCAGTACCAACTTTGTATGTTGAGTACCAAATTTTTTGTGGCACCAAATTTGAATTTATACAAACTTAAACTTGGTTAAATTTTTTATATGTTTGTAACTAAAATACATTTTGGTGTTTTCTGAAAAGGTAATTTATTCAAATTCGTCCCCCAAAACTTCCTCCGTTTCTATAAATGATGTAGTATCGTAGCCGAAACAATTTCTTAAGCTATGCTAATATGTTTGGTCATACTACGAGATGGAGTCCATTCAAACTGACCTTTATTCACTGCGATTGCGTCGAATCAAATCAGAAATAGAATGATTGGAATTGGACAGAACAGAAAACCACTGCCGAATACAAGGCTACCAACATTTGAATATTTGAAATTTGAATTGCTGTCAGCAATATTATCAAGTCAGGTTTTTGGAGGTAATGCGTACCAAAATGATCTGGGGAGGACCAGAATACTTTTAGTTACCAAGAAGTACCAAATCTGGTACGATAGTACCAACTGGAACATCACTGCTTACGTTCGGAGGTATGTTGAATTGCTTGAATCATTCAGTCTTAGACAGGTAGTGGATGAACCAACAAGACTATGTCTTTCTGCAGCTACTCTTATTGACCACATCTTGGTCTCTCATGATGTGGCAGTTAAAAATGTAGTTGTAGACCACTCTCTAAATATTTCTGACCATGCTGTTGTTGGCTGTGAATTGTTTTCTAGCTTGGGGTCCGACGGGCCGAAATTTATTAGGTACCGCAGCTTTAACAGCTTTAATTACAGTGACTTTTTGCTTGACCTGTCGGCTGTGAGTTGGGCACCGGTTTATGGTCAGCCTTTGGTTGAGGAAAAAATATTATTTCTGAATAGTAATTTGCTGGCAGTGTTCAATAAACATGCTCCTGTTGTTACTTCCCGGATAACGAAGAAACGTGCTCCGTGGCTTACCGATAATCTGCGATATATGATAAAATTGAGAGATAAAGCATTAATTCGTTACAAAAGATCTAAATATCCTGGTCACTGGGACTATTATAAATCTCTTCGCAATTTAGTGACTTCAACTGTGGCAAGAGAAAAGAAAGCTTATTTGGAATATCAGTTTGCTGGAGCTGGCAAGACCCAAATTTTTAAGGAACTAAGATCTCTTGGTGCAAATTTTAAGAAGCAAATAATCCCGATACCATCACATCTTGGTTCCCCAAATGATCTTAATAACTATTTTCTTAAATCTAATAACACAAATTTTGTCCCTGATCCACGAATTTTGAACAATTACTTGGATAACTGTCTAACAACAGAGTGTTTGGAATTACTTCTATTGAACACTGCCAGTACCATTTATATGCTGATGATACTCAGCTGCACTATTCGTTTGCAGTTGGTGATGTGGATGAAGCCTGTCGCCGAATTAATTCCGATTTAAGCAATTTTTGTGACGTATCCGCAAAACATTCTCTTATCATCAATCCAAATAAATGTAAGGCAATCTTGTTTGGTAGATCGTCGAATATTGGGTTACGTAATGACGTGATTGATAGAATATTTTTAACAATACAGGGCCAACCATTATTATTTACGGATTCTGCGAGAAACTTGGGAGTAATTTTTGACTCAAGATTACGATTCACTCAGCACGTGACTAATTTAATTCAAAAGGCCTATATCAATTTAAAAATAATTTTTGGTATTAGAAATATTATAAACTATAAAATTAAAATTTTGCTTTGTGAAACGTTAGTGTTATCTCATTTTAATTTTGCAGACACTGTATATGGCCCATGCTTATCAAGCAATGATATTCGAAGAATACAAGTTGCTCAGAATGCCTGTTTGAGACTGATTTTTGGAATACGCAGGAGAGAGCAATCTAGAAGATATCTGCACTCTGCCTGTTTGTTTCATAAACTTATTATTATGGAAACTCCACCATACCTTTATGACGGGATAAGATTTAGGACTGATGTGCATAATATAAATGTGCGCCGAAAGCATTTGCTTTTGATACCTTCACACAAGCATTACTTTTATGAAAGATCTTTCTCTTATACTGTATCAAAGGTATATAATTCGGTTCCTGATATATTTAAACGCTTGACTCTCCCAAAATTCAAATCTTCTTTGAAATATTTTCTTCTTCAGTCATAAATCAAAAGGCAACTTTTATAATTTTTCAGCAACATTGAGTACGGTCTTTTATTTTCTTTCCTTTAATGAATTGTAGCTTTAGCTGAATATTAATTTATTAGTAATTTTGACTTTGTGTGCAACAAAATATAGTATATATTGATAAATCAAAATCAAATTACCGGATTATAACGGTTAAGTGGAAGAGCAGTGTCGCCAATGGTGTGGCACTGAACTTCGCCGTTTCGGCGGCCGCTATGAATATGTGCGTTTTTCTTTATTTAATGTCTGTATTGGGATGGCCACGAATAAAGTCGTTTATTATTATTATTATTATTATTATTATATGTAAATGATCGTTCTGCGATGTTGACTATTGAGAAGATGCATCCAAAGCATACCTATAATGATATGAGCGGTACTTGTCAAGCCCTTTCATTTGACACCCATATTGAGGGGATTGAAAAAAAGTAATCTGCCATTTTGTGGTGGCGGCCATCTTGTATTTTGAATTTTTCATGGTGTACTGTATTCTACTAGTTAAGCCGTTTCATTTGACACCCATATTGAGGGGATTGAAAAAAAGTAATCCGCCATTTTGTGATGGCGGCCATCTTAGATTTTGAATTTTTCATGGTGTACTCTATTCTACTAGTTAAGCCCTTTCATTTGATACCCATACTGAGGGGGGTTGAACAAATATCTGATCCGCCATTTTGTGGCGGCGGCCATCTTGGATTTACAATGATACTGAATATACATAATTGTATTGTCAGCACAACTAAAGGTGTGTACCAAATTTCAGATCAATCGGTCAACAGGAAGGGGGTAATATTTGAATTACTGGATTAAAAAAGTCATCCGCCATTTTGTGGTGGCGGCCATCTTGGATTTTGAATTTTTCATGGTGTACTGTATTCTACTAGTTAAGTCCTTTCATTTGATACCCATATTGAGGGGGTTGTGAAAAATATCTAATCCGCCATTTTGTGTCGGCGGTCATCTTGGATTTACAATGATAATGAATATACAAAATTGTATTGTCATCACAACTAAAGGTGTGTACCAAATTCAATCGGTCAACAGGAAAGGGGTAAAATTTCAATTAATAGATTTGATCCACACAAACAAACAAACAAACAAACAAACATGGCAAGCTAAATAAAACCGTTTAAAAATGAGCGTTTTTTCAAAATTTACTTTTGTTGTTGATAGATATTACCATTCTTTGTCTAAAATGCCAAAATCAAAAATAATTCTCAAGAAATCAAAACTATAAATAGGTAAGTGAATATTGTATTTTCATCAGAAGAAAGATTATGTTCAATTATGTTATTTGGAACTGTTGATCTTTTCTATGACAAGAAGAATGCACATTACTGTTTTTAACAAAATTAATTGTACCTACAAAAATAATTGCGGATAGCGGAAAACACGTCATAATTACGCAAATATGTACGCAACAAATGTTTTCGAAAAGTCAAAGGCTAAAGTGCCAACAGATTTTTAAAATCAACGTCCAGCTCTTGTTTTCTGTTCTCGAAAAAATGTTGGAACTCGCGTTTGTCAAAAAAATTGGGTCGCACAAAATAAATTCCTCTTTAAACGAACCTATCATATTTGTCAGTGTAATTTAAAATGAGTACAGTTTTCGAGTATGCGACTTCCGTTATCAGATTTAAGTTTATGATTAATGCAATCTGGGTTCAAGCAGTGCATCTCGGCTAGGCTGTCAGTTTTATTCGTCAAATTGCCTGGCAACAAAATTAATTGCTTATAATAATTTAATTCATATAATGTATAGAATCCCATAAGCTGTGACGTTTAAAAAGTTAGCCCTAACAAACTATTAGAACAATAATTATGTTCTTCACCTTTTTACTACCATGAAGACGCTGCAAATTTCGTATTTTTTATTGTTAAATGTTAAAAAATCGAGTCCCCCATATGAGTATTTTCATATTCATTAAATTATCTAGTCGAATTTAGTTCGCACTTTTTATTTTGTCTGTATAAATTTATGTTTTGCAAACTCAGTTTTGTTGCCTGACGGCAATTTGACGGATAAAACTGACAGCCTCGGGCTTCGCCTTCCTCCTCTTACTGGCTGTCAGATTGATTCGTTAAATTGACGCAACAAAATTTCGTTCAAAACATTCGGAATTCAGCCTCACAGTTTTATTTATAATTTTTCGCCTTTCAAATACCTTCCTTATTTGGTATTCTGCTATTTACTTACGAATATTCTACACGAAGTTCAAGGTTTGACAGTGACACTTGTCCGAAATACTAAGAACAGCCGATTGTCAGTGTACAGTGTACAAGGTGTCCCAAACTGGACGCGTTCTTATGGGAACACCCCTTATTTGAAGAGATAGAAAAAAATTAACCGAGGTGTCCGGAGCTCAAATTTAATGAGAAAACCACTGGCGCAAACAAAACTTTGCTATCTCTTATCGTTTGGCCGCTAGAGGGCGATTCTCAAATTTCGTCGATTTCTTTTATGTCCTATAATTTGTTTATTAATAAAGATAATTAATTTTGGTAAAAACTTTCTTAAGGCACTTTTTTCCGTAAAATCCATTGCAATAGGCAGTTTTTTTACAGGGCGTTTAGATTTTCGTGCACCACCCCAAACTCATTTGTTTTATATAGACCACCCTATATATTATGAGATTTTTGAAAAGCTCGTAAAATTTCCTAAATTTTGATGTATCACTTGTCGTGTTTATATTAAAAACCATTAGCAACATTACGATTTAAAAATTAAAATATTGTGCCTACAGAAATCAAGATTGCCATGACTAATAAAATGACATAGGATGCTAACATGTTATGATTAAAACCACAGATCTAAAGTTTCATAATAAGATTACTCATAGTTATTATATTAAATTAATAATTCTTTAAATGTTGCTAATGGTTTTTAAGATAAACATGACAAGTGATACATCAAAATTTAGGAAATTTTACGAGCTTTTCAAAAATCTCATAATATATAGGGTGGTCTATATAAAAAAAATTAGTTTGGGGTGGTGCACGAAAATCTAAAAGCCCTGTAAAAAAACTGCCTATTGCAATGGATTCTACGGAAGAAAGTGCCTTAAGAAAGTTTTTACCAAAATTAATTATCTTTATTAATAAACAAGTTATAGGACATAAAAGAAATCGACGAAATTTGAGAATCGCCCTCTAGCGGCCAAACGATAAGAGATAGCAAAGTTTTGTTTGCGCCAGTGGTTTTCTCATTAAATTTGAGCTCCGGACACCTTGGTTAATTTTTTTCTATCTCTTCAAATAAGGGGTGTTCCCATAAGAACGCGTCCAGTTTGGGACACCTTGTACATGCTGTGATAAGTCACATAACATATAATAATACTTCTTGTGAAAAACTCTATGAAACGTTTTTGGGTAATCTACAGGATATACAATAATTTTCAAAGTCGTAGACAGTTTGAATAGTTCAAGGGGTCAGACGAGTCCTTTACAAATAAAAACAAACTGTAAGGAAATTAACCAAGTGAATTATGTCAATTTACCCCGAAAAACTGATATGAGCAATAAAAATACCTACAGAGAGGCTGGCTATAGACTTTTGATGAAATGGAAAATAAAATTTGGACAGAAGGTGAATTTTAAAACTTCTGGAATACGTTGGTATGAAGTTATGCTATCTCTAGCAAAAGGAAGACAAGGACTGAATACAAAGAGAAATGCATCGTATAGGAAAGATTTCAGTTACGTCAGATCGTACTCCTTCAACTCGTAATTTCTGATAAACTTTTGTGTCACCCATTCAATTTTATAGCGCCACTTGAAGATAGACTAAGTCCTTCGCAAAAGTACCATGAGGTCTCCATGTGGCAATTTTATCTGCACCAAGTACGTCTAAAGGAATATTTTTTTCTTTAATCGTTCGAGGGGATGGGTCTCCTATATTTCCATCGACTTATATGTAATAATATAAACACGTATCTGCGTCAATTGAGCAAAAAAAGTTTGAATCTCATGAACTTGTTGCCTTATTTATCGTTTAGAAATATTTGTACGCGATATCGGGTGTAAATAATGTAATAGCTAATGGGCAATAATTAATAAAATGCTATCGTGAATCATTGATTTATCTGTATTAGTAGAAATATGACAGTTTTATCATTCGGAGACCGCATGTCTAGGCCAACTGCTGATCCAAGGTGAATAACTTCAATCCATATTGATTTGTCCGTAAGTCTTGTGTTTCACAAAAGCATGAGGCCTAAAAGTGCATGGTTCACTATCTTAAGACGTCCTCTAATGACACGCTTTAAAACTAGAACAATCTAAAAACGTCAATGAACTTTATAAGCAAACAAACTGAAATTAAATATTAATTTTGCAGATTTAGAAAAAAATCTTGGACAATATAAAGTGGAGGAAGATGTTCGAAGTGCTGAAAATGGTACTTAGGAATGAAATATAGGGACAGTTATAGAATTTGAGCAGGAACAAAGAGAATTAGATATACGGAAGGGAGTGAGACAGGGTTGTGCGTTATATATTTCGAAGATGCGATTAATATTGTTAAGGACAGAACAAAGAAGGTTAGCAACAGAGAGGTATTAGAAAGAGTTGGAGAAAAGCGGAATTTATGGAGGACAGTAACGAATAGGAGAGATAGGACACCTTCTCAGGCACGAAGGCTTATAGTTCGCGACATACTAGAGTCAAAGACAGGAATAAAAAGAGGGAGGGGTAGGCCCAGATTGGGCTACAGCAGGGAGATCAATGAAACGGAACCCAAAATCTTGGATTGTGGGGGCGTAAAAATAGAACTAAAACTAAAATACAAATAGGAAATGAGAAGATAGAGGAAGTCGCGTATTTTTGCTATTTAGGAAGTAAAATAACTCTGTACTTTGATATTTCAGAAGTATGTAGGTATCTGAAAACACCCTTCTGCTGCGTGATTGAGAGTTTCAACTTACAATGAATTAATCAGCTGTCTACAGCTTTCACTTTAAAATTAAAATGCAATTAATATTTAAAGTGCCCGCATTTTTTTCCTTTCATTAGGTACGATATTTTTTTTGCATCCGGCTAGACTGATTTTCTGCTATCACTCTGATGTAACGCGAATATTTCCTTACAATATTTTTGCGATCTCTACAATTGAAGTTCAAGAGCGAGCAGATAGTAGAATAATACGATCTGTCATAATAAAAATAAACATGATAGAGGAGCACTCGATTAGGTGTATTTCGTAAAACGGAGGTCAAGAACGTGAATGTAACAGATTTTCCAGTCAATCACTCCCGCGAACAACATTATATCATGTGGGACAATAATGATCGCAAACTAACGCACATATTAGTAAAAAACTTTTGAGAGGTTCTCTGATATGGTTTAAGTATCAATTTGATTGATTTTTAATGGGTCTCAATAATCAAACACGTGCACCCACACAATCAAAGCAAAAATTAAACAGAATTTATTGTGTCTAATAGTTCAGAAAGAGGAGAAAAGAAAAAGAAGACGGGAGAAAAAGAAGAAGAGAGGAAGAAAGAAGGAAAGAGGATAGCGGAGAGGATAGCGGAAGAGTGCAATATACGAAGAAAAAAGGGGAGAAGATGAGAAAATCTCAAAAAGTTTCAAATCCCTTCATTAAGTAAAATTTGTATTTTCTTGTATTATGCACTGTCATTTCTTACGAGAAATTCTTTTTTGTTATATTTGCATTTTGCTAAAAATAGATAAACAAAGCATTGACTTTGACTAGGAATTTGACGGTGTGTGATAGGGACTAAAGTTCACGGTAGTAGATATTAGGAAACTTGCAATAAAACGAACAATTTCGTTTCGATAATGTACGCAATACACGTTTTTGCACACGTGAATGCAACAAACATCGTCTGAAATACGGGGACTTTAGTGATCTCTTTCTAATCAAAATGTATTGGCGCGTTTTGAAATTTTATAAGCAAGGGTCACTGAATATTTTCAATAACAAACACACGATACAGCTAGCCTTAATAAACTATAAACTTGACTTGATATACATATCTATGACAAGTTGATTGAAAAATTATTAGATTTTCATTTTGTTTCTTGCTTATGGTCGAAGTTTTGAATTGTGTGGCTAATTTTGGATACATCTTTATAAGATCACCACACACCCAAACGTGGAGATTTTTGCGTTATTTAAAATTTTCGGGGGTAATCCCACAAGAGCTTTAAAAAATTGCCGATAACTTTTCACGATTTCTTTACAAAACACACGAGTGGAAATTTTTGATAACTCCACTGTCATGGGATTTTTTATAGATGAGTGAAATACTTTGGGGATCATCATAAGGTTCTCAGTCCGAAGACTGGTTGGACGCGTACCTCCATTCTTTTCTCACTTGAGCTAACCTACGCATTTCCCTAAAAGTAGAACATCGTACATCCCTAACTATTTGAGAGCAGTAGTCTAATCTAGGCCTACCCCTACCTCTTTTTATTCCTATCTCTGACTCTAGTATGTCACGAACTATTCCTTCGTGTCTTAGAAGGTGTCCTACCATCCTATCTCTCCTACTCTTTATTGTTTTCCATACCTTTCGCTTTTCCCCAACTCTTTCTAATACTTCCCTATTGCTAACCTTATCTATCCACGGTATCTTCATCATGCGTCTGTAGCACCACATTTCAAACGCTTCTACTCTTTTTCTATCCGCTTCTCCTATTGTCCAAGTTTCGCACCCGTATAATGCCGTACTCCATACATACGACGTTAAGAGTCTCTTCCTAGTTTCTATATTAACCGTTCTCGAGCATAACAGTTGTTTCTTTTTGTTAAACACAACTCGGCCCTGCGCCATTCTTTGTTTTATATCTTTAGTGCTCCTACCGTCTTGAGTTATTTTACTTCCTAAGTAGCAGAAATCCGCGACCTCCTCTATCTTCTCATTTCCAATTTGTATTTCCATTTTAGTTCTATTTTCACATCCCCTACATACCAAAATTTTAGTTTTCTTTTTATTGATTTTCATGCCGAAGCCCTGTGTCAAAACTGCTTCCATTTCATTCAAAGCCGCACCTAATTCTTCTTTGCTAGATGCTAACACTGCTATATCATCCGCAAATCTGAGCATGTTAATAGTTTGGCCCTGTACATTGATCCCTGAGGCTGTTCTTTCCTTAACAATATTAATCGCATCTTCGATATATAAGTTGAAAACTATAGGTGACAATGCACATCCCTGTCTCACTCCCTTCCGGATATCTACTTCCCTTTGTTCCTGCTCACATTCTATAACTGCCTTTTGCTCTTTGTAGAGATTATGTATTATTCTTCTGTCCCTGTATTTCATCCCTACCTTTCTCAGCACTTCGAACATCTTCCCCCATTTTACGTTGTCGAAGGCTTTTTCTAAATCTACAAATCCTATATAGACGCTCTTTCTCTTTTCTATCGTTTTTTCTATAATTACTCGTAAAGCTAGAATGGCCTCGCGCGTTCCTCTATTTCGTCTAAATCCGAACTGATCTTCTCCTAATATTTCTTCCGCCTTTTTCTCCATCCTTCTTTGCACAATTCTAGTTAAAATTTTTGACGCATGGGAAGTTAAACTGATAGTTCTAAAATTTTCGCATCTATCCGCGCCTTTTCTTTTTGGCAAAGCTACTATGATGTTCCGTTTGTAATCTTCTGGAATCTCGCCTGTCAGGTATATGCGACTAACTAATTTAAATAAACGATCTATTACCTCTTGACCTGCGCACTTTAAGATTTCTGCCTGCAAGCCATCTATACCTGGTGCTTTATTATTCCTTAAACTTTTTAGTGCTATCTCAAACTCTTCTCTCATTATAGGACTCCCTAGGTTATCCCCCTCTACACTGCTTTCGCTTTCTAATATATCTTGCACTTCCTGTCCCGCATATACATAAGTTTCCTAAATATTCTTTCCACCTATCTGCCTTCTCCCCGCTTCCGATTAGGATATCTCCTGCCTCATTTCTAATGTTTTTGGTACTAGATCCAATTTCTCTAAAATTTCTCCTAATTATTTTATATGCTTCATCAGTCTTTCCTACTTCGAACTTATCTTCCACTTCTTTGCATTTATTATCGATCCATTGCTCTTTCGCTTTCCTACATTTCCGAATAATTTCCCACTTGATCACCTTATATCTTTGTTTCCCTATTTCATCTAACCTATTTTTATATTTTCGCCTTTCCTCTATTAGACTCACAATATGTTTTGTTATCCAGGGTTTCCTACTTTCATTCTGTTTATGACCCAAAATATCCCTAGCTGAGGAAACTAAACTATTTTTAATGCAATTCCATTCTGCCTCTATGTCCGTAACAATATTTCCACCCGTGCCCTTTAGTACTTCGTTTGTCTTTTTCTCGAACTTATTGCGCATATCATCATCTTTTAGTTTCTCTGGGTCAAGATACCTTCTTCCGCTTCTTTTTTTCAAAATCTTAAATTTAAGATTGGCTTTTATAACGACTATGTTGTGATCACTATCTATATCTGCTCCTGGATAACTTCTACTTTGGGGAATTTGACATTTTTTGTAGTGTCAGGTAAAAAATAGCTATAATTCAGGGCTTTCTCATCGGTTTCTGCAAAGGAATAGTCCAGAATTTCTTACTATTACCAAGAAATTCCAATGGCTCTGATAACTCAAAAAAAAAGGTGTGCAACGGAATTCCCATTCTAATATAATACCATATAATTCCAGCAATTTCATATTTTTAAGTTGCGGGCATTTTTTTGCGAATATTGACAGATGTAGAGCAATTTTTAAATTTCATAATTTGGACAATGAATGAAACTGTGTAGCAGTAATATTTTAGTGGAGTGAAAGCAATATGTAGGAACAACTTCTGCTGTAAGAAAAAAATGAAACTGTTATACAGGGCAATAGCAATTACATTCCCAAATTAGAAAACTTAAGAACACCATAACTTTTGTAATTTGAAATAGAACCCTATTGTTTTTAGGTCATTGTTAGATCCTCCATAATATTGCCTTTCATTTTGCTACGCCTCCCTATATCCAAAATCAACAGTTTCATTTATTAGCATCAGAGATAGACTTATTCTGGACTTTGCTTGCAGGCACTACACATTATCGACTTTTTCTCAGATTGTTCGATAAGATAATAATAATTGAAAGGAAACTTTTATACACCTTACATAACAACATTAATATTTGTAAAAAATGCAGTTCTCTGATAAAGTAGTGCTTATTACTGGTGCCAGTTCTGGAATAGGGAAAGCAACGGCTGAGTATTTCGCAAGTTTAGGTGCCAGTCTTGCTATAACTGGAAGAAACGCCGAAAATTTGAATACACTTGCTGGAGAGGTACTACAAAATGCATCGAAGCCTCTTGTAATTTTTGGAGACATAACCAATGAAATATTCATAAAGAACTTGGTCGAATCGGTCATCAACCATTTCGGTCGCCTGGACGTGCTAGTAAACAACGCAGGAGTTTTAGAAACGGGCACAATAGAAACCACCACTTTGGAATCATACGACCGCTTGATGAACACAAATGTACGTAGCATTTACCATCTTACAATGTTAGCAGTACCACACTTAGTGAAAGCAAAGGGCTGCGTAGTAAACGTTTCCAGTGTTGCGGGAATTCGGGCATTTCCCGGTGTTTTAACATACTGCATGTCAAAAGCGATTGTGGATCAATTCACAAGTTGCGTTGCCTTGGAATTAGCTCCAAAACAAGTAAGGATAAACTCAGTCAATCCTGGCGTGATTCTCACGGAGATCCATAAAAGGGCTGGTATGAATCAGGAACAGTATGAGCAATTTTTGAAATGGAGTGAAAGCACACATCCCCTAGGAAGGCCTGGCACTGTAGAAGAGGTCGCTCAAGTCATAGCATTTCTGGCAAGTGAAGAAGGTAGTTTTATAACTGGGGCTAGTATTCCTATAGATGGTGGGCGACACGCTCTATGCCCAATATAACAAGGATCACACGTAATTTTATTACTCGATTTATGCTCATGGAATACGTTATCAAGAAACTGTATTACTTATTAATTCTAAATAAATTAAATAACTTAAAAGCTCCTTCCCGCACATCTGAGCCACGCCAATGCTTTTTCCAGTTACTTTCGTTTTCTAAAGTTTTCTGACTGAGGGAACAAATAACCGAATGCTACATAGAGATGGGCAGCGTAGCCACTTTGGTGATGTTTCATACTGAACCAGTTCACTAAAATGAACCTTTGAATTGAGTTGTTCCAAATTTGTCTTTTTTCATACTTCTCTTGGTGTATTTCATTTTAAGTCGCAGTGTATTCGAGAAACGAAAAATCATTTGGTACTGATCTGTAGGTGTAAGCTTGGTTGCATAACCAAACGTTGCGATGTAGATATGTGTGTTAAGTTGGCGTTTATTTATATCCCAACTAGATTTTGCGTAGTAGGCCACTTCCATTTTTACGCGCTTTAATAAACTGTTAAACTTCGTGCTCTGCAAGCAACAGGTTTGGCTCAGTTTCAAGACGCGCTCGAATCCAAACGGATCCTTTTCTTTTTTTCTTCTAAAGTTTATTGCAATTTACAGAATTTTGATTTCCATGTGTTGTGTCCGGTGGCCCTTCACGAAAGGTATTTTTTTAAGAAAATCCGCGATTACTAACGGAAACAATAGCACGATAAAACGTTGCTTTCGCAAAACCTTATAACTTAAGACGCTGATGTCACCTGTTGGTACACCAAATTTCACAAAAAATTAAATGGATTTTTACTCACAAGAGGTTTCTCAAAGTATAAGATAAAATTCTCTCAAACTGTAAGATCTCCAAAGAACCAGAACTGTTTATTTTCATTGTTCCATCAAACGATATCGAGAAAGAACCGTTGGTTTATTTCGGATCAGATGGTGAAATGAGTTGACTAGGTTCAGTTCAATGGGTTCAGATCACGTTGTATCACTTCCAGTGTAATTCAGTGGAGAAGATCTGCGATTCGACTGAGCTAGTGATCTGGTGAATTGTAGTTCATAACGAACTATGTATTCCATTATACAGGGTGTCCCGGTGAAGGTGGGATATCTCTCGGGTGCGTATAGATTGCACGAAAATAACACCCCAAGTTCATATACAATTTTCTCCTACGACCTTCCCCTGCCGAGATATTCTCCCTTAAAATGGATGAATAAAAATCGTTTCTTTACATAAAATTTTTATTTTTTATTGTATTTCGATAATTTTCATGGTGATGTACTTAGTGATTGAATGTCGATAAAATAATGCGACCCGTTTTTTGAAGGTGCATCAGGGGAGCAAGGGGTGAACTATCCCTTACCTTCGTAACTTCATGTTTTTAAGGGGCTGGATATTTTTAATTTTTAACCGCATTTTTTGTTTCCCCGGATATTTTACTAATAAAAAGTTGCTCTTGTTAGGTTTCGATAAAATGAAGCGTTTTCGAGAAAATAATTTTCGTTTTCATTTTTTCTGGCATTCGAAAAACCGAAAGCAATTTTTTAATGTAAATTTTCACCACCTTTCGCAAACTGTTAAGGTTATTTTTGTACGGCGCGGCGTTTCGTCTGTTGTCTACATCGTCAATTTTTAATTTTTCTTAATACGGACCTGGAAATTTTTTAATGAATTTCGAAAGAAATAGCTAATGTAGGGTCAAATCATATTTAAAAAATTCCTAAGAAATAACTGATTAAAAGAGCTTTCGATTTTTTGATATCTTTGAAAATAATGCCAGAAAAAATAAAGACGAAAATAGTAGAAATACTGTACCTCTTGCTCGTTGAGTTTCATTTTCTCGAAAACGCTTCATTTTATCGAAACCTAACAAGAGTAACTTTTTATTATCAAAATGTCCGGGGAAACAAAAAATGCGGTTAAAACTTAAAAAATATCCAGCCCCTTAATAATATGAAGTTAAGAAGGTAAGGGGTAGTTCACCCCTTGCCTCCCTGATGCACTATCAAAAAGCGGACCGCATTATTTTATCGACATTCAATCACTACGTACGTCACCAAGAAAATTATCGAAATACAATTAAAAATAAAAATTTTATGTTAAAAAAATAATTTTTATTTCTCTAATTTGAGGGAGAATATCTCGGCAGGGGAGGGTCGTAGGAGAAAACTTTATATGAACTTGGGGTGTTATTTTTTTGTAATCTATACGCACCAGAGAGATTTCCCACCTTCACCGGGACATCCTGTATATTAGGTATTTGAATTGCGTTTATTTATATCCCAACTAGGTTTTGCCAAGTAGGCCACTTCCACTTTTTAATAAACTGTTAAACTTCATGCCATGCAAGCAACAGGTTTGGAGCAGTTCAAGACGCGCGAGGTGTTTGTTCGAATCCAATCGGATCCTTTTTCATTTTTCTTCTAAAATTTGTTGTAATTTACAGAATTTTGCATTTTGTATTGTGTCTGATGGCCCATCACGAAAGGTATTTGTTTAAACTTTAAAGAAAATCCACGATTACTAATGAAAACAAGCGAATAATAGCCAAAGAAGAAGGGTTCACGCCCCCACCATTTCCGGTTTTGGTCAAGCGGAGCGTTTAAATCTCCCCCTCCCTCCCAACGAAGCAAGATTAATAGCACGCTAAAATGTTCCATTGGCAAAACCCAGTTTATAGAGGCCACGTCCACTGCAGCTACGTTTTCTGCCTGTCTTCACGTGTGACAAGTTAGTGAACTACGCATTTACGGATGCTCTACTGCTATGTACAAAATTTTTCCAAAAACCATTTCTCTCTTGCTGCTTCAGGTTCTACGGTATGCCAAATAGACTCATATACGAACAAAACACGGTAACGCACAATTATTATACCCAGTATTTTACCCCGTCCAGCACCCCTATTCGCTCCCGGTCCCCAAGTTTCATTTTCAAAAATATGGTGAAAACGTGGTTTATCCATAAAATTTTTAATTGAAACACACTCTATGAAGCCTCCTCTTTCTACCTAATTCAAAGAGTGGAGGTAAAACGTCTTCTTCGAAATGATAGTTCAGACCACTGAACTCGAGAACTGATTCAGACACAGTGAACGGTTCACCTGAATCTGAACTATTCGTCCACGAACTGCACACAACACACATCTCTACACCACACTAAAATCAGCTGACTGGAAATTGATATTGATGGATAATTTCAAACGTATTATTTTTATCGCACAATCCGAAACTTGTTTTTGTTTGTCAACCAAATAACCTTGAAATTCTAATTATCTCGGTTACTTGATAAGTATTCCCTTATTGCATATTGTTGCTAGTAGCAGTTTATTTAAAAAAAGTTTTCGGTTAAGCATAAAAACAAGTGTAAAAATGCAGTTTGTGGGGAAAGTAGTTCTAGTTACTGGTGCAAGTTCTGGAATTGGCACAGCAACTGCCAAACAATTCGCAAGTTTAGGAGCAAGTTTAGCAATCACTGGAAGGAACGCTGAAAATCTGAGAAAAGTCGCCGATGATTGCGTATTACCAGAAAACATTCCAAAACCTTTCGTAGTCACAGGTGACTTAAACAATGAAACTGACACGAAAAACATTCTAGAATCTGTAATCGAGCACTACGGTCGTCTGGACGTGCTAGTGAACAATGCCGGTATTTTAGGATCGGGTTCCATAGAAACCACTAATCTGGAACAATATGACCGTTTAATGAATACAAATGTGCGTAGTATTTACCATCTAACAATGTTAGCTGTGCCACATTTACTTAAAACTAAAGGAAATATAGTAAACGTGTCCAGCGTTAACGGAATTCGGGCATTTCCCGGCGTTTTAGCATACTGCATGTCCAAGGCGGCTGTGGATCAATTTACGCGCTGTGTCGCTTTGGAATTGGCGCCAAAACAAGTGAGAGTGAATTGTGTCAATCCTGGCGTGACCGTTACGAATTTACATAGGAACAGTGGCATGGGGGAAGAACAATATGAGCAATTTTTGAAGAGGAGTCAAGAAACCCATGCGCTGGGAAGGCCCGGCCAACCGGAAGAAGTTGCCCGTACTATTACATTTTTGGCTAGCGAAGGCGCCAGTTTTATAACTGGAGCGAGCGTTCCGGTTGATGGCGGACGCCATGCAATGTGTCCGAGATAAATTATCAAAATCGAATTATTTTATTTTGTACATGGTTATGTAAAAAATAAAAATTTAGTTGTTCTAGTTTGTTCTCATACAAAACATTATTTGCCAACTGTTATGGTTAGAACGTGAACAAACAAGGTTAATGAAAAGTATATGGAAAATGGGAGAAGACGAAAAGAACTTCGAAATAGGGAGACACTTGAAGCAGATGGGACTTGACATTTTAAATATTAATTTCCACCTCTTTCCAATTCACAATGTCGAAAACTTTTTTTAAATCCTATGTAGGCGCTCCTCCGTATGTTGTTTTCTTTGTTATTACAAGTACGGCCAGTGTGGTGGCTGAGTTACTTGGTGCACCAAAAGAATCGGTTTGAAATCAAGGTTTTACCAACACTAGGTCATCTCGCGCGCTCACTGCCCAAGTCAAATCATGACTTCAAAGAAACGCATTATTGCCTAATTACAGAATAATTTACATCTCCTACCATTACATAAGCCTTCAATAATGCTGAGATTTCTAACCAACATCACAATACAATATACTCTCAACTTCAATTCATGCGGAGGAAAATTTGGCAGGTTTAAAGTATTTAAATATTCAGGATGAATTTTCTCTCATTGATTCCTCCATATATACGTTCAACGATACCCGAATTATAAATACATCTCTGTGGCAATTCTAAATTGCTCTTCATATCGTTCAAAACTCCATCTCCAACATCCAATAAAAACTTGGTGAATTCTTGTTCCTGTGGTAGAGCCCGCATATTTTGTGTTTAAGACAATTTACGGAAATAACTCCAAAGAGAACTAAATTTGATAAATTCACTGTTTCACAGCGGGTAGCATTTATTTTAACTGGTAACAATTGTCAAAAATCTCCTCGCAACGTCGCAACACCATAATTTTTCCACCAAACGGAACATCACAATTCATAAAGTCTCATAAGGTTCTGTCTATAAAGCATACCTTGGCGCCACAGGAGCTTCATCCCAAATAAAAACATCTACACTCCTTAAATAATCTGCTCTTTTAAATTTTTCTTAAAGTTGGAAGATGAATCTAAAAACAGAGGAACAGGTAACCCAAACGTTTTATGAACTGTTCTGCCATGAGGAAGTAGTGTTGCTGCTATGCCCGTGAAGGCCATGGTACAAACAATTTTATTCTTACTCTTCAGTAAGCTGTAAAGGGTTGTATAAACATAAGTCTTACAGGAGCCTCCTGGACCGTCTATATAAAAACATGAAGATTCAGAAATTGATTCATTTATGTTAGCATCACATTGAAAGGGATCACAGTCTACTCAACTGGTGTATGTTTGGTTGCGTAACCTAGCTTTAGAAATGCACGTTGGGTTGCCTAGTTCGTTTCGTAAAATAGATAGCCAAAAGCAAAGAAAGGGTTAGGTTCTTAGACGCTGATGACTTCACTTGAAGGTTTTCACCTAATAAAGATAAATGGGTTTTTCCCAAGAGGTTTTCCCAAAATATAAGAGAAATACAAAAGGTTTTCCCTTCGAGCGGTGAGATCTCAGAGAGTGCTTGTTCTAGTTGTCTTATAATGTAAATTATTCTCTGCTATCTCATTGGTGAAAACTGAATCATCATTAGTGAGTAAGTTAGCTAATTTTAGTCTTTGTCATTGTAATCCCCATTATTAGGAAATCCAGTACTTAATCATACTTCAAAATGCATATTTTATTTCAACAAGTTATTTTCGGGACAGACTATATACTTATAAAGTTGCGTTCCCTGGAATGCAGACATAAACAAAAGTAGGTTCAGAAGGTTACGCTCCAGACTAGAGAGATGCGGGGAAAGTTAGTTAGGCAAGGGACAGAGGTTTTTTAGCGATCGAGAGAGGTGGTCTGTCTTTCGAAGCAGAAGACTACGTATGCTTTTAAAGTCGCGCTAAACTACGTTTTTTTATGTTGTAATTCAAGTAATTATAAATGGGATTTAATATAGAACACCGTAATTAATTATAAGTGTAATCAGTGCTGAATAATACAGGTATGTTATTGTAAACCATTTTATTATTTGTCATATGTTCTGTAACCGCATTGGAGACAAAGGATGTATAATTGTTTAAATTTGAGTTGACAAATATTGTCGATCCTGATCTATTGACGCCTAACTGTCATGCCTGTAATTTGCAAAGTCCATGGTAAAAGAAAGGTGCCAAGTAAAGCGTAAAACAAATAATACGCCAAATAACGGTAAAAAGAACAGTACCAAATAAAGCGTGCCAGTGATGCACAAAATTAACGGTAAAAAGAAAAGTACCCAATAAAGCGTAAAACAAATAATACGCAAAATTAACGGTAAAAAGAACAGTACCAAATAAAGCGTGCCAGTGATGCACAAAATTAACGGTAAAAAGAACAGTACCCAATAAAGCGTAAAACAAATAATACGCAAAATCAAGGTAAAAAGAACAGTACCCAAATAAAGCGTGCCAATGGTGCACAAAATTAACGGTAAAAAGAACAGTACCCATAAAGCGTAAAACAAACAATACGCAAAATCAAGGTAAAAAGAATAGTACCAACTAAAACGTAAAACAAACAATACGTTATAAGTATTAGCAGACAAAGCAAATTATACGCTGGTTGATTGTCGGCCGTAGGTAAACATGTCAGACACTTACTAATTCCAATAGAGAATCCTATATATCTCTTTGTCTTATATGCGAATAATGCAAACAGTAAACGTATCTGATTTTGTACGAAAATGATTAATGATAATTGAATAATACTACCAAAGATATGAATAAATCTTGATTTCTCAACTTTATTTGTGTCTATTATTAACCTCCTCGCTTGTGATTCTTTTTTATCAAAGTAATGGGGTCTGTAATGGCATAGGTAATACACAACGTAGGTAATAGACGATCACGTGGCCACTTCGACAGGTATTTAGGTAAATTGTAATTAGGTTAATTAAGCAGCGCTGAGCAGGTAGATAGTCAGGTGAGCAGAAACTTGCAAGGGTGGGGTAGGGTCCATTACAACATTTACCCAAAATAATATCTACAATTTCTTTCTGCTTTTCATTTAGGTGTTTATATTGTCGTGATCCTATTTCTATTGCTTGTTCTTCATTTGCATATTCAATGTCGTGGCATGGTAGGAAACATTGAAAGATTGTAACCTTCCGCAGAAAACATGGAACTAATTTGAATATAGGCTTTTTCGTCCTTCAGTATTGCTGTAACGTCTTTCATAATCTTGTGACATTGCTTCTTTTCACAATTCTTCCTGATAAATTGGTCGGCAATGCATTAAAATACGAATGAATAAATATCTCAGCTGTCTGGGCATCATCCAAATTTCAGCTTCATTCATGGCTCTTTTCCACTCGTGATGATCTTAAATAAGACCTAATTTTAAACACGCTGCTACATAAGATTCCTGTATTTCTCCGTTTACTGTTTTCAGATCTTCAAATCTGTTTGCTCCTTTAATATGAAGTAATAATAATCGAAAATGAAATAGTTCAATTTGGCTGGGGCTTACGGAGTACATGCGTCCAATAATTTGAATTGTTTCGGACGGCGTATACTTTTACAACGACAACAAACATGATACCTACCTGTGATAGTTCAGACGTACGCACTTTTGGCGATCGGCTCCCGTACGTATTAAAAAGAGACGGAAACGAAAAATCTGACCTCGCTAGATCGAAACCGTACGTGTCTATTGCGCATTCTCCACGACTAACATCACTTTTATTAGATAGGATTTATTAATTTTGTGAATTTATTGGAAAGATAAACTATTTTATGTAAATAATCGACCTTGGGTAGGGTCTTTATCAAGATATTTATTTAAAAACGTATAAAAAAGTGACATAATTTGTTCAAAATCTTAAATTTAAGATTTTCCTTCGGAACCATTATGTTGTGATCAACTATCTATGTATATCTGCTCCTGGATAGCTTCTGCAGTCCCTAACTTGATTTCTAAATTTTTGCCTAACAAGAATGTCATCTATTTGCTATCTCCCCTTGACCCAATATAAGGGTGATTTATACCATAGCGGGGAAAAATTAAAATTAGGGTTCAGAGCCAAAAATTGAGTAAAAAATGTCCCGCACGAAGATATGTCTGGAAATGCTTTGTTTATAAGTTATGCTCGTCCAAAGATGGAGACTACTAAATTAGGTTTTTAATTTTTTTTCTCAATTTTATAATTAAAATAATGTTTTTATTTTCTGTATAACTGTAATAGTACATTAAATCAGATAGTTCGCATGACCTATTATTACTTTTTGTAAAACTTAAATTTTAATTTTTCGCCCCCTGGTATAGATCACCTTGCATTTTTTAAATGAGTGTATTAAATAAGACCTATAATAGAACCCTCAACCTCAACGCATAATTTCATGCATATTTTTTCAATACATTGTTATTGGGCGCCCCTTTCGGTACACTTGTATCAATATTCTTGTCCTAACAAATGTATTTCACAAATCGTGCGATGAACGGCGAGATCCAGTATATTGGCGACCTGGGGAGAGGGCCCTTCGAGGTAGAACACTTCAACAACTTCAACTTTAGAGAGAAAAGAGCTAAAGCTTGAGCAAGAATTCTGGGGAATAAAAGGATTGTAAAATATTCTAGGACCCATTAGAATCCACATCATCATCATAAGGTTCTCAGTCCAAAGACTGGTTGGACGCGTACCTCCATTCTTTTCTATCCTGAGCTAACCTACGCATTTCCCTAAAAGTAGAACATCCTACATCCCTAACTATTTGAGAGCAGTAGTCTAATCTAGGCCTACCCCTACCTCTTTTATTCCTATCTCTGACTCTAGTATGTCACGAACTATTCCTTCGTGTCTTAGAAGGTGTCCTACCATCCTATCTCTCCTACTCTTTATTGCTTTCCATACCTTTCGCTTTTCCCCAACTCTTTCTAATACTTCTCTATTGCTAACCTTATCTATCCACGGTATCTTCATCATGCGTATGTAGCACCACATTTCAAACGCTTCTACTCTTTTTCTATCCGCTTCTCCTATTGTCCAAGTTTCGCACCCGTATAATGCCGTACTCCATACATACGACGTTAAGAGTCTCTTCCTAGTCTCTATATTAACCGTTCTCGAGCATAACAGTTGTTTCTTTTTGTTAAACGCAACTCGGCCCTGCGCCATTCTTTGTTTTATATCTTTAGTGCTCCTACCGTCTTGAGTTATTTTACTTCCTAAGTAGCAGAAATCCGCGACCTCCTCTATCTTCTCATTTCCAATTTGTATTTCCATTTTAGTTCTATTTTCACACCCCCTACATACCAAAATTTTTGTTTTCTTTTTATTGATTTTCATGCCGAAGCCCTGTGTCAAAACTGCTTCCATTTCATTCAAAGCCGCTCCTAATTCTTCTTTGCTAGATGCTAACACTGCTATGTCATAAGCAAATCTGAGCATGTTAATAGTTTGGCCCTGTACATTGATCCCTGAGGCTGTTCTTTCCTTAACAATATTAATCACATCTTCGATATATAAGTTGAAAACTAGAGGTGACAATGCACATCCCTGTCTCACTCCCTTCCGGATATCTACTTCCCTTCGTTCCTGCTCACATTCTATAACTGCCTTTTGCTCTTTGTAGAGATTATGTATTATTCTTCTGTCCCTGTATTTCATCCCTACCTTTCTCAGCACTTCGAACATCTTCCCCCATTTTACGTTGTCGAAGGCTTTTTCTAAATCTACAAATCCTATATAGACGCTCTTTCTCTTTTCTATCGTTTTTCTATAATTACTCGTAAAGCTAGAATGGCCTCGCGCGTTCCTCTATTTCGTCTAAATCCGAACTGATCTTCTCCTAATATTTCTTCCGCCTTTTTCTCCATCCTTCTTTGCACAATTCTAGTTAAAATTTTTGACGCATGGGAAGTTAAACTGATAGTTCTAAAATTTTCGCATCTATCCGCGCCTTTTCTTTTTGGCAAAGCTACTATGATGTTCCGTTTGTAATCTTCTGGAATCTCACCTGTCAGGTATATGCGACTAACTAATTTAAATACACGATCTATTACCTCTTGACCTGCGCACTTTAAGATTTCTGCCTGCAAGCCATCTATACCTGGCGCTTTATTATTCCTTAAACTTTTTAGTGCTATCTCAAACTCTTCTCTCATTATAGGACTCCCTAGGTTATCCCCCTCTGCACTGCTTTCGCTTTCTAATATATCTTGCACTTCCTGCCCCGCATATAAGTTTCCTAAATATTCTTTCCACCTATCTGCCTTCTCCCCGCTTCCAATTAGGATATTTCCTGCCTCATCTCTAATGTTTTTGGTACTAGATCCAATTTCTCTAAAATTTCTCCTAATTATTTTATATGCTTCATCAGTCTTTCCTACTTCGAACTTATCTTCCACTTCTTTGCATTTATTATCGATCCATTGCTCTTTCGCTTTCCTAAATTTCCGAATAATTTCCCACTTGATCGCCTTATATCTTTGTTTCCCTATTTCGTCTAACCTATTTTTATATTTTCGCCTTTCCTCTATTAGACTCACAATATGTTTTGTTATCCAGGGTTTCCTACTTTCATTCTGTTTATGACCCAAAATATCCCTAGCTGAGGAAACTAAACTATTTTTAATGCAATTCCATTCTGCCTCTATGTCCCTAACAATATTTTCACCCGCGCCCTTTAGTACTTCGTTTGTCTTTTTCTCGAACTTATTGCGCATATCATCATCTTTTAGGTTCTCTGGGTCAAGATACCTTCTTTCGCTTCTTTTTTTCAAAATCTTAAATTTGAGATTGGCTTTCATAACGACTATATTGTGATCACTATCTATATCTGCTCCTGGATAACTTCTACAATCCCTAACTTGATTTCTAAATCTTTGCCTAACAAGAATGTAATCTATTTGATATCTCCCTAAGTCTCCTGGCATCTTCCACGTATAGCGTCTCCTAACATGATGGTGAAATAGAGTGTTCGCGACCGTTAAGTTATGTTTATCGCAGAACTCTATCAGTCTAACTCCCCTATCGTTCCTATTGCCTAATCCAAAGGGGCCAACTATTCCGCCCTCTTGCCCTGTGCCTACGACTGCATTGAAATCTCCTATAATTATTAAATTTTCGTGCCCTCTCACAAAATCTAGCACATGTTCAATATCACTATAAACTGCCTCTACGGCCTCATCACTGTAGTTAGAAGGGGGCATATATACCTGTATTATTACCGTTTTTACAGGTTTCGAATCTAACCTAACCATAACTACCCTGTCACTTTGCTGTAAGAAATTTTCTACACTCTGTCCTACTTTTTTCCGCATAACAATTCCTACTCCCGAATTTCCTCCTACAGATCCTGTGTGTATTACTCTAAAATCTCTGCTCCAGAAGTCTCCAGCTTCTGGCCATCGCACTTCACTGATACCTACTACGTCTAATGCTAACCTATCCATCTCAATTTTCAAATTCTCTAACTTTCCTACTTGTTTCATGCTTCTAACATTCCACGCTCCGACTCGTGAGATGTTACACTTATCGTTTCTGATGACTCCCCCCGAAGCAGTCCCCGCCCGGAGATCCGAATGTGGGACTATTTTACCTCCGGAATATTTTACTCCAGAAGGTGCCATCATCATAAATTAAAGTACGCTGTACTAGGGATCCACAAGAAAATATATTTTTGAGACGGTTTGTACAAGGCAATTTTGGTTAAGAAAGAAATAAGCTGTAATTTTTTGTTGTAACTGCCAGCCAAAGATTATCGATTACATTTGCAATACTCAGTCTTAACTATAACTTGATTTATATTTATTTTTAAATCACAACCGGTGGTGCGAGCGAATCTTACAATTACAAACGTTTCCTTCTTGTCCACAAAAGTTGTGGCATTTTTATCTTATTTATATACAAATATTGCATGTTTTGAATGTGTATGGAAAACCGCAGATCAACTGGTTTCGTCCTTGTTGGACTCATCAGTACGGTGCTCTCCCCTACACACTCAAACCATGCAATTTAATCTTGCTATATATGCTGCCGCGCTCTGGACAGATATCAGCAAGTGACAACTACTTTGAGTAATTATCTGGTATTAATTAGTGGTACTGGATCGTTCGAACAACTACTCCTCGGGCAAATACCCCGCCAGGCATTGAATTATAGAACTAAATCCAAATTTTTTGTACTACGAGACGTGGTTTGAGTGTGTAGGGGAGAGCACCGTACTGATGAGTCCCAAAAGGACGAAACCAGTTGGTCTGCGGTTTTCCATACACATTCAAAACATGCAATATTTGAACAAAGACCTGCTTAAAAGCACGTACGTACATGGAGACAAATTAGGATTGTTTCAAAGCCACCTTAGGTGGGGTAGCAGTCTGAAACGTCTCGTAGTACAAAAAATCTGGATTTAGTTCTATAATTTAATGCCTGGCGGGGTATTTGCCCGAGGAGTAGTTGTTCGAGCGGTCCAGTACCACTAATTATTTATATAGGTATTTCAAAAACACTCTGCACATTCCAAAATCACTTAATCTGATTTATGCTCCAGCTTATTCTGTGGACAAATGTGGCCGCCTCCATCAACTGGCAAACAAACTCCTGTGATGAAGCTGGCTTTCTCACTGGCCAAAAACTCAACCGCATCTGCAATATCTTTTATTGTTGTAAGTCTTCCCAATGGATGTTTTTCTGCGTACTGTTCAAAAACCGCATCGGTACTACTGACGCCGAGATGTGCGAAAATATTGCTTCTCGTAATTCCAGGGCTTACACAATTGACCCTTACTTGCTTCGGGGCCAATTCTATTGCAATAAAACGTGTGAAGCGGTGAATAGCAGCTTTAGACATGGAGTAACTTAAGCAGCGTGAGCCCGGAATTGTTACAAATGCGGACATGCTGGTTATATTTATTATATTTCCTGTAAACAAAGATTGTGTTAAAACCGAATTCAAAAATAAAACAATTTGAGCTAGATTTGTTTTTATAAATAATGTAGGTACGAAGGCGTACTGGGGCCACGAAAATTATTTTTTCATTTATGTCAACGGTCGACTTATTAAGGCTGTCGGAACGCCGACAAACAGTTACTGCGGAGGGGTATCGGAAGGGACGAGTAGGATTCGGAGCTTTCCATTCACTTTGAGCTAGAACAAACACAACACCGAAGCTACAGACGAAACGCGGGGTTTATTGAATATCATAGTACTTATAGTATTTATATTCCGACGAGTACCTGATAGAAAACAAGGAACGTCGAACCAAATTATAGGCGGGGAAACAAAACTCGGCTCGGGATGCTGGTTTCCCCAAGAAAACGCAGTGGGTTACTTATAAGCAAAAAAGAAAAACTAGGTAAGTATGTTTTGCGATTGACTGAAAAGTTCGTGTGGTTAGAGTTATTTTAATAGCATGTCTCTAACAAAATTTTGCAATATTTCTTAAATCAAAAATAGACTGCAAAAACGGAAAACTCAATTTTTTGACTGGCCACTTCCGGTGGCTTTTTCTGGGTTCAGTTATCATGTCATATCACATTTTCTTTTCTGAGAGCATCGAACTGGCTACCTCTGGGGTACTGCCGCAGTAACCCAGAGCTAGCCGCGCGGTGGAAAAAATAATAAACAAAAAATGGTTTGCTGAGTCTAAATTTCCTTGATAATGACTTGTACCGTTATCATCTGCCGCAGTCAGACACTCTCAGTAAAGCCTCTTTTAGCGCTTTACGTATTGTAACTAATTTTTTCCATAACGTTCTAACATTTGGAATAGACTTCCATGAACCTGTGTTCCAAATTCCTAAACAGTAAAAAATGTTTTGTCATGTTGAGTGTGCATCTGACTGCAACAGAAAATCCACGGTACACGCCACTCTTAATAATCAGTTCATTAAATGTTAAAATTCCAATCCTTCTGTGACAACACAAATTTTAAACTTTCCCTTTCCCGGCTAATTTCTTGTCCATCGTAATTCCGTGACAGATTTTACTTGATAAAACGCAGAGAACAGAAATAACGGAAGACGTAGTTGGAAGTTGACGTATATTATTTGTCTAAAAACGTTTTATTCGAAATTAGTCCAATCCGGTGCTCATAGGATGTGTTATGTGTTCTCATTTGGCCAATAACATGCTGCAATGGAAATCTCCGGTTGGCGACGGAAATCCAAAGGCAGTGTACAAGAAATCCACCAGTGGATTCACTCCTCGGGAATCTGTTATACAGGTTGATCCATTTATGCGAAGTTATATGAGAGACCCCTCTTTGTTTTACCATTCTGTCTGTTCGTCCGTCTGTCTCTCAGTCTGTATGTCTGTTTGTCTCTCACAGTGTTCTTTTTCCTGAACTATAAGTGCTATACAACAATAAAATTGACGCATATGAAATGGCCCAAACTCAGACAAATCTAAATGGTTTGTTGTGTGCACATATTTAGGCCGGTTTTCATACATCGAAACATCGAAAAGAGGTCAAAAGATATTTTCTGTTTGCGACACTAGAGCATGTGAAACATTTTTTTGTTTTTATCTTTTTACAGTTCAGTACAACCACATGCGGGGAGTGTCAATTGTGTCCCCCTGTCGCAATTGGGAACTATTTAAAGTAGAATCGTGAATTTTGGTACTTACGTAGTCTTCACGATTGCAACTAATTATGCAATAAATAAATTTCATCAAAATCGGTTCAGGATGCGGTTTCTGATATAAGTGCTTCAGAAACTTTGCTAGCCAGTACGGAACACTTTATGTACAAAGGGAGTTGATACTCGGTGAATTATTTGAATGGGACACTCTATAGATATTGCGTTTTTTAATTCTTCGATCGATTCTACTAAGTATGCATACGAAGTAAGTTGCTTCTAAACTAAACCCCATATTTTTGTGTTTCAGTTTTCTTTTAAAATTTTCGTCACACGTAGGGATGTTTCAAAAATTACATTTTGAGAATGATGAACAGATGCCCAGTTTCACAATAAGTTCAGTCTAGAATACAACTCTTACACAATCATATAGTAAAATCCAACAGGGAAATAAAAAGTGAGATGATATTACAAGAGTTCTATTTAAGAAATCCAAGTTGTGTAGATTAGCATCTGCTGTACAGAAGAAATGATAAATGGGATACCTGCGCACCTGCATATTCAACTCATGTGTAACAATAATAAATTTTAGGAAGAATCGGAAATTACTTTGGAAGGTCGTCGATACGAAAAATAGGCCCCAAGAATACTACCTGAATACATACAAAAACTAGCCACGCCTGTTTCTTGAATCTGGGAAGTTTAAACATATCGCCGCTAGACACCGCCACCTCCAGGCCCTTGAAAAGGCGAATGTAGAGGTGCAGGAGCCAATTGATTACTTCATTATTATAAAAAAATTATTATATTTTTTTTGATACCGTCAAAATGAAAAGTCTAATCTATGACTCTACGATTATAATTTCTAAAAAAAAACGAAAAATGTGATAAATATTCTAGCTACAATATGTGCGATTTTCATAGATTGTGAAGTAGATTTTAAAGTTGAATTTCTGGTTTTTAATGAAAATATTAGCGAACAGTCCTAGATCTATGTTTAATTGAAGCAAGAAAAAAATAATTACGCGAATATCTTAAACCATGTTGGAATAATCCATTGGCAGCGGGAACGTTACATCCCTCAAATATTCCAAGCGTTCTGACAGCCTTAAGCATTTGGGAAAAATAAACTACAGCGCTAACCTGAAGAAAATAACCAAGGAGGCTACCTGGTGGGCCTGCAGGGGTATAACAGGAAGAATGTTACCGGCCTCTAAATCTTAGATGGGGCATTCCGTTCCGCCTTTCACCACAAAATTTCAAATTCTTATTATTTTCTGTGTTTACTGAAAAACAGCTGAATATATTTACCTTTTGTTTTAATAAGATGTGGCACAACAAGTGCTGTAAGTTGATACACAGAACGAATGTGAAGGTTCATATGTTGATCAAAAATATTCATGTCAGCACTTTGAATGGTATCAAAACGATATAACCCAGCATTGTTCAAAAGTACGTCTAATTTTCCCCAACGGTTGATTGCTTCTTCCACAACTCTCTTGAGATCTTCTTCATTCGTTACATCACCTACCACGATTAAAGGTATGTTACTCCCAGTACACCGTACTGCAGTAGTTTTCAAATTGTCTTCATTTCTGCCGACCAAGACCAATTTGGCGTTTAACTTTGAGAAATGGATCGCCAAACCGGCACCTATTCCTGAACTCGCACCAGTTATTAACACTGCTTTGTCACTAAAGGGCATTTTTGAACTTATATATCTTGCTTCCTATTTCAATACTGTGATCTTACTGTCTTTGTAAGAGTCTAGAAATGTGTTTTCCTTTTTAAGGTCTAATAAATGACGGTTGCCGGGAACTATTTAAAACAATGTATTGTCGTCTAACAATCAGCGGAAATTCGATATGATTAATTTTTGTGATTCAATTCGGTGGATTTAAATTTTATGAGGGAAGCGCAACATCCAGATTATATTTGGTCACAAGAACGCAGCTCTAAAAGGAAAATGCCATGGTTTTGTTTTAAAATTTGTATATTTTGGTTTATGTGCATATAGGAACAGAAAGCTTCTAATAAGTTTAATTTTGTGCTTTTGTTTTCTAAATGTAAAATTTTGTAATTTTCATTGAAAGTATGATTTTCTGCAATTAAATGAGCTGCACATGTGGAATCGGTCTTCTTGTTTTTGAAACTCTGTAGACGTTTTGCAAATGGTCGTCCAGTTTGTCCCACGTAACTTACTTTATCCAATTTATAGCCGTTATTGATTGCAATTTGTCTACTAATGTTGAGTTCTTGTTCAAATTGACCAGGAAAAAGAGGAATTAAGCGATTTTGCCATTGAAAGCAATTATGATTTTAATAAATTTGAACCGGGATACATTTTGAACTTTTGAATTGATAGTACCCTTACGGTCACTTGACGTTATATAATGCCTTCAAAAGTCATCATACACAAGTGCACTACTAAAACCAACCAAAATTTTCCATTAAATACAGTCTATTACCGACACCAACTGGTGTAACCCCTGGAAAATCTTAACTCAAATTTTCCCCCAAACTCGAAAAACACGAGTCTAACTTCTAACTTCTACTTTATTCTGGCCACATATGTGGCCGCCTCCGTCCACTGGCAAGCAAACTCCTGTGATGAAGCTGGCTTTCTCACTGGCCATAAACTCAACTGCATCTGCAATATCTTTTATTGTTGTGATTCTTCCCATCAGGTGCTTTTCTATGTTTTGATCAAAGAAAGCATCAGTGCTGTTGATGCCATGGTGTGACAAAATGTTACTTCTCGTAATCCCTGGAGCCACGCAATTGGCCCTTACTTGTTTCGGGGCTAGTTCCATCGCCAAGGAACGTGTGAACCGATGTATAGCTGCTTTAAACATCGCGTAACTTAAGGTGCTGGAACCTTGAATTGCGATGAATGCAGACATGCTCGTTATATTTATTATATTTCCTGCAAACAAAGGTTGTGTTAGAACGCTTCATTCTTCATTCATTTTCATAGCCGAAGTTTTCATTATACCGGGTGGGGATTTATCGTGTAATCGGTTCATATCTCTGGTACAAGATATCAAAATGAAATTTTACACGTACGTGGGGCACGACATGGAGCATTTCGTAAAATTATTTATGTATATACAGGATGTTCACATTCTGAGTACCAGACCAAAGTTCTATTTCTTTAAATCAAAGTCCCACAAGTATTTGCGTGATTTCGATTCCCCATAAAATTTAATGGAAATTGATATACTACATGATGTGGTTTTGAATAAGGACTGTTAAGATATTGACATTTTTGTGTCATTATGACGCTACTACCGTCTACTGACCAAAGCCACCTAATTATTTTTTATTGAAAGGGCTTTACACACTGCTGTATTTGTAAAATCTATAAATACTTTCACCATAATACTTAGGATTATACAATGTGGTTAAGTTATTCAAAAGGGAATTTTTCTCAAAAATTTCAAATAGAATACCATGTATATTATTTGCACAACTGACAGTCAGTTAACTAAGCTTTTAATTGATGTAGATATTGCCAGGTCTACTACTGATAGTTTCGGCAGATATTACGATCGAACATCAAAATTTTTGAATTTCATTATTAGTTTATACTCTTTTTAGCGAATTCCCCTATTCTGTTGTTCTAAACTCACAATAATGTTTATATTTTATATTTGCAAATTGGTATCAATATAAAGACAATAAATCTTATTGTAAAATTGTTTGTTGATGGTTAATAATAATAATAATAATAAATTTATTAACACCCAAAAGTACACATAATTGACAAACTGAATATAAAAACTCTGGTGCCAAAAGGCGAGCATTCAGGCATCTGAGAATAACGCAGTATTCCCAGAGCCTGATCTTCCATGCAGGCCTATTCATAAAACTAAAACTAAAAAACGAGAAGAAAAAAAATAAACTACATGAAGAGATAATGATGAAACGGGGGATGAAGAAGACAAGAAGAGAGAAGGAAATGAAAGGAAAGAGAAGAGAAAAAGAGGGGAAAGACCATGAAAATGTAGAAGAAGAACATAGTCATGTGCAGCCCATGCAATGGTAGGTAGACAAAAAAGAATTTAAAAAAAAATTTTAGCTACTGCTGGCCAAAGAAAATCTCAAATAACTTTCACGGCATCACAAGGGAGAGTAAGAAACGAGTGAAACTGATTTAAACAGGACACAACATTGTAAGAGAAAGATCTCTTAAATATTTCCTTGCGATGCCGCGGAATCGTGAGCATTAAGGACTTTCGGCGGGTGGCAACGCCATGCACATCAGCACGAAAAACAAGTTTGTTGTACAAATAGAGAGGCAAACGGAACTGAACAATCTTGAGGAAGAAGCAGACCATGTGAAGGCGACGTCTATTGAACATATTCAACCAGTTCGCGTCTTTCAGTTTATGAGAAATACGCGAACGTGCTCTAATTCCAAACATCAAACGAAGACACGAATTCTGAACTTTCTGAACACGAAATTTATCCCGAAATGAGAGACAAGGACCATAGACAGTGTCACAGAAGTTGAAATGCGAAAGAACAAGCGAGTCACACAGCGTCCTCCTAGTATTCAGATTAAGATAATGCCTTTGTCCGTATTCAAGTTTCAGCGCAAGGTAAGCCTTCCGCAACATAGAGCAAACATGTTGCGTAAACCGCAAATTAGAATCAATGTGTAATCCCAAATTCTTAACACATGTCGCAAAAGGCACCACGGCGCCGTTTATTTTTAAAACAATGATATTTGCTGAGGTATTTCTGAAACCTTCATCGCCAAACAAAATAGCACAAGATTTCTTTGAATTAATTTTTAATAGGTGTTGTTCGGAAATAATAGATAGCTGTTCAAGATCACAATTTATAAAGGAACATGCATCGCGTACATCTGCAGCGTCGAAAGAATAGTAAAGCTGAGTATCATCTGCATAAAAGCGATAGTTACAGTGAAGAAACGATTTATGGAAAGAAGACGTATAAATAGTATACAAGATGGGTCCAAGAATACTACCCTGAAGCACGCCGGATGTAAGACTGTACGGCAAGGATAGCCGGTTGTTGTAAGCGACACACTGACTTCTATCGGATAAGAATGAAGCAATAAGCTTTACGGAGTCAGGGGCTAGACCGATATGATGAAGAATGGAGACCATAATGTCGTGGTTCAGCATGTCGAAGGCCTTGGAAAAGTCAATTAGGACCAGTACAGTAAGTTTGTTTTGGTCGAGAGCACGAAAGATGTCATCCGTAACCTCCGACAAAGCCGAAGAGCAACTATGACCCTGACGAAAACCCGACTGCCTCAGAGGTAGCACATTAAAAGAGATTAAATGCACACGCAGCTGAAGCTCAAGAATCTTTTCGAAAACTTTCGAAAGGACTGGAAGAATACTTATTGATCGAAGATCACTAAACTCCACAGGTGGGGTAACCTTTGGAAGAGGAATTACATGTGCACACTTCCAGACGCTCGGAAAATAGGAGCTGCGTATGCATTCACTGAAAATATGAGTGAGGAAAGGAACAATAAACGGACAACACAGAAGAATAAGCGAAATACTGAGACCATCACTGCCATACGCCCTAGACTTGACCGACAGGATGAGGTCGCTGACACACTTTTCATCGACAAGTTGAAATGACAGAGACTCTGAAACGCCAGGCATTATAGAAGAGGAATAGAAGGAGAGCAATTCAGGAGTAGGTGTAGTTGCAGTTTTACATGATTCAACAAAATACTTATTAAGGTTATCGATGTTGCTCAAATTTAGAGGTAGATCATGTGTCTTACGTTTCAGAATATTTAGCTTACTAAGCTCCGCCCACTTCTCCTTAACAGAGCAGTTCTGAAATTTAAAATTCAGATATGCCTTTTTCTCCGAACGCAAAGCAGAGGTCGTGGTATTTCTCAGTAGCTTATAATAAGACCAATGGGCAGGGAGCCCAGTCCTCTTGAATTTATTTAGCGCCTTGTCCCGTAATTTCATCATAAACTTGATGTTATCTGTTATCCAGGGTTATGTTCTTAAATTTATAATGTCTTTTTAAAGTCGGGTATAATGTTCAAACAAGGAGTGCCATGGAAGAAAATAATCTTGCAATGGGATTTTTTGTGTTAATGTAAACTTCATTTGCTAAATATTTTATAGAAACAAAATGCAGACCTTTTTTGGAGTTTTGGGTGACAAAATAGGGGAGATCGTCAAAATAATGTAAAATACTAACGAAACTCGACATTTTTTGTAATTCAATTGTACATTCTGTCGAAATTTTTACTGGTAGACTTGACAATATCCACATCAATAAAAAGCTTAGGAAAATGACCATCAATTGTACAAATAATTTGAAATCTTTTAGAAAAATTACGTTTTGCATAACTTAACCACCCTGTATTATAATAAAATTATTTATAGATTTCAAAAATACAGCAGTGTGTGATCCTATTTCAATAAAGAAATTTTAGGGGGCTTTGGTTAGTATGCGTCAGTAGCGTCATAAATTTGGGTCCATTATGGCACAAAAATGTCAATATCTCAATATTCCTTAGTCAAAACCACATCATGTAGTATATCAATTTTCATGGAATTTTATGGGGAATCCATATTATGCAAAAGCACGTAGGGTTTCCATTTAAAGAAATAGAACTTTGGTCTGGTACTTAGAATGTGAACATCCTGTATATACCTAAATAATTTTGGGAAATGCTCCATGTGGTTCCCCACATTCGTGCAAAATTTCATTCTGATATCTTAAATAGTTCCAGAGATACGAGCTGATTACACACTAAATCCCCACGGGTATTCTGTAGAATCGTAAAGTTTCAAGCAAACCCATATAATTTGTCAACTTTTTACATTCCACTTTACAAATAAATCTTAACAAATGCCCCAACTGGGGCCGAAACGTCGATTGTTTTATATAAAGTGTTTTTATTAATGCGAGAATTTCATCATTTTCGGCATTCAATTTCTCTCAAAAAAGACATATCTGTAACTTTATCAATGATTTTTTCACCTTGTATACTTGTACCTTTTGTTTTTATGAGATGTGGCACTGCAAGTGCTGTAAGCTGATACACAGAACGCGTGTTGACGTTCATGTGTCGATCGAAAATGTCCATATCAGCAGTTTGAATGGTATCAAAACGGAATACTCCAGCGTTGTTCACAAGTACGTCCAATTTTCCCCAATGATTGATTGTTTCTTCCACAATTCTCTTGAGATCTTCTCCTTTTGTTACATCGCCTACCACAATAAGGGGTTTGTTTCTCCCAGTACATTGTCCTGCGGTGTTTTTCAAATTGTCTTCATTTCTGCCGACCAAGACCAATTTAGCGTTTAACTTTGAGAAATGGATCGCCAAACCGGCACCTATTCCTGAACTCGCACCAGTTATTAACACTACTTTGTCGAGAAAAGACATTTTTAAACTGACCTTGTTTTTTTCTCCAGGACTGCGATTGTGGCTATTTATATGACCACAAAAATATTGTTTTTGTCCCCTAACAAATGATACATTGTAGGTGTTTAACAAGTAAATAAAATCAGAACAATACAATGTCATCTAACAATAAGCGGAAATTCGAAGTCCACCAAGTAATTAGCTGGATGGTCTCTAACATGGGGTTTCCTTTAAACGGTACTTTAAAATTATTTAAAAATTTCCACAGCTCTATGTATTGCCGTCCTCCTAATGGAGAATTCTTCCAAACAAGCTTGTACTATCTTTCAAAATAGAATATGTATCACGAAGTTGGCGTTCCTCATTTCCAGAATCACCCTTCAAACTGACAATTTCAAGCGTCTGCTTGAAAACATCTGGATAAAAATGATCTAAACTACTAAAAAACCAAATAAAATGGCAAAATTCTCTGTATACTACACGCACCAACTTATAATAAAATATATTTTCTATTGATATGCCGTCTTCCGTAAGTCAAAAACAAAACAAGCAGCAGCTTTTACTTTTTACAGGGCTCTTTTTAGGGAGAAGTGGTCCAAATTCATATAGGTCAAGCTGGTGTACAAATAGCAAATGCTTGTTGGGAACTGTACTGCTTGGAACATGCTATCCTACCAAACGGAGAGTTCGCTAGATCGTCCCGTGGATGCAATTACGCTACAGATGACTCCCATAACGCCTTCTTTGGTGTTACTCCTTCTGGAAAGTGCGTCCCAAGAACCGTCATCATCGATCTGGAACCAACTGTCGTAGGTACTGCGAATATCTCAAACCCCAGCTGCATCACTTCCACTTGAACAGTGCCATTTGTCTATTTAAGTGAGACTGTCTTAATGCACATAAAAAAATATTATTCCTTTGCCTGCTCGGGAGCCAAATTATGCAACGAATTGTCCGGGAACACTCTGTATAGTTAAGCTTATCAGATCGTTGCACCTGGATCGGTGGGAAGGACGACCTGTTCGTTGGCAATGCCCTTTGCTCTAGGTCGAAGAAGGGCGGGTTCTCTATTGCTAACCGGCAAGAATGATATGTACATTCTACGGTAGATAGATAAAAATACATAAACAGGAAATGAAATATTTGATTCTTGCAGAAAAGTCGGTATGTCGTCTTTGTCTCCGGTCTCTCTGAACGAGTGGCAAACGGGAGCGGGATCGGAAGCCGGGTTCATAGGATATTCCCTCATGATCAATCCCTCTTTAAACACCCACGGTCTCGCCAGGTGATTTCTGGATTCTTTGTCGTAGCACATGGGTGCAAACCCGCCGTACGTGCACAGTTAGATAACTGATGGTCCTCTACAAGTTATATCTCTGTCACGACTGGTTTAATTCCGGCCAGGCAAAGTTTAATTTATTATTGATTGAAGATTGAGGGGCAGATTTAAAGACACTTATTCTAAGTGGAGACGGCAACCGGATCTTAAAATTTCTTTTCCCTTCAGATGAAATACGAACTGGGACGTACAGACACCTGTTCCACCCGGAGACACTCATAACAGGCAAAGAAGACGCCGCGAACAATTTTGCGCGTGGCATGTATTCCATCGGAAGAGAAATGTTGGATTTGGCGCTCGATCGCATTCGTCTAGTGGCTGAAGACTGCAGGTCCCTGCAGGGCTTCATCGTTTTCAGAGCGTTTGGTGGTGGAACGGGCTCTGGGTTTACGTCTCTCCTGCTGGAATCAATGAATAGGGATTATCGGAAAAGAAGTGTTATTGAATTTGCCGTCTATCCTGCTCCAAGAGTAAGGTTTTAGAAGATATATTTCTAGTAGGTACCGACAATGATTTCTTATTTTAGATTTCGCCTGTCATAGTCGAACCTTATAATGCTATACTCACAACTCACGGCTGTTTAGAGTATGAAGATGTTGCGTTCATAATGGATAATGAAGCAGTTTACGACATATTGGCTAGAAGTTTAGACGTACCCAGGCCGACGTATACGAATTTAAATAGACTTTTAGGGCAGGTGCGTGCATTAATTTTAGAATACGCTCCCTTTTCTACTGAACCCCTTCTGACGGCGCTAGCCAATCAGGGGAAACCAGCTAAGGTTGTTTGGAATAAAAACTACGTCACTATTTTTGTGATCAATTGCGCTTAAAATCTACAAAATTTTGGTGGCAGGTTCCAAAGTCTTCTGTAACTAAATAGCAATTTTATGCAGGTGGTGTCTGCGGTGACGGCGTCGTTGAGATTCGAAGGAGGAACGAACGTCAGTCTCGTAGAGTTTCAAACAAATTTGGTGCCATACCCCCGAATTCATTTTCCCTTGATCACATACGCGCCATTTGTTCCCTGTACCAAGGCTTACCATGAGCAATTGTCCGTGTCGCAGCTCACCAATGCCTGTTTCGAACCTGCCAATCAAATGGTCAAATGCGATCCGCGCCATGGGAGGTATATGGCGTGCTGCTTGCTGTACAGAGGAGATGTAACACCAACGGATGTAAATAGTGCAATTGCGGCGATTAAGGCCCATAGATCGATCATGTTTGTGGATTGGTGTCCCACAGGGTTCAAGGTAAGTGAAGCAAAATCTGTCAGGATTTGAATAATTTTTTGGAGTTTACTCCTTAAGAATCGATTTTCAGTTATAGCCCGCGGTATGAATTTTATGAGTAGTAAAATCAAGCGTTGCATTCGCGTTAACTAAAAGTAACGCGTTACGTTACCTGCAACACTGAAATTATGTACGTATCTATGGATACTGCTGTTTATGTCTGATGACTGCATAGAGCATGGAAATAGTGAAAATAGAGTAGATATGACAGTTGGCGTTGTAAAGTCAGCATTTGCAGTGTTTGTTCGTTCCTAAATTTGTTGAATCTTTTGATTTAATATGGAAAAACCTAATATTAAATACTCCAAATATTGCTTAGTGCCGAAATGTGAATCAACGCCTATTCGAACACCAGGAAAAGTATTTATTTCATTGCCAGTGGGATCGACGTTTAGCAGATTGTCGCTTAATTACTGAATTTACAAACAATTTATATTTTGATGTAGTTGGACATTTTCGAACATAAACCATCTGATAAATACACATTTGGGTATAATACTGACATTCGCGTGTACCCTATTATCAAGTGATTGAAGTTAAAATAATCGTTCGTAAGGAGTAAACTCCAGTTGTGCGTTGGAGCTGACACACACAAGTTTTTTTTTAGTTTTGCGCCAATTCGGTATTATTTAACACAAACTTGACAATAGTTCTTTGGATAGTCATACAACATACCATTAAAACTATATTAGATATCGACCATAATTAGTAGGGTCCCCTGACCTTAGAAGTAACGAATGGTTAAATTCAAAAAACTTACCAAACCTATAACAACCTGTTACCACAAACACATCTAAAACCTAAACGAATACTGCCTTCGCGCTAAAACCTAACGGTTGAGACAGGTTTTCCGGTTTAGTTTTAGTATCTGCCGCAAGAGTACCGCTGCCAACTTTAAAAAAAAATAAATAAATAACAAAATGTGACCCCGGGCAAAGTAACACCGGTTTGCTGTAAACTATTATCATCGGACTTATTTTAACGTGCATTGGATTCTTGACACTGGCGGATTTATTTATTAAGGTTAAGGGTCTTTGAATTTGTTCGTGAATGTGTTGTGGATAGTATATAGATACTATTTTACCAATATTGTGCGAGTAATTATTTATCTGGCTTCTTCACACAATAAAACATGTCACAACTTATTTGTTATCTATTATTACGTTTTCTAAAGAGATTTTAAACGTCAAAATAAGTAAACTCCAAAAGTGAAAATTCCCACTTTTCATCCGTAATTCTGCTTCCAAACATCAGGCGCCGCTGTTATCAGTTCCAATATAATATCTTGGTTTAGTATAAAACCTGGTTGGCCATTACGCAGCTTTTGGGGGCCACTGGTATGGGACATACTGACGTCAGGATGTGGAACTCCGAAGTACGTTCATAAAAACGTTACTCCAAATGGACGCTTTTATGAACATTTTTGGGTGATGTAAAGTACGAACTTCAAAAATGTCATTTAAACCCTAACCCTATTTCTAAATGGAAGCAAATAATAATATACAAATTTATAATTTGTCACAGAAATTGTTATCAACATATAATTTACCGCCTCTCTAACTGTAAGATGAAGAGGACACTGACATAAAAAAGAAGATCGCTTCGTTGCGGATAAAAAACTACTTGGAGCACATTATACCAAATTTTACTGCACATCAGTTCCTAGGTCATTCCGGATTCCAAGAACTGCCTATGATGCATTATTACCTATAATATAATATATATAATGCTATTCTCTCGGCTATTCTGAAAGATTCAAGAAAAGAAAGAACTTTGATTTCTACTGATAACCAAAACTGACAACCAAAACAACGCGTCTTTATGTACTGCGCATGACAAGTGAATATTCCCCAAGTAAAAAGATAGTTGACGAGGGCGTTACGCCGATGTAACTCTAATAGTATATGAACGAGGGTTAAGTTTACGTTGGCGTGACCTCACTCTTTTCTGAACGGCAGTTTTGGCGAGAGTCACGCTAGCGTTACCCAAGATCCCTACACTGAGTGTAGGGATCTTGAGCGTTACCCATCTACAATTTTTGAACACAGGGGTGTTTTGTCGCGAACTACTGAATTTTTCTAAAATTGCCGGTTACCGTCAGCCGTCAACGACACTACGAGCATTATTTACTCGTAGCAACGGCATAGTAGGAATTTGCTGTCAAACTTTGTGGAAGATCAAAATTTTTGGTTGAATTTGAATGTTGTTTTGCTTCAATGTGAGAATAAATTATGGGAAAATCAAAAGAATAACATACCTGAAAGCGTAAACTACAATTTAAATAGTATTTGGAATAGAAATTGAAAATTTGTGACCAGATCATAAACTTTAAAATTGAAACTTCAAGAAATCTGGAAATCCGATTTGGAAATTAGCCGTTTTGCAGTTGACACCTATTTGGGCATTACGTAGAAACCAAAATAGTTCATACAAGAACACTTTCGTGTTCAAACACTTCATATTAACGAAAAACTTGGGAATTAAATCCTTAAATTTATTTAATGACAATCAACTGACGTTGCTAAATTGACATATTCGCAGTGCTACAAATCGAAAAGAATCCGACACCATAAACCAAACATACCTAGACGTTTCACGCTAATGTAATGACCTTGAATAAAAATTTAGTTCACTTCCCAAATGCAGAGGGCCAGCAATAAAGTTTTGCGCACGCGCCGCAATTGTCAGTGCTTGTCAATTGATTCAACCGTTCATTTTGAATTGGAACGCTTAGTGCGGTGTGTTTTCTGTTTTGTTTTTGTGTCTAAAGTTATTAATATTGAAGTGTCTTCAGCATCCAGTTTTATCAGTTGTTTATAGTTAGTGAAGATTTTAAAGTACTGTTGTTTAAAATAATTAAAATTTAAAATTAGAATAATATTCAAATTAAACAATGTTTTTAATATCTGAGTGTAGTTGCTATGGTGATTTGTTTAAGAAAGTTTACTTTATACAAATAAAATTCAATATAAATTTGGAGTATGTTTGAAAGAAAAAGAAACCAAAATTACCATAAGTACCTACCAAATTATTGGTCAATTATTGTTGTCAATGTAAATGTTGCCAATGTTTCATTTTAGCAATCAAACCATCCAAAACAATGTTTTTTTATATTATGTTTTGATGGCTTGATTACTACAAAGTTATTGGCAACATTTATATTATCAATAAATATATTATCCAATAAAGACTACAGAAGTTCCTATAATTGGCAGTAGTGGCGCTGCTGTATGTGACCATGAATAGGGCTTCTATAAATGCGTAAGTCGGTGGTAATCGCGATCACCCTGCCCTCTGCATCTTAGAAGTCAACTATTAAGTGTCAACTGTCGCTTAACATGCGCGTGAACCGTCTAGGTATGTTTGGTTTATGTCCGACACTCCTGACTAGTTACAGAGGTTCTCAACAAGTTTCTCAACATGCGCAGAAGGCGACGAAAATCGGTTCTCGGAGTGTCGAACCATTATCTATACTAAACCAAGATATAATATATATGTGCGTTGCCTATCTGTATAAGTTATACTAGATTTGGAATAGAAATTCAGAAAATTGAAAATTTGTTGTATCTAGTTTATGAAATTTGGATATTTGAAATTCAAGAAATCTGGGATTTTACTATATTTGGTCTATTTGTTCATAAGTAAAAAATTGTAATTGTAAATTTAATCACAAGTGTTTATAATTAGCTGGTTATTATGTATATTGTTGTAAAATTAAGAGAAAGTAATAAGAAAATCATGGTTTACAAATAAAAACCAGTTTATGGTGGTTATGTTTGTCATCTGTCAAGTCAAGTGGCAATAGACTGTTTTAGAATGGCCCTTAGAGGAGGGAAGAAGAGGAGGAATAACAAAGCAGATGTTTGTGTTACCGTTCGGCACCAAAAAAGGGGCGTAACCAAAACTTCTTAGTCTCTTTACGCCGAGAATTGAGCGAAAATTCTTAAAATGATATGACTAATTGCACTATTTGAAACGCTGCTTTCGTTATTTTTAGTTAAATTACATGAATTCTAAACAGTAACCTGGTTTCATCACTTTGTTTGGCACCAAACACGATCAAATTTGGGTAGCACTCACGTGCACGGCAAAGTTCGGGCGTTACGTATCCATACTCTTCCCTCATCTAATGATTGGCCTGATTTTGACAGGCCGCCATTTTCTGTTGGAGGGCAGAGTATGGATACACAACGTTATGCATGTGAGTGTTACCAAAATTTGAGCAGATTTAGTGCCAAACACAGTGGTGATGTTTAGAGTTCATGTAGTTTAACTCAAAATAACGAAACACCGTTTGCAATAGTGCAACCAGTCGTATCGTTTTAAGAATTTTCGTTCAATTCTCGGCATAAAGCGACTAAGTTTAAGTTACGCCCCTTTTTTGGTGCCAAATGGTAACACAAACATCTGCTTTGTTATTCCTCCTCTTCTTCCCTCCAATAAGCTTCAAAACAAACAAATGTGTGCCCTCCAGCTGTCAATTGTGTGACGCCATTCTAAAATGATCTATTTAATGTTTATACAAACAGATCCGAAAACGCCGTAACCGTACACCCAAATTCCGCCATCTGCGCGCACATCGGTTATCTATGTTTTTACTCATTGCTTTTCGTGAATAATATTCTCATATTTTCGTTGAAAAGGTTTACTGGTCTCAACGAAATATTTCGTTAATTGGTCTATCGCGAACACCTGTATTAAAACTTAAAAATACGAACCAGCAATATTGTAAAAATGCCAAATCGCTAGGTATATTGTCAACACCTGTCCAAAATCCTAACTTTTAAACAACTGATTGCTTGTAGAACAAACAAACCATTTAAATTAGAGCAATAAAACACTACTTTGTAGGTCGGCATAAATTACCAACCACCAACTACTGTGCCTGGTGGTGACTTGGCCACGGTACAAAGGGCAGTAACAATGCTCTCTAACAGCACAGCAATTAATGAAGCATGGATGCGCTTACTCCGTAAATATGAACTTATGTACCAAAAGAGAGCGTTCGTACATCACTATGTCGGCGAAGGAATGGAGGAAGGTGAATTCCAAGAAGCACGGGAAGATTTAGCTGCTCTTGTCACTGATTACAAAGAAGTCGACAGTTCTTAAAAACAACAAGTTTATCAGCCCGCAAGGGGATTGGCATGAATGGTAACACTGTTTATTCTAGTATCTGTAATAGGCCTGTAATTTTTAGCATTAACAGGTAATTTTTCCAGCTCATCCAATGCTTCAAATCCATCGATAACCCTACAAAAATACATAAAAACATTGATATCAGCTTTCTTTAAAGCAAACGTACTTTGCAAACAGAGTATATTTTAAATCCAAATGCGGATGAGCACCGTACGTAATAAAAAATTGACTTCCGTTCGTATTGGTGCCATTATTTGCCATGGAAACCATACCTCTAGCACTATGCTGAAAAAACAGGCATTTGAGACACTTCCGCGGCGTACCCGTAAACACAACCTCATTTGTTTACGTTTTAGGTTAACTAACCTTCAATTCTTCTTTCAGTTCATCTTCAAATTTCTTACCCCAAATAGAATTTCCACCTTTTCCGGTACCAGTAGGATCACCCGTTTGGACTATGAAACTTTTAATATTTCGATGGAAGAGAGACCCGTTGTAATAATCACTAGCACATAGCGCAAGAAAGTTTTCACAAGTTTTCGGACAAGCCTCGCAAAATAGTTCTATTTTAATATTTCCTACGTCGGTATGGAGCGTTACCGACTACAAATTTCACCAGAAAGCAAATTAATAAAAAATATTACCGTTACACTGCGTTTTCTTACCATTTCTTGAATTTGTTTTCTTATTATTTTTAAATATCTACTCTGTTTTTTTACTTTCTCTAGACTTTCATTGCGCACGCGTCAAATATATGGCTTAGATACAGTGCTGCCAGATCATTCAAATAAATTGCACCATAAAAAGCGGTAAAAACGGTAGATTGACACAAATTCCGGGTACGGTTCACTTTAACACCCTACTACACAAGACTCCTATCGACTCCAAACTTGCACCAGTTTAATAAACACATTTTACATGCCGTTCTAGGTACGGGGGAACGCAATTCTCGCGAAAATAATATCAAAACTTCTAAATTAATACGGAACATATATTGACTCCATTCTGTCATTTTTCTTGCGGGTGGAACGTGTTTACAATGCCGTCCGCCGTCTGCATTAACCCGTCCTTTGCGCAGGAACACTTCCGCTTCTACAATCTACATTCTTGTCATTCTATTCCAGTAATACTATTGCTATTGTTTGTAATACTTTCAACATGTTGTATCAGTATACAAAATTTACTGCTTTGTTTTATAGTTGCCCGTCACTAAATATACCCAAAGAAGTAATTCCACGGCTCACTATTTCCGGTCTTTGGGCAAGCGGAGCGAGCGGAGCGTTTAAGTCTCCCCCCCCCCCCCCCCCCAAAAGCCAACACACTAACAGTGCGCTAAAACGTTATACTGGCAAAACCTAGTTGGGAAATAAATTAACATGAAACCCTACCGGGACTCTTACTAGAGGCCGCATCCACTGCTGCTGCGTTTTCAGCCTATCTACACGTGGGACAATTGAACTACGCGCTTACTGATGCTCTACTGCTATTTACAAAGTTTTTCACAAAAAAACCTTTCTCTTCGCTTTTTCCGGTTCTACGGGATGCCAAATCGACTCATATACGAACAAAACATGATAATGCTCAATTACACCTAGTATTTTACCCCACCCAGCACCCCTATTCGCTCCCGGTCCCGCAAGTTTGTCGACCAAAAGTAATATACCAAAATGCATCGTTCGCACAAATTTTCTCTTTTTTGTGCTCCACTAAGTCCCCTCTTTCTAAGGAACTTCGAAAAAACGCGAAATGCGTGCAGTGCTAAAGCGTACTTTACCCCAAATTCCTGTATTCTTCTAGTTTTTTGGATTGGATATTTATTAAAAAAGTCCACCTGCACCGACAATAATGTGGCACTGACGCAATGTCAAATGTCAAACGCCGAATGTGGTTAGTACGGTGCCGGTGGGCTAGTAAGTGGTTGATGACACTGACACAGTCGTATTGTCAATGAAAAATGAATACAAAGTGTAATATTATCACAGCACCTGGATGAGAAATCCAAAAATTGCGTAAATTTGTATTCGAAGAGAATCTAGGGTACTCTGGAAAATGCGGTATATCAAAATAAAAAAAAGCGGTATATCTACCGTTTAAACGCGAAGTCTAAGTTAGAAAAGTTAGAAGTGTGCTTACTGTATAGGGGACATTAAAGCCCTATATAGAGGGCTTTAGGGGACATAAGTGCCTCCGGCATACGTCAGATTTTCATTCCAACCAAACAAAAGCACGTGCCATTTAACGTTTATCGATATTATTTACAACGTCTTAAACTAGTTTTTGCAATATAATTAGACGTTTTGCAGTGAAAACAGGTTTATTTTCAATTTGTGTGTTTGGCTTACGTGTAAAAACTTGAAAACAACTATAATCATATTTCAGAGGTTAGGTTAAAATGTCAGAAAGCACATGGTTTTGTTTTGTTTGGAATGAAAATCTGACGTTTGTGACGCGCCACTTATGTGGTTCATTATTATTTGTAGCAACCAATTCTTCAGTTTATTGAAAGCAATAAAACAGAGTTTTTAACCATTTCATTCTTTTGGATATGATTATGCATTTCATGTTCCTGCACTGCAACTTTTATAGTACCTGTACTACGAACTAATTATATGAACATTCGCCTGACCACTCTCTATGCTTTTTGCAATCAAATGTATGGACACCAGTACCACGTATTTGAATAAAATAAAACCTAAGGTACAATTATTATGCTTAATTTATTAAAATAGGAATTTTAGAATATTTTCGGTTCGAAACATCATACGTCAAACAAATACAAACACGAACATCACAACAATTTAGCAATTTTCACTAGACATTAGAGCATTAGACAAAATCACTAAAAATGAGCTTACCATGGCGGACACTATACCCTAGTCATTTTATCATATTCCCGGTACCTTTTCAGATAACAGATACTTATCCAGTTTCTTTTAGGATTTGAATTCGATTTCGAATTTTCCAATGCACAAAGCTTTGTGTTCCAATGATTGTACGATCGTCACAGATACACAGACGAGACTATACTTTTTCTGTAAATTTAATATTTAAAGTATTTCTGTAAATATACAGTATAAATTTACGTGAATAATCCTTTTCCAAACCGAAAAAACAATGGCAGCTGAACATTTCCGATTCCGTAGAAATAGGTACCTACTTACTTCTTTCTAGGCCGTTCTAGGCTGTGCATGGACTGGAAACTTCTAAAAACTTGGTTTTATATATTGTCTGTTGAATGTTTTTATTGTTTATCTCTATCTCTTTGTTTCCTGTGCAGTTTTCCGGTATGATACTAACTTGTGAACGTAATTCAGCCAAATATATTACAAAAATTAGCAAAACGTTTATGCCTTTGTAGAAACGTTGCTAACCTCGCACTTGTACGAAAGGTAAATTTCTAAATGGGTTGGTGTCGGTGTCGTGTTAAAGTTAAAGGGTTAAAGCGTAAACACATGGCTGGTCCGTGATGTTCGATAATAATGCATCAGGCATGAGCCGTTTCCTTTAGAAATGCAGACTCGTAGCCGCGATCGAGACGTAAGTTTGTCATAAATATATTTCCTTCCGGAAAACGAAAAGATCGTCGTACCGTTTTTCAGGCGAATAGCCAGGAGCTAAGCACGACGGCTTCTGAGATTCAAATGGCAACTAAGCGAAAACGGCGTGGTAAATCTGCAAAAAGTGATAGTGGTGTGTCTTCTTCCTCAAATTCTGTCGCAAAGTTAAACGTTGAAGGCCCAATAATTGTGAAAAATAACACTAACCCTAAAGAGGAAGACATAAAAGCGGATTTGCTGCCGTTCAAGAAACGGAAACATAACTTACAGTGGCAACCTAACCTATCTCCCCAAACAATTAAAAATTTGGAGGTTTCTCTGGTAAACATGTTCGAAGATAAGAACTTGACCAGCAGATACAATTTGCGACGAAAGAAAGACGATTATGTTAATAAACGTCAGGTAGATTCACAGCCTGATCGGGTAAAAAGTAAAAAACGAAAAGCTGATGTTCCGATTTGTGTTAATAATAATGAAATACCTGGCTTTATTAACAAAGAAAATGAAGAACAAGCGCCGACACCAGGTGTGGAATGCAGTAACTTTAGTGGTCGTGCGGTATCGTTTTCTAATAATATGATTACAATCACAAGACATGTTGACGCTAATTCAAGTGCTACCATTGTTAAACGTGAGTGTGTGACACCGGAAACTAGAGCATCCACAGCTACTTTTAGTGAATGTTCAGGAAGTTATGGTCATGCAGCATACATTGATGATTCAGGTAATGTTGACGATTTTTATCAAGTGGAAGAAAATTGGACGTTAAAGTATATTCCGGAAGAGAACGAACTGGTCTGGATTACGTCTTACAGTAGTATATTTTCTGGTGGTGAAATGTGCCGTTCAGGACTCGCTCCTTCACCAGATAACATTCCAGAAAGCCTCAAGATGCATAATACAAATCCACCTACACATCTAAGGAGTTTATCGAACGAAAATCAAAACAAGAATATAACAACCAAAAATCTTACAGTGAAAATTACTTCTTCGCAGGATAATAGGAGAGTAATAGGTAACGGTAACGCCGATATTATATTCGATTTGAGAACAAAACTGCAGGAATTGCCGCGAGACTTCCCATTTAAACAGCCTCTACCGCCAGCTAAGCGACCCCCGGGAAGACCAAGGAGAGACGGCGCTTCTAGCACCTTATCTTCACTGTATAAGGATTCAGAAAATTCTGATTTACTCGAAGAAAAAGATGATGACTCCCTCTCACTATGCGCCAGGTAAATATTTTTTGTTTACAATCCAATTATGTGATAGTTTATCGATGCACTTTTATAGTACTATTAGTGTATATCTCGGTGTATATTATGTTCGCACGATGTGTTAAATATTTTTGTTGAACCGGGAGTCGAACATTTAACAAAATAATAGTTCATATGATTGACCTGATGGGAACCACCTGATGAAACAACTTTTTTGTTGAAAAGGGAGAATGTAAAAATAAAAAAAAACAACCACAAGAATCGACAAGAATGGACCACAATGTAGCACAAGCACCTACCTACTGTAATAGGGAGGTTCGGAGAAAAATAAGATATCTATTTTTGGCATGAAAATGACAGAAAATTGTTATTGTAATTGATTTACGGTGAAATTTTTTTTCTACAAAATTTTTTTGCAGCGTAATAAGCGAAAGAAATTAGCTTATCACGCCCACATGCTAGTTCGCTTTGTTATTGGTTTGACGTCAGAGATTCGTAAGGCGCTCCTCCCACTTCTCTTGAAGTGCCCGTGAAGCGGTACCTATCTCATGGGACTATTTCGAGCGTGAATTTTTAAAGTAAGGTGTCAGGGAAACATAAAACAAAGACAACATAATCGATATAATGATGCAACAAGGGTATCAAAAGTCCGATTCACATAATTTGCCATATTTATGTAGTAGGTAGGTAAATGTCCCGGTAAATGTGGAAATGGTGTGTGATTTTTGCATCTAACCCCAATTTCATTCAACCTCAAAACAGTAGTGTAAAGGCAGACCGGTATAAGTAAAACAAAGTCAACAATTTATTAACTGTACATTCCTTTTATAATTCAGTATAAGTAGGTATGTAGATTGTAGATATCTGCTTACTTCTGTTTGTAAAATAGCCAGGGGGAAACCACTTAGGAATTATTCACAATAGTCCAGGGAATTATCAAGGAATTACAGGAGATATGAAGCATTATGGGGAAATATGGGGGAATATCAGGAAATATGGGGCAATATTGGGGTATTACAGGGAATTATGTGGAAATATACGAGCCCTAACAACTATATGTTGGAACAAACAGTTTTTTTGCGAATAAAATGCCAGTTTATGGAAATTCTTGTATTTATTTTTTTTTTTAATTGTACATATGAAATTAACAACATATTTTATCATGTATGGACTTATTTTTACGGTTTAATTAGATATTTTATGTTGATTACTATTCAATCAAATGCTTGATAATCGAAAAATGCTGACCACTAAATATTGGAACATGTGGTTTTTAACAAATTAAACTAAAAATTAATAAGGCGTAACGTCGCCCTTAGCTCCAATAACAGCCTGAACTCTATCAGGCATTGTGTCAACTAGGCCTTCACAGAATTCAGGGGTGAAACTATCCCATATTTCTTGCAATTTAGCACGTAGTTCTGGTAAAGTACGCTTGGGATTATTTCTTAAGCGTTGTTTCATTTTGTGCCAAAGTGTCTCTATCGGATTAAGATCCGGGCTGCTAGAGGGATGTGAAAAAACTTTAATGTCATGTTTTCCTATCCAATTTTTGGTAGATTTAGCCGTATGGCATGAGGCTCCGTCCTGTTGGAAGATAAAATCTCCGAATGGATATAACTTTGCTGCACTTGGTAAAAGCGAATGTTCAAGGATATCTTGATATTTAGCTGCGTTTACAATGCCTTCAATAAAGTGTAAAATTCCTAACCCTTTAGCCGACATACAACCCCACACCATGATACCCTGTGGAAACTTTACAGTCCTTTTCAGGCAATCCTTATGGAATGCTTCTGTTTTGTTCCGAATCACACGCTTTCGGTAATCTCCCACACAGACATTAAATTTGCTTTCGTCACTATAGATAACTTTGCCCCAGTCATGTTTGGTCCACGAAAGTTTTGATTTGGCCCAAATGTAACAATTCCTTTTTTGCTTTTCCGTCAACAATGGTTTTTCTTTGGCCTATACTCGGAAGCCTTCCCAAAGGACTTGTACCTTGACGCAGTTCTAGTAATACTGGGACGGGTGGGATGGCTTGCGCGCTTCAATGATATAAAGAGCCGAACCATAGGTTTAACCATATTGGAGGGGTTTATATTTGAGAAGCCAGACTAAATCAAGTCCCTGGAAGGGGGCAGCAGCTCTTTCAGTAATCATAGTGGCAGAGATCGTGAGGGTCGGTATGGCACTGTGATACACAGTACTGCGATGTGGAAGGCAACGGGAAACCACCACATTATTTTATCCCTACTACAGCGTACTTTAATTTATGATGATGGCACCTTCTGGAGTAAAATATTCCGGAGGTAAAATAGTCCCACATTCGGATCTCCGGGCGGGGACTGCTTCGGGGGGAGTCATCAGAAATGATAAGTGTAACATCTCACGAGTCGGAGCGTGGAATGTTAGAAGCATGAAACAAGTAGGGAAGTTAGAGAATTTGAAAATTGAGATGGATAGGTTAGCATTAGACGCAGTAGGTATCAGTGAAGTGCGATGGCCAGAAGCTGGAGACTTCTGGAGCGGAGATTTTAGAGTAATACACACAGGATCTGTAGGAGGAAATTCGGGAGTAGGAATTAGAAGATAGAGGAGGTCGCGGATTTCTGCTACTTAGGAAGTAAAATAACTCAAGACGGTAGGAGCACTAAAGATATAAAACAAAGAATGGCGCAGGGCCGAGTTGCGTTTAACAAAAAGAAACAACTGTTATGCTCGAGAACGGTTAATATAGAGACTAGGAAGAGACTCTTAACGTCGTATGTATGGAGTACGGCATTATACGGGTGCGAAACTTGGACAATAGGAGAAGCGGATAGAAAAAGAGTAGAAGCGTTTGAAATGTGGTGCTACAGGCGCATGATGAAGATACCGTGGATACATAAGGTTAGCAATAGGGAAGTATTAGAAAGAGTTGGAGAAAAGCGAAAGGTATGGAAAACAATAAAGAGTAGGAGAGATAGGATGGTAGGACACCTTCTAAGACACGAAGGAATAGTTCGCGACATACTAGAGTCAGAGATAGGAATAAAAAGAGGTAGGGGTAGGCCTAGATTAGACTACTGCTCTCAAATAGTTAGGGATGTAGGATGTTCTACTTTTAGGGAAATGCGTAGGTTAGCTCAGGATAGAAAAGAATGGAGGTACGCGTCCAACCAGTCTTCGGACTGAGAACCTTATGATGATGATGATGATACTCGGAAGTCAAAAAATACAAAATTTATACCACAAGGAAGTATATACCTATCAAACATACCTTATAAAAACTAAGACCGCTCTTGTGGATATATTTGCGACAGCATTCTCTGGATACATTCATCCCAGTTGCTTTATTCCACCTTGCGGTTACTTCTCGTAGTGTATTTCTTCTTCCAGACTTACATATTCTAACTAAATGCCTTACACTCCTTTGAAAAACAGCTTTTGGACGGCCTGAGCTTTTACCGCGAACATCAGTACTGGCAGTTTCACCGTATTTCTTAATTATGTTAAACACAGTAGTAGTTGCTATAGTCAATTCACTGGAAATTTCACGCATTGTTTTCCCTTTGTGGTACTGATGAATAATAATTTCTCGCACTTTTGGATCAGTAGGTTTTCCACGTACCATTATTATATTTTACTTGTAATAAAACTTACGGTTGTTAATTATTAATACTCAAATGATGCGTGATAGTTCTTGTTAACAATACACTACTTACTCCTATGTTTCATTTCAAAGCATCCTTCGCTTCAGGCTGATAAAACTCAAGAAACGTGAGGAAAAGCAAAACATGTTCCAATATTTAGTTGTCAGCAATTTTCGATTATCAAACAATAATTTGAATAGTAATCATCATGAAATATCTAACTAAACCGTAAAAATAACTCCATACATGATAAAAAATGTTATTAATTTAATATGTACAATTAAAAAAAAATAAATATAAGAATTTCCATGAACTGGCATTTTATTCGCAAAAAAACTGCTTGTTCCAACATATAGTTGTTAGGGCTCGTATAGGAAATGTCGAGGCAATATTGGGCAAATACGAGTTCATATCATTATCCCGCCCATGATTTTTCATCATTCGAGAAACTCAATGTCATGACCGTTACCTACCAGCTTACCACCTTACCTCGAATATATCCATTTCAAGTAATCTTTTAAAATGCAAAATGGCATTTTGTATTTTCTGTTTTAAATATAAATTTGGTAGATTTTACAAAATTTAATGAAAAAATAATAGAAAATGTCTCAAATGGTATAGGAGTGTATTCACGGATGGACTTAAATATATGTAGGTACTTGTAAAAACTTTTATTTTCAGTTTTTCAAAAAAAGCCATTTGCTCATAATTTCTTTTGCTCGTTATATAGCATGTTACAAAAAAGTAGCCACAGATTATTTGGCCGAAAATAATGGGACTTTCCTTATGCCATTTTTCATTTAGGCTTCTTTCTTTGAAGATGCAGGGTGTTAAAATTAAAATTTAAAAAATTATTTTTATTAATAACTCCTGTTTTTTGCGATATTCAGTTGAAATTTTGTACAACATTTTTTCACAATGCACAATGTTTGTGAACGGAGGAAAGGGGGAATGTGTTGTTGATCAACTCGCTGTTGTTTAAATCTCCAAATTTTCTCTGAGGTGACGAACTAAGCTCGAGAAAAATGTCCTTGGATGGATGTGTCTGCATAACGTCTAAGCTTCAGAAAAATGCTCTTGGATGGTACCTTTTATATTAATTAATATTTTGACAACTAGACAATAAAGAGTAGGAGAGATAGGATGGTAGGACACCTTCTAAGACACGAGGGAATAGTTCGTGACATACTAGAGTCAGAGATATGAATAAAAAGAGGTAGGGGTAGGCCTAGATTAGACTACTGCTCTCAAATAGTTAGGGATGTAGGATGTTCTACTTTTAGGGAAATGCGTAGGTTAGCTCAGGATAGAAAAGAATGGAGGTACGCGTCCAACCAGTCTTCGGACTGAGAACCTTATGATGATGATGAACTAGACGCTTACCTGTTTTTCTTTTCAACGCTAATTTGGCTGTTAGACGTTATGCAGGAACATGTCCGAATCGGTACTATTCAAGGGTACTTTTCCGAAGTTTAGATGTTATGCAGGAACATATCCGAGGCATTCTTCTCGAGCTTAGTTCGTCACCTAAGAAAAATTGGGAGATTTAAACAGCGAGTGGATCAACAACACATAAATGAGTTGCAACATCAAAAATTTTACAAGAGTTAAAAAAATTAAAGAAATACACTCTTGGTATAAAAAACAATACCTTTTAACCATAGGCATGCGCAGGAAAAAGTGGGGGTCAATGGGTATTACAACCCCTCTTTCCTCCGTTGGCGCATCGAATTATACAAACATTGTGCCGGTATATGAAAAAATTCCAACTAAAAATCGTAAAAAACAAAGGAGTTATTAATAAAAATAGTATTGTAAATTTTAACTTTAACACCCTGTATCTTGAAAGAGAGAAGCCTAATGAAAAATGGCATAAGGAAAGTCCCATTATTTTCGGCCATATAATCTGTGACTAACGGCTTGACCTACTTTTTTTAGCACCTTGTATAAATACGATTCACATTGAGAAACTTTGATTTTTTGAATATACAAATCTGTACCCCAAGACCAGACAGTATTAAGCACACTTTTATGGCAAAATGACATTTGGATGCTAGCGGTTATAAAATTTTCCGCTCTTCCAATGGTAAACAGTATTACGATCTATCTCTTATCATTATGAAGATAGCCGCGTATAAATCATATCAAGCCCACATTAGTATCAGAACTAAAAGATAGCATTGGATTCTGATACGTTCTGGTTCCAAACTGTTTCAATGTATTCTTGTACTAAAAACCACATTCCTATGGGACATAATATTTTTTGCCTAAAAGTTAAAAAAGTACCAAGTATTAAGTTAACTTAATGTGCTTGAAAAAACAACCAAACTGCCAGCGTGTCAACTTTTACTTGAGGAAGAAAAACTGAGATTCCTCTCCTACTGCCCTTAATAGAAACACCACGACCTATTAGCACGAAAAGTTACAAAGACCTACAAACAGAAATTATTAAAATGGGTTCCAAAGCAATTCCATGCTTTTTACAAAAACCTTGCACACGGAAGAAATATGAGAGGAAATATAGGGAATTACGGAGAATTATGAGGAAATATTAGGGTATTATGGGGCATTACTGGGAAATATTCAGGAATTATGGAGCGTATTGGGGAATTACGGGAACTTATGGACAAATTTTAGGAATTTTGAGGAAATACAGGAAATATTTGGGGAATAATTCCCCAAGGGGAAATAATTGTACAAAATCAGAGGAGGTGGTTTCCCCCTCGTAAAATAGGTACCTACCTATATTCTCTAATACAATACAAACCTACTCATTTATGTAGTTATGTATACCTAAGTGATTGACAAGTTATCAAGTTAACAGTTTTATAACGGATTGGAAATTAAAAAAAAAACGGAAACAAATACAACTCACGCGAATCACAAAACTACGCTACGTAGGTACTAGGTACTTGTTTAACAAAAAGAAACAACTGCTATATTCTGGAACGGTTAATGTAGAAACTCGGAAGAGACTCTTAAAGCCGCGTGTATGGAGTACGAAATTATACCAATGGGTGCGAAACTTGGACAATGGGAGAAGCGGATTGAAAAAGAGTAGAAATGTTTGAAATGTGATGCTACAGACGGGTGTTGAAGATACCGTGGATAGACAAGTTAGCAATAAGGAGGAGTTAGAAAGAGTTGGGGAAAAGAGAAAAGTATGGAAGACAATAAAGAATAGGGGATAGGATGGTAGGATGGTAGGACACCTTCTGAGACACAAAGGAATAGTTCGCGACATACTAGAGTCAGAGATAGGAATAAAGAGGTAGAGGTTGGAGCAGATTAGACTACTGCTCTCAAATAGTTGGGGATGTAGAATGTTCTACTTTTACGAAAATGCGTAGGCTAGCTCAGGGAAAGGATGGAGGTACGCGTCCTACCAGTCTTCAAAAGAGAACTTTATGATGACGTACTATTTAATTATTATTGTAAAATAGTTAATAAAATTTCAGTTTTTAGTTCAGGGAGGGAACGCTACGGCGATTCGGTATTTGGCTCCGTCATGCTCCTAGCATCCTGTTTCAAATAATGCTAACCGTAACACGTTACCAAGTACCAAGGGGTCCCAGAAAACTGTCGATAAATTACATTATGTTCTATTTTATTTAGAGTGGCTGCAATGGGGCAGCCGATAATTTTATAAACTTTTGCAATGATAAACTAATACTCGCGAAAATATCGATAATGCTGAACGATTTTCCTTCTGGCTCCAACGAACCACTTTTTCCGTTTTATTGGTGTGCTGTACGATGTATTAGTCTGGGTACAAAACAGAAAACACCAGTTAGAACCAGTTAAGAATATTTAACAATTTAACTACACATGCATATGCATAATACTTATGGGACTGCTGCGCGCTGAAGCTGGGACTCGTATGTTATACTAAGTTCTGACGTCATGCGGCCTACTCTCGCTGCAAGGTACGATTTCTAGCCTCGCACCAACGGAAAACTTTGCAACGGCTTCACAGGCGAAGGAATTTTTTTAAACAAAAATTAACAACATAACTGCCTTCAGTATAATAAACTCTATCAATTTTAATGAAATTTGAAAATTACCGAGCCTGCCTATTGGTGCCTACCAACCATATACTTAAATGAAATTGTGAGGGGTAAATATCCTGAAAAATTTTTGTACACAGGACTCGGAATTCCAAAGATTTCCAAGGAATTCCAAAGATTTCCTAGGAATTCCAAAGATTTCCTAGGAATTCCAAAGATTTCCAAGGAATTCCAAAGAATCAAGGAATTCCAAAGATTTCCAAGGAATTCCGAGGCTTTCCAAAATAATTTTATGGTATTCCGAACGTCTTCGAGGAAAGTAATTTCCTCCCAATTATCCCAAACAAAAGTGCAATACTGGTATAAACCTTTTTACTTTTATGCTTAAATTTCTTAATAGAGTACTTAAAGAAACAATAAACTAATTTTTCATTATTAAAACAAATATTATTTTATTAAAGAAAACAAAATATATATGTATATAAAAAAGGCAACTCTTTAAACAAAAAATAACAAAATGGTAGCTTGAAAATAAACGTAAATACTAATACAGTGTGCCTCACTTTTTACGACTTATTGCTCTGTTATTAAAATGGAAGTCATGAAAAGTGACATATATTGTGGAACAAATGAATATCATTAAAAAGGAACATAGAACGTATAACCTCTAATATAGGTAACTTTACATAAATGTTACGGTAATTGTGATTCATCCGGCTATTTTGTATAAATATCGGCAATTGTACATACTTAATCACCACGAAATTTGGCGAATATAATAAATTCTTTAATATTTGCAGTATGTAATTAATTGAATTGGCTGGTTTTTATATTTGATACCCACAACTTAATGGTAAATATAATAAAAGCCTTTAAAATATTCGATTTTTTAAATTAACCGGACGATATATAAAATCACCAACCATGGCAAATGTAATAAATTACGTTATATATAACCGACCTGCCCTGTACGGAGTTCACACTTGGAATGTATGACACTTGCGTACAAGGCAAATTTTATGACATTAGCGTCCATAAAGCAAAATAAGGCTCAGCAGGTAAATTAAACAACTCTGATCTAGTGGCACTTGCGTGCAATATAAAATTTGGATTTCTAATTTAAATATTTATTTCGAACACCTATTATGTTAAATATTGAGGTAAGTTAACTTGATTCCCCCGGTGATTTCTTTTGTAAAATGTTTGTTGAATGATCTTTGAGGAGAATCATATTATAAACGCTAACGACTGAGACTTACAACGCCCCGCTCGCTTCGCTCCGGTCTGCTTGACCTTAACCTGGCAGATTTTTATGTTGTACGCAAATGACACTTGTTTCGAGCTGCCCGCTTTTCCTGCTGGACATATTTCCTTATGTACGCAAATGTTACGTTCGCAAGTATTTTGACGCCCACCCTAGTACTACTACAGCTCCATGCCTTAATAATTGGAACAGAAAATAGAAGGAAACAAAATAATTTATTATTATTAGTATTATTGAAATTATTGAAATTGTGAAGTAAACGCAAAACTCAATATAACATACCGGGTGTCCGGTTAAGGTTGGCGACCGGCTATATCTTAGAATTATTCATCCTACAGCTTTCGAGAAAAAATCTTCTGATAATAGTGGCCATGAAAAATTCACCAAAAATATTTTTAGATTTCAATTTTCCCCTTTAGGGAGCACAATTTTAAAAGAAAATAGACTGCATTTTCTTCAAAAATTCGAATGGAAATGTAGGTATCCTTTAGCTTTTCCAAAATCTCCACATAATACCCTGCAAATTAGTTTAATAACTTTTTGATCTAACTTACGAAATAAGGGCTGGGGGGAGGATAGAATTCCCTTACACCAAAAATGCCATATATGCCATATCCCCGGTTTGCTTGAACCAATTTTAACGAATTTGGTCTCGTTGGAAAGGGAATTTATAGCGTAATAGAAATCTGCCTTTACACTGGAATTTCATTTTACGAGGGAGCCGCCAGATGTCGTTATTTCGAAACTTACGAAATTGCCAAATTTCTCAAAAAGTATAAATGGAATGATACCTATATTTTTTATATCAGCAGCTTTTATTTTAGTACTGCTTTTACCACGTATTCGATTATTACTAACTAGAAAATACACAACCAAATCAAGCTCTACTGAAAGTTAAATTTAACCCAAATATATAACAATAACATTGAGTCACTTACACAAGAGTTGAATTCTTTGTGCTGTGTTGCCCTACCCTGGAAATTTTGGAGGCGACGCCCATGAATGTATTTAGGGCTGAATGCTCCATAAAAAATTTCCCGTGTGGCCAATGAACAATTGACTTAATATTGTCTTATAATTTAATGAGATAACAATATAAAATTACGTATTTATTTGCAGCTCCTTCTTTGATGATTTTGATGACAGTGTCTCAACTTTGAATAAAAGAGTTCCCGATAGGGTTTCTAAGGAGCAAACTATGGAACAAGTTCAAGATGTGTCGCATTTATCCATCGAAGAAGACTCGTTGTCCAAGTCAGTTTCATTGCCTGGCTGCTCTTCGTGGTCCCAAGAAGAGGAAGAACCAATTGTGTCAAAGACCAACGACATTCGAAAGTGGGTTGAATCGGCCTGCCGTCAAGATCAAATTACGGATTACAGTTCTACACCTGGGCCAGTCGAACCTCTGAGCTTAAATTCAGATTCTGCCACGCAGATATGGCCGTCAGTTTCCAATAATCCTTCGCCTGAAAGAATGGAATTTGAAGAAGTTTGGGAAAGTGCAAAAGAGTCCGAGAGCACTTCTCCTTTTAAGAGCAATTCGAGAAATAGCGTAGCAGGCAACAATTCTGGTACTTCTAATATTCAAAGAAGGGATCATGAAATTGACGATAAGCGGAAAAAGACAAATTATGCGTCGGCAAAAAAAGATGTTCCTTTAGTACCGAGTTTCTTGAACAATGTGTTGTGCTTCAAGGTTATGAATAGAAATTTCTGCAAGTTTAGAGATGCTTGTCGGTTCAGTCATGTTATAACTCCAGCAATTCGAGAAGATATATCGAATATGAGTTTGGATAAACTGAGGATGGTGTACGATTGGGCTTTAAAGAGCAACTCGGTTCATTTCGGAGCGCTATTCAGTGCAGTCGTGGAGGGATTCGCGAAACTAGAACGGACCGTGGAATTAACTAATCTTGTCGATGACATTCTTCATTTGGAGGTACTCGACAGGACACCGCTGATCAAAGACATTGTGAACGGACTAATGAAAACTGGAATGAATTTTAAGCAGGTCATCAAAGAACTTATATTAGTGCAAGGATGCAGGGATTTGTGTTTCGCCGATATACTTTTGAATCTAATCATCGAGAGGAAGAACCTCTTGGAGTATTTTCCTTTGATTCAGAAAGTTATCAGGTAAGTGTTCGAAGTGTCGGTCGGGTGGATATTTTGATTCCCAGACTTGGAAATGAATTTTGATGTTTCCAAGAGAGGTAAACATAATTATTTCTCTCTGAAACTATCAAAGGGAGATTTTTTCTTGTAAATAAAACAGTGATTCAAATACTTGGCAACATATCTGTGAAAGCCAGTAGCGTTGCATTATTCTGTCTACTCTCGAAGTTTGTTACACTCGTTATAGATCACCCCTCGGATCACCCTCTATTTTAGAAAAGTCTTATACAAATATAGTGATTAAAAGTGAAATAGAAACAACTGCATTTGAAATTTGTATTGAAGAAAGGTATTTTCAATTTTAGAATAAATATTGTCAAAATGGGATCACTACGAAAGTGTAGAGCGGCCAAGTGAGAAAAAATCACTCTTCCCAGATTAAACTGTAAATTCCTAGTCCAAACTGTAAATTTAAGCCAATTTACAGTTTGGACTGGGAATTTTGTTAAATTTTCCCTAAATTTACAGTTTGAACTGAGAATTTTATGAAATTTATAGTTTGAACTGGGAATTTTGTTAAATTGACAGATTGAACTAGGAATTTTGTCAAATTGACAATTAGAACTGTCAATTTTGCTAACTGTCAACTTAAAAAAATTCCCAGTTCAAACTGAAAATTTAAGCAAAATTGACAGAGAAAAATTACTCTTCCCAGATTAAACTGTAAATTGTACGGAAGCGTAGAGCGGCCACATTGAGAAAAAAATCACCCTTCCCGGATTAAACTGTAAATTGGCTTAAATTTCAATCTGTCAATTTAACAAAATTCCCAGTTCAAACTGTAAATTTTATGAAATTCCCAGTTCAAACTGTAAATTTAAGCAAAATTGACAGTTTTAACTGTCAAAATTCCCAGTTCAATCTGTCACTTTAACAAACTTCCCAGTTCAAACTGCAAATTTCATAAAATTCCCAGTTCAAACTGTAAATTTAAGCAAAATTTGACAGTTGTAACTGTCAATTTAATAAAATTCCCAGTCCAAACTGTAAATTTAAGCACAATTGACAGTTCTAACTGTCAGTTTAACAAAATTCCCAGTTCAATCTGTCAATTTAACAAAATTCTCAGTTCAAACAGTAAATTTTTTGAAATTCCCAGTTCAAATTGTAAATTTAAACCAATTTACAGTTTGATCTGGGAAAAGTGATTTTATTTCTCACTGCGGCCGCTCTACGCTTTCGTAAAATTGACTTAAATTTACAGTTTGGACTGGGAATTTTATCAGATTTACGGTTTGAATTGGGATTTTGTTAAATTGTCAGATTAAACTGAAAATTTTGTTAAACTGACAGTTAGAACTGTCAATTTTGCTTGAATTTACAGTTTAAACTGCGAATTTCATAAAATTGACAGTTTGAACTGGGAATTTTGTTAAATTGACAGTTTGAACTGGGAATTTTGTTAAATTTGAAACTGTAAATTGTACGGAAGTGTAGAGCGGCCACAGTGAGAAAAAGATCATTCTTCCTGGATTAAATTGTAAATTAGCTTAAATTTATAGTTTGAACTGGGAATTTTATAAAATTTACAGTTTATACTGGGAATTTTGTGAAATTGACAGATTGAACTGCGAATTTTGTTAAACTGATGGTCAATTTTGCTTAAATTTGCAGTCTGAACTGGGAATTCCATTTTGTTAAGGTGACAGTTAGCAAAATTGTTAACAAGATTCCCAGTCCAATCTGTCAATTTAACACAATTCCCAGTCCAATCTGTCAATTTAACACAATTCCCAGTTCAAACTAAATTTTAGCAAAATTGACAGTTCTAACTTAACCTTAGAGGCGTTCAGGCATAATCCGGCGGATGGTAGCTTCGCACCACCGCCCGCTCGGGTGAGTGCGTGAACCAAATGTCCGAACCTGCGGTTCCTCTCGTACTGGGCAGGATTACTATCGCAACGACCGGTCATCAGTAGGGTAAAACTAACCTGTCTCACGACACTTCTAACTGTCAATTTAACAAAATTATCAGTTCAAACTGTAAATTTGAGCAAAATTGACAGTGAGAGAAAAATTACTCTTCCCAGATTAAACTGTAAATTGTACGGAAGCGTAGAGCGGCCACAGTGAGAAAAAGATCACCCTTCCCGGATTAAACTGTAAATTGGATTAAATTTACAGTTTGAACTGGGAATTTTATAAAATTTACAGTTTAAACTGGGAATTTTGTTAAATTGACAGACTGAACTGGGAATTTTGTTAAACTGACGGTTAGAGCTGTCAATTTTGCTTAAATTTGCAGTCTGAACTGGGAATTCCATAAAATTAACAATTTGAACTGGGAATTCCATAAAATTTACAGTTTGAACTAGGAATTTTATAAAATTTACAGTTTGAACTGGGAATTTTGTTAAATTGACAAATTGAACTGTGAATTTTGTTAAGGTGACAGTTAGCAAAATTGTTAACAAGATTCCCAGTCCAATCTGTCAATTTAACACAATTCCCAGTTCAAACTAAATTTTAGCAAAATTGACAGTTCTAACTTAACCTTAGAGGCATTCAGGCATAATCCCGCGGATGGTAGCTTCTCACCACCACCCGCTCGGGCGAGTGCGTGAACCAAATGTCCGAACCTGCGGTTCCTCTCGTACTGAGCAGGATTACTATCGCAACGACCGGTCATCAGTAGGGTAAAACTAACCTGTCTCACGACAGTTCTAACTGTCAATTTAACAAAATTATCAGTTCAAACTGTAAATTTGAGCAAAATTGACAGTGAGAGAAAAATTACTCTTCCCAGATTAAACTGTAAATTGTACGGAAGCGTAGAGCGGCCACAGTGAGAAAAAAATCACCCTTCCCGGATTAAACTGTAAATTGGCTTAAATTTACAGTTTGAACTGGGAATTTTATAAAATTTGCAGTTTAAACTGGGAATTTTGTTAAATTGACAGACTGAACTGGGAATTTTGTTAAACTGACGGTTAGAGCTGTCAATTTTGCTTAAATTTGCAGTCTGAACTGGGAATTCCATAAAAATAACAATTTGAACTGGGAATTCCATAAAATTTACAGTTTGAACTGGGAATTTTGTTAAATTGACAGTTACAACTGTCAATTTTCCTTAAATTTACAGTTCGAACTAGGAATTTTATAAAATTTACAGTTTGAACTGGGAATTTTGTTAAATTGCCAAATTGAACTGTGAATTTTGTTAAGGTGACAGTTAGCCAAATTGTTAACAAGATTCCCAGTTCAAACTAAATTTTAGCAAAATTGACAGTTCTAACTTAACCTTAGAGGCGTTCAGGCATAATCCCGCGGATGGTAGCTTCGCACCACCACCCGCTCGGGCGAGTGCGTGAACCAAATGTCCGAACCTGCGGTTCCTCTCGTACTGAGCAGGATTACTATCGCAACGACCGGTCATCAGTAGGGTAAAACTAACCTGTCTCACGACAGTTCTAACTGTCAATTTAACAAAATTATCAGTTCAAACTGTAAATTTGAGCAAAATTGACAGTGAGAGAAAAATTACTCTTCCCAGATTAAACTGTAAATTGTACGGAAGCGTAGAGCGGCCACAGTGAGAAAAAGATCACCCTTCCCGGATTAAACTGTAAATTGGATTAAATTTACAGTTTGAACTGGGAATTTTATAAAATTTACAGTTTAAACTGGGAATTTTGTTAAATTGACAGACTGAACTGGGAATTTTGTTAAACTGACGGTTAGAGCTGTCAATTTTGCTTAAATTTACAGTCTGAACTGGGAATTCCATAAAATTAACAGTTTGAACTCGGAATTCCATAAAATTTACAGTTTGAACTGGGAATTTTGTTAAGAGGAGGTTATACCGCTCGATTTTAGGCGAAAAACAGCCTTTCTAATCTAAAAGATTACTACGCCATTCTTGAAGTTAGAAATGTGAAAATTTTCTAGTGCATAGTTCAAAGGTTGGAATTGAATCCTACATGAGACTTTTTCAATTTTCTCACTGTGAAATCAAGAAAAAAATATTTAAAATGCATCAAATTAACGCAATTTGAGTCATATTTACGTTCCATTGCATGTTACTGCTGCAAATTTATGAGAAAAAACTCGATGTAGGCAACATGCTCGAAGTTTTGCGATGCCAGCAAGCTTTTTAAAATTAAAATCGGTTAAGAATTGGTAACACAAAATTGTATTTTGTAAAACCTTGCAAGAAATACATGGGCCTCTTACGGACAAACTTGACAAATCGCTCGCGGTATAACCACCTCTTAAGGTGACAGTTAGCAAAATTGTTAACAATCCATCAATTTAACAAAATTCCCAGTTCAAACTGCAAATTTTAGAAAATTCCCAGTTCAAACTGTAAATTTAAGCAAAATTGACAGTTTTAACTGTCAAAATTCCCAGTTCAATATGTCAATTTAACAAACTTCCCAGTTCAAACTATAAATTTTATAAAATTCCCAGTTCAAACTGTAAATTTTATGGAATTCCTAGTTCAAACTGTAATTTTAAGCAAAATTGACAGTTTAACAAAATTCCCAGTTCAATCTGTCAATTTAACAAAATTCCCAGTTCAAACTGTAAATTTTATAAAATTCCCAGTTATCAAGAGTGATTTTATTTCTCACTGTGGCCGCTCTACGCTTTCGTAGATCAGTCATTATTATTAGCAGACAATTTTATGTCTAATATTTCAATTTTTCTGGTGAATTGCTGGCATATAATGCAAATAAACACAGTATAAAATCGACGTTTCGCCCCCCGTCTGGGGGCTTTATCAAGATTTATTTGTATAAGATATAAAATATAAAATTGTTAATTTATTGAAATTGAAATATCAAATTATAACTGACCCAAAATAAACCAACATTTTTATGTCTAATATTGAAGAAAAAATAATTATTAATTCAGATCTAGGAAAACAACATACATAACTTACTTAACGAACAAATCTAATCTTTCTAAATTATTGTAAATTTAAATTATTTAGGTAGGTAATTTTGATGTTTTAGGTTTCCGAAAATGTCTCGATATTGATGAAGTCACTAATATTTTTTTTTTGTTAGGCCTCGTGCTTGACTATAATTTGAGATTTGTGTGTGTTGAAAGGTACCGAACGCAGGAGATAGATTACGGTTGCATGATAGACATCATCCAGCAGAGTATCGACATAGATTCGCCGCAACTTTACACGAGTATATCCCAAAGTATTATTGACAAAGAACTCGTCAACTTTAAGAATATAGACAAGGACCTCCTTACAAAGTACTTGGGCAGATTATCGGCTCATAAGTTGTACGATCAATATTACCTGTTGCGTAGCAAAACGGGTATTTACCCAAATTTCACCGGTAATACTCCGCCTACGTCGGGAGAAACTAGGCCCAATGTTACTGTGGAATCACCGTTTGTGGGAGAGTTTGATGATGTTGATGACGATAATGAAGAGACTGATTTGAGCCCCGATGAAATGTATGAATTATGCGGAAGTTTGAAAAAGGAGACGATCGATGAATTTGTCTCATTATTGCACAGGTGATGATTTTTATGTAGTGCTTATTAAATATACAATATAACAGCTATTAAGAGTGATTATCGCAATACATCTAGTTAATGGCAAGTCACAGACTGACAAAATATTCAGTGCATTTTGGATGGAATCGTCAATATCGCTGAATATTTTGACGATAGTGGACCTTTAGAATTTTTTTTTTAACAGGTACAAGGGAACGAATAAGGTCAATTCCTTTGCAGTAAATACGGTGGTTACGCTTAACAACATGGATACTACTAAATCATTTTGGCGCATGCTGAAGTCAGTAGGTATGTAGAACTTTCGTTTTAGATCATATTTACAAATAGACATACTTTCGCATGCATCAAATTTCCTACTATCTGTGCTGGACCACACCTGGCTTCTCACAAATACTGCACTTTATTTCATAAATGCCCGACGTCTGCTTGTCATCTAGTTTCGTGTCGAATATTTCATATGACCGTATTAACAAAATTAACAAAAAAGTAAAAGTAAAAAGTTGACATAAAATTATTTTTTCTATCATTCACAATACCAAAAATTCAACACTACGTTTATCAACATAAAATCTACATCTTTTAGTTAATAGATTGATGGCATTAATTAAAAAAATAGGATGGGCTTGCAAATATCGGAAAGCTGCATGTGTTGCCTCTGCTAGCTCGGCTTGATTGTTGTATCTTCGTATGTATAGTTTTTCTTTTAAAAATGCCCAAACAAAAAAGTCTAATATACTCAGATCCGGTGATCTTGCAGGCCACAATATACCGTGTGACAAACTTCCATGTGTACATGGGGAAATAACATGGGCAATTACATTTTTGGGGATTCCTGCTCCCCATGTGTAGTTACAGTGGTGGTAAAGGTAGCAATCGAAAGATTATTTTTTTCTGCGTATGAGGATATCAAAAACTCTACAACTTTCCAATTTATTAAAGCATTAAAAGCAAAAATTACATTAATAATTTTCTAACTAAAACACAGAAATTTATCAGATTATCCATGACAACTTAATTTATTCTAATCACGAACATCTTTGATTTTTATGGATTTTCTGAACTGTCAACATTTAAAAATGAACAAAAATATTTATTCAGTTCAAGAAAAGGTTTTCATTGTGAAAATATTTTACGGCGGCAATAGTTTGCGCGTAGTCCATGCCTTATTTTCTGTAAAATTCAATAACGGTCCTATTCCTTCGGTATAACAACAAATAATTTAGTAAGAAATTTGAAGGCTGGGAATCTTTCATCGAAAGAAGTTAATTTTTACTAATACATAAACATGTTTTTTTATTCAGATAATTCTCATTCACATTATTATTGTCATTACCTATAGTTGACAATTGATTACTGGTGTGGATGTTTCATTGGTGAATGCTGGTCCACAGTTTAGGGTAAATTGTAGGTGTCGTCTAACCTATTAAAAAGTTTTTGGGAAAATGTTAAAGCAGTAAAATGAAATAATAAAAATTAAATTACTTTAATTTTACTACAATTATGAAAAATTTAACAAGCGGCAACATTTGTTTATTTTGCTCTAATGAATTTTGTAATCTGGCAATTTAATACTTATTTATTTCATATCTGGGTAAGGACAAAACTTATTAATATACAATGAAATTAAAGTAACATAAAAAAAAGAAAAATAACTATAACAAATATTCAAATAAACCCCCATTCTGTATCAGACAGTATCCCAGCCTATTATAGAAAGAATTTCTCACATTCGCAAGTTTCCGATCGTTTATTAAGTTGCATTCCGCAAAAATAGCATTCCTTAAAGAATCAATATTTGGGTGACGAGTTTTATAAATCTTATTTTTTAAATGACCCCACAAGAAAGTCACACGGTGCCAAATCGGGAGATCTAGCTGGCCAGTTTATAGCACCACCTCGACCAATCCAGCTCTCTGGAAATATTTCATTTAATAATTCCCTCACTTGTGCTCCAAAATGTGCTGGGCATCCGTCATGCTGAAACCAGACCTCCCGATTCGCATGTGCAACTTCTTCTAATGCAGGGCCAATATGGTTAATTAAAAGATCTAAATAAGCTTCTGAATTTAAATTTCCCTGTATTTCAAATGGTCCTATAATGCGATTATTAAAAATGCCTGCCCAAATATTGATTTTTTGAGGGTATTGCGTTGTAGTGGCTAGATTTATTCTGGGATTTTCCTGGGCCCAATGCCTAACGTTTTGTGAATTTGGCTCTTGATTTAAAGTGAAGGTACACTCATCGGTAAAACAAATTGATGAGAGGAAGCTGCGATCCCGATTTGCCCGTTCTTGCATTTCTTCACAGAAAGTTTGCCTTGATTCTTCTTCAAAAGGAAGTAACTCTTGGTGACATTGGAATTTAAAGGGATGATATTTGTTTTTTTTAATATGTTACGGACAGTTACTCTTGAAACATTACATTCTAGGGCAATAGACCTTAAACTAGATGTTGGACTAGCAGTTATCAGGCCTATTACCATTTCCTCTACCTCAACATTTAGATTTCTTGGAACGACTAAAAAAATAAATGATAAGATTAATTTTAGTTTTGTTTCACTCCACGTTATCACTTGTTAAATTTCTCATAATCCCAGTAAAATTTAAGTTAGCGAACAATAAGGAATTAGCAACTAGGTAATAATAATAAGCGAATCAGAATTATCTAAATAAAAACCAAGTAAATTTAAAGTAAAAATTACCTTCTTTCAATGAAAGATTCCCAGTATCTTCAAATTTCTTAACTAAATTTTTTATTGTTGTTACCGAAGGAATAGGACTGTTATTGAATTTTTCAGAAAATAAGTCACGGACTACCCGCAGACTATTGCCGCAGTAAAATGTTTTCACAATGAAAACCATTTCTTCAACTGAATAAATTTGTTCATTTTGAAACCCAAATTTTAAATTGTCGATAAATAATGTTGACAGTTCAGACGAATTAGAAATTAGAATGAAGGGAGTCTTTGATTAGAATAAATTAAATTGTCATAGGTAATCTGATGAATATCCGTGTTTTAATTTGAAAATTATTAGTGTAATTTTTGCTTTTAATGCTTTAATAAATTGGAAAATTGCAGAGTTTTTAATATCCTCATACGCAGAAAAAAATAATCTTTCGATTGCTACCTTTACCACCACTGTAACTACACATGGGGAGCAGGAATCCCCAAAAATGTAATTGCCCATGTTATTTCCCCATGTACACATGGAAGTTTGTCACACGGTAGGTCCATTCGTACCAAACCATCTACCCGGAAAATGATTTTCTAAATAATTTCTAACTCTTGCAGAATTGTGTGCAGGGGCGCCATCTTGTTGGAAATATACCCTGTTTATGTTTATTAACGGAACATTTTCCATTATCGCCTCTGCGTTAATATTCAATAAATTAATGTATCTCAATCCCGTTAAGTTTCCATCAAAAATTTGGTATGCTAGTTGACCACCCAAAATAAAACACGAAACGTTAAATCCAAAACGTCCTTGCCTCTGATGTTCAAAAGTTTGGTGCTGATTTGTATCAGACCAGTGACGCACATTATACCTGTTAAATAATCCTACGCTGCTTATGTGAATTTCATCTGTCCAAATGACAGACCGCCCAAATTCTGGAATTTCTGGAATTACCACCTTGATCTCCCTGGAAGAGATGATGAATAATTTGAATTTTATATAGCCTATATTTGCCTTTTTTAATATTTTTTGAACTTTTGTTTTGGAGACACCTACTTGTGATTCAATTTCGCGTCAAGAAGTTTTTGGTATCACCTCAACCAACGATAAAACATTTATTTCTTCCTCTTCCCTATTTTCTTTATTATACATTTTGCTTCTAGGTTTATTGAATGACCCATAGTGAATTAAATTTGATTTTAATCTCGAAAACATTTTGCTTGTACATAAATAATATACCCATAGATCTTGCAATTTCTACTGTAAAAAAAAAAACGAATAGAATTGAACCTTACACGTCTCTTACATTAAACAACTTCATCGCTGCAATTGAACTTTCTCTAACTGCATATTTAAAATTTATAGATTAAGTTTTCAAACACACAAATGGTTGTGCCATGGGCTACCCAATTTCTTGTACCATTGCTCAATTAGTTTTAGAAGATTTAAAAACATAAACAACCAAAAGAAAATAAAAATTACATTTCATTACCATATATCACACAATATTAATAACTTATTAGTAAAATACAACTTGCAAATATCATACAAAAATTATAACGACTTAAAATTTTTGTATTCTAATTTAAAAACACCGATTACTAAAATAATGAAAACCCGTACTGTATACATACAAAATTGAATGTGAAGACTGTAAAAAAAACATATATTGGCCAATCCAAAAATCATTTAGAAACCAGACTGAAACAACACAAATACAAGAATAGTAATTAAACAATAAGTAAACACATGAAAAACAACAATCATACTTTTGACTTATTGAAGCACACAACTTTTTTTAATAAAATCCATAATAAAGGCATAATTGAAGAAATATGATTAAAAATCACACCTGTAGACAGACCCTATGGTGAAGTTCCTCTATATAGGGTGATTCAGAAATGGTGAATCAAACGAAAATGGTAGATTCCCCATGCGAAAATAAGACAAAGAGTCTAATATACCCCTGTCCGAAGTTGTACCCCTGAGGAGATATAGCCCCCCAAAGTATCCCCTTAAATTTCGCTAAAAATTAATTTCTCAGAAACTATATGACTTACAAGGTTCCAATTTGGTACACAATTTAAAAACTTTATAAACCATAACTGATGTGAAGTTGAAGTTAATTGAAGTAATGCTAGGTGTTTGTTCGGGGTGGGTCACCCCTAAAATTTCTTAAAACTATTTTATCCATTAATTAATTTGAAAAAGTTTTGTGACATTTCATACAAAATTTCATTTTCAAACTTTTTTACTCCTAGTACTTTTTGCTAAAATGGATAGTTTTTGAGAAAAACGAAAATTACTTAAGTAAGATTTGAATTTTTTTACTTAAAAATCCCGTTAAAAATTAATCGAAGCGTTCACTTAGGCTCATGGACAACAATTTGAGTAATTCCTCTAATTGAAATTTATTAAATACTCTGTAATACTCGTTATGTAAAAATATTAAAATTTATTAAAAATTGCCTCATTATCATAGCCTTCTAGTGAACGTTTCGATTAATTTTTAAGTAAAATAATTCAAATCTTACTTAAGTTATTTTCGTTTTTTTCAAAAACTATTCATTTGAATGAAAAATACTAAGAGTAAAAAAAGTTTGAAAATTAAATTTTGCATGAAATGCCATAAATTTTTTTCAAATTAATTAATGGATTAAATAGTTCAATGAAATTTTAAGGGTGACCCACCCCGAATAAACACCTTGCATTACTTCAATTAACTTCAACTTCACATCAGTTATGGTTTATAAAGTTCCTAAATTGTGTACCAAATTGGAACCTTGTAAGTCATATAGTTTCTGAGAAATTAATTTTTATCGAAATTTAAGGGGATATATCTCCTCAGGGGTACAACTTCGGACATGAGTATATTAGACTCTTTATCTTATTTTCACATGGGGAATCTACTATTTTCGTTTGATTCACCATTTCTGAATCACCCTGTATACTATTTATCGATAACAGCGTTCATACTATGCATTATTACGTGAACGATTGCAGAATTGGTATTTCCTAATTTTATGAAGGATGCACATCTCAAGGCTGTAATAGAACAAATCTCATACAATGTCTTGGACATACTAACAAAGAACGACGAGTGGCAGAATGCTTGTCAAATTCTTTTGAAGTTTATAGGAGATCTGGACACTTTTCTGATGACCCGGGTAAGTTGATCCATTTGGAGTCCCCCGATTCATTCTGTCAATTTGTGTCTTTTTTTTCTAAATTGCTTATTTTAAGGAATTTAAAAAGGTAACTGTTAATCCGAGATCGGTGGCGGCAAAATACTTATACGTTTGCAAAATTTTAGTCAGGGGCGATCACATAAGCGAAGCACTCACTATTTTGTTGCGACCAGGTACGTGTTCCAATTCCTCATTTGCGTCGTTTTATTTACACTTCTCGCAGATTTAAATTTCATGAAGTCGCGCGAACATTGGAAACTGTGCCACCAAACCGAAGATGAAATTTATAGGAATGTTATTTTAAAGGAACTCCTCAATAAGGCGTTGGAAATACCCGATTTGTCGGCGGCTCGTACCGTTATATTCCAGCTCATCGACGAAAAGTATTTTGAAATCGGTAATGGATCGCCGAAAATTTGGTCTCTTTGAAACTTACTTTTCTTCTTTTTTTTTAGATCCCTTCGAATATCTTAATAGGATGTTGATAAAAATGTTAGACAGACTGGAGGTGTTCATAGAAGATTTGAAGAAAATGTTTTCCCGTTACATTCTGCACTCTTGGTATAAACGGCTGAACACGCAAGCCCTGAGGGGGCTGTGCATATGTCTCGTTTCCTGCATAGCAGAGAGGGATGCTATGGAGTTGTATAATAAATGCAGCAAGAGGGGGGTGTATCACTTTTACAAGGTAAGTGTCTTGCCATCACTGAGGCCGGGAATTACCCCTTCGAACTTTGGGAATGTTCTCAGCATACACGTATAAATTAAAATTTTCTTGGCCGACAACAACAGTTGGCAATGCTCACCATTCACGTACTGCTCCAAGAGATATTTCTATTTTGTTGCCGTTATGTTACTTGTAAGTCATTTTCCAATCATTTCCCATGTTCTTCTGCTAGCCAAGCGAGTGAGTTCGCATAGTATAACTATTTTGGATGATATGTGCAATTTCCACAGTTTTCTATTGGGTACTAAAATTACCACGACCTTGATGGTGGCGCTGCAATCAAACTGATCAGCTGATTGTTGTTTGCCAGTCATTGTTCCGAATAGAGTAGCGTTTGTAGTATTAACAAAAATTACCGCCAGCTTGTAACATTTTGGATATCGTGCTAAGTTTCGTAAATTTAATAAATTGTTATAAAGTTAGTTGCACTTGCCAATGACAGAGACATTCTGTGCCTAACCCTCTGTTTATAGGTTAGGGTATCACTCAATAGGTCATTTCTGAATGTCGTCACACAATTGACAGCTGGAGGGCAAACATCTGTTTGTTTCAACTTTCAACTTCACACATAACCTTACAAGTAAACTGTCATTTTCTAAAACTTATTAAGTGATTAATATGCTACTGTTTTGTTGTGTTGTGGATTGCGAAATGAAAGGTGAAAGGGATTTGGTAATTGGTAAGATTTTTTAGAATTCCTGCTGCACTAAATCATTGTGGAGAGTACTTAAACAAAATAAAGGTCATTTATTATTATTATTTATTAAACAAGTTGTCAAATAAAAGACGTGAAAAGTGGGTAAAAGTGTTAAAAGCGGAGTTTTCAGCAAAAACCAATTAGAAAACTGGCGAATATGTTCTACACATTTCATTTCTGGTAATAAAAACTTAATTTTAACCAAATAAAATGTGAATAAATGTGTGCCCTCCAACAGCAAATGGCGGCCTGTCAAAATCAGACATTCTAAAACAGTCTATATGGCAAATAGGTATAGAGGAGTAAATAATGGGTAAAATTGTGTCGTTTTTTTTGATGAGCTTAGAACAAGATCAGACCCAGTGGGTATTGTCAACAACAGCATTATACACATAGAAACTCAAAATACGACATTTTTTAGCGGTCACCACATTTTTTACTTTTAAAAAACTATAAAATTTTTACTTTTTTAAGTCATGCTTTTTTGCATATCTGCTGGCATATCTCAAAAACGAATTGAGCTATCGACGTAATCTTTTTTTTGTTTTAAAGCACACACCTATGCGCTTCTTTAGATGTATAATAATAATGGTATTGTTTTTTAAATAAATGATAAAAACGCCGATGATCCTGGATGTTCAGAAACTATGCAGGTAAATTTTCACTAATCGAGAAACTTTTTTGTTTTGGAAATTTTTATATAACATGATGCGAAGGAAATATAGCCAAAAGACCAAAAAAGTTTTTAGAAAAAAAAATCTCGGGATATTTTCAATAGTTTTTATAATATGATTTTTTTAGTTTGGAGGGTAATATCTAAGTTTGCGCGCACGGTGCAATAATAGTGGGTAATGGTTCGGCACCTTCAATTTTGCTGTGTTTATTGCCTATTTTCAGTATTTTCAGTTATTGATCTGCAATGCTTGAGTATCTCAGATACAAATTATTAAAGCCTGACCAAGTTAAAATGGACTAGTGCCTTTAAAATATTGAAATAGTTTCCATGTCAAGTTTATTTTTGTAAATATTTCATCGTTTTTTTGTGAAACTCGAAGGACTTAAAGGGTAAAGGCTCTGGTCGTTTTGGAAGGCTAAAAAGGGCAATATGTTTCGAAAGAGAAAATCAAGATCTTCTAAGCTTAATGAATAAGGACCTTTTCTAGATATATTTTCACCTATAAATGTTTTCTAAACGTTGCTGAAATACCACCATACCCACGCAATGAGTAGTATTTTTTCCGTGGATTGTGTCCTCATTTAAATCAAAATTATTATCTATACTCGCGTGTGTGTAATTTTTGATTGTATTACCAACAACTTTTACCTGGAGGTACATAAATTTTGTCATTACTAATTCTTTGTGTTTGGCAATGTTGGTTGTTAATAATTGTCTAATATCGTTATAAGTACAGCTAATACCAATTTCAGATAGGAAGTCAAAAATTTGTCTACTTCGTAGTAAATGGTGTACACATAAGTCTAATCCAAATTTAAAAAGTTTTTTTTATATAACTTGACCAACAACGCCATAATAAGATTGCAAGGAATAACAGCTTTTGGATTTATATTTTTTTCTAACGTTATAATTATCATCGTCGATAAGCCAAGATATAAATTGTAGCAACATATTTGGTACTTACTTTGTAAACTCATTTTGATTAATATCATAAGGAGCTGAGGAACAGGAAATATTTTTCGTGGGGAACTGAAATTGTGTGTTTTTTTAAAATTCCAGCTGCTTGATGCAAAATTTCATATTCATTTTGATAAACTTCTTCCTTACAGACATCATTATCAGCAGTTTCAGATACAAAGGAAAAACTGATTCTCCCGCTGATTCTATTTTATCAGAGTTTGATAAAAAAGTCGGAACTTGGGCTAATTTTTTTGTTAATTTTCAATTTATTTAAAAATGCTTGTATGTTATACATATTTCGAAATGTAATGGCCATAACACGACCTATGTGCATCATGCACAAACAAATCGTCATAACCGGTGAACTTTGCAACCATTCTAATATCGCCCCTCTTTTTGGCCGCTTTGATTATTTATACATAAGTACTTTTTCCTGTCCCCTCAATTTATCTTGATAAATTGGCTATTGTAGTACATATTCTTAAAAGTTTCTATAATTTTTTATTGTACGCTATCCGGTTTCCTATTTTTATATTTTGAGTGTATTTTCCAAATAGAAGTCAGCAAACAAAAGTGTAGACTGTAGGTACCTCAGTAGTTTTTTATTCTGAGGTAGGCATTTACAAGTTACAACTTCACTCTCGACCTAACCCAAAAAAATGATCAGTTTGGAACTTTTTTATTTCATATATCAGTGGTATATTTTTATGCAAATTAATGTTTAATTTAAATCAGAATTTTTCAAGTTTTATTTTTGTTTATCTTTTGACTTATGAAACCCCTAAAATAATAAAAAGAAATGGGTAGGTACCTAATACAATCTGCAAACTTCTTTGTATAAATGTTAATTTTTGCTTTTTCTTTGTCCCTTTTTGATTGCAAATAAGGCACATTTCACGTATGATTCCATGTTACTCCTACTTTTTGAAGAACCTGGAATGTCTCGCGGATTGTTTCTGTCTCCGTCCGAGCTATTACTAATTTAGCAAACCATCTCAATATTGGCCTTGCTGGTATGGACCTTTCTGCAGTCTTCATGATATTTTACTTTAATTTTTCCGTTTAAAATATCATTCTTGATTGCTAAAATTTTCTGTCTAAAATCATCTTTTCCCAGTTCCGCAGCTCTAATTATTGTCTCTAAATCCCACTTCCAAGGCTTATGCACAACAAGTTTATCTTTTTCCTCCACAACTTGACCACATAATAGGCACTTCATTTTAATATTTGGCTCATCTATCTTAAATATTTTTAAGCAGTAAAAATTAAAGAACTCGCCACTAACAATACGAACTAATGTGCAAATAAAAGATTATTTCTTTCTTTCATGTTATATCTCGCACGCGTCGATATTGTCATCGGTCGCTCCTTATTATTAGCCGATATAAAAAATCATAACGCCTAAACTACAAAAGTCACAATAACAATTATGCTGCCAAAAACTTTTTTGGTCTTTTGGCGGCATTTCCTTCGCAGCATGTTATATAAAAATTTCCAAAACAAAAAAGTTTCTCGATTAGTGAAAATTTGCCTGTGTAATTTATGAACTTCCTAGGTTATCGACGTTTTGAGGATATTAAAACAAAAGACACCAACCAATACTATGCTTAGAAAGAAGCGCCTAAATGTGTGTTGTAAAACAAAAAAAAGATCATGTCGATAGCTCAATTAGATACTTAGATATTAGAGTGGATATATAAAAAAACAAGGTTTTTAAAAAAGGTACGTAACCACACTTTTTTGGAAAAAAAATTTCGTGACCACGAAAAAAATGTCGTATCTTGTGATTTCTCATAAACAATGAACTAACTAATAAAATGAGATACAGTAGTGGCCATAAATATAGCAACTTTTAAAAAATCAATGTAATATTAAACAACATTATTTTTAAGATTAGAAATGCATTCCAGCATTCACATTGCTTCTATGGTAAGTGTTTCCTGCAATAAAAATTAGAGCTCTGTGAATAACAAATTAATCCCAGCATTTGTTCAAATTTTTGTTGGACAGAAATATAGCAACAACTGTCATAAATAAGTTTAAAGTAATTAAAACGCCAGTTAAGTTGTACTTATCCCGAGTATTTATCGCATTGGCACTATTTCTGGTTAGTAACTAAAAAATGGGTCGGGCTAAAACAGTTTCAATTGAAATTAGGAACCTTATTACACAAAAGTATGAAAACGGTGTCAAACAGGCTGAAATTTCAAGAAGTTTTAATTTAAATAAATCCGTTGTGTCCAGAATTTTGAAGCTATTTATGTTGAACCCATTCCAAATCCAGGAAGACCAAGAAAAACTTCTGAAAGATTTGATCGACACGTGTTAAGAATATCGAAAGAAAACCAATTCCTGTCCTCTTCCAAAATTCTTGGAAAATTGGAGGAAATTGGATCAAAAGATGTTAGTGCTCGTACAATAAGAAGGAGATTAGTCGACGGCGGGTTATTTGGTCGCCGACCAGCGAAGAAACCGCTATTGTCAAAGAAAAATGTGAAGGCCTGTCTCCAGTTCGCAATAGATCATATTAACTGGACCCCAGAAAATTGGAAGAATGTAGTTTTTAGCGATGAATTAAAATTTAATTTGTTTAAAAGTGATGGGCTACTCTATGTTAGACGACCAACGGGCAAGAGATTTGACAAGAAGTGCACATGTCCAACTGTTAAGCACGGTGGTGGTTCAGTTATGGTTTGGGGATGTTTCTCTAAGTTTGGGATGGGCCCAATCTGTCGAATCCATGGTAAAATGGATCGATTCATGTATTAAAATATTTTGCAATACCATCTGGTCCCATACATCGACGAAACAATGCCTTTAAGTTGTGTGTTTCAGCAAGATAATGACCCGAAACACTCGTCGAAACTTGTGCAGGATTGGTTAGCGGAGCAACACTTCGAAATTAAGCGATGGCTACCACAGTCACCCGACTTAAATCCGATAGAAAATTTGTGGGATTACTTGGATGGCAAAATTAGAGGAAATAATTATACTAATTTGGAAAACCTTTATACTGCACTGGAAAATGCTTGGGAAATAATTGATGATGGATACATTACTAAATGAATAGAATCGATGCCCAAGCGATGTGCCCAGGTTATTAAAAATAAAGGTTATTATACAAAATATTAAACGCTTTTGTTATTTTTAATTAATACTTGTCAAAAAAAAATTTTTTTCCGTAGTTGCTATAATTATGTCCAACACAAAAATTAAAAAATATTAAAAATAATACTTGTTTTAATTACACATAAATACGCATTATGTACTAGAAATGTGTATGTATTTTAAGAACAAAAAGTAAATAAAAAGAATATTTTTGCTTAGAAAAAAAAATTAAATTCGAAATTTCAGGAAGTTGCTATATTTATGGCCACTACTGAATGTCCCAGTTTGTTCTAAGATAAAAAAAATTAAATCGAGAAGGAAGCGACTTCTGCCTTGGTTTTTACTCGACTAGTACTGAAGTCCTAATTACACTCTTTACGGCATTTAAATTGCAAAAAACAGCTTTAAGAGATTTGGATTTAAAAAATATTGTGCCCGCATCTGGGTATGCAGGGTTACAACTAATTCAAGGGCCACTATGGGAATATTTGACACCGTAATACATACAAGGTCTGTCAAATGGGATAAAAGTTGCGTAATTATGGGGACATCTCGCGCACATTTACAGATCTAGAAAATATTTCATGGATCACTAGATATAACAAGAAATGTGAAATTTGCCGATTTCTTTAATCTTAAATATCTTTTTTGCTATTAGAGATAGTGATCTGAAATTTGGTACCGTTGCATAAGCAAATATTCTGCATCTAATAGTGGTCATATAATCTTCCCAAGCCTACTAGTTTCTGCAGGGTGATAATAAACTTTTGTTTTTCTTATGGGCGCCATACTGGTTTTTAATCGCATTAAATAGACAGAAAAACTCTGAATACAATGGTACCTAACACATTATAAAAACTTTGAAGAAAAAAATGCATATTAATATATATAATGATATTTTTCATTTTTTCAACTTGGCTTTGGAATTTTGACATTTACACTGCTTTTTGTTATCAGTTGACATCTCTTACGATGAAAATAATTTTTTTGCAAACGAAATTTTTATTAGCATCACATCTATTAATATGCATCTATTAATATGCATTTTTTCTGTCTATTTAATATGAATAAAAACCAATATGGCGCCCATAAGGAAAACAAAAGTTGACTATCACCCTGGAGAAACTAGGAGGCTTAGGAAGATTATATATACTATTTTAGATGCAGAATATTTGCTTATGCAACGGTACCAAATTTCAGATCACTATCCCTAATAGCAAAAAAGATATTTAAGATTAAAGAAATCGGCAAATTTCACATTTCTTGTTATATCTAGTGATCTATGAAATATTTTCGAGATCTGTAAATGTGTGTGAGATGTCCCCATAATTACGCAACTTTTATCCCATTTGACCAACCTTGTATGTATTACGGTTTCAAATATTCCCATAGTGGCCCTTGAATTAGTTGTAACCCTGTATATTATAAGGACAGTCAGAAGAATATTGAGGACTTAAAAACTTTACATTTTTCGAGATAAAACTGGCTTTTACTTGCAACTGTGCGAGCATTATTGATCAAATCTGGTATGGAATTAAAAACATTGCAGTACATATTTTCTTTCCTGGCAAAATTTCTTTTTTCTAACCTTCCTTGTTGAAATTTTTTAGAGTTCTTTAGTTAAAATTTTCTTGATAGAAAATTCACTGGCAGTACAGCCGAGTATTTTAATTTTGAGTTAACAGAATCTGGAGCCCAAACATTAAAATATAACCTACAAATTGGGAACTGTGCAGTAATTCTGTAGCGAACAGGCCTTTATATTTTTACATTTTTAGTAGGTACCTAACGAGTTAACTCGGCAAAACTTTTCATCGAGTGTTCTTTTCTCTAAACGTCCATCATCTTTTGTTTTATTTTTTGACACATGGTATACTTTTCCTGAGACACCCTTTTCTTGTAGGGCGTCGAAACCGAAATAACCTTAAAAACAGACATGGTAAAGGAAGAAATTTATTTGGCCTTAACAGTGTTTTTTCATAAATTGGCTAAAGTTGGAGGTCCAGTGAGAGATCTAAAAATACATGTCGAATGTCCGAATAAAGTGTTTATAGAGCCAAAGGCCCTGCTTAACTCAGACGCGGGGTTCCGTGAAATGAAACTGAGAATAGGAAACGTTCTTCTGAAGGCCTTTGGACTTATAATAGAATCCGACGCGTGTGTCGGTTCAACTACTTATCTGATATTGAGGGCGCATGTGTATATGCCTTTAATCGAAAAGTATCGCTTCAACAATAAGTAATTTTTTTTGTAAGCTTTTTTTGTTTGAGAATTGTTTTTTAGTATGTAAGTGAATGATATTTTAAGGGCTCTTGTCGAAGTCTCATCTGTCTCGCTCGCGCCCATCGATTTCCTTGGGAAATGCTCGAGCGAGACAGTTGAATCTTCGTAAAGCCTCCTTAATGTTGTACTTTAAATACACAGTATCTGTGGAATTTGTGCATGCTTCACCAAGAACTTGTTTGGAAGCTGAAAGGTTATTTACACTGTATAGGTATTTTTCCAATCGCCTTTGTTATTTTAGGTTTTTTTTGGCAGAATGTGATCTTTTTAAGGTGAATTGTATTTTTATTTGTCTCAAAATAATTGGATAGACTAAAGTGTCTATTCGTTTATGTACTTGAAATTTGTAATTAAAAATAGCGGACAATTTTAGATACCATTTGCTGTTCTCGGCAACCATCAACATTGTATATAACTGCGTAATAAATATTTTATTATTTTTTCTTGTATTTAATAATCCAGTTGAGTTTGAGAAATGTTTTTTAAATTTTATTGTGCGTCGGAGTTTGTTGAAATTTGAAACAGCTACATGTTGGGTAGGTATGCAGCTTTTGACCTCAAGTTAATCCAGAATTCACGGTTGCTACTTGGAGCCGTTTTACATATACAATAATTTACTATAAAAATTATTAACTAATTATTTCTTTATAGCTGTTCTTTATAATCTGCAAGAATTATTATGTTACTATGTTACTCGCGTTCATATTCTTCATCTTGTCAGAATTATTTGAATAAATGTCAAATTCAGTGGCATTTCATTCCCGCAAGATCACCTCATTTTGGTGGCCTGTGGGAAGCGGGGATAAAATCCGCTAAACAGCATCTGAAAAAGATTCTCTCTAACAATTCAGACATTTACACCCTAATTACACAAGTGGAAGCTGTCTTAAACTCTCGACCATTAGTACCTTTATCCTCTGACCCTAATGACCTGGAAGTCCTCACTCCCGCACCCTTCCTCATCGGCCAACAATTAAGCGCCATTCCTGAAAGAAATCTAATCAACACTCCTGTACAATATGGCCGATGATATCAGCATGTTCAACAAATGTCTCAACATTTTTGGAAGCGTTGGACTAAGATTAAACGGGATAGTGCGCATTGTAAGTGTAAAAACTCGAAATAGTGTGATAAAAATGTCAGTACTTAAGTTATGTTTATTGCCAGTTGTTTAAATTTTATTGTATTGGCTTCGCCATTTAATTTTGAAAGGCCAGCCTTTCAAGGGCGGCGGTATGTTCTTTATAATCTGCAAGAATTCATATGTTACTATGTTACTCGCATTCATTGTTTTGGTTGTTTTGACGAGAATGTGACAGAAGAAGAAAAAATGTAAAACAAATTGAATAAATTGTCAATAGATCCTCGAAAAGAAGCACGTTTATTTTATTAAGAAAACTCGTCGGTGTACGATTTCCATTAGAAAGAGACACTGAAAACGTCCAATAGCTCTAATAGATTCGGAAAGAATTACAGTTGTGCGTAAAAAATATTTTTGATTGTACAGGCAATTCAAATTTGAGGGCCACCGCTTGAACGTTGCTTATTAGAAAATATAGAGGGCCGGTTGAAATTCGGCACCTGAGGAATTTGATATTTTTTAACATGCGATTGAGAAATCTGCTCTAACGCAGCAATTTTTCTTTCCCGTATCAGGACATCCCCGCACGGATTGGTGAAAGAACGTTTTATTTGGGTCGGAATATTATCAACTTCTTGACGTCAGTGCCAGAAGATCCACCTTTTTGGCATTCAGGGATTATGAAAGCGTGCTCTATAAAACATATATAAATAGAACTAAACAATATTTTTTGATACTGTTTGGTTCTGGTAGCTTTATTGATATTTAGGTATTAAGTCCAAATGTGAGGTTAGGTTGTTTGACTTTCTTTGATTCACTTCATATGTCAAATTTTTATTTCTTTCTCCCTCAACAATTATTCCACAATTTTGGTTCATTTAGTTAGGCCCGGTTTTTCAAAGAATCCAACACCGGCTTAAGTCTGACACCGGCTTCGTTGCTATGATACCGGCTTTCTGATTGGTTGTAGCATAGCAACGAAGCTGGTGTCAGACTTAATCCGGTGTTGGATTCTTTGAACAACCGGGCCTTAGAGTGGTTTAAAATTTGGTGGCCTGATCTTTTTAGCCATTGTCATCGAGAGACCAAAAAATTGTGGAAATGGCAAAAGCTCAGGCCACATAACAACAAAAATTCTTCAAAATTAGCTATAACCTCACTTTTAGCCAAAGTACGCGGTAGATTAACAAAATTTTGAATTTTTTTTTAAATTTTAAATGATTAACTGCATCTTATTACACACAGTAGATGGACCAAGAACTTTATCAAATGCTGTATACCTAGTAACCATGCTGCTGCATAAATAAAGTTCTAAAGCTGTAACATTTTTGTGTTCTGCCAGATCATATTTTTAACTTTCTCTTTATTGGGTATTAAATACTATTCTATTTTGTATTGTGTTCATGTCATTTATAATTTTGCCGAAATTTGTTCAGACAGTTACCAAATATATTATTTTAAAACATGTATATGTACTATCATAATGGTTCTTTTGAAATAAAAACAAACCGCCTAAGTATTTTTTTAATATTTTTTAATAGTTCAGAAATCTTACAAATTTGTACATAAATATTTTTATTGCAATAAATAAATATTGTTTTGTACTTAAGAATTTTTATTCAAAATATCTACAAATTTAACAATAATTCTTTTGCATATAGTACTACCTAAAATGCGGACCTGCGGACCCGGTCCAGAATTTGCGACCAGCATACAAATGCACCCAAGGACATGATCCAATATAGCACATGCAAGGGGAACCGTTGATTTTGTGCGGACATAAAGAAAATCTTTGCGGACCGGCGATTTCACGCATATAATAAGGGATGGTTTAATGTTGCGGACCGGCCGGAAATTTTCGCGTGCCGGTGATTCTCTTACATACAGGGTGATTAAATCCTGCGGACCGGTAGAGGATCTTTACGGACCCGCGATTTCGCGTATACAGGGTGCTTTAATGTTGCGGACCGGCCGGAAATTGTTGCGTGAAACCGCCGGTCCGCAAAGATTTTCTTTGGATCCGCACAAAATCAACAGTTCCCCTGCATGTGCTATATTGGATCATGGCCTTGCGTGCATTTGAAGACCACACTGCAAAAAGGGGGAATGTCAATTTTTCTATTAGTTGCAAAACATTAACTTTAATATTCAAAACAGTATCGTCATCGTTCAACTTAACGCAAACATCTGAATATTTTTTACCTGAATCACTAGACACAGTACTTTCTAAATTTAAAAGAACGAATTTTTGAAATTAAAATTATTTTTTATTTTATTTTTTTCTCATTAAGGTCACAACGTACATTGCAAGAACAGGGAGTCATATAAATAAGTAATATAATAAACTCACTTTGAAGAGAATCACTTTGATAATATTATAAGAGAACATAAACTAGAGGTACTGTACCGTTCAAACAATTCCTCGAGCAAATACCCCGACAGGCAATGAATTATAGAACAAATCCATGTTTTATTGTAAGTACTACGAGATAGCACAGATTGTTACTGCAGCCACTGGTATTGAAACCTTCATAACATCATAACGTATCTTTACGTACATTACTGCAGAGCAAGGTTTGTTTTATAGGTTATATTAAATATGTTGCGTTCAAAATGATTACAGAAAACTGCAGACAACTGGTTTCGTCCTTGTGGGACTCATCAGTGCAGTGCTTTCTACATTCATTTTATACGCAACTAATTTGCTTGTTATGCTAACATACGTTGATCATTTTTTACGAATTGTTTAGATGTAATGAGTGGAACTGATGAGTCCCACAAACACGAAACCAGCGGTCTGCAGTTTTCTGTAATCATTTTGAACACAACCTATTCAATAGAACATAAACATCAGATTCTCAAAATAAAATTCCTTTGCTTTAAGTCCGCTAAATTACTTTAGGTGCTGCAAGACCTTATATTTCTCAAAAGATATAGCCAGTGAAGCTAAAAGCATAAAAGCTATACCTACCTAACTTTCATTGAGTAAAAATTCATTGTTTTACCTTTAAGTAATTTTCCTGATAAGAAGAATTCGTTGGCTTCTCTTATTGGGGGTTGCTGCATTGAAGAAGACTATGGCCCGGTTTTTCAAAGAAACCAATACCGGATTAAGTCTGACACCGGCTTCGTTGCTATGCTACAACCAATCAGAAAGCTGGTATCATAACGAAACCGGTGTCAGACTTAATCCGGTGTTGGTTTCTTTGAAAAACCGGGCCTAAGACTAACTTGAAGTTCACGAATAGGTTTAGTCAGAAATGGATATTTTTAAATACTTGTACTGGAGGTAACTTGACCAGTTCCGAAACATTGCTTGGTCGATATCTATGACGTCAAATGGCGAAGGTTTAACTTTAGCATTTTCAAAAACTGTTACGGTATTTAATCTTCCACCAATTCGACATGGTAAATATGACTCTCCTCCTTCCAGGGATGCTACTGAACCACTTTTTTCACTAAAAGTCACTTTTCTTTTGAATGCTCACTTTTACTCACTTAATTACATATGTGTCACTTTTTTCACTTTTTTTATAATTTAATGTTCACAAAAGTTCATCTATTGGATACTTGTTTTGCAAATATGTAGTTTCATTTCGCTTTTGTTTATATTTATATTGAGTCGGTATTGGCTTAACTTAATCTGTCAACATCAATTTAAAATAGCAGTGGCATTGTAACTACTCTGCGTTTATTTCTTCATTGAAGAAAAGAAAGCTAAGCTAGACTTATCGAATTTCGAAAAAGAAATAGCAAAGCAAAAACAAATCGTGTCAGAAAATAAAACGTCATCTGATAAGTTGTTACAAGAAGGGAACAAGAGGTTAAAGGAAGCATGATTTATACTGCGATTTATCGTGTCAATGAGTTAAATAAGTAACAATGAGGTTTATATAAACTGAGAAAAGGCGGATATTGTTGAAATTAAAATAGCAAAATTTTTAATAGATGGAGCCTTAAAGCGAAGAGAAGAGGAAATAAACGCTCAGAAAGAAATGGCGAAAGTAGAAAAACGTAAATCAAATATTTTAAAACCGAGATAGATTACGTATTTAATAAATATACATTTTTTATGTTTGTGTTTTATAAAAATGTATTTTAATAATTCAGTTTTGTACTAGAAAACCAAAGGAACCAAAATATTTAGTTTATCTTCAGACGTAATTTGACGAGTATTTTGAAAGAAATTTTCTTGCCAGGCAATTTGACGAATAAAACTGACAGCCAGTATGTTAGACAAACAGTGGTGCCTTTTGATGTTTTATCTACTGACGATGTTGATAGTTCCATGTTGGTTTATCGCAAATTGTAGCACCTTGCACCTAGCACGTATTACCTTGGAGAGATTTGTGAATTCATTATGTGTGTAGAGCTTTTAAACGCATGAGATGTATTTTTGTTTTATTACATTAAATCGTTTAACTGGACTACCCTTGTGTTATACTGAATTTTCCTAACAAGTAAGAGCACAAAGGCGAAGCCTGAGCGCTCTTGGTTGCCAGTTTTATGAGTCAAATGCTGTCAGGTAACAAAATTGAGCCTGCAAAACAGGAATTTATCCAGACAAAATAAAAAGTTTGAATCTAATTCGACTGGATAATTTAATGAATATGAGAATACGAATATGGGAGACTCTATTTTTCAACATTATTTACAATGTCATCATGGTAGCAAAAGGTAAATAACATCATTATCGCTGTAAAATAGTTGGGGCTGACTTTTCTCACCGTCATTCTGACAAAAACATCAAGGCTTATGAGATTTTATACATATGAATTAAATTATCATACAGATTTTTAGGTTCTGTACGAATTTAATGTTTCCTAATAAATTTTTGTGAAACCACAGAAATTTGATGTTTAAAAAAATAAGGATTACTACGCACATAGTTTATTTGTTTTCTTCACTTTTCTTCACTTTCTGTATATAAACAAACTCACTTTTATTCACTTTTTTTTCAATTCTGTACACTTTTGAAACTCACTTTTAAGTTCTGAAGCAGTAGCATCCCTGTCCTTCTTGCAATGTATCGCGTTGACGTTCCCCGTTTTTGCAATGTCCATGTATTTTAAAACGTTTATTTTGTGGAGACTATCCCCTTACTTGCATTGTACATAATGAAAATGAATTTTGCATGACTAGAACTACCTATTAGTAACAAAATCTAATTTTCCCCTAAAATGTGGCATTCTCCCTTTTTGCAGTGTGCTCTTCATTTGTATGCTGGTCCGCAAATTCTGGACCGGGTCCACAGGTCCGCATTTTAGTTCATTTATACTTGGCGAGTTTATATTGTGGTTTATTTAACACATTCACTGCCAACCGTTCCGCCGGCGGTCGTACACCTTTCTTCCTCCAGGCGCCAACCGAACGCCGGCGGTCGTAAATTTGTATTTTATTCAATGCTATTTTGTTAACTAACGCTTATCGCAGCAGTTCTGGTGTTTTGTGTAGTGTAGGTTGCTGTATCAAAGTATGCCCGTACGACCGCGCGTATTCGTATGACTATTATATTTCGAGTTACGAGCGGATACCTTAACTATGTGTGTTTTGTGAGTCGTATATGTTTTTATTGAATTAGTAACAATAAATAAAAGTAAAAATGATCTTTCCTTATATAATAAAAACAAAAAAAAATCTGTATGCTAGGTACAAAATTTATATTTCAGTTGTCTTCATGGTGTACGATGTACGAAACAATTAGCACACATAAAGGGGAAATTCGGGCAAGTGCAGAAAGTTGTGACCTTCTTTGCATCTTTGTCGGCAATTCTGCTGCCTGGAAATTCAGATGTTTTATGCAGGAATAAACTTGTTTCCTCTTAATACGCAGTACGACCGCTGGTGTCCGTACGGCTTCAGAGCAAAATTTTTTTCATCCTGAGGCCGTCCGACTTCCGGCGGACGTAAGGTCAAAATTTGCTAAAATTTTACAAAAATGTGAAACACACCATCTTATTTGTAGTAATATACTATTTGGTCATGATATTCAAAAAAAAGTCTTCGGCCCCACTACCTCCCCCAATAGCTAATACAACTGGCAGTGAATGTGTTAAAAAAAAAAACTGGTAGCCCGAGAAATATGCAGTTTACTCAAGACAAAAAATGCAATATAATTTTCTGTAGTTATTTAGCACAAATGAAAGAAACTCACCCTGTATACATTAATCTTTAGTGCTTTTTCTAGAAAATCCTGGTTGGGCTGTTAATAAAACCAATATCTCTGACATGATAAACACAGACGATTCTTTAGAATAAAATAACTGAAAATTTTTTCCTCTTGAAATTGTTTCGTGTGTACGTTCCTGGTGCTTGCTGGGAAAATGGAACTATGGTGTGGAGCTCAGTAGCAATTTGTTGTTAAAAACCCATTAATTTTATAGTTCGCAACTGTAAATAGGTAGAACAAAAACACCTTTAAACTCTACTATCACGAACGCGGTTATTGTAGGTTGATTATAGGATTCTGCAGGCATTTTACAGATGGATTTGTGATATTTATACCAGTTGTGAAATAACAACAACGTGGACACAAATGAGTAAAACGAAAATTCTGTGCTTGCTAAAGGTTCGTTTTCATGTGACATAAAAAGCCGTGACAATTGAAGTCACGACAATGTGACATTTTTGAATGATTGTTTTCATGCAAATACATGTCATGGACTTTATATTGAGTTGTTGTAATGGCATCCAGCGAAGTGATCGTGGCCGCTGCACGCATGTTGAGTTTAGTCATCAGTGAAGAAATTAAATGAAACGAAGGAAAATGGCGTAAGAAGATTTGGATTAGGCGATGGATCCAGCGCAGAAGCAGATTGGGTCTTCGATTCCACTTACGGCCAAAAGAAGTTCTTCCGCTTTGCCCCTTGCAATTCTGTCTTTAAATTTAGGGTGAATTTTATTCCACAAACAAGGCTTTTTCTCATATTCTTCCAAAAAGTGAACGGCATCGAAGCTAATGTTTTGTTCTTCCATTGTTTCCCGCTAACCTCACTTTCACATGTGTCGATTAAACTGCAATGCTGCCGTGACAATGCGGCAATGATGTTTTCACGGGCTAAAGTACGTGACACTACCGTCAACTGTCACGCAAATATCAAACTGGATTTGATCTCGTGACACTAATGCCGCGACTTCAATTCTATGTCATGACAACGTGACTTTGCAGTTTACACATATTAAAATGTCACGACTTTTATGGTCATGACACTAAAGTCGCGACATTAATGTCACATGAAAACGAACCTTAACCTACAACTGTGTCTGTATGACAGGGCTCAGAGTAGCCATGATGAAAAATGAAAATGTACCAATGATCCTGAAATACACTGATAATTAACTCTTTTCTACCGTTTAACTGTACATTAATAAAAGATTGATATTTGATACTCCTCAGTAAAGTAATAAACATTAAATTTAAGCGCTGATATCTGATAACAAGTGAAAAGTGATACAATTAGGCAAGTAGTGACAAAACAGACGTGAAATGTTGGCAATAGCCAAAAGTAGCAAGTCGGGCTGTGACGACAGCGACGAGTAGAGTGTCTAGCCGCAGTAACTTTATTTTTGATCCAACATGGTATTATAGTTATACCATAGCCTAACCAAGTATAGCTCCGAAGCTCCCGAGCGGCTCCTTTGATGTATGCGAGGCCAGTTTTCTTACGCGATGGTGGGGAGACCGCGACGCGCTTTTAACCTTGCAGGTGGCAAAACCAGCAGGAGCCGTATTTAAAAATTTTGCGGGCACCATAGAATTGAATGACATATTTTATTTTTACTTTGGAAATAACGGAAATATAAATAAATAACCGTTAAAGGTATTCTGTTATTCATTGATTATTATTAATAAAAATAAATAATATCTAACAGAACTCAACTCTCAACTCAACACATTTTTTGAATTATGTAATCTAATATTCAAAATTTGTACGATCTACAATTTACTGTTATAAAGTAAGTCCAAGTTCCCTTACTGCACATAGATTGCACTTAATATTAAATTGTCATTTCCACTTAAAACTTAAAACATATATTTCAGAAAACAAATCTCCAGATGGGCACTCATATTTTCTTGACTTTATCTACTGCTCGGCTGCAAAAATATTTAAAATTTCGTCAGAAAAACCTACAGCGGATGGAGCGGCAAGAGCAGATCGCGGCGTACTCGCAGTGCGCTCTCGGTGTGTTCATAAACACGGCCAAATTTAACGAATTTGTTACATTACAGACCCGGTTCGCCAAGTGTATCGCTACCTTTACATTTATAATTTACCTATTTTCCTCTTTGGGAAAATTAAGAAAACTATAGGAACAATAATTATTATAATTATTTAAGCACCCAAGAGCTGCACAACTTTCCCTTCCTTTGCCCATTGTTCAAACACAAAAATATCAGTCACTAAAAGTGCAACATTGATAACTGAAATACAGGGGCAACAACTCAACAACCTATAAACCCGCAAAAATCGCTCTTAATACGCCCCAGAACCGCTCGTTCTATCTCCTGTCGGCTCCAACTACGAAATGAGTTCTCTTCATTCCGGCTTCAGTCCGCCGGACCGTCTCGTTACTCGGTGGGGATGGCCAAGTGGCGGAGCTATAAGAATTTCTTAAGCTATGGTTATACCTTATACTAGGTTTAAGTATTTCGTTAGTCAAAACTTCATCCATTAGCGACCGTAGGTAGGGAGGTATCGCATAGAACTGGTAATTTGGTGTACTTAGCCCGGGTAGGATCGGCTCCCGTAGAGGTTAGGTTTTTACATTATCTTTTTTGCAAAAAATGCGTGTGTCTGGTGCGAGAGGGCAACTAAGGGCTTTGTTTAAAATCGTGTGTCAACTCTGGGATCCGTTTTAAAGAAGTTTCCGTCAGCAAAGTGGGATTATCCACTAACATGGATCCGAAATATTTTACTGCGGCTAGACACTCGTGTGACGACAGCTAGATTGTGTGACGTCAATACGACTGCTCAAGGCCAAATGGCCCGCTAGCGCGCGCTCCGCGATTTGAAACTAAAAATGAGATTATATTCTTATTACTACACAAAATAGTCTCATTTTATAAGGCCACCATAAATTTAACACACATTTTCAAAATATGATAAAAAAAGTGCAAGTTTCAATTTATGCAAGTACCCAATTGTAGCAAACATTACATAATGGCAGCAATTGAAAACAGCAAGCATATTACTACCACATTTTAGAATTGGCACATTAGATATTTGTTATTTCTATTCGACTGATTAAGTACCTACGAACCTACGTTAAAATTCACATTGGAAGTGTCGCGGAAAGACGCTTAAATTATTTTTGCAATATTTAGCATGTTAGACGTATGTATTAACAACCCAGCTACGGAATAGAACATCTAATTTAGAAACTTTACATGGTTTTAACAATTAGTGGCAGCATTACTGCATTACACATAAAAAAATAAAATCACAATAGGTACATATTTTATATAAAAAATAACAGTCTAAATCAACATGCTCGCTGTGGTACCAAATAAGCACTTGCGGATGTTATATCGCCATCTATTGTGCAACCATTGCAGCCATATCTTCAAAACTACTTGCAACATTTACCTGAACCTGTACTTAACAGTATTTGTTCAGTTCGGCAAGGGTAAAAAATAAAACTAGTACACGAACTAGTACGAATCTTCGAATTGCTTTTTCTGCTTAAGATATGACTTTATAAAAAATTACTGTACTATAAAAAGGCATGTAATTTGGCCTGTCAATTATCATTGAACAGATTTAATACTTCACGTCCAGTCTTTCATTAGTTTCATTTCTACTCCAGTGTAATATCGAGATCAAAAAATATGTCACTATACAAGCTTTTACATCGAACTAAATCTAATCAAATTCTGGTATATCGTCAAATGAATACCCAGGCACATTTCTATAAGCGTAATAGGCAATCCGCATATGATAAGCCCCCGGAATAAACATTAAAATACCGAGTATGATCATAGGCCACATCCTATCCGAATATTTAACATCGATAGTACCGCTGACAACCAGGATACCCAGAACCAACAATACAGTCCCTGTCATGCACAGCATCCCTGCCAAAGCCAAAGATTTCCATGGAATCTTCTGCGGCGGAGCCACGAATTGGGCATCTGTAAATCCATTATCGGTAGCAGCCAATTTCGTGTAATCTACATTTTCGTAATTGTTTCCTCTTCTACGAGACATTTTTATGTCGTCCAAATAATCTGTAAGTAAAATAATTAATTTTAATTTTTATAGTTGACAGAAACTTGAAACATAACCTGTAAGAGAATGCAAACTCATTGTCGGTAAGAAAGAGATCTGTTGCGAAAGACGAACTGGGCTATCAAAATTGCCAGGTAGATGGAGGGACTTGATATTTAACTCTGAACTCATTATTTTTTTGCGTTTATTTTAAAGTTTTATAATAATACTTATGTCTGCAATAAACAAGGAATTTAATAGATATGCCGTTTTATTTACCTGTTACTTTTAAGGGACACCACATTCGGTTTAAACGATTATCTACTGTTGAAGAAGCAGCGTAGACTCACTTTTGATTTCAACAATCGCGTATATTTTGATTTTTCGTGATATGTTCCGACGAAACTTGTCTTAAAGGCAATTAAAATCACAGGTACAATGGCATCTGCGGGAAAATCGATTATCTATGTGCATATTTCGCGTGTTTTGGCACACCTTGCGCAAAAGAGGACGCATTAAACCATGCGCCTGGCAGTCGCCTATATTCTGGATCAAGTGTAATATGGGCTGCTGCAGTACAAGGGGAGCGCTCGGGGGTTGCAGACCTCTCCGCACCCTGCGAGCCGATCAATGTGCGTTTCCACATTTCACAAAAAGCTTTTAAAAGATAAACACCCGTAGTTTTTCCAACAAAATTAGTTGCAAGCAGAAGAGTGCCTCCGAAGCCATACGCAGTTTCTGGAAGCGCCCAGTTTTCCATTTTCTCGTCGAACACGAGGTAATTTTCAATTTCTTTGTTGGATATGAATGCCCATACTATTTAATGAAGTTTTCATTGTTCAACCACTTTTGTGCTCCCGGCATTTTTATTTGGAGGGTTAAATGCCCCATTGCTTGCATCGTACTGCAGTACACCGGGAAAAGCCGGCCAGGAGGTTAAACTACCGGGCTTGGTGCCAATACACCAATAGCGTTGTGAAAAAATTTGTTTTTTAGTATGAATTCTTAATAAGTTAACCCCACACGCCAAAAGACAGTGACACAGTAATTAAACTCAACACGTGTTTCGCTGACAACATCAGCATCATCATTAGTTGAAGATTAATCTAAATCTAAGCTTACATGTACTACATTGTAATCATTGTATCATTTGTGAGATGAAAGCAATATCTGGGAGTAAACGTTCTAGCATTAAAGGACCTAAATATTATACAGGACATTTGAAATTACATGACAAATAACTTAAAAACCCAATAAATTTGTTATTCAAATTAGAACAGTCCATAGTTTTTGAAATAGTCGTTCTGAGATGTTTCATTACAATTTCGAATGCGATTGACAATATCATTAATAAGTAGCATGTGCCTAGGTATAAAAAGTGTCGGGCCCAATACCAATTCCTGCGGTACGCCGTATTTCACATTACCTACTGAATTCTTGCACACTGTGTTCGGTATAAGAGATAAATTTGGAACCGTTTGAGAACTATTCCATAAAATTCTTATAGAAGTTCCTGACTCTATAAACAGACTCAAAAAGTACCCTTTCATGCAATTTCTAGATCAATCGACCTAAACTGCGTAGGTACTTAGACAGTTATTAGGTATATGAAGAACTTAATGTGAAGAATAGATGTTTAAATATTGCATGTTTCGAATGTGCATGGAAAATCGCAGATCATTTGTGGAACTCATCAGTACGGTGCTTTACCTACACACTCAAATCATGCAATATAATTTGCGGCATAATAAGAAGCCTGGGTCAGATATCAACACTAATTATGTGGAGCAATGAGTGGTACTGGACCGTTCGAACAACTAATCCTCTGAATTCAGCAGTTGTTGGAAAAGTCCAGTATTACTCACTTTATTGTACGGAAAAGTCTGTAGTCGTGGTGAAAAATTGCTACTCTAGACGTCTGCTCATCTTAAAAAGAGTTTTATCCGCCCCCGAAAAAGTCGTTAAACATTATCGATCACACTCGTTGTGTGCTTACCAGTTTCCCATCAATTTCTGAGAATCTTTCTTGTGATGTATATATACATACTCCTAGACTGAAGTTCTTATTAGTGTTGTTTGATCAAGCTTCTCATTTTCTTAAACAGCGGACAAGCCAACCAATATTCCTTATCATACCAACTTTTATTTCCATTCTTTCAGTGTTGTACTACATTTTTATTATAAGTTATTGTCCCATAAATATTTGAGTTACGTCACTGGAAATGTTTGACAGTTGAGGCAGCCATTTTTGTTACGTCACTTGACAGTCTTATTCTGAATGAACTCTATTTGCCGACTAGATTAGGCAACCATACAGACTCCATCAAAATCTGTTCTCTTCAATATGGGGCATGCGACGCCCCTCATAGCGACTTGTTCTCAATTTATTAGCTGTCAAAATATTTAAAACCTAACGTGATCATTTCAGAAATGGAAGTATTGCCCGAAGGAAAAAATTTTAGATTGGTTGACGAAAACGAACTTCCAGAAATTATAGACTTCCTCGGCAAATACTTGCCGGAATCAATCAAGGTAAGTTTCAGCATACAATTTCCTGTATATACAAGGAAATGCTTGACTTATTTTATCACACCACGAGTAATTTCTGAACTTGAAATTTCACAAGGTTACGTTCGCAATTTCTACTTCAATCTCTACATGAACAGGGAAATATTTCTGATAAAATGCAGCAAAAATTCAGCTTTTTATATATGCAAATGCAAGTAAATTACCCTCTACATGCAAACTGCAAGAAAGCACGAAATTACTTGAAATTTAACCTATATGTTCGAGCAACTATTCATTTCGTTTTTCAGCACATTCATGCTAAAGATTTAATCTATTGCCAATACCTAATATATTATATTAAGTTTAATAGGTAAAAATGAGGGTAAAAATGTTAATAATTATTTAGACATGCTTTGTGGATGTGCCATTAAATATTGGTTAGATATTTTTAAAAAATCATTTTTGGTGGATGCGCCAGTGTCGGGTAGAATAATCCCAAAAGCATTGCAACATCACTGCTGCAGTTCAGCATTCAGAGTATCACGTAAAATCTGGCAGGTCATTAGAGTTACAATGTCTACATTTTATTGGTCACACATTTCGTGACTTGTGTTTCAGATTCCTCGTTTCTTCCTTTTGGGACTTTGTTTTTATCTATACCTGTCCCAATTTTTCCATTTTGACAAACATAAGTGGCTATAATATTCAACAATATTCCATTTAGTTTATCGATAGCATTTGTACTCCAGGTTCATAGATTTACAAGTGGTCGCGTGTCAGTAGCAATAGGTTTCAGTTTGTTTAAGATTATCAATATCATTTATGTGTTTTATACTTGCTTTAACACTATGATCATTTGTAACGAGGTTATACTCGTATGTCCAGTTCCGACTCAGGAAGTCAATGCCGAGGGCTGAGCACAAACTGAATTTGCAAAGAAAATTTATCTGTTAATCCAGATTTGTTGTACTACGAGACGTTTCAGACTGCTACCCCACCTATATATTGCTATCTTCTCTTCTTCTATACCGGCAATTAGGTCAAGAACAAATCTTCAGATGAGGAACTACTCATCTTGTTTACTTGTTTGGCGACTATTTCCCTTCACTTCGCCGTAGTGTACGGACTCTACTAAAACGACGCTTCGCTTCGCCGTGTTCAGCTTCGCTTCTCTTCGCCTCAGTGTGCGGGCACTATTAATCAACTACAGTTCGGATTTTTTAGTTCTCCTTTAAACAACTTAATTTTTCAATTGAACTGCAAAAGAGCAGTAAAATGTATATTAGTACGTATGTAATTTGGTGTTCGCGTGCTTCTTTCCGTCGAAAGTTTTGTTAACTAGCATTTGAAATAAATTTTATGTTGTTGGGAATACATACATATTCAAAAGCTTTGGCGTTCACAGCAGGTCACTGCGACACTTTAACACCGTGGAAATGACAAATTTAGCGCCAAAAAGAAATAATAGATTGTTTGGAATGTATAGCTTTACCATTTCATCAGTTCGTACACGTCGAATTATATTTTTAAAGCTGCACAATTTGCATCAATATATCAAAATTAATGGACGTGTCCGAATTTGCTCTTTAGCTACATTGTTTTTCCATGTTTCACATCACATTTTTACCCGTGTACAATTTGACTGCGAAACGAGAAATTATATAAAACAATAGGTGGCAGAGGATCGTCGAATGACTTGGTAACCCTGTTCACAAAGCCCAGCATTCTACGAGACTTGACTACAATTCAATTTAGCAAGGTTGGAACGCAAGTTACTGTTCAAGATAACCTCCACATCTCTTGCCTCGGAACCCTTATCAGAAAGTTAATTGAATAATAAGTCTAGCCGATTAAACATAGTAACATTACATTTAATGATATTTAAAGGTAATTTAGTAATTTCGACATAAAGTAGAAAGAGAACGAACAGTTTGTAGAAAAACTAAAACCATTTTGGCGGATGCGCCGGACCATAGACAATCCTATTTATTCATAGCCCCATTTTCGGTGCTGACTGTAATATGTTCTGTTGTTTCCAGTTTCATCAAACAATCAAGACTTATCTGAACGACCGTGTTTGGGACTTCTATTTCTACGTAACAAAAAGTTGGCCGGAAGAACCTGTCATTCTTCATTTTCCCGGAATGACGAAAACGGTAAATTAACATCCCTTTTTACTCTAGAATTCAGCGTGTGGGAATACCGAAATAAATTGGGCCCCAAAGTGGAAAAGAATTATGCATTTAATATTTAAAGATAGAGTTTATTTTCGCATGGCTTTTCATGTAATTCTTTTATTAAAAGTTTGCGAACTTGCTCTTATGAATTATTTTTTTACAATTTCATATGGGGGGTAATCTGCTTCAATTAATATGTTAAACCCCCAGTCACTCTCGGAAGCTGTTGAATTGTTATTTTATATAGCTTCTTGTCTTCGAGTTCATGTTTTTTGTGGCAGCCGTATTGAATTTTTACATATCTAGAAAGGCTTATTTTTTCTGATTAAATTGATATACCTACCATATGATATGTTTTAACGTTTCGATTCGAGAATAAGGTTTTTCCCAAAATTTAGACGATAACGATTTTAGCTTGAAGCGTGCCTTCAGAAAATTAAACAGAAACGCGTCCTTACCCCAGCTACGTCATCAGCTTAAAAGCGTTTGAGATTGGTCGTCTGAACTCTGAACTATTTGTTACACCGTCACAGCTGGCCGATATGGAGTGGGGGCACCGCGGTAACAAGATGCCCGACTTCTCAGGCATGGAAGGCGTCGATGAGGAGAAGGAAACACACTTCTATCTGTGATGGACTCGGCGAAAAGTCTTAGTCTTCGATCTTGAGTCTTCTTCCACCCATTTAAACTGCACCTATTTAAACTGACGTATCACTGGAGTGCACGGTAAACACAAAAATAAATTGTGCTGCTGGAAAACCGAAGCGTGTGTAACGGTTTAAGAATGAAACAGTTAAAAAAAGACACTTTAATTATTTTAAAATTATCACGGATAGTTTTTATGTTCCTAAAAATATAGAAAATCAAGAAAAACTAACGCAGTGTCTGCTCCAAATTGTTTGTATTTTATCTGATAAGTCAATTGGTGTCGTGTATACACGAAATAAAGCCCACCATATCGGAAAGAACAAGGTCTTCTAGGCTAGACGAAATATTTTTTGGGAATCTCGGGCTGTTTGATATCCACTTGACCTAGTTGGCTAAAAGCCAGGCAGGGCCATAACAGTGACTGCGGACATTTCCTCTAAATGTTTTTGTTCATATACGTATTTTTATTTCCTTTGTTTATTAGTTGTAGTAAACAAACATTTTAGTATCTTGTGGATGATATTTCACTTTTACGATTCCTTCTGTTCATACACTTTCAATTTTTGTCCCTTGCAGCCGAACGGAAAGATATACGAGAGCTTCAGCGTGTTCTGTCCTTGTGATAAGTTGGAGTGTCTGGAATCATTAGAGACTGAGGATGTGTTGATAGACTGGACGCAACCTATTTACTTAATTTACACGCACGCTCTTATCATGGAAAAAATAGAAAATTTTCCTTCGGTCAAAGAAACAACAGAGAAACTTATTGGCGACATTTACATTTGTTCTGAGCCGCTTCCAGAAACTGAGTGCACTGAGATGTAAGTATAAACCTGCAAAAGAATAACGCTTCTTTACAAACAGTTTTTGAAAAATGTTGTGTAAATTATGTTACGAGTGATACTGGACAAATCTACAAATAGTTGAATTATTGTATTATGTAGATAGCATTAGAAAGTTTAAAAAATCGGTATGGAGAACCATACATGACATCCATGTTCATTGTATATAACAAAAGAACACTTACAACAATTATCTGTTTATTATCGGCAATTTTACGAAAGATTGGTTTAGTAATCACGAGTATCTATCAAATTGACACTATTGTAGGTTACTGCCAACTGTCTACAATAATTATAAACCGTAGAGTATAAAACTATATCGGCATAATCTAAAAGAAGAAACATTTTTGCAAAATTTCTTAAAATACGAAAATGTTAAAATATTTCAGCTCGCTGACGGATATTACACGGTTCGTCATGACTAGATTTGTGTGCACCCTGGGGGTGCAACACAGAAATCTCTATCACAGCATTTTTCGTCCAATATAATATGCTATTGGTAGTGGTTATATGTATATGTCCGTCTAGTCGGATACAAATATAAGTATCCGTCTAGTCATCGTTTATCGTTCATTTTTGGCCTCTTTAATACACTGCTAAATTGACTTCTTGTGGCTCAGTGGGAAAATGCGCTAGCTTGTTGATTCAATTCCCGACTGATCCATTTCGTTTTTTTTCTCTTAAAGTTTATTGCAATTCGAAGAATTTTGCTTCCGACGGGTTCTGTCTTGTCTCCATCATGAAAGGGATTTGTTTAAAGACAATCCGCGATTACTAATGCAAAATCCATATTAGTTTTGGACAGTTAAATATTCTCGCCCGACTAGACGGACAATTAGCCACTGCGTATACTATTATAAGAATATGTCAGTTCGACGCGATTCTAAGCCACAAAAAATTTAACAATTTTGAACGAATTTCATACCACTATTTAAGTCTGTAATCTGAAATACGAAACTCGTTATTAGGTTGTCACGTTTTACTTATTATTTTTGAGTAATGAAAAGGCCATTTTCCACTCCGCGTAGGAGGCATATCAGATGAAATAAAATTAATTAAGGTATGTCTTACAAACTCATATTGTGTTGGCGCCTACATGCTCCTCAGAACTAGCTTGTAAGGTTTCTTGCGAGTATTACAGAATTAATCTTTTCAAATTTTATGTGAGGTTTCTGCAAAATTACCTAAAGGCAATTAATTATTGATTGTATACATAAATGCAATTTGTCTGGGTACTGAAGACATACGTATAATTTGTAAGCACTTCGAGGTCAGAATGAATAAGATTAAATTGTCGGTCATTTGGTAATATATGAATAATGCCTTTTATACCTACATTGCCATACTTGCCATCGTAGGTCACATTTTAGATGATACAATTTTGCAGCGACAATCTGAATGTTGTCAAAATGTCTTTAGTACATGCTTTGTTTACTTTTAGGGAATTCGCAGACGATGCGGAGATGTTGCAGCTAACTCCCGAGCACGCCCGTACAATTCACGACCTCTACCCTGCCAAGCAGATGGAGTCGATTGAAATATTCGAGAAATTAATAGAGAAACTTCCTTCGTATGGTATATTCACGGCGACAGGCGAGCTGGCCGCCTGGATGGTCCAATCGTACTACGGCGCCATGTTTTCCATGCAGACAAAACCGGACTTCCGACGAAAAGGCTACGGCATCTACCTTGCCAAGTACCTGACGAAAGTAGTGTCAGAGAGAGGGTATCTGCCCTTCGTTGTTATCCGTCCTGAAAACGACGCTTCCAAGAGTCTCTATACAAAACTGGGATTCAAGAAACATTTTGAAACTGTTAGGGCCATCTTACTACCGCGCGAGATGGGCACTGACGGCGAGGGCGGGGGGACGGATGAGCCGTAGGTTCGCGCGTTTTCTGGCTGGCTACGCACACTCATTACGCTGGCTGCTTATCACAGTTTTTCCGTCGTTTCGTTCTGCGCAGTTTTCAAAAGATGAGGCTTCGGCGGCGCGATTATGACAAAGACAAAATTAAAAGAGTTCTCGAAAGATTTAAGCTCACAATTTCGTCTACATAACAGCAAAGAATTACTTTTCAAACTTCTTTGGGCTCGGAAAGGTAGAGACAACAAAGGCGAAAGACAGATTAGTAGAAATAGAGGCGATTTGGGGCTCACTGAGACACGGCGAAGCGAAGCGGAGGCAAGAGAATTTCTTCCGCCAGAGAAAAGTACATGCTATAAAATGGGACACGGGACACTGATGGGACGCGTGGAGAAGCTAAGCGAAGCGAAGGGCCGTCGCCAGAGAACTCTTCAGAACAATCAGGCGAAGTTGCCTCGCACCGATTCTCTTCGCGCCGCGCCAGTGTGCGGTAGATATAAGAAGCGAAGAGCCAAGTTAGTATTGATGTGTCGGGGTCTCGTGGCCACATTTCGGACGCTTTCGGATGAAGCCCGCAGGATTATATTTTACGTGAATATAGTTACTCGTGTCTAATATACGAGAATCTGCCACTTTAAATAATTGTTTTAATAGCAAAGAGATCTTCATCCGATGGGAAGTTACTCATTTTGTTTACTATTCAAGGATCTCCCCATGCTTACATTCCCGAAAGCGAAATAAAACCAGGGTAAATCAGTATTGCTATTGTGTAATCGGTTGAAGCGCATGTGTACAAGCTATCGTGATTATTTCCCTTCGCTTCACCCTAGTGTGCGAACGACGCTGAAGCGACGCTTCTCTTCGTTTCTCTTCGCCTCAATGTGCGGGTACCTCAAATCACTTCATACATACGCTGAATTTTGCGAATTTCATATTTGGAATTCGGCGTATATCAATTGAATGCAGGTTTTACCATAAAGGAGTGAGCGTGTTCCAAATCGCCTTCGTGTCTTCTTGTAACATTTTAGTGAACACAGTTTCACGGTTAGTTCAAAATGTCTAAAGAGGGGGTTGCCAGAAATTACGATTTTCGCTTTTAGGGTCATAATTTGACCTTCAATTGACAGTTTGATTATTTGTGGTTATGTAAACGACGTTGTGTGAATATGCGAGTTCCGTGGCCAAAAGGAAAAGTAGTGAGTCATAAAAAAGTGATTTTTGTTTCAAAAAAAATTGTGTTTAAGGTTAAATAGAATTGACACATTCATACGAAAATATGCTCAAAATCCGCAGCGAAGATTATTTAGAACGTACTGCCAGATACATACATATAAACTGGGTTTGTGTCAACAGAGGCGTTGGTTTAGAACTCTCATATTACAACTACTTATTATTTATATTTTGGTTTGGTTATATTTGGAAGGCAGAACAAATAATCAACGAATACCCGTATAGAATAGATAAATAAAATTATTATCTATCAAACTGTGGGGGCGAATACATGGAATCTCTTTTAATTTTGTCCGGAGACTTGAGATGATTTCGACTGATTAAGAATTACGTAGGCAGTAGATTATTTAGAAACTCGTTAGAACAAAGATGCAAAAAAACAACACGTATTGTGCTTTATACCAGCCATATCCAAAATATTCTTCTAGGAATGGTGTACTATTTAGAAAATGAATTCTAATCCGATTGTTGGAAGCTGGCTGCCCACATCCGTCTTGTCCATTTTTTAATAAAACAAATTCGTCAAAAAATATGGGCAGGACTAATTGTTCAGCCATTGTGATATTTAACTGTAGTTATTAATACGGCAACTGCGTATTCAAGACAGCGCATTTTAATTTTTTGGTTTTGCTCTAAACCAAAGAAATCCACTTACCTTACTTGGGTCACTCACAAGGATCGCCTTCAGCTGACAAAACAAACGAAAATGGACGAACTGGCTTTGATCAGGGCAGGCTGATAAAAGCGGTACCGATACTGATGTTTGTGATGAAAAAAGATGAACGACATTTCCCCGCTTTCTTTATTCTTATAATTTCTTCTGGTAAAATCGCGACTGATAACAAGGGCTTTCACAAATGTTGGCCACTTTGACTGTACTAGCAAAACAAATATTTTTCCCGGTTAGAAATTCTTGATTGTTATGCAGAAAGAACTTCGGACTTGCGCCCCTTTATGCGAAGAAAGCGACGAAATTTTTATATTTAGTCTTCGAGTTTTAAAGAATACCTAGGTATTTATTTATATTTCTTTGCCTAGGTATATATAGAACCATCTGAATTAGAAATGACCAAAAGTGTACTCAATGTTTTGAAATCGATTAATGCGAAATGATTTATAAAAATTTAATTTCTGGAATAATAAAAAACAAGCACATATCCTGTTCTTTTATTTATACTTTGTTATATACATCTTTTTGTCAGCGTTGCAAATTCGCCTCTTCAGCTAAGCGATGCACCACCTGGCGGCCGCAATTTCAACTGCGAATCTGACGTCACGAGGTAGTTCATCAGGATAATAATTATGTTGACTCCTAGACTTTGTGTAGTACTTTTAATACCGAAAATTCACAAACAATATTGTACCATTTATGTGATGCTAAAAAGGCTGTTCTCTTTGGAAAAACGTCAATAGTCATGTGTATGACGTCAAAAGAGGGGCATAGTGACGTCAGTATATGAGGAATTATGTACATACGTTTTACAAGATGGAGAGAAAATACGTTTTAGTACACAATGCATACCAACACAAGATATAAATAAACAGAAAGATCATACTGCTGATTCTGAGTTTTCTTGCTTTGGCTTATTTACTCAACGGCAGTCATTTCTAACACCAAACTGTCGTGATTCAACTGGTCTTTTTGAATTATATGAAGTGAGACGACGCTAATTTCTCTTCAGCTGATTGAAGAATATAGGTACATACGTTGTAAAATAAGAATTTATTAAAGACAGAGGTTTGGGACTCTCATGTTCCAACTACTTATGATTTATATTTTGCTTTTGTTATACCTAGTTGGAAGGCAAAATAACTCATCAACTTGCCGCATCGCAGGGTAGTACCATTGTTTAAAGAATGATAGTACTACAATCAGTAAGGGTAGCAAGCATCCAAAGGTCATTTTCATAATTGAAAATTGTTTTATGCCGATGCCTCCACAAAGCAATGAACGTATTTCAACAAATTTTGTTTTGAAAATGAAACTGAACGCGTTTGAGATATAGATATGTAATTAATTTTCACGTCTGCTGTTAGTTTCCGAATTTATTGGGCAAAATATAAAAATAAAAATTTTTCTTATGATTTTACAGGTTTCTTTTATCCCTAAGCGAGATTTGCCATCTCCTTGCATTTTAGAGAAACAAATAAGTCAAAAACAGTTTTCTGTATTCGCCATTTCCTTAATTTCATATCTTCACTAGATGGCATACGATTACTTTATAAATTATGTAAATGCTGCACGTGTATGCAGGGAATTATGCAAATACAGAGAAAATTAAAGTCAAATGTCACGGTCGAATGATTGGCAGATTTCCTTGTGTTTAGTGCACATGAGAAATTAAAACTGGACTTCTTTAAAGATAAACAGCATTCTACACCAGCCGTGGTTTGTGTCTGTGCTAATTGAGAAATATTCCGTGAGCTATGGTGGGGTCGCTAGTTTAATGTTTATTTACGTTTTCCTTTATGTTTTCCAGAGAAAAATTGATAGCACGTGTAGCCAAGTTTCAAGGTCATTTGCCTGACGTTTCGCGATTCTGACGTCAAATAAATATTTGAGTGTTTGTTGACGAGAATGTTATTACAATAATGGCCGATGAAAGTTTACACTGGCGATTGTTGGTTTCCTTTTAAAAGATTAAAAAAAACGCTGTGTTACTGTGACGTTTTATTCCTGCCTGATAAGTTTATGTGTTGATCAGTGAATATCCCCGTGCACGAGTTTAAATGTATTGATCTAAAAATATAGTACCATTGTGTTGACGTTGCAATATTTTTGTGGTAGCTGTACTAGAGTGTGTGTTTTGTTGAATTGGCTGTCGTGGATCAGCATTCTGATTGGTTAGTAGAATTGATTTCATGTGTTCATGTGACCTTTCAGGAATATTGCTGTTTAATTTCCCATATTTTAAAGTTTATAAATCAGATAAGTGATTAGGAACTTGTGGAAATTCGAAGATATTAGCCCAAAGTTCGTGTATAAAGTGTTTTTAACGGGTGACATATCATCGTAAGACCTTCCTGTGAGTTTTTGTTGTGCAAGAAGTTGTAAACCAGCATGGTGGATTTGTAAATCTTCAACCAGTGCTTGGAAATTTTCTTGAGGTGAGGATGTACGCTTAGATTTCAATTCTTAAATAGCTCAAAGGTCATTTTTATCATTCAATGCATGTGTTAATGTAATGCCACATTTGATCACACAAAAATTTGCTTTGTTGTGGATATTCGAAATTATTGTGCAATATTTTTTTTTGTATCATAATCAAGTTGCTCGCATAGTTTATGGTTGATGATGGATTTTTATTGCAATATTATTAATTTATTGTAATATCAGGTGACTTCCACTGCTAGTTATGACTTGACATTGTTACGTTTGGAGTACATTTTTTTTTGTTATCATGAGTCCATGAGTTACATGTGCTAGAAATCATAGTAGCCTATGAGTATTTTAGTTGTTCTTTTTTGGGATTGCATGTATTCGAGTACCCTGTATTTTTCGAGTTATTATTTCACTACCAACAATACTCTTGTTAGTATTATGCTCTGTATTATGTAATATCCACCAATTGATTTTTTTATTCTTAATTCCTAGTTCACGTTTGCTAACGTGTAAATTTGCCCAGGAAATTTTGGAAAATCTAGGTGACAGCTGTCAAACAAAAGGGTTAGGTATATCAGTAACTGTCGCAGTAATAAAAAACTGGAAATAGGTATACAGGGCTGTAGAATTACATGAGCAATTTAGGAAAATTTAAAATTGACCGATTCTAATTAGTATTTTTCACCAAGAAACATCTGGAGCTTGTAACTCAAAAGAAAGTTGGGGGTTAAGAAAATAAACAACGTTGTAAAACATGTTGTCTTTAATGGCACATCGACTCAACCGAATCGAGCCGCTGAATTGGCACTTCGAATCGAATCGAAATAGCACATCGAAGCGACTCTTCGAATTAAATCAGCTCATCGAATTGAATTGGTTAATCGAAATTGAATCAGAGCATTGAATCGTCATAACGAATTTAACGTAGAATCTAAATAATATATGTGAAAATAAAACAGGGTCTTGGGTCTTTCATTAAAAAAAGTAGCTATGCAGTAAAACTTTTGAAACACATTTTTTTACGTAGACTTGGGCAAAAATCAATATGTATTTCGATTCGAATCGATTTTCTTTTCGAATCGATTCATCGATTCAAGAAAAAGGTTGAATCGTAATATCGAATCGATTTGGCTCATTGAATCGATTTGATTTGACTTCATGCAAATCGATTCACGATCTGAGCCAAATAAAACATGAGTTGATTATTAGAAACAAATTAATAGATACGAGTAGCCCACCATACTCAAAACTTGAGGAGCATTTTAATTTTAAAAGGGTTTTCAACCCTTAAATTATTTCTACGTATTCGGTCTTTTACATCATTTTGAAAATGTGCACACGATGTTAAAATAATATTTGTTTGTAGTTTGTTTGTTTATAGATTATGTACCTAGACATGCTTGAATATTTGCGGACAATTATCCCAAAGACTACTGATATTAGAGGCCGTGAAGGTCACACCAAAGAACATATAATATTATATGTTCTCTGGTCTTAGGTATACTCCGTCATTCTGATATTATATGTTCTTTGGTCATAAATAGGGACTTGGACTTCATACATTTAAGGTTAGACCATACCAAAGAAAATTACCCAATCCATATGTCTGTCCTAGACTGTTCCAGCCTTTACAGCATACATGCCTTCAGATACTTACACCGTTTATAGCTAAATTGATTTTTATGGAAATATGGAATGTAATTTTTTCTTCACTCTTCCTTCTTAAACAACTTCCAATATTTTGACAGGAACTATAGTAAAATAGTGTACTTTAATAAGAAAAAAATGTAAGAAGATATATTTATTTAAATTTCGGAAGAATTCTGGCCAAAAGTGGTTTTTGTAGATCGAATGATGGCCACCCAATTTATAAGAAATATAGTGTTTACTTACATATTTTTCAAAAATACTGAGAAAAGACCTGTAAAGGCGGAATAAAGGCAAGTTAAGTTTACCGAGGGGTAAAGCACGACTTAAAATCTGTACACCTGATGTCCCTTTTTTAATGATTTCCTGCGATTTCCCTTCGATTTCCTCTGATTTCAGCTTGCTTTCCGCTGATTTCCCCTTGATTTCCCCTGATTTCCCCTGATTTCCTCTTGATTTCCCCTTAATTTCCTCTTTTCCACTTATTTCCCCAGATTTCCCCATATTTTCCTCTTATTTCACCTTGGTTTCCACTGATTTCCCCTTGATTTCCCCTGATTTCCTCTTGATTTCCTCTTGGTTTCCACTTGATTTCCCCTGATTCCCTTAGTTTCCTCTTATTTCACCTTGATTTCCGCTGATTTCCCCTTGATGTCACCTGATTTCCTTTTGATTTCCCCTGATTCCCTTTAATTTCCTCTTATTTCACCTTGATTTTCACTGATTTCCCCTTGACTTCCCCTGATTTCTTCTTGATTTCCCCTTAATTTCTCCTGATTTCCTCTTGATTTCCCCTTGATTTTCCCTTAATTTCTTCTGATTTCCCCTGATATCCATTTGATTTCGAGCTATTTTCCTTTGATTTTCTCCGAGGGGTGTATCACTGGCCAAATTGTGTACACTAAAATGCCCCTTTTGCCGCAAATTCCCTTCAATTCCTCAAAATTCCCTTTAATTCCTTTCAGTGCCCTTCAATTCCCCTTAATGCCTTTTAATACCCCTCAATGCCCTTAAATTCCTCTCAATGCCCTTCAATTCCCCTCAATTCCTTACAATTCCTCAATATTTACATCAATTCCTTTAAATTTTCTTTTACTCGACAGCGATTTTTTCTCCTTCGCCGGTTTCTGCTTGAGAAATACTGAAGAAATACTGTGTTATTTAAAGGGAGAAGAATTATTAGCTGTTGTGAAGAAACGAAAAAGTTAAAATAAGGTCATAAACTCATAAGTCAATAAAAAATGATCTGAGATCCAGTCAAAGCATCAGGAGACATTATTTTAGTTTTTATTTCTTAGAAGTGTTGCGCAATTTTTCAGAAGTGTTAAAGCAGCTGATAATTTGGATTTTAGATACCTACTTGTTATTTTCTCTAACATGACGATCTTATTATTTTCTTTATTCACACTTTTTCTTCACCTTTATTCCTATATATGCCTATTTCACAAGTATAAAAATGTATACAGGGTGGCCCATTGAAAACAGTAAGTGCGATTTTATACCATTTGGCATCATTTTTATGCAAGAAACTCAGACACGTCGATTTTGGTTGTAAGGGGGTCATCTAAATTCGATGTTTTCATTCATGTAACTTCAACCCCCCAAGCTGGAGGGGACAGCACCCTTAAATTTTTAAATGGAAGGCGGTGTCAAGATACACACCGCTTGAAAGGCTTTTCAATTCTTTTTATAACAGTTTCTCATTATTTGAAATCGGACCACTGACCTCTGAGAAAATACACTTTAAAGCTCTAAAGATATAAAACAAAGAATAGCGCAGTGCCCAATTGCATTTAATAAAAATAAACAACTATTATGCTCGGGAATGATAAATATAGAAAAGACTCTTAAAAACGTATGTATGGAATACCGCATTGTACGGGTGCGAAACTTGGACGATAGGAGAAGCGGATAGGAAAAAATTAAAAGCATTTGAAATGTGGGGCTATAGACGAATGATGAAGATACCGTGGATAGATAAGGTTAGCAACAGAGAGGTATTAGAAAGAGTTGGAGAAAAGCGAAATTTATGGAAGACAGTAAGGAAAGGAGAGATAGATGGTAGGACACCTTCTGAGGCACGAAGGCTTAGTTCGCGACATACTAGAGTCAGAGATAGGAATGAAAAGAGGTAGGGGTGGGCCCAGATTGGACTACTGCTCCCAAATAGTTAGGGATGTAGGATGTTCAACTTTTGGGGAAATGCGTAGGATGACTACAGGGTGTCTCAATATAAAAAGGGGGGGGGGTTCATTTAAAATAACGAAATTGATATCAACTTCCGGTATAACCGAAAGTGCCGCTATATTGAAAATATTTTTGATAGATGGCATAGAGGTAGGCCCCAATGCAAAAATTCATCTCAATCTTTTATTTATTTCTCTTTACTTCTAATAAGCCACGAGCTTGAGACACCCTGTAGATACCTACACATTTTAAGCTACTTACATGATTTTAATAGCATTATGTTGTGAAAAATTACTAAAAACATCAAAAATCTACTCCTCCCTACTCTGACAAAAATTTTCCATTTTGTTGGTTTCCAATATTTCTCGACAACGGTAAAGACCGCTAACAAATTTAAAATTTCTATCCACATAATATTAACAAGACTCTAGCCGCAGCGACGCATACTGGCGGATGGCGGACGGCGCACCGGCGCCGGCGTACAGGTGCATCGAAAGCGAGGGACTTGTAAACAATAAAAATCAAATGAGTGAAAATGTATCTGGCATTGATGCAGATGACCTTTCTGACCTTTCTGGCCGATTTTTTGTTCATCAGAAAAAAGCTGAATCACTAGAACCAAACAAACCCACCGCGGCGAGACACGAACCCCGAGACTTGAACTTTCGTTGAGGACGCATTAACCACATGAGCCACGAAGGTGTTGCCGATCGCTTTTAACAAAATATTTAAGCAGTCGCTTTCTTGATATGCTTCTATGCTGTGAGCCGATGTGCCGTCCGCCATCCACCATGCGCTGCTACGGCTAGACCTTCTATAATATTCTTACCATTTCTTCAATGTGATGTCCAAAGCGTTGTCACACATGAAATCACTCTGCTGTTTAAACTCTTCACCGGCCGATTTCATTGAGCGCATGCCCTAATTCTTCTCAATTCCCCTTCAATGCCCCCAAAATTGCTTTCAATTCCCGTTCAATTCCCGTTTAATTCCCCACAATTCCTCTCAATTCCCTTTCAATGCCCCCCAATTCCCTCAATTCCCCTCAAGTCACATCAATTCCCTTCAATTCCTACTCAATTCCTTAGTGGTGTACACTAAAATTCCCCAGTGATACACCCTCGGATACACCCCTCGATTTTCTCCGACTTATCTGTGTCAGTTTTTAAAAACTGATCCAACACTCAGTTACAAAAGATATATGTGTTAGGATCAAAGACCGATTTCGGCCAATGGTCGAAAAGAATGACCAGAACGCATTCTGGATATCACCGAATTGCCAAAGTCCGATATGTCGCGTTGTGGTCGCTTTAAGTAGACCAGAACGCGTTCTGGGATTTCTATTATTGCCAGTACGCGTCGTTCACTGTAACACCAACGCCCAAAAACCGATTTCACGCCTGTATCAAAGCACAGGTCCAAAGCGTTCATAATTTTCTAAAGAACTCTTGTCTAGTATTGAAACAGAAGAGATGTTGGACACAAAATCCAAAAACTATCAAAGTTCTAAATAAAATTATAGCAGAAAAAGCCCGAAATGTCGCATTCTAGTTCTGTCGGGACTGGTCAGGTCCAGTCAGATCTAGTTAAGTCAGATCTCGCAAGTTTGCTATCTACAATCTCTTGTTTAAACGATATTCACGCTTTTACCTTATTGCCCAAAACGTGCTCTAGTTATGAAAAAGTAATTTACTCCTGTGATCTGACTTACTCAGACATTACCAGACCCGAAAAAAAATTGACCCTAAATTTTGGGTTTTGGTAATTTTCGAACTATGTCTAACATCTACAGTCTTTTCTTTCTACAGATTGAATAATATAAATATAAGACAAGAGTTCTTTAGGAAGTGATGAATCCTTTGGACCTATTCTTTGATACAGGCATGAAATCGATCTTTGGACGTTGTTGTTACAATGTGCAACGCGTTCTGGAAAAAATCGAAATCCCAGAACGCGTCCTGGTCTATTTAAAGCGACCAGAACGTGACTTATCAGACTTTGGCAATTTGGTGAAATACAGAACGCATTCTGGTCATTTTTTCCGGTCATTGGTCGAAATCGGTCTTTGACCCTAACATATGTATTGTGTAACACTATGGTTCAAGAAAGCAGCATAGTTTTGAAATCGGGAAAGATAGAGAGTGGGCTTGTCCGCTTCTAATCAAAATTTATCTTTTTTGAGGTCCTTTTTAAAGGTTATTTTCATAAACATATTGAAATGTAACGTATTTAATAAACACATGGTAAGGGATTTTTGGAGTCAGAAATAGCTTTTAATTTAATAAAGTGAAAAGGAAAAAGATGTCCGAAATGCTCAAAAATGAAGAGAGGAAATATAAGAACAGAACCGAGGACAGAACAGTAATTACCTCGGTAATTACATAATTTGCACCATGAGCAAGCAGTTCAACTCCACTCGTCAACCCATCTGGTAAACGAGACTGTCTAATTACGAGAATTTTTCATCTAACGCAAGTTTACCTATACCTGCGTACACATACACGTAATGGTGGGTGGTGTCTTTCTGATTTCCCCAATAATTTCCTTTGATTTCCCCTTGATTTCCTCTGATTTCCTCTGATTTTCCCTGAATTTCCCCTTAGATTTCCTCTGGTTTTCCCTGAGTTTCCCCTCGATTTCCCCCGATTTCCTCTTGATTTCCTCTGATTGCCTTTTGATAGTTTATGAAGGAATGCAGAGCACGCACTCTTTAAAAACTAATTTTATTGAAGCAAATTTAGTTATGAAGTTCAGAATTTTTTAAATGGTTTTGTAATCAGTCATGCCCTATAATAATATTTTCAGTTTTTGAATGCTTCTATAGTTATTTCTGAATATTGTTCTTATCTCACCAAAATTGTTGAAAAATTGTAAATTTCGAGGTAAATTTATGTATTCCTTTTTTAAATTGTGCTCATAATTTCATCCTTTATATTTATTTGTATTGCAGATCAAGAACATGGGCGATTTTAGCCGAGAATTTTTCTTGGACCCCGGAGTTACTATAAAACAAGAAATTGTGGACACTAATAGTTACAATACAACTGCTAGTGTGCCGATTCCCGGCTCGGGAAGAAGAGTGCACGATTATCAAGACATGATATTCGATTTAGAAACGTCCCAGTCTCCGTCTTATCAAGATGTGGGATTACTGCCTATGCATAATAGTGATGGTGCCACCATGTGGGGTACCCGAATAGAACTGGATCTTGGTTTAACAAAATCAGAGTCTTTAGTAAATATGGACGACGATGACATATTTCAAGTAGACAAAGCAGATTTAATACAAGGGCCCACTCTAGCTGAATTGAACGCCAATGATGAAACACTTTTAGGAGACTTAAATTTTGACGATTTACTACTACCCGAAGAAAATAGTTACAATTATATAACTTATAAACCAAATATTTCTATTCCGGGCCTTCAACTTAACAACAACAACAGTAACCACGTGAATAACAACCACAACGTAAACAGTGCGCAATCTGGAATTGGTTTTTATCGTGAAAACTTGGATTACCAGTCTGGCACACCAAATTCTTTCGATATTCAGAGGACAAAGTGTGCCCTTCCGCCATTCTCTCCTCCCAGTCAAGCTAGTTCAAATTCTTCTTTACACATGCAATCCCCCTCGATGATGTCCTCTCTTATAAGTCCCTTACAACAAAAACACAGCACCTTACACGAGTTGCTCATGAAAAAGGAAACATACGACCATTCGCCGGATCGAATAGTCATGGGCCAGTCTGTACCGAGCCGGGATACTTCCACGGTTGGATCGACGATGATGAGAGTGCACAGACCTCATGTTTCGAGGTTGTCTTCATCCGCTCCTACTCATTTGGGACTGGACCAGATTTGGCAGAGGCGGGAACCGAGAAAACATTTATTATCGACCGGATCCCTTGCAGAAGCAGGATCAACTTCTTCTTTGTCAACGGGTGGAGTTTTAAGTCCTGATCCGCAGGATTTTTCACATGACGAGTTCGATAGTGATGAGGATAGTGAGCATTACGAAGACTTTTCGTCGGACAATGGTAAGTCTTGCTTACATCTAATAAACAGCTGCACCTTACTATATTTTGGAAGTGGCAATTTCAGTAGGTATAATTGATTTTCTTGCGACCTGTAACCCCAGAGGCTGTTTTAGGGAAAGCGATTTTTACATGCAGATCTTTTGCCCATCAGATAAAAATTATTGTTTTAGTTTATGTATTGTTTTATAATTTCAAGGAATTAGACGTATAAATAGGTCCGCAAATGTTATAAATAAGTTATTTAATAATTTTTCGTGAAGGATTTATTTACATTGATAAAAATTTCACAAGGATATTCAGATATGATAATGTGTGGGTACTTATCAAAAATTGGCACGAGGAATTTGGATTTTTTTATACAATTTGTTGAGAGCCAATAATTTATTTAATTAATATAAATTGGGAAAATATCCATAACTCTAGTCAATGCAAAGGGATATAAAAATTGAATTTTCGTTATTTTTGTCATAAACATAATCAAGTAAAGTTCCTCAAATCTATTTAAGTGTTCATTAGAATCATCGGAATGTTACAGTGAGAATGGAAATCTGAGTACATGCAGTTCATTCTTGAGCAGCATGTGTACCTAAATGAATATTAAATAATTTAATTTACATCTTAGAAATAAGTTTACTACTCTCCCAAATAGGATGTACATGAACGTTAATTTTGAGGATAATTTTATGTTTTTTTTATGTTTATATCCCAAACCAACTTAAGCTACGTTTACATCCAATTCTATATCGGCACACTTCGAAATCCGATTGCTAATTGTGCTAGGAAACTTTGAAGTCAAATTGGGTGTCATTTACATTGGAAATTATAATAAATTGTGATTTCGCAGCTGTCACTTCGATATTTTTGTCACAATTCGAATTGGAAGTTTGTGATTTGCAAATGCGCAATTCGAAAATTGCAACACTAAATGAACATGAATTCAAAGTGCTGTTGTAAACGCAATTACATATATGCGTTTCTCAAATATCCACTTCGCAATCGGATTTCGAATTGTGTCGATATCGAATTGGATGTAAACATGTAAACATATCGGCACAATTCGAAATCCGATTTCGAAGTGGATATTTGACATACGCGTTTATGTACTTGCATTTATAGTCCGAGAGCCCGCTGCAAAATTATGCACCCATCTGTTAACGAAATGGAATTTGCGGTAAAGGCATGTAAAAACATCGTACTCAACGGATCAGCACCCGTGCCGGTCACCATTTGGTGCAAAAAGGTAAAAACAATGGCACTTCCGGTACGGAAATTTGCGGAAAATTGCGCGATTTGTTAACAAGATGAAAGTTGTGCCATCTTGTAGCCTGCGATTAATTTAATTGAAATCGGTACCCGTGCCATCTTTTACCCTAGTACAAATCCTCGGCACGGCGACATTTTTGCAGCCCGTAACTCGGACAAATTCCCGTCATGTGTTAACGAGTTTAAATATAGTTCAATGGAAAGAGCATTATGTCCCTTTTACGAATATCCAAGCGTGCCGCAATTCAAAGCAGTCTAAGTAGGTGGCACGGCCCGATTTATAACGCGCTACGCGGCGCCATTTTCAGGGAATTCGGCAGTCGGCGCGCGCGAGTTTTTAACATTGGAATATTGGAAATGTTTTTATGTTCGTAGTATAGGCCCGAAATTCAGCAAAAGTGTCACTCGTTACATATGCAACATGATTTAATAGCGAAAGTTTACCTAGTTACTTGCTCCCTATACAGTCATTTTTTAACTTGATCCTAATGTCACTCAGTCCAGCAGTCCGAACGCTGAAAAGAACGTAAGCCGGCATGCAATTCAGCGGCTACTTTTATGTACCGTCCTTTTTGCACAATGCAAATCGCCATACCGGCATTCCAGACATTCTTTTCGAAAGTGTCTCTTTTCAACATGCACTATTACAGCTGCCCGCGCGGAGTAACTTACACATTACGTTGATGACCTAAGGATCAAGTTAAAAAGAAGGACTGTAGTTACTTAGTTAGTTCTTTGTATCATGTCTTAGTTACCATTACCATTAACAGGTGTCACAGTGACAGATGTCAATTGTGCACCACACAAAAAACATTTAATATTCGACATGTTGCGCGACCATTGGAATTGATTAAAAAGTGACATTTTGACGCCGCGTAGCGCGTTATGAATCGGGCCGTGCCACCTTCTTAGACTGCTTTGAATCGCGGCACGTTCGGATATTCGTAAAGGGGACATAATGCCCTTTCCATTGAACTTTATTTCAAGTCGTTAACACATGACGGGAATTTGTCCGAGTTACGGGCTGCAAGAATGTCGCCATGCCGGGGACTTGTACTAGGGTAAAAGATGGCACGGGTACCGATTTCAATTCAATTAATCGCAGGCTACAAGATGGCACAACTTTCATCTCGTTAACAAATCGCGCAATTTTCTGCAAATTTCCGTACCGGAAGTGCCATTGTTTTTACCTTTTTGCACCAAATGGTGACCGGCACGGGTGCCGATCCGTTGAGTATGGTGTTTTTACATGCCTTTGCCGCACATTTCATTTCGTTAACAGATGGGTGCATAATTTTGCAGCGGGCTCTCCTACTATTACATCATAATGGAGATTATTACATTATCTCTGACATATTTTATAACTGACAGATGTCACTTCGATATTTTTGTTGCTATTCGAATTGAAAGTTTGCAATTTTCAAACACGCAATTCAAATTGGAATTCCAACACAAACCGTGCTGAATTCAAAGTGCTGTTGTAAACGCAACTACATATATGCCGAGATATGCGTATGTCAAATATCCACTTCGCAATCGGATTTCGAATTGTGCCGATATCGAATTGGATGTAAATGTGAATTCAAGATCCGATTGCAAAGTGGATATTTGACATACGCATTTGTGTACTTCCGTTTACAACAGCACTTTGAATTCAGTACGGTTCGTGTTAGAATTCGAATCCGAATTGCATGTTTGCAAATCGCAAATTTCCAATTTGAATTGCGACAAAAATATCGAAGTGACAGCTGTCAGTTATAAAATATGTTAGATATAATGTATATAGTCAAAAAAACAGTGAAAAGTAATTAATAGACGAGGTTTGTATGCTATTATATATTTTAACTGTAAATTTTAGCTAAAAGCAATTAATAGTTCTGTCAGATAATCACATTTAGAATTTCCAATATAAGTGATACCTAATTTGGCTTCAAAGTTTGTAGCACAATTGACAATCCGATTTCGAAATGTGCCGATATCGAATTGGATGTAAATGTATCTTAAAGTTACATCCAATTCGATATTGGTACACTTCGAAATCGGTTTGCCAATTGAACTTTGAAATCAAATTAGGCGTCATTTACATTGGAAATTATAAATGCGATCTCACCGGTCGTATTATCTGACAGAACCAATGCTTTCATCTAAATTTGAAAGTTAAAGGAAGATAACAGCATACAAACCTCATCTATATAATGGAGATTATTCCATTGTACCTGACATATTTTATAACTGACAGCTGTCACTTCAAGATTTTTGTCACAATTCGAATTGGAAGTTTGTGATTTGCAAATGCGCAATTCGAAAATTGCAACACTAATTGAACATGAATTCAAAGTGCTGTTGTAAACACAACTACATGTAGCCAAGATATGCGTATGTCAAATATCCACTTCGCAATCGGATTTCGAATTGTGCCGATATCGAATTGGATGTAAATGTGAATTCAAGATCCGATTGTGAAGTGGATATTTGACATACGCATTTATGTACTTCCGTTTACAACAGCACTTTGAATTCAGTACGGTTCGTGTTAGAATTTGAATTCGAATTGCATGTTTGTACATATATGCGTTTCTCAAATATCCACTTCACAATCGGATTTCGAATTGTGTCGATATCGAATTGGATGTAAACATATCGGCACAATTCGAAATCCGATTGCGAAGTGGATATTTGACATACGCGCTTATGTACTTGCATTTACAACATAATGGAGATTATTACATTATATCTGACATATTTTATAACTGACAGCTGTCACTTCGATATTTTTGTTGCTATTCGAATTGAAAGTTTGCGATTTTCAAACACGCAATTCAAATTCGAATTCCAACACGAACCGTGCTGAATTCAAAGTGCTGTTGTAAACGCAACTACATATATGCCGAGATATGCGTATGTCAAATATCCACTTCGCAATCGGATTTCGAATTGTGCCGATATCGAATTGGATGTAAATGTGAATTCAAAATCCGATTGTGAAGTGGATATTTGACATACGCATTTATGTACTTCCGTTTACAACAGCACTTTGAAATCAGCACGGTTCGTGTTACAATTCGAATTCGAATTGCGTGTTTGCAAATCGCAAACTTCCAATTCAAATTGAGACAAAAATATCGAAGTGACAGCTGTCAGTTATAAAATATGTCAAAAAAGCGGTGAAAAGTAATTAATAGACGAGGTTTGTATGCTATTACATATTTTAATTGTAAATTTTAGCTGAAAGCAATTAATAGTTCTGTCAGATAATACCACCAGCGAAATCACATTTAGAATTTCCAATATAAATGACACGTAATTTGACTAGCACAATTGACAATCTGATTTCGAAATGTGCCGATATCAAATTGGATGTAAATGTAGCTTAAAGTTACATCCAATTCGATATTGGTACATTTCGAAATCAGTTTGCCAATTGAACTTTGAAGTCAAATTAGGTGTCATTTACATTGGAAATTCTAAATGTGATTTCACCGGTCGTATTATCTGACAGAACCATTGCTTTCATCTAAATTTGAAAATTAAAGGAAGATAATAGCACACAAACCTCATCTATGAATTACTATATGTATAATGGAGAGTATATCATTATATCCGACATATTTTATAACTGACAGCTGTCTCTTTGATAGTTTTGTCGCAATTTGAATTGGAAGTTTGTAATTTGCAAATGCGCAATTCGAAAATGAATTCAAAGTGCTGTTGTAAACGCAAGTACATATATGCGTCTCTCAAATATCCACTTCGCAATCGGATTTCGAATTGTGTCGATATCGAATTGGATGTAAACATGTAAACATATCGGCACAATTCGAAATCCGATCGCGAAGTGGATATTTGACATACGCATTTATGTACTTGCATTTACAACATAATGGAGATTATTACATTATATCTGACATATTTTATAACTGACAGCCGTCACTTCGATATTTTTGTTGCTATTCGAATTGAAAGTTTGCGATTTTCAAACACGCAATTCAAATTCAAATTCCAACACGAACCGTGCTGAATTCAAAGTGCTGTTGTAAACGCAACTACATATATGCCGAGATATGCGAATGTCAAATATCCACTTCGCAAAATCGGATTTCGAATTGTGCCGATATCGAATTGGATGTAAATGTGATTTCGAAATCTGATTGCGAAGTCGATATTTGACATACGCATTTATGTACTTCCGTTTACAACAGCACTTGGAATTCAGCACGGTTCGTGTTAGAATTCGAATTGGAATTGCGTGTGTGCAAATCACAAACTTCCAATTCGAATTGCGACAAAAATATCGAAGTGACAGCTGTCAGTTATAAAATATGTCAGATATAATGTATATAGTCAAAAAAGCGGTGAAAAGTAATTAATAGACGAGGTTTGTATGCTATTATATATTTTAACTGTAAATTTTAGCTGAAAGCAATTAATAGTTCTGTCAGATAATACACCCGGCGAAATCACATTTAGAATTTCCAATATGACACCTAATTTGACTTCAAAGTTTGTAGCACAATTGACAATCCGAATTCGAAATGTGCCGATATCGAATTGGATGTAAACGTAGCTTAAAGTTACATCCAATTCGATATTGGTACATTTCGAAATCAGTTTGCCAATTGAACTTTGAAGTCAAATTAGGTGTCATTTACATTGGAAATTCTAAATGCGATTTCGCCGGTCGTATTATCTGACAGAACCATTGCTTTCATCTAAATTTGAAAGTTAAAGGAAGATAATAGCACACAAACCTCATCTATTAATTACTATATATATAATGGAGAGTATATCATTATATCGGACATATCTTATAACTGACAGCTGTCTCTTCGATAGTTTTGTCACAATTTGAATTGGAAGTTTGCGATTCGCAAACGCGCAATTCGACACGAATCTAACACGAATTGAACATGAATTCAAAGTGCTGTTGTAAACGCAAGTACATAAATGCGTATGTCAAATATCCACTTCACAATCGGATTTCGAATTGTGCCGATATCGAATTGGATGTAAATGTAACTTGAGGCAGGAACTGTCTAATGTCTAGAATAATTAGATTGTAAAATTCCATACACTTTTCTCTTTTATAACTAGGTGATAGCGACGACGATGGTGACGAGCATGCGCCCCGAAATTCCAGCAAACGAGAGCGCTATTTCTGGCAGTATAACGTCCAAGCGAAAGGCCCCAAAGGCCAGCGACTCATAATGAAATCAAAGATGGAAGACCCCCACGTACTCAACGAAATCACCGATCCCGTTTTCAGTCCAGATTGTTCAGTTAGAGGTATAAAACATAGCGGTAAAGCTCGTAAGGGGGATGGAAATGATTTAACGCCGAACGCTCGAAAATTGTTTAACATCGGAAAAGAGTTGGATAAGTTGGGACGTATTATAAATGATATGACGCCAGTGAGTGAGTTGCCTTTTAACGTGAGGCCGAAGACGAGGAAGGAGAAGAATAAGTTGGCTTCGAGGGCGTGCAGGCTAAAGAAAAAGGCGCAGCACGAAGCGAACAAGATAAAGTTGCAGGGACTTGAAAGTGAACACAGTGAGTATTGTTTTTGTTTTCGGAAAATTTTTGGTTTTGAACGAGTGCGTTTTGCCTTTTGTAGCGAGTTCATGCGAAAAGTATCGAATAAAAATTTTTAACTTGAAACTCGAAAATATATCGACGGTTGAAAGGAGAAATGTATAATACGCCACTTTTGGCGAAAATGAGTTATATATATCGTTGGAATCAGCAGAATTTTCTGCGTTGATCTGGCAAAGTTTCATTTTTTTCCGATAAACTTTAGGCGTATTATACATTCGATTTTCAAAGGGGGTATAAGAAAAAGAGATGTCTTAAAAACCATCATTTTACGCAAAAATAAGTATGTGACTTTTAAGCCAGTTGTAAGATTTGACATATTGCAAATAAGTCAATTTCGCTTTCAAATAAAACCTACTTGCATCAATTTTAGACATTTTGCATGGTACCATTTAAGCGCATTTTGGCACATAAATCATTTTACTTTGCATTTTGCAGACACAGTAGTTGCACATTATACGTTTTAACTGACAGAAAATGTTAAGTGAGTGGCGTGTAAAACATGATTCCTCTTATCAAACTAATCCAAATAAGGCGAATAAAACGTTTGTTTTCTATGTAATATACTTATTTTGTTTGTTTAACTCTCTAATTTCGTTCTTACGTGGTTATTAATACAAAATAACTCGAGACAAATATTCCAATAATAAGAATTTACTGTTTTAAATCGTTGCATACTCTATGGCTCCAAATGCTGAAGAAGAGACAATTGTTATAACCAGCAAAATAAAAAATGTGAAAAACCGTAACTTGTATAAAGCTGCCTAATAATTTTTTAAGTTGTTTGTTAGTTTAATATTATAATAGTTAATTCCTGCAATTAATCTTCAACTCCTGAGGACACGTGTCGAGTTTGATTACTGTGTCACTGTCTTTCGGCGTGTGGGGTTAATTTATTAAGAATTCATAATAGTTCTTGCAAGAGAACTTGTTTTATTTTAGTTCATAACTAAAATGCTAATTGGTACTGGACCGTTTGAACAACTATTCCTCGGGCAAATACCCCGCCAGGCATTGAATGAACTAAATCCAGATTTGTACTACGAGATCTTATACGGGATGCTACCCCAAACATATCGTTGGGCTTGGAACATTCTTGGATCTCTACATACTTTCCTGCTCTACGAGCAGTAGTCTTATGTATGTTAGAAGTTTTTTCAATATTGCATGTTTCAAATTTGCATGGAAAACCGTAGACCACTTGTTTCGTCCTTTCGGGACTTATCAGTACGGTACTTTGCCCTACACGGTTTTTCATGCACATTCGAAACATGCAATATTGAAAAAATTTCTAACATACATAAGACTACTGCTGGTAGAGCAGGAAAGCATGTAGAGAACCAAGGATGTTCGAAGTCCAACGATACGTTTCGGGTAGCATCCCGTATATGATCTCGTAGTACACAAAAACTGGATTTAGTTCTATAATTCAATGCCTGGCAGGGTATTTGCACGAGGAATAGTTGTTCGAACAGTCCAGTACCACTCATTACCGCCGCATAATTCGGCTAATAATTAGCTCTTGCTAATACTTGCACCAAGCATGTAAGTATAATATGCAGCAAGTAATATTGCATGGTTCGAGTGTGTAGGGCAAAGCACCGTACTAATGAGTCCCAAAAGGACGAAACCAGTGGTCTACGGTTTTCCATGCACATTCGAACCATGCAATATTGGAAAAACTTTTAACTTAAAATGTAAATTGTGTGAAATTGAGATAAACTTTGCCTGAGTTCCGAACTCGTTCGAATAATTAAATTCAACAACAACAACAACAACAACAAATAAATAGAAAAGAACCTTATTAAATTTTAGATATTAAGACCCATTCACATCTTAGAGAGTTAAAGAAAGATTATTAATTGGCTTTAAATAGCACTTACGTAATTTTAGATACAATAAAGAATCACATTTCAAAATATTTTGCTGTTAAAACATTTTTGGCAACCTTTTCCAGGCAACGCAGTGCTTATAAAACATTTATACTAATTTAGAATTAAACATGTTTGGGCATATTAGCTTATTCTTTGTCATTGAAATGTTACATATGTTAATTTTAATACATTTCTCTTGTTTCTAAACTGAGCGCATTTTGTATAATACGCCATTAATTTCTAAACTAATTCAGAATTTAGGTTTAAAACTTTTCCAATACCTAGCAGCGTTTAATACCTTTCCAAGGATGTCAAAATTTTTGAAATCGGACGATTATCACAATCTTCATGAATTTTTTTCCGAAATTGCAAACTTTAAACTGCTCTCCTGTAAAGTTAGTAAATGGGCGTGTTATACATTTCTCCTTTCAACCGTCGATATATTGGCAACTACACTAAATAAAAATGGTAAAACTTGATGCGATTCCTATAAATTATCTAATCAATGAACGGGTGTACTTGTACTTGATTGATTGATTGATAAAAATGATTGATTGATTGATCAATTGATTATTGGGAATAATTTTATCAATTGATCCACTATTCACTCATTTATTATTTTATTAATCAATCAATCAATTACTTGATTAATAAATTATTTGCTTATTTAATAAAGTGTGAATTTGATTAATCGATTATCAAAATTGATTGATTGATAGATCAAGAACCGAAATTAATTGATTGATTTGATATGGAGAGCAGTCACTAATATCTATGCTATCGAATTGGAAACAGTCGATGCTAGTCGAGACATATCTTGACACAACTTACGTCAAGTTACAACTCGGTGCATTTATAACAGTGAGAGTGGGATCGTGGAGGGTGTATCGATGTCTCAGCTTACCAAGAAATTAGTCGGTTTGGAGCAACGATCGGTGATAAAATTTCTCGCAAGAAATGGGGAAGAAGACGAAGGAAATACTTGAACGCATGGTGATAGTGTACGGGGAATATGTGCCTTCAGAATATAAAGTCAAGAAACTCCGAAGTTGTGCAAGAAATTCGAAGATTTCCTTTTGGAAACGGGCATTTCGACAGGCACAGTTTGGAACATCATGAACATTCACAGATGTCTAAAGTCAGCACAAGTGGGTTCCACAGATGTTAACACCATTTTAGAAGGACTCTTGGTATCAGTGTTGTCAAGAAACTTGGAGCTCCTTGGTGGGGATCATGGCAGAACTTTTGCTGTTAGAGGACAGAGCTAGGCTAACACCAAGACAGCTTTGTGGGAGTCCATGTGGTAGATATATTAGTGACTGACTGCTCTCAGTATTTTTGGTCGGAAACGAACACATACATATTTTTGATGTTACCGGCAGTTTTATGAAGATTTTGATAGATGTAGAGGGATTTAAAAAATCAAATAACTTCTGAGTAAATGGGGTTGTAGTAGTGATATTTTGGTGACATAAAAGTATCATCTTGGAGTAACTGTTCTGGTAATGAAAGGTCGAAAATACTATACAGGGTGTGTTTTTTAAGCGTCCGCGGAAGATTGTGCCTAAATGACGAAAAATATCAAGAAAATATTTTAACTAACCTCATCTCATTTTTTACACTCTATAATCTAAAAATGTTTTTACTTATACCAGGTTAGTCCAAATGGTTGGAATGATGGTCAACTTTGTTTTTCCTTATGGAATGTGCATTATTTAATTTTTTACTTGATTCAGAACAATATTTTAATGGCACTTTCATAACATAATATTATAGTAATTTTCTTTCTTTTTTGAGAAAATATTATTTTTCTCGATATTTTGACAGTTACATCATACATTTTAAAAATTCATATTTCTGCACCGGTTGAAGATGAAGTAATGATATTTTTAACAGCGGTCCTCATGATAATCATGATTAACACTGTTTGCTCAAATTTTGTATAAAATATACGAGGAGCATTCAAAAATTTATCATATGAAAGCGACAAAACACCAGAAAAAGTAAGCTTTTTCAAATGACATGGTATATTTTTTATTACTCCATTTGAAAGAGCGGAAAATTTCGCATGGGCTGACCCAATAAAACAATATTGTTACATAACTATAATTTTTAAATATTTACAATATTAAAATTTTCACTTCAAAAATCAAAAATAAAGTAGCTTTGGAATGTCTACAGTTTTGTTGTTGTTTTACTATAGGGTTTTATATTCTGTGGCTGTATTTTTACAAGGCTAACTTTATTTTTGATTTTTGAAATGAAAATTTCAATATTGTAAATATTTAAAAATTATGCTCATGTAACAATATTGTTTTATTAGGTGAGCCCATGCGAAATTTTCTGCTCTTTCATTGGAGCAATAAAAAATATACCGTGTCATTTGAAAAAACTGACTTCTTGATGGTTTTCTCTCATTTTTATTTGATAAATTATTGAATGCTCCTCGTATATTTTATACAAAATTTGAGCAAACAGTGTTAATAATGATTATCATGAGGACCGCTGTCAAAAATATCATTATTCCATCTTCAACCAGTGCAGAAATATGAATTTTTAAAATGTATGATGTAACTGTCAAAATATCGAGAAAAAAAAATGTTATCTCAAAAAAGAAAGAAAATTACTATAATATTATGTTAAGAAAGTGCCATTAAAATATTGTTCTGAATTAAGTAAAAAATTAAATAATGCACATTCCATAAGAAGAAACAAAGTGGACCATCATTCCAACTATTTGGACTAACCTGGTATAAGTAAAAACATTTTTAGATTATAGAGCGTAAAAATGAGGTGGGGTTAGTTAAAATATTTTCTTGATATTTTTCGTCATTTAGGCATAATCTTCCGCAGACGCTTAAAAGACAGTTACATGTAGAGATTTTTGATAGTTACATTCATGATTACCTGCTTTGTTAAAGAAAGATAAGAGATAAAATTATTGAAGGAATTGCTAATGAAAATTTTAGAACTTTAAAACTTTCATTAATAATTTAAAATAAAAAATACGCTTAAAAATGTAAAAAAAATAGAAAAATAAGTGCACGGTCAGACATGAATTTGAAGGTGACTGACATGTTGTTTTGATCTTTTTCCACACCTCCTCAAAGGCCTTAAAATCCTATTTTTGTGCAATCTGGGAAGTAAATAAATACAATTAAAATACATTAAGTGTTTTTGCTCTGAAACATTTTAACAAACAACTTAAAATAAATATAAGTTCGTCATGTACGCAATGTAAGTGTTTATTCCCAAATGGAACCGTAGAATTTTTGTTGAGTTTTCTTTAATATTGGTAGGTTTTGCAACCCCCAAATATTCATTTTCACACTGTAAAAATAAAGGTTAAAGGTGTGTTCAAAGTTCATATTTATAAAATGAGATGATAACCTGCGTCACTTTTAGAACAAAATTTTGTGAATAGAATCTAGTTTGTTCTATGACTAGGCGTAATCATGCATATGTGATGAAATAGCGTGGTTGATTTTATCAGTACTTTTTACTGAGAAGTGGTATCTGAGATGAATTATTACATAAACAAAAGGAAACATGCGGAATTGATATCGGCTAACTGCATACTGCGAATTGCGAATCTATGCATCATTATTTATCGCAAGCTATATTTTTCTGTTTTACTATTTTTATGTGTAGCATTTATATAAATTTTTTATTGAAATGAAAGTATGAAACTGCGTTTTTTCTCAATTTCCAAAGGTGAATTACCTGACTAACTATTTTTAGCATGTACACTTTATTTTTAAGTGGTGTTTACGAAGAACGATGAACAAGGAAGTTTTGTTTCTTTCAGAACGTTTAATCAATGGAATAAGTCAAGTGAAACAATTGTTGGGCACGAAACTGAACGAATTTTCTAACGAAAATCGAGAGGAAGTCAATATGCATATTGAGAAAATCGCCAAGAGTGCAACAAGTAAGTATTTTGCTGTTTCTTTATTCGTTTTTGAAGTGTGGGTCCAAGTCCATTTGGAGCATCTTATAAGAATTCATAGTGACAAATTGTGGTGCAAAAAATAAAATTGTTGCGGATTCTTGAGCAGTTCTGGGAGATACTGCCCTTATAAAGTCTCTGAATCAGACTTGGTTGTGTAAGGTGCAATATTTATGAATGTACCCTGCCGGAATTACTATTTTAATGAATAAAAAACAACGGACGGTTTGAAATTATATTTAACTATATTCTTTTCATCTTAACAATAAATAAAAAACAAGAAACAAAATGTTTCGTCAACAAAAACCTAACAAAAGTATTTTTTAGACAAACAAAAAAAATATTAAAAGGAAAAGCACACTAGTAGAACCAAATTAATAATGAGTGTTACCACCACGAACTCTTATTACTTCCCTTAAACGTTGTGGCATGCCCTAAATGAGGCTATCAATAGATTCTTGGGGTATTTGTTCACATTCTTCTTGAAGCGCCATTTAATGTTTCTCGTAGGGGTTGGCGACGTCTAATCCTTTTCCCAAGCTGATCCCACAGATGTTCAGTGGGATTCAGGTCTGGACTATTGGCTGACCATGGGAGACAACCAATACCAACCTCTTTACGGTACTCGGTAACAATTCTTGCTGTGTGTGGGTGGGCGTTATCATCCATAAACACAAAATTGTCCGCTATAAATGGCATATATGGTGTGACATGGGGTTCCAGGCACTCAACAATGTATCAGTGTGCGGTCATTGTTCCATTCTAAATGAAAATCAATTCTGTGTGAGCCCTCAGAGATATTCCGGCCCACACCGTAATGCTACCACCATTGAAACTGACCCTGGGAGATATACAACATTGACTGTACCGCTCCCCTGGTCTTCGCCACACCTTCTCACGTCCATCTGGTGACCTGACACTAAATCTTGACTCGTCCGAGAAGAGCACGTTCCTCCATTGATGTTCGCCCCAATTTACGTATTGCCACGCAAATGCAAGTCATGCTCTGCTATGTTCTACAGTCTACAGGGGACCCGTAGCTGGCTTAAATCATAGTTGTTTAGCCTATTCCGAACTGTTCTGGCTGAAACTGCCACTCCTCGAACTTCGGCTAACCGTCCAGCAAGAATAGGTGATGGCAATGCTCGATCGGGCAGCGCAGCAACATGGAGAAAACGGATATCTTGATGGTTCGCAGTCCGTGGACGACCAGATCCGACCTTCTTTACAAACCCATGAGTTTCACGAAATCGCAAGAGTACATTTTGCACTATGTTACGGGGAATATTCAGCACTTGAGCAATATACCGCACTCTTCGGCCATCGTGGCTTAAAGCAACAATTTGTGAACAAATTTCGGGGTGCATTGTATGGAGAATATTAAAAGCTGACATTCACAAATGAAATTTCACCAAAAAAACAATAGAAAATAGAGAGCAGCCCAATAAGATAAAAGATTTTGATGTTTCAATAAAGATGCATGAAGAGTCAAAATGCTGATTTGGCTGTTTAGGCTTACGAAAGGTGCAATATTCGGCTAAAACTTTCTTTTTCCTCACTAGTAGGGCAATCGTTAATTATTTGCGTAAGTTAAGTAACATAAAAATATTGTAGGGCCTCAAAAATAAAAACATGTGTTTGTCTGGCAGTGTATTTTCTCAACTGCAGATAATAAAATTGTTTTTTTGTGATAGATCGAATGAGAGGCATTCTTTACTAAAATATATGCATTATGAAAGAAATGACCAAGATAGTAATCTACGTATTGATTTCTGAATGCTCATTGCGTCTTTCAATAATAATCTGTTCTTTATTAAAGAATTCTTAGTAGTAATAAAAAAATACACGTGGTTTGTAAATAAGATTGGCATCTTCACAACTATGAAGATAAATTTTATTTACCTGCATATTTTCTTTATTTTTATTATTATTATAATTTTAATGGAACAATCTGTATTTGATTGTATTTTTGTGTTCCTTACTTGAGTTTATTATACACTAATTAAAACGAAAAAGGAACCACTTTTAAAAATGTTGATATTTTTTCACTGGAATGACGTATTGTTACAATTCTTTTTTATTTAAATATACTGGACTGGTGTTTAAAAATTTAGTACAATTTGTTATAATCTGCTTGTGATTCGTACAGAAAAAAATAACGCAGAAATGTGCGATTAAGCTCTTTATTGTTTTAATGAAAAGTAAGCAAAATTTCAAAATCAATAATGTGTGTGGCCTCCTCTATCTCGTAAAACTTCAGCGCAATGGCGGGGCATACTTTTAACTAAATTTCGAATAACTTGAGGAGGCAGCTGTTCCCACTCTTCCAGTAGGATTTCTTTAACGTGTTGGAAGGTTCTAGATTGGCTGACGTTCCTTCAATCTTTTCCCAAGTGTGTCCCAGATGTGCTCGATGGGATTGGCGTCTGGACTGCGGGCGGGTCAATCCAGAACCTCAACATTGTGGGCATTGAGGAAATTTTGCACTATTCTGGCGATGTGTGGGCGGGCATTATCTTGCTGCAGAATGAATACTGGACCCATATTCTCGGAAAATGGTACAACATGTGGTTCTAGAACTTCGTCTATATACCTACGTGCTGTCATAGACCCCTCACAAATTACCACCAGCTCCGTGCGCCCATTCAAATTTATCCCACCCCAAACTGTGATGGACCCTCCTCCAAATGGAACCCTTTCTTCTACAGTGCAGTCTAAAAAACGTTCACTTGGGCGTCTCCAGACTCGAACTCGTCCATCAATGTGATTTACACAGAACCTGGATTCTTCAGTGAACAGCACGTTGCTCCACTGCCCTAAGTTCCAATTAACATGTTCTTCAGCAAAGAACCTTCTTGCTCTGCGATGATCACGGCTTAAAGGAGGTACCTTAGCACCTTTCACATTTGAAACAAAATTAAAGAAGCAAGTTGATAAAAACATTTATCTTTTGGTAAAAGTTCTCACTCCGAAGACTGCTTGGACGCGTACCTCCATCCTTTCCTATCCTGGTGGAACAACCTACATCCCTAACTATTTGAGAGCAGTAGTCTAATCTGGGTTCAAAATTTTTATTTGGAAGACTTTTTTTCTCCCTTTAGGGCCTGCCTGCCCGAAGGCTCAGATGCACTGCAGCCACAAAATGGGCTTATTGTGCTCACCCTAAATTCTAAGTCACACCCATTCCATGATCTTGGTGCCTTGGACCAAACGGTACAAGTCAAACATTGAATGCGTGGAAAATTCTTCCGGTTCCATCAGACATCGCCCGAAAATTCGCTGCCTCTTCTGGTCTAGAGCTTCACATCTGCACAGGATGTGCATAGCTGTCTCCCGTTCCTTATTACACAAGCGGCAGTTAAGGTCTCCGTAATATTTGCCCATCTTTCACAGGTGTTCTTTAACGGTCGTGTGTCCCGTTAGGAAGCCTATTACGATTCTAATTTGCATCCTACTAAGGCAAAGTAGTTCTGAGCATCTTTTCCTGCAAGGTTCCTTTATATAAGACTTGCTGTGCCTGTGTCCTGGAATCACGGTCCAGTAATTGTGATGTTGAGCGCGAATCCATCTGTTTACTTGGTGTTTGACTGCATTCTTAGTTATGCCTAGGGCAGGTTCCGGTCCAACGAAAGGATCGTTGGAGCCCCGCTTTGCTAGTTTATCGGCTTCCTCGTTCCCTATCACCCCACAGTGACCTCGAATCCAAAGCAGTCTCACTGCGTTCCGCATGGCTAGGATATTAAGTTGCTCGAAGCATTCCCAGAACAGTCTGGAAGACATCTTTGGGCTCATAAGAGCCTTCAAAGCTGCCTGGCTGTCTGATAAGATAAAGATCCGCTGATTTTTGTAGCCCATGTTAATGTTTTCCCGCGCACATTTTAGTATCGCGTAGACCTCTGCTTGAAAGACAGAGGCATATTTGCCCAGAGAGGAGCTGAGTTTCACTCTTGGTTTATCACCAAACAGTCCTCACCCAGCACCTGTGTCGGTCTTAGAACCGTCGGTGTACCAGATCAGACTGCCGGAAGGTATGCTGTTCAGAGTTTGGTTCTCCACTCTAGGGTCATCGATTGTGACCTGAAAGAGTGGTTGTGCGGTGTTCTTGGGGACTATGTAATCCGTCCTCATATCAAGCATGGGATCCTTTATGGCCTAGTATGCTCTGTGCCCAGACGGACACGGTAAAAAGATTTTTGCAGTCTGTATAGTGCCAGTCTCGCCTCCCCCTGTATCACGAAGTGGAGAGGGGGAAGGTCCAGAAGAGTCTCTATGGCTGCAGTTGGCGAAGTCCGCATCCCCCCTGTTATCCCTAGGCAGGCAAGCCTCTGAATTTTGCTTAGCCTTAGCCTAGGAGTTACCTGTTTGACTTTGGGCCACCATGCCAAAGCTGCATACATTATTCCTGGTCTGACCACTCTGGTGTACAGCCAGTGCACCATTCCTGGCCTTAGACCCCATTTTTTGTTATATGTTAGCCTAACTACTGCAAGAGTAGTTTCCGACTTTCTGACTGTTCTATCGATTTGTTGGATCCAGGTAAGTGTTGAGTCCAGTATAACCCCCAGATACTTGACCTCCCTTGACAATGAGATCTTTCTACCACGGAGATATAGAGGTCCAAGAGCCTCTATGTTTCTCTTTCGCATAAATGGAACTATTGTTGTTTTTTCTGGACTAATGGTCAAGCCTTCCTTTTCAGTCCAAGCTGCTACAATACTCAGGGCCATTTGCATACGTTCTCTAATCGTACTGTTAAATCTTCCCTCGACTGTGATGACTAAATCATCTGCATATCCTAGGGGAGAATATCCTTCTTCACTGAGTTTCCTAAGCAGTCCGTCCATAACTAGGTTCCACACGAGAGGACTGACCCTGACTGCCAAGGTCTCATCAAGCAGTGTAGTAAACACCACTCTATCCCTCAGCATGCAGTCTATCCACCTGCAGCACAAAGCCTCTAGTCCTGTTTGGCCTACGACTTTGGAGATACTATTGAATGATGTATTATCAAACGCTCCTTCTATGTCCAGAAAGGCGGCTAGGAGGATTTCTTTGTTCTCCAGCACTTTCTCCACTCTCCATGTAAGGTGATGTAGAGCAGTTTCTGTAGACATTCCTGCTCTGTATACTAACTGGTTTTGATGTAGTGGCCTGTTTACCAATACGTCATCCCTTATATGCTTGTCGAGCAGCAAGACTTAAGATTTTCACATTGTAGAACTCTGTTTTCAAACTAACATCAAAATAAATATATATTAATTTACAAATGAGAAAAATGCAATCCTTTTTACGGTTGCGGCGTTCGGAAATTTTCTGACTAACCATGAAATTGCTAATTTTCTGCTTAATATTTTCGTTTCTTTAAAACGGCAACAGTTTCTGCTAGATATTGTTTTCTTTTCGTCAAAATATTACTTCTACAACTTTGTCCAATCTTACGATATTTAATTTTGAAAATTCCTCTTCATCTGCCAAAATCTTCAACAAAATGCTGTTTGCACTAAAAATATGAATTTTCGGCAAAAAGCGTCTTATACAACCTCATATAAAATTGTTCAAGGATTCCAGAAATACAGATTTTTCCACTGACTACAGTATAAAATGTAATTCTAAGTGTTTCCTAAACTATGAAGTCTTTAAATTTTACTCGGAATTTTCTAATTCCCAAGGATGTTTAAAAAGATGGACATGTATCTGATTCCTGTACATGCAGCTGCGAAATAACTTTTTCATAAAAGAGGAGGTTGTGGCAGTGTTCTTTGTTATTGTTTCCAACCACCATTGTCAAAAAAAAAATAAAAATTCTGGTTTTACTGCACAGGTACTCAACTAACATACACAAGCTTAGACTGTGACTTCTATCCGAACTTAAACATTAAATGTAAATTTTTAATTTAAAAGCAGGTGTGATATTTGCACATAAATTATACTTCTCATTCATGCAAAACTGAACTGTTTGTTATAAGTGATGGCACCCATACCTCTATGTCAGTGTTATTTTATATTTTAAACAAAGATAAGTTATTTTTAAAACTATAAGGCCACATCATTTTACTACCGTCACGATAAATGTGTATTAATAACCGTGTTTTAAAATAAAGAACGAAATTTTTATTTAAAAGAAAAAATGAAATCTAAAAATAATTTTATCGTTGACAAAAGTTACGTGCATTTAAAAAAAGTTACGGAACATTAAATTTTGAAGTGATCAGAATAAAATTAGGCAATGTCCTTCGGAGGCAGTTTAAAAATGGAAATAAGCAACTGATAATAACATAAAAAAAGCATTCGTCTAAGTCGTGGCCTTCAGTAAAATCTAGGAGAATTCTATCAGACAAGATAAAATGTTTGATAAAAATTCGATAGGCGCAAGTTGGATCTTGATGATTTTTAGGTACTTGGGATAGCAGTTCATTCACCCAATTCATTACTGCACTCTTTTGTCACGGTCAGATGCACATGGTGAAACGTCTTTTACCATTTTACATATCGCAGCTGCATTTTTTGATCGATTGCTGCGAAATTTTAAGAAGATTTACATAAACCTTCGTAGTACAATGTGGAGTTTCTATTTTTCTGTTTATGTTATTTAAATCATCAAATCAATCAGTTATTAATGAATTATTTCAGACATATTGGTAAATCTAACATTGTTTTATTCCAGAACTGAAAATAGCGGGTCACACGACAGAGTACGTGAATAAGGTGCTGGAGAAGATGAAGGCGGGCAGCGGGGGTTGTACCATCAGCAGTTTGGATGATTTATAGAGGTCATAGCCATTATTTTTTATTCCTCGAATCTCACTCAAAATGAGATATTCGATAAATTGTTTTTTTGTTTTCGCTTGATTGCCGTAGCGGATTTTATCGTGTACCAGATAATTCCGTCTTTTAAGTGAAAGTTTATAAATTATTGTAATGTTACGTGTTTTTTAAGTAGTTTATTTACGAAACTTTAGTTTCTTAATGATTGTAGTATTTCTCGGAGGAAGATACGGTGGTTTTAATTCGTTAACGACTTGAATGTTATAATCGTTTCGCTTAAAGATATCCGCACTGTGACTGTTGAATGTTTGATGTTGATATTTATTTTTCTTCTCTTTAACTTCGTTGCAGATTATTCAATTTTTATTTATTCGCCAAGGGTTTTTTTTTCGTTTTAAACCATTTATGTTTTAATCCCCAATGTTCCTATTAGTGTTAAGTTTTTAATTGTGTTTTGGGTAAAAGTGTGTACAAATTTCTTGCACTGTTAATTGGATGTTTGCGGAATCCTGGATGTGCTTGGACTGGGACTGTGCTCTGTCTGTTTGTATATGTGTACCGGTTTACGTTACGTGAAACGAAGATTGCGAAATGTTAAAAATGGTTTATTTTCATAAATATTAAGGGTGTCTACATATCAGGAATGGAATGAATGGTTTTTCTGTTATGATACGTGATATACAAGGTGTCCCAAAATTCAGTGGATATAGATCGAAATAAATCGATTAGGTCAAACTGATCTATATACGATTTTAATAAAATTTGGTGTGGAGATATTCCCATAAAAGGGTAAAAACTTATGTAGCAGGGCTACTTTATCAAGCCAGTCACTAAAAATGAAACAATCGAACCAGCCACTTGCACTTTTGTTAAATAAGGTTCCTTTTCGTCCATTTTTAGTCCAAGTGTCATGGAGATTTGCAGATTTATAGGTTATTGCAGAAAATCAAACACTTTTTGAAACAAAAAATGGTAATTTTAGGATCACAAGACATAATTCCAAGCAACACATGCAGTTTTTCAAATAAAATCATTTATTTTCATGGTACTTACTGGTAAATAAGCGAGATTTAACAGTTTGTTTTGGATGTGACATCTGTGACAGAGTAGCAGAACTAAAATCATCAGTGATGGCTTCTTTCACACAAACAGTTGATTTATAAATGTATTTTGATATACGACATCATTGATGGTGCAACAAGGAAATATTTTTCTACCAAATTTTATTAAACTCGAACGAAGCATATCCGAAGAAAAAGTATTTTTTTGAGATACTTTGGAGCTTCCTCATGCCCAAACGAAGTACTTTGATCTGTAAATAAGTTTGGTCTAATCGACTTATTTTGAGTCCAAAAACCTGCGGTAGCTCTGTTAGTGGAGTGCTGGCGCATCCGAAATGTGCTTAAAAATTAAGTTATTGGGCATTTCGAGGTTAAAATGTTTGACCTATCCGGTATTACAGCGTAGGTCCTATGGAACTAAGATTCGAAAGTCGTCAAAAAATTGTCCTGTGCAAAAGGGCGCAATTTAAAATTTTCAAGTTATGTATACGAGCCGAAAGGTGAAATCATATTCTAAAAGCAAAAAAAAATTGAAGAGATTTCTGTAGAATTTATATGTTTTATAAATTATACAAGTTTTTGAATTACGTAGCCTCTTACGGAACTCGAAGATGTTTACAGACGTTTTTCTCCGTTCGAAGTGAACAAAAATCTAATTATTTTATGCTTTCTTTATTTTGAAACTCTATTATCTCTTACGCCGTTGCATTTAGCGAAATTATCCTCTATTGATAAATTATTGCCCAAATCTTGTAGAATATGATGGTTTTTGATTTATAATTTTTGAATGAATATTAAGAAAGTTATGCCATTAAATATAACAAGGTGCATAATCTAGAGGCTCGCCACCGCTGCGCGAATCACTCGATACATCGCATTGCACCGCACCCCGCAGTCCACACGCGCGACCTTCTTCTCTTTACTTGTCTCACTCCCTCCTTATAAACCTATGCTATTTAGCTTTTGGCATACCTACACTATCCCTTATTTCTGGCTTATAGGGATGAATTTATTAATCATTATTGCAGGACCTTTTTAATACAGTACCTAGTAGAAGTACATACAATAAGAAAGAGACAATTTATTAACAACGTAAAATTTAACTTGAATCTCTATTTCCTATTTGACACTGCGTTTTTACACGACTTTTGGCCCATGCAAAAACATGAACCAATGCAGGATATTCCATTTTTCTGCAGCTGCATCCTTTTGTCGTACAATCTATTATGAATTACCCCCATTTAGAACAACATCTATGGCACTAACATCACTAACATTAAATGGAATGTTAGCAACACCATCGAATAAAAGTGCACTAGGTAAAGTAATAGAAACCTACAAAAGTTCCATTAAAGTCTTGCCATCAATTAACTCCGGTGAAACATGTTATATTTTTGACGGAATGTCTGTGGTTCAAGTTCTTGGAAAACCGACCAAAGCCGAGACCAAAGCAAAAACTTTCGGAGACTACCTACGCGAAAATATTCCAATCTATTATTTTTTAAAACCAATACGACGCTAAAAGGATCGACCTAGTTTTTGATTATTATTATGAAAATTCAATTAAGGATTCAACTCGTTTAAAGAGAAGTAAGGAAACGCCAATAAGCAGATTAATAGATAGCATAGATACACCACTACCTCAACAATGGCACCTGTTTATCCACTCATCTTTCAATAAAGGTCAATTAATGGTACTGGACCGTTCGAACAACTACTCCTCGGGCAAATACCCCGCCAGGCATTGAATTATAGAACTAAATCCAGATTTTTTGTACTACGAGACGTTTCAGACTGCTACCCCACCTAAGGTGACTTTGAAACAATCCTAATTTGTCTCCATGTACGTACGTGCTTTTAAGACGATCTTTGTTCAAATATTGCATGTTTTGAATGTGTATGGAAAACCGCAGACCAACTGGTTTCGTCCTTCTGGGACTCATCAGTACGGTGCTTTCCCCTACACACTCAAACCATGCAATTTAACTTGCTATATATGCTGCCGCGGTCTGGACAAGTGACAACTACCTTAGGTGGGGTAGCAGTCTGAAACGTCTCGTTGTACAAAAAATCTGGATTTAGTTCTATAATTCAATGACTGGCGGGGTATTTGCCCGAGGAGTAGTTGTTCGAACGGTCCAGTACCATTAATTAATACCAGATAATTAGTCAAAGTAGTTGTCACTTGCTGATATCTGTCCAGAGCGCGGCAGCATAATTATATAGCAAGTTAAATTGCATGGTTTGAGTGTGTACTGATGAGTCCCAAAAGGACGAAACCAGTTGATCTGCGGTTTTCCATACACATTCAAAACATGCAATATTTGAACAAAGGTCAATTGACAAATTTTTTGTCTCAGCAATTGGTACTTGCTTCAAAGAACTACCCTATTCAGTTTGCGACCAGCGGGGGATTTAGCAATGTCTTGGATTATAAGTAAATCTAATTTTGAACTTGCTGATAATATCTTAGAATCTAGACACGAGGAAGCTGACACAAGAATCCTCCTACATATTTTATCTGCAAAGAGATCCGGATATACTAGATGCATAGTAGACTGCAAAGACGCAGATGTCATAGTTCTTCTTGCCCATTTCAAGGAATTGTTAAGACAGGAAGTTTGGATGAAAGTGGGAAATCAAAGTTCACACAGATTTATTGCAATACATGAAATAAATATGGAACCCATTGCATTTTATTGAAAAATTTACTGGCATTTCATGCGTTAACAGTGTCAAATAGGAAATAGAGATCAAGTTAAATTTTACGTTGTTGATAAATTGTCCCTTTCTTATGGTATGTACGTCTACTAGGTACTGTATTAAAAAGGTCCTGCAATAATGATTAATAAATTCAGCCCTATAAGCCAGAAATAAGGAATAGTGTAGGTATGCCAGAAGCTAAATAGCATAGGTTTATAAGGAGGGAGTGAGACAAGTAAAGAGAAGAAGGTCGGGCGTGTGGACTGCGGGGTGCGGTGCAATGCGATGTATAGAGTGATTCGCGCAACGGTGTTCTTAATTGTTCTGTATCAGTTACTTTTTTTTATAAAAACTAACTTTAACGTGATTATCGTTTTATTCCTCTATTTTTCTACAACAACTTGACAATCAATAAAAATATTAATTCCGTTTTTTTCTCTCGCCTTCCTTGATATAAATCTTTAAAATAAAATGTTTATCATGGCAAATGAGATTCAGCACGTATCACATAAATTAATAAATAACTCGAATCTCCAACATGCCCCCCGCCTTGGAAATGCCCTGGACTGGGCAATTGCAACAGTCAATCCTTGGTGGTGTCTTCCAAATCAGTTGTAGGAAGAGGGCAAAGCTTGGAAAAAGACCGCTTCACTTCACCCTTTGCAGTCTTGACTGTGGCAACTCTACTTATATTATCCTTGCCGGGATGTATCTGGACTATTCGTCCAAGTCGCCAATTAAGAGGCGGAGCATTGTCCTCCTTTATGATAACTAACGCCCCGGGTTGCAAACTAGAGCGCGACCCTTTCCACTTAGAGCGCTGCTGTAGCTCTGCGACATATTCCTTGTGCCAGCGGCTCCAAAAATGTTGCTGGCACTGTTGAATATGCTGGTAGCGATTTAAGCGGCCAACAGGCAACTCTCTGATGTCACTGCCTGGCAGGGCGACTAATGGCCTACCGATGAGGAAGTGAGCCGGGGTTAACGGCACCAAATCGTTTGGATTGTCAGATAGGGGAGAAATTGGCCGAGAATTGAGTACAGCCTCCACCTGAACTAGCAAAGTATTGAGCTCTTCAAACGTCAAATGAGCGTTACCTAGAACCTTTCTTAAATGTTTCTTGCTGGATTTAACACCAGCTTCCCACAAACCCCCGAAATGCGGGGAATAGGGAGGAATTAATTGCCAATCAATTCCTTCATTTGTGCAATAATTTTTAACGTGTTTGCCTGAAATTTTAAGAAATTCCCCCAATGATTTTAACTCTGAACGAGCTGCAAGGAAATTACTGCCGTTATCGGAAAATAACCTTACTGGTTTCCCGCGGCGTGATATGAATCTCCTCAAAGCCATCAAGAACGAATCTTTTGACAAGTCAGATATGAGTTCTAAATGAACCGCCTTAGTTAAAAAACAGACGAATAATCCTATGTAACATTTACTAATTTTTCCCCCGCGACCCTTTCGATCCTTGATTTGTAAAGGACCCGCGTAGTCTACACCCGAGACCGCAAATGGTGGTTCTGGCTGGAGGCGTGACGCAGGCAAATGACCCATTTTTGGGTTAATAACTCGCGGCTTATTCTTAAAACAAGTGATGCATTGTCTGACCACCCTCTTTGCCAAACTTCTGCCCAGCACAGGCCAAATTCGATCTCGAACTGAGGCTAAGAGCTGTTGTGGACCAGCGTGGAGTAACATTGCATGTTCATTTTCAAAAATTAATTTTGTTAGGTGATGTTTTGAGCAGATTAAAACAGGATGTTTCTTGTCATAAGTATAACTTGAGTTTTGAAGACGCCCGCCTACTCTTAGTATGCCTTCATTATCAATAAATGGATCTAAACTTAATATTCTACATTTAGAATTCAGCGGCAGGTTTGCCTTTAGACACGCAATTTCTTGAGAAAAGGAATTCTGCTGAGCGCTTCTGATGAGAGTCTTGAATGCTGCATTTAGCTCTAATAACGAAAGTGGACCTATGATCCTGTTTTTCTTTTCGTTTTTACAATTAAAGACGAATCTGAGCATAAATGCCACAGTGCGTTGCAAACGCAACAATTTCGAAAATCGTTTGAACGGAAATGGTTCTGTATTTTGTGACACAAAACTATGAGTATTGTCCCTTCTCATATCAGGAAGTTCGATGCTTGTATTCGTTTCAAAACCTTTAGTTTGTGGCCAATTTTCAGAAGATTCGGACAGCCAGGTAGGTCCGTGCCACCATAAATCTAATTTCAGCATTTCACTCGGTCGTACACCGCGTGATAAAAAATCAGCAGGATTGTCTTTACTTCGCACATGACGCCAAGTATCGTTGCATGTAATTTCTTGAATTTCACCTACTCTGTTGCTCACGAATGTTTTTAATTTATTTGGTGGTAGTTTTAGCCAAGAAAGCACAATTGTAGAATCAGACCAAAATATGCGTTTGCCCAAACTTAGCCGCAGTGACTTGGCAACCTTGTCCGCAAGTCTGGCTACAATTAAGGCTCCTGACAATTCTAGCCGTGGCAGTGTGACTGTTTTTAACGGGGCCACCTTAGTTTTTGCACATAGCAGGTTCACGACCGTTTTACCATTCTTATCTGTGCTTTTTAAGTACACGCAACCGCCGAAAGCCTTTTCAGACGAGTCACAAAAACAATGCACTTCTACGTTTTCATAATCTTCACAAATCACGTGCCGATCAACACGTAAGTTGTTCAGCTCATTTAATTCGCAACGAAACTCGCGCCAAAATGTATGAATGTTCGCAGGCACCGTTTCATCCCATGTAACTCGTTCCAACCACAATTGCTGAAGTAGAACTTTTGCTGTCACGATACATGGACTAAGTAAGCCCAGGGCATCGAATACCTGCGATATGCTTGACAATATAGTGCGTTTATTCACCATTCCCGGCTCCGGTGCCTCGCTAATTTTGTACATTAATTGATCGTTTGTAATACACCACGAAAGCCCTAAAGTTTTGGCGTTTTCGTTGGCTCCGAATTCCAGTATTTTTGCAGACGATTTATCTTCGCAAACGTACCTTAGAACGTCGCAATTGTTTGAATAAAATTTTCGCAGATTGAAACATCCCTGTTTTAGAATATTCGCAACTCCTCTTGCAATTTGAGCCGCTTCTTCTATGGAATCTGAGCCCGTCAACATGTCGTCGACGTAGAAGTCTTCTTCAATTATCCTCGTGAGTAACTCATTTTCGGCCTTGTTTTCTTGTGCCAATTGCTGGATGCAGCGAATTGCTAGATACGACCCAGCTGTCGTCCCGTAAGTTACCGTTGCGAGCTCAAATTTTTCTATGGGATGTTCCGGTCTTTCGCGCCATAGAATACGCTGTAGAGAACGTTGATTTGGTGCAATTAGAACCTGGCGGTACATTTTTTCGATGTCTCCCGATACGACGTATTTATGTTGACGAAATCGCACAAGAATCGAAAATAATTCGCTTTGAGTTGAAGGGCCCGTCATTTGTAAGCTATTTAAGGAATGGCCAGTGCTTGTTGTTGCTGAAGCATCAAATACGACGCGCAGTCTCGTGGTTAGACTTTCCTCGCGAATTACGCCGTGATGAGGCATGTAGTAAGCAATTTCAGCGACGTCTGGCAATCCTACTTTCGACATATGACCTAGGGATTCGTATTCACAGATGAATTCTGTATAGCTCGATTTTAAATCCGGCTTAGAATGTAGCTTGCGCTCGAGGGACAAAAATCTGCGCTCCGCTTGTATATAAGAGTCACCTAACTTGTCGAGGCTATCCTTTAATGGGAGGCTGACGATGAACCGTCCATCAGATGCGCGTTTTGTATTTTTCATGAAATGTTCCTCACACGCAACCTCTTCTTGGGAGAGTGGCCTGATCGGACTGCACTCTTCTAGTTCCCAAAAACGTGCTAGTTGCGCCTGAATATCGAGATGCGTGAAATTACAGAAAACCGTTGACGACTTTTTTGATGTGCCAAATTTTCCCGATATGATCCACCCTAAACGTGTTTTTTGTAGTACCGGTTTATTTTTTCCCAAACGAATTTGCCCAATGCACATTAAATGCCAAAAAAGCTGCGCGCCGATAAGCATGTCAATTTTCTGTGGCGTCGAAAATGACGGATCAGCCAACTTCAGATTTTTTGGTATATTGAGCTTTGAAGCGTTCAATTGTACACTTGGCACATTGCCTGTAATGTTAGGAACAACAAAACATACAAGTTTTTCAGAAAAATCATTGTGCAAAGCCTGTATAATGACCTCGCAGCTCGTATCTATATTGGAACAAGTATTATTAAGTCCAAGTACAGAGATGGGTTGCTTGGATGTTTCTAAATTTAAAATTTTGCACAATTCTTCAGTTATGTAGTTCGACTGGGAGCCCGAGTCAAGTAAAACCCGTATAGTATGTGGAGTTTTTTGCTTATCTAAAACTTGAATCAAAGCAGTGGATAACAGTACGTGCGCGTCAAAAACACCGGACGACAATACAACACTATTAGGATTAGACGACGAAAATTCGGTTGAGCTGACAGCGCCGTTGTTATGCAGGAGCGTGTGATGATTTTCGTTACGTTTTTGACAGGTTCCTCGGCGACAATTTTCGCTTGAATGACCTGGCCTTAAGCAATTTTGGCAAAGCTTTAAGCTACGAACCTTTTCGACCTTTTGGTTATGTGACAGCTGCAGGAATTCTGAACAATTCTGTATGTAATGTTGCTTCTTGCAAAACCTACATCTTACTACGAAATTATTGGTGCCTTGTTTATTTCGCTGCTTGTTTTCTGTAACTAAAAATCCCCTGGTTCCCTTTTTGTCGGTGGGTTTGTCACGTTGGCATGACTGCAATGTTTCAAGCAAATCCGCGCGAGATTTTACAAAAGACTTGAGGTCTTGCAACGTGGGTACATCTTTTCCGGTTTTATAATTCTCCCATTCGCGAAGCGTTATTTTGTCAAAGTTTGAAGATACTATAAAAACGATGAGAGTATCCCAGTTGTTTACCGGCTCTTGAAGTTGCTCTAGAGCGCGTAGATTTTTTGTTACAGAATCCAACATTATTCGCAGACCACTGGCCGATTCCCTTTGCAAACACTCTAAATTAAATAAGGCCTTAACGTGATTATTAACTAATAATCTCCGATTATCATATCGATCACACAATGCATCCCACACCACTGGGTAATTATTAGCTGTAAATTCCAATGAACTTATGACCTGCGTGGCGCCACCTGTCAGAGATGCTCTGAGGTAATGAAATTTTTGAATCGGACTTATGGACGCATTTTGATGTATTAGAGATTCATACGTGTCACGGAATTCCAGCCAGTTAGAATATGATCCGTCGAACTTAGGTAGTTCTATTGTCGGTAACCTAATGTGCTGACCAGAAACTCTATTGGTATTTACGGAAATAACCTCCTCGCCATCGCCACCGTCGGATAGAGCAGAAGAAAGGGCACGAGAGGACGCTACAGTACGTTCATGATCGTTAAGAATCTTTTTTGCTTGTGCTGTTAGCTCAAAGAATTTATTTTCAAATGTGTAGCGCTCCCTAGCCTCGTCTTCAGCATCCTCGGCGGTGCTTTCGATTATAATTTGAACTTCTTCGAATTCAGTTAACAATGTTTCGATTTTGGTTAACCGATCATGTAACTGCAACAAGTCTACATCGGTTTTGTGAACCTTACTGTTGAGTTCAGTTAAGAATTTTGAAAAGTTTGTTAACTTAGTCTTGCAAATACCTCATTTTTGAATTGGCGAAGCCATCTACAGTTTAATGGAAATACACTGATTAAACTATAAATATATGCGTAAAAAGAGCCTTGCAATAATTACTAGCGCAGGAGGAAGCCTTTCAATTACAAATAAATGGCACCGCTGCGCTGCACAGGTAAATAAGAGGAACGAGCTCACTTTGTTTCGGAGAGACTTCTGGAATTTTCTGCCCCTTACAATGAATGTGGGTCTATGTTTTGATACTGCACAGCAATAATTGATCCACAGGTTCAATGTGCGGCGGGAACACGAAGACGTCACACCGGTATCTTCTCCGCTCAAGCTGGATAATCACTTAATTTTTTGCAAAGTAACCACGCTCTGCTACCATTTTATGTTCTTAATTGTTCTGTATCAGTTACTTTTTTTATAAAAACTAACTTTAACGTGATTATCGTTTTATTCCTCTATTTTTCTACAACAACTTGACAATCAATAAAAATATTAATTCCGTTTTTTTCTCTCGCCTTCCTTGATATAAATCTTTAAAATAAAATGTTTATCATGGCAAATGAGATTCAGCACGTATCACATAAATTAATAAATAACTCGAATCTCCAACAAACGGTGGCGAGCCTCTAGATTATGCACCATGTTATATTTAATGACATGACTTTCTTAATATTCATTCAAAAATTATAAATCAAAAACCATCATATTCTACAAGATTTGGGCAATAATTTATCAATAGAGGATAATTTCGCTAAATGCAACGGCGTAAGAGATAATAGAGTTTCAAAATAAAGAAAGCATAAAATAATTAGATTTTTGTTCACTTCGAACGGAGAAAAACGCCTGTAAACGTCTTCGAGTTCCGTAAGAGGCTACGTAATTCAAAAACTTGTATAATTTATAAAACATATAAATTCTACAGAAATCTCTTCAATTTTTTTTTTGCTTTTAGAATATGATTTCGCCTTTCGGCTCGTATACATAACTTGAAAATTTTAAATTGCGCCCTTTTGCACAGAACAATTTTTTGACGACTTTCGAATTTTAGTTCCATAGGGCCTAAGCTACAATACTGGGCAAGTCATATATTTTAACCTCAAAATGCCCAATGATGTCGAAATAAAATTTGCTTGGCACTCTACTATGTCTACAGAAAATTGGTTTAACCAGTTTTAACAAAAAACCGCCGTAGAATTGTGACTGGTTAAATAACTGGTTGTTAGGGCTGTGCAAAATAATCGATTCATCAATTATTTGATTATAGATTTTACAATAATTGATTAATCAAATAATCGATTACTCAAAAAACGTATTAATCAATTATCTGATTACTCGATTCATCGAATAATCAAATCAAACTATTGATTAATCGATTGTTCGATTACTTTATAAATCAAACACTTAGTCGATTAATTAAACAATCAGTAAGCCGATATCAAACAATCGATTAATTAACAATCGACTAACTGATTAATCAAATAATCGATCAATCAAGTAATTGATTAATCATGTAATCGATTAATCGAAAAATCGATCAGTCGATTAATCAAGTTATCGGATAATCAAATAATTGATTAATCAAGTAATCGATTAATCAAATAATCGAGAAATCTATCAGCTGATTAATCGATTTATAAAATAATCTATTAATCAAATTTATCGATTACTTTACAACAATCGATAATCGATTATGAAATATAATAATCGCACAGGCCTAATGGTTGTATGGCTGCCTTTTCATAACCAGTTAACAGGTCATTATAATCGATTATTATTTATCGTTTCGTCTTATCGAACCTGTATTGGAAATAGATCTAGTACACCAGCATCTTTCGATATAATAATCGATTATAATAATTGATTGTGATGACTGATCGTCATAACCAGTTATTGTACTTGCTGACGGTTATTTGCTACAATGTTTATTGATATCGATAATTGAGTGACCAATGGAAATTTAAGGAAAAGTGGAATTTTAAGGAAAATGGGGAAAGTGGAAATTTACAGCCCTCGTAGCCTAATTTTTCTGATTTTTTTTAATTTTTCGGGTCCAAAATACAATTTTTTTCCCGTTCCAGCACTTTACTTGTAGTATCTCCCCTAAGTTTGTTATATTCCAGTAAAGTAAAATGTCTTCGTGCTAATAACTTGTACGCTTTGTCATAATTCGAACAACAAGTAATTTACACCCCACTAGTTTCAACTGCTTCGACCAAGTGCAAGACTTGTGATGCACCTCTCACAGTAGAGCAACACTTGTAATAATTTGTTTAAAATCGAATAAACCATCTAAAAAATTGAATAGAAACGTCTTTAAAAAAAATTAAAAAATAGGTTACGAGGGTTGTGTCGTTACACTAAATTTTCTTCATATTATTAGTGGCTGGATTATTCTGGGACATCTCTATACAGCGGTATGACAAAAATGATTAGGACTAGATGAGAATGATGTGGATATTTTTGTGTTAGACACCCTTGTATTTATTAGTTCCAAAATTTAGATAAACGGTGGAGCAGTTTTTAAGTTTTTTTTTCGGATTTGGTGCCCTGCGAGATTTCTTTTGAGTTTCCATATTATTTCAGATTTGTAGGGATTTTACAAATTCATGGGTTAAAATGAATATAGACTGTTTTGGAATGGCCGCCATTTTCTGTTGGAGGGCAGAGTATGGATACACAACGCTATGCACTTGAGTGTTGCCAAAATTTGAGCAGATTTGGTGCCAAACAAAGTGGTGAAACCAGATTACTGTTCAGAATTCATGTAATTTAACTCAAAATAATGAATAGTGCAACCAGTCGTATCATTTTAAGAATTTTCGGTTAATTCTTGGTGTAAAGCGAATAAGAAGTTTGGCACCAAATGGTAACACAAACATCTGCTTTGTTATTCCTCCTCTTCTTTCCTCCAATAAGTTTTAAACAAACAAATGTTTGCCCTCCAGCTGTCAATTGTGTGACGAATCAAAATAAAATTCCAGTGAATTTTTTTAATCACTTATTTTATAAAATAAAGGAAAAAGAGACTACTGTGAATCAAAAGAAATTTCCGAAGGCTTCTTTTCGTGCGTCCACCGTTTATTTAGGAACGTATTTAGAAACGACTACTTGAAATATAATCTATAAATGTGATGTTTTGTCTACTGTCTACGCATAATCAATCATAAAAAGTCCCATTTCCTGATGCGGAAAGTGTATTTTACTTGGCAGTGTTGTGGGCAAAGAAGTGTACCATCGAGAGAGCCATAATGAGAGATTTCCTATTTGAAAATGCAAAAATGCTGTTAAATCGTGTTTAATTGGTTTGTTTTCGGCACAAAATGTTTGAGTAACGAAAGTTCAAATTTTGCATTTTCTAAAGAGTATGCAGTAGTGGTAGCAGTTTTAAGTATATATCGCTTTAAAGGTAGTTATTTAAGACGTAGTCGCTAAAGCTAGAAATTAAGTGAATGACAAAACTATTTTAGTGATAAGGAAGTGATCAGAATGAAATGTTGATGTGTTCAGTTTGTGATATATTTGCAAGCCTTTTTCTAACCTCTAAAAGTCGAGCTCAACGATTCAGGTATCAAACTTGCATTACGGAAACATGATTTTTTTCCAGTAGTTATTACGGAAAAATGAATTATTCTGGAAAAATACCAAAGAAGTTCCACACGAGAGAGTGATTGGATTTTTTTCGATTAGTTGCGCGGGGCCAAGCTCGGGAGCATTGTGATGTATGTAATTCATTTTTCCTCGCAAACGGAAACGTACTTTTTATTTTTCAAAGAGCGTAATAATATTTATTTTGATACACTTTTGTACACCGGCTGTGTTTAGACTAGTTTTTATCATGTAGAAGGAAGCCAAGTAAAATACTGTGTATTGTTTTACTAACAATGTATAATATCTTTAAAGAATATAGTAATAATCTATTTTTGCATAGAATTTTCAACGTTAAACTGTTTCAGAAGTACGAAGAAAAAGATAAAAAGTGTTTAGTGTATAAATATGTTGAAATTATTTATCTTCCCCAAAGTTTTTAATATTTGTAGTTTTGTAATGTTAAACTGTAGTTGTTAGTGTTATAACTGGAAGAGATGTTTTTGTTTTTTTTGGAAAATTTGATTTATATATACTTTTTGTTTGATACTGTTTTTACGGTTCAATTCTTATTAATTGTAATAATCGCGTTAATTTTTAAAGATCATGTTTTTAATACAGAAAATAAAAATGCATTTATAACATTGATTAAAAGTTTCACCTACTTCCTGTGAATTAGTAATGGTGTGAGAAGAGTGATCGGCAGCAATACACTAATCAAAACGAAAAAGGAGCCACTTTTAAAAATGTTGCAGAAAAAAATAAAAATGTGCGATTAAGCTCTTTAGTTTTAATGAAAAATAAGCAAAATTTCAAAATCAATAACGCGTGTGGCCTCCTCTAACTCGTAAAACTAAAGCGCAACGGCGGGGCATACTTTCAACTAAATTTCGAATAACTTGAGGAGGCAGCTGTTCCCACTCTTCCAGGAGGATTTCTTCAACGTGTTGAAGGTTCCGGATTGGCTGACGTTCCTTCAATCGTTGCCCAAGTGTGTCACAGACGTGCTCGATTGGGTTGAGGTCTGGATTGCGGACAGGCCAATCCATAACCTCAATATTGTAGGCATTGAGGAAATTTTGCACTATTCTGGCGATGTGTGGGCGGGCATTATCGCTGCAGAATGACTACTCGACCCATATTCTCGGCAAATGGTACAATATGTAGGCACAGGGCGAGAGGGCGGAATAGTTGGTCCCTTTGGATTAGGCAATAGGAACGATAGGGGAGTTAGACTGATAGAGTTCTGCGATAAACATAACTTAACGGTCGCGAACACTCTATTTCACCATCATGTTAGGAGATGCTATTCGTGGAAGATGCCAGGAGACTTAGGGAGATATCAAATAGATTACATTCTCGTTAGGCAAAGATTTAGAAATCAAGTTAGGGATTGTAGAAGTTATCCATCAGCAGATATAGATAGTGATCACAACATAGTCGTTATGAAGGCCAATCTTAAATTTAAGATTTTGAAAAAACGAAGCGGAAGAAGGTATCTTGACCCAGAGAAACTAAAAGATGATGATATGCGCGATAAGTTTGAGAAAAAGACAAACGAAGTACTAAAGGGGGCGGGTGGAAATATTGTTAGGGACATAGAGGCAGTATGGAATTGCATTAAAAATAGTTTAGTTTCCTCAGCTAGGGATATTTTGGGTCATAAACAGAATGAAAGTAGGAAACCCTGGATAACAAAACATATTGTGAGTCTAATAGAGGAAAGGCGAAAATATAAAAATAGGTTAGATGAAATAGGGAAACAAAGATATAAGGCGATCAAGTAGGAAATTATTCGGAAATGTAGGAAAGCGAAAGAGCAATGGATCGATAATAAATGCAAAAAAGTGGAAGATAAGTTCGAAGTAGGAAAGACTGATGAAGCATATAAAATAATTAGGAGAAATTTTAGAGAAATTGGATCTAGTACCAAAAACATTAGAAATGAGGCAGGAGATATCCTAATCGGAAACGGGGAGAAGACAGATAGGTGGAAAGAATATTTAGGAAACTTATATGCGGGACAGGAACTGCAAGATATATAAGAAAGCGAAAGCAGTGTAGAGGGGGATAACCTAGGGAATCCTATAATGAGAGAAGAGTTTGAGATAGCACTAAAAAGTTTAAGGAATAATAAAGCACCAGGTATAGATGGCTTGCAGGCAGAAATCTTAAAGTGCGCAGGTCAAGAGGTAATAGATCGTTTATTTAAATTAGTTAGTCGCATATACCTGACAGGCGAGATTCCAGAAGATTACAAACTGAACATTATAGCAGCTTTGCCGAAAAGGAAAGGCGCGGATAGATGCGAAAATTTTAGAACTATCAGTTTAACTTCCCATGCGTCAAAAATTTTAACTAGAATTGTGCAAAGAAGGATGGAGAAAAAGGCGGAAGAAATATTAGGAGAAGATCAGTTCGGATTTAGACGAAATAGAGGAACGCGTGAGGCCATTCTAGCTTTACGAGTAATTATAGAAAAAACGATAGAAAAGAGAAAGAGCGTCTATATAGGATTTGTAGATTTAGAAAAAGCCTTCAACAACGTAAAATGGGGGAAGAAGTTCGAAGTGCTGAGAAAGGTAGGGATGAAATACAGGGACAGAAGAATAATACATAATCCCTACAAAGAGCAAAAGGCAGTTATAGAATGTGAGCAGGAACGAAGGGAAGTAGATATCCGGAAAGGAGTGAGACAGGGATGTGCATTGTCAGCTCTAGTTTTCAACTTATATATCGAAGATGCGATTAATATTGTTAAGGAAAGAACAGCCTCAAGGATCAATGTACAGGGCCAAACTATTAACATGCTCAGATTTGCGGATGATATAGCAGTGTTGGCATCTAGCAAAGAATTAGGAGCGGCTTTGAATGAGATGGAAGCGGTTTTGACACAGGGCTTCGGCATGAGGATCAATAAAAAGAAGACTAAGATTTTGGTGTGTAGGGGGTGTGAAAATAGAACTAAAATGGAAATACAAATAGGAAATGAGAAGATAGAGGAGGTCGCGGATTTCTGCTATTTAGGAAGTAAAATAACTCAAGACGGTAGGAGCACTAAAGATATACACTTGTACCAATGTCCTTGGCTAAACCAGCGGAACACGATGGGGAAAACCCGCAAATTTTGAAAATGATCCTATTGAATAGTTTACTATCCAAAACAAATTCCGTAATTTTCGTTTTTTATATTTGAGACTTATTTTCGTCACAATTAAATACGAAACGTGCATCGCGCTTTAAACCCAATATATTAATGACGCTGTGACCTGTGACGTACGGGGCCTATAGATTAGGTAGGGATTTTCACATGCGCAAACCGATCCGTTAACACCCTGAGCCCCCGCTCATTCTTCTACTCCTCCCCACTTTATCCAGGGAGACGCGTTATACCACGGCGCAAAGGATAGGCCTCCTACGTCACAGAAAGCGCGCGTTTTTGCCCTCGAAATAGAGGAACGCGTGAGGCCATTCTAGCTTTACGAGTAATTATAGAAAAAACGATAGAAAAGAGAAAGAGCGTCTATATAGGATTTGTAGATTTAGAAAAAGCCTTCAACAACGTAAAATGGGGGAAGATGTTCGAAGTGCTGAGAAAGGTAGGGATGAAATACAGGGACAGAAGAATAATACATAATCTCTACAAAGAGCAAAAGGCAGTTATAGAATGTGAGCAGGAACGAAGGGAAGTAGATATCCGGAAGGGAGTGAGACAGGGATGTGCATTGTCACCTCTAGTTTTCAACTTATATATCGAAGATGCTATTAATATTGTTAAGGACAGAACAGCCTCAGGGATTAACGTACAGGGTCAAACTATTAACATGCTCAGATTTGCGGATGATATAGCAGTGTTAGCATCTAGCAAAGAAGAATTAGGAGCGGCTTTGAATGAAATGGAAGCAGTTTTGACACAGGACTATGGCATGAAAGTCAATAAAAAGAAAAATCTAAAATTTTGGTATGTAGGGGATGTGAAAATAGAATTAAAGTTGACATGCAAATAGGAAATGAGAATATAGAGGAGGTCACGGATTTCTGCTATTTAGGAAGTAAAATAACTCAAGACGATAGGAGCACTAAAGATATAAAACAAAGAATAGCGCAGGGCCGAGTTGCGTTTAACAGAAAGAAACAACTGTTATGTTCGAGAACGGTTAATATTGAGACTAGGTAGAGACTCTTAAAGTCATATGTATGGAGTACGGCATTATACGGGTGCGAAACTTGGACAATAGGGGAAGCGGATCGAAAAAGAGTAGAAGCGTTTGAAATGTGGTGCTACAGGCGCATGATGAAGATACCGTGGATAGATAAGGTTAGCAATAGGGAAGTATTAGAAAGAGTTGGGGAAAAGCGACAGGTATGGAAGACAATAAAGAGTAGGAGAGATAGGATGGTAGGACACCTTCTAAGACACGAAGGAATAGTTCGCGACATACTAGAGTCAGAGATAGGAATAAAAAGAGGTAGGGGTAGGGGTAGGCCTAGATTAGACTACTGCTCTCAAATAGTTAGGGATGTAGGATGTTCTACTTTTAGGGAAATGCGTAGGTTAGCTCAGGATAGAAAAGAGTGGAGGTACGCATCCAACCAGTCTTCGGACTGAGACCCTTATGATGACCCATATCCATTTATTTTTAAACCAATAAAAATGAAAAAGATTTATTTCATATTGTTCTTTATAAAAATCTATAAGTATCTATTTTACAATTTTCTTCTTGAATGGAATATTCTCTCAGGACATACTGAAACTGGTGGACGCAAGGTCAAAAATTGCCAAACTGTAGAACATGTGCTTAACTATTTAGCTATAATACTGAAACAAATACTTTGACCCACTCACGAACATACTTACAGATCATCATTCATCATAATTTTTTGTAAGAAATTAAGTACAAATTTGAATCATCACCATCAAAATTTTGTCTTATCTTCATTTTTTGCGATGTATAAAAATCATTAATTTAAAAATTTGCTAAAAAATACAGTTGTAATAAACTTAAATTGGTTGGGAAGGTTTGGGTGCTTTTTGCGTCGTGGGCAGCAAGAATCCAATAATTCCAATAACTGAAACAAAACAATTTGTGTCAAATACAAGCGGAAAGCTGTACATTTTCTTCATCTTCTTTTTAAACGATTCATTTTGACTCCATTCTCGAATTCTACAATAAATTTTAGACCAACTTGTGGGATATTTTTACGTTTTGGAAAATAATGGTAATTGCAGAGCTATTATCAAAAATTAATCAGAATAGTCAAGTCCCTTACCTATGTGGTCTATGAGGAAGACATAAAAGAACCAACTGCAGGCACTATACAAAATATTTCCAGTAACATTAGTTCCGACAACGGCTCCTAATCGACCTGCCATATTTGCAATAGCCAGAGCCATTGCCCTTATTTGTGTGGGGTAGAGATCGACCACAATGGCATTCATCACACTTATACCACTTCCTCCCATGAGGAAAGCCCCGATGAGGATTTGGATGATTACGTGTCCTGGAATGTTTTGGGCCACGATTCCTGCTAAGGCTGTAGTTGAGAGGAGTAGAAGCAACAGATTCTTCTTCCCGATAATACTGATGAAGACGCCAACTGAGAAATAGCAAATTACGTAGGCTATTCCAACGACTATTCCGGTCATGAATACTTTGGTGTTGATCGTGTCAGTACAGGAAGAAGTAAGTTCCTAGAATTAAAAAGAAACGTCGAATACGTGGTGTTGGACAAGCTGTACAACATAAATATATTCAGAAACGGCAAGTTTGGTTTGCTTTTAGGCAAATGGTTTTGACTAAATTCTCTCTATTCTTAAACATATTTACCTCAATACTTCCAGCCAATGTGTAATTATCAGTTTGGGTTCCGTTTTTGAGATCATATGACAGTGAAGAACACAATTTGACGGACTCCGTTGGGTTATCTTCCGCGAACATGTTCATACCGTTCAGTATTTCTGGGTACCACATCAGAAGTCCATTCATTCTACCAAAAAATAGCTCGATAAATATTTTCTCTTGGAAGAGTAATACTTCATAACTTACGAAAAGAAAAGACCAAATTGTATGCAGCAAACCATAGCCGTTTTCCATACAAAAGTGGACTTGAACAACGGCGTGGTTTGGGCTACCATTGACCTCAAGACGCTGGTTTTCTCTTTGCCAATATTTGGATTATCCTCGTCCAAGAATAAATCAGTCGCTAAGAAGCTGTCTTTGTCATTGCCATTCCACACATAAATATTTTTCACTACTTCCAAAGTTTCCGCATTTCTCCCTTTCGTTAGCGAAAATTTGGGACTTTCCGGCAAGATGTACAGAAGGATTCCAAAAATTAGACTAGGCATGGCGTATATTATGACTAGAAGCCGCCAAGGTCTGAATAATACTCCAATCACTGGAATTTCAAAACTCCATGTGCCAGGGAGAATCCACCACGCCACTCCTGGTAATATTATGTTTGCAATTGCTATGAAGGTTCCCACCCAAGAGACTACTTTTGGACGGTACCTGTTGTCGTGAAACTCTCCAGCGTACGCGTAGATGACTGCAGTTGCACCTCCGTTACTAAGGGGAAATAGAAGAAAAGATCAGCATATTAGGAAATTAAAAACATAAATTTAAAGGTCATTTGCTAGAATGATTTGATGCCGAAATAAACGGTGACTCCACAAGAACTTGGATTTTAAATTAAAAACAAACAGTGTTGACATTACACATGAAATAAAATGTCAGTCAAATGGTCATCCCGACCCCGTTGGCAGGTGTGTAGTCCGACGAAATTTCGGAAGACGTTTTGGAAGAAAGGCGGCTGAATTTCTCGAATGTAACGTTCGATTTCTTCCTTGAGTTGTTGAATCGTCTAGGGTGGTTCACGTAGACCTTACTTTTTAAAAAACCCAGAGCAAGAAGTCCAAAGTGTGATATGCGAGTACATAGGTGTGTTGTTGGAAGTTGACATTTTATTTTGTATTTATATCTATTGGCGATTATGAAAACAAAAGTTTAACCTTTATTTGTTAGTCAGCGGTCAAACGTTTCTTGTTAGACTTATGAATTTGAAAATTCATAAATTCATGAAACATTGCTCCACGTACAACAATCTCGACGCACGGAATGTTTAAAACTATATTGTTCATGGCGCCACAAAGACGGGAGGTTTTAGGGTAGGAAGAGAAATAGAGGGGAAACAGGATACAGGGTGGACCAATGTGTACGCAACACTATCAATCCTTAAGCAGTAACTTATTAATAGCAGGTGATTTCAATATAGATATTTTAAAACATCAGACAACTATAGTAAAAGAATATATCGCTAGTATTAATCAATTATTGGTCATATAATTACTGACTTGGATTTGCAAAATGTTAGTTATTCGCTACATGACAGTATGCTATCAGATCACCGGTATTTTATAATTAAAGTGCTGTTGCCTAATAAAAGGATAATAAAGCAAGAGTATGAAGTAGACTTCAGAAAAGTAAGAGACATATTAGTTGCTGTTGATCCTATCGCCCTTGAATTTTTGTCAAAATTAATCACAGAAACAGTCCACATAGTCATAAAACTTGGTAAAATTTAACAAAAAGATGCACTTTGAAAACAGAATAAAGGATGTTGATGACTCTCCAAAGAAATTTTGGAATGTTATAAAGGAACATAAAACAAAGTAAGAACACTGGATGTAAGAAAGTAAGAAACACCCTGGGTCAAATGACAGAAAACGGGCAGGAATAAATAATAGGCACTTCGTAGGTATTGCTAGCAATATAAGTAAACCACGTACCATTAATGGAATAACACATAAATATAAATCAGCTAGAACATTATATATGAAGAGAACTGAAAATGCAGAAATCCCATTACTGGCTAAAACAATGCTCTTTTCCTGACACCCCAAAAGTGCCAAAAATAATATCTACTCATATACAAGGAAGGAGGAAAAGAAGATTCCAATAACTATTGACCAACATCAGTATTAACAGTGTTCTCGAAAATTTTCGAACATGTAATAAGAAACAGACTATTGTACTTTCTCACTAGGGTCAATTTCATTCGAAAGTATCAAAATGGATTTTTAGAGAACAGAAGCACAGAGACAGCAGTTATAAAGATATTTCAGTATATACCGTGTGACAAACTTCCATGTGTACATGGGGAAATAACATGGGCAATTACATTTTTGGGGATTCCTGCTCCCCATGTGTAGTTACAGTGGTGGTAAAGGTAGCAATCGAAAGATTATTTTTTTCTGCGTATGGGGATATCAATTTATTAAAGCATTAAAAGCAAAAATTACACTAATAATTTTCAAATTAAAACACGGATATTCCTCAGATTACCTATGACAATTTAATTTATTCTAATCAAAGACTCCCTTGATTCTAATTTCTAATTCGTCTGAACTGTCAACATTATTTATCGACAATTTAAAATTTGGGTTTCAAAATGAACAAAAATATTTATTCAGTTGAAGAAAAGGTTTTCATTGTGAAAACATTTTACGGCGGCAATAGTCTGCGGGTAGTCCGTCACTTATTTTCTGTAAAATTCAATAACAGTCCTATTCCTTCGGTAACAACAATAACAAATTTAGTTAAGAAATTTGAAGATACTGGGAATCTTTCATTGAAAGAAGGTAATTTTTACTAATAAATTTACTTGGTTTTTATTTAGATAATTCTTATTCGCTTATTATTATTACCTAGTTGCTAATTCCTTATTGTTCGCTAACTTAAATTTTACTGGGATTATGAGAAATTTAACAAGTGATAACTTGGAGTGAAACAAAACTAAAATTAATCTTATCATTTATTTCTTTAGTCGTTCCAAGAAATCTAAATGTTGAGGTAGAGGAAATGGTAATAGGCCTGATAGCTGCTAGTCCAACATCTAGTTTAAGGTCTATTTCCCTAGAATGTAATGTTTCAAGAGAAACTGTCCGTAACATATTAAAAAAAACAAATATCATCCCTTTAAACACCAATGTCACCAAGAGTTACTTCCTTTTGACGAAGAATCAAGGCAAACTTTCTATGATGAAATGCAAGAACGGGCTAATCGGGATCGCAGCTTCCTCTCATCAATTTGTTTTACCGATGAGTGTACTTTCACTTTAAATCAAGAGCCAAATTCACAAAACGTTAGGCATTGGGCCCAGGAAAATCCCAGAATAAATCTAGCCACTACAACGCAATACCCTCAAAAAATCAATATTTGGGCAAGCATTTTTAATAATCGCATTATAGGACCATTTGAAATACATGGAAATTTAAATTCAGAAGCTTATTTAGATCTTTTAATTAACCATATTTGCCCTGCATTAGAAGAAGTTGCACATGCGAATCGGGAGGTCTGGTTTCAACATGACGGATGCCCAGCACATTTTGGAGAACAAGTGAGGGAATTATTAAATGAAACATTTCCAGAGAGCTGGATTGGTCGAGGTGGTGCTATAAACTGGCCAGCTAGATCTCGCGATTTGGCACCGTGTGACTTTTTTTTGTGGGGTCATTTAAAAAATAAGATTTATAAAACTCGTCACCCAAATATTGATTCTTTAAGGAATGCTATTTTTGCGGAATGCAACTTAATAAACGATCGGCAACTTGCGAATGTGAGAAATTCTTTCTATAAGAGGCTGGAATACTGTCTGATACAGAATGGGGGTTTATTTGAATATATGTTATAGTTATTTTTCTTTTTTTATGTTACTTTAATTTCATTGTATATTAATAAGTTTTTGTCCTTACCTAGATATGAAATAAATAAGTATTAAATTGCCAGATTACAAAATTCATTAGAGCAAAATAAACAAATGTTGCCGCTTGTTAAATTTTTCATAATTGCGCAGTAAAATTAAAGTAATTTAATTTTTATTATTTCATTTTACTGCTTTAACATTTTCCCAAAAACTTTTTAATAGGTTAGACGACACCTACAATTTACCCTAAACTATGGACCAGCATTCACCAACGAAACATCCACACCAGTAATCAATTAATTGTCAACTATAGGTAATGACAATAATAATGTGAATGAGAATTAACTAAATAAAAAAATAAGTTTATGTATTAGTAAAAATTAACTTCTTTCGATGAACGATTCCCAGCCTTCAAATTTCTTACTAAATTATTTGTTGTTATACCGAAGGAATAGGACCGTTATTGAATTTTACAGAAAATAAGGCACGGACTACGCGCAAACTATTGCCGCCGTAAAATATTTTCACAATGAAAACCTTTTCTTGAACTGAATAAATATTTTTGTTCATTATTAAATGTTGACAGTTCAGAAAATCCATAAAAATCAAAGACGTCCGTGATTAGAATAAATTAAGTTGTCATGGATAATCTGATAAATTTCTGTGTTTTAGTTAGAAAATTATTAATGTAATTTTTGCTTTTAATGCTTTAATAAATTGGAAAGTTGTAGAGTTTTTGATATCATACGCAGAAAAAAATAATCTTTCGATTGCTACCTTTACCACCACTGTAACTACACATTGGGGCGCAGGAATCCCCAAAAATGTAATTGCCCATGTTATTTCCCCATGTACACATGGAAGTTTGTCACACGGTATATATAAGAGCAAATAGACAAAAAAGGAAATTAGAGGGTTTGTCTTAGATTTTAAAAAGGCATTTGATACGATTAGCCATATGGAATTGCTTCAAAAACTGGAAAACAATTTGGTAACGGACCCAGCCTATAAATTAATTGCTAACTAGGTATTTATTATTCGATTATTAATGAGGTGAACTGTTTTAAATATTTAGGCTAACTTTCAGGAAACATGTCAATGACATAATAATAAAAGTTATAAAAACAAGTGGCTGCTTAAAGAGAGCCCAGAGAATTAAAGGAATCTAAAACATTTATAAATACCGAAATTTTAACACAAAATGTTTCACTCAGTGAACTGCAATAGACATGTCGGATGTCATTTAAAAAGATATAAAAAAAATAAAGACATCCACAAAAGTTGCATAAAAAGTGAGTACTTACACTGCGCCATTGAAGAACCTCAATACTATAAACAGCCAATCCTGTGGAACAATACTGGATATAATACTGAAGACAAAACTTGAGAACAAACATATTAAAAGGGTTAATCTTCTGCCGCGCGTGTCGGCTAGGAAGCCCCAAAGATGAGATGTGGTAAATACTCCTAGGTAGTTTATGGACGAGAGTATTCCTTTTTCTGCCAAACTTAGTGATAAATCGCATTGGGCCGATGGTATTATGAACATCATTGATTGGGTTTCGATGATGACGCTCATTAGACATCCACCGGCGACCAGAATGAGGAACAAATTGAAACGACCAAATCCTGAAACAAGAGACAAAATTAATGGGTGTCACTCAGACAAAAACATCATCTTCGTGAATAATGGCTGTCATAATCGCTCGTATAATAATGTACTATTAAATTTTTCAGACTTTGCAAATTGAATGTCAGACTTATCCAAGTTCATTTTCAATGTCATAACGAAGGTTGTTAAATTCTTTAAATTCTTTCTGGGTTTCAGTTAAGTATCACCTAATGTCCCTTGGCTGCTTGCTCAAAACTGAAGCATTTCGCAAACGATGGCTATAGAAATTTGTGAAAATTCAAAGCGCTCAATTTTTCTTTGACCCCAACTTATCTAGATACTGACCTGCGGAGGCAACAGCATCTTCGAAGTTGACAATGCCCTTAACAGTATTAGTTTTCACTTGCCCCATTTTCTTCGCATATGCCTCGGAAAATGGCAGAATTAATCACTTTATAATTTTCGAAAAACAAACAAAATTATATCTGGCAACCCGTTGGTGGGCGTTAATCTTCCTCATATATCATTCTCAGCCGCAGGGGAAAATAATATTGTTTATTACTATTTAAAGAACAAATTCACTTATTTTTTTAAAACACAATAGAGTAATTTAAGCCTTTTACAATTTTTGGTGTTTGCACAGAGCAAACATCGATTGAGCAAGTTTGCAGGCGATACCCCCAACGACTCTGGTTCCCAAAATAAATTGTAGACAACCTAGAACTTGACATACGCACTAGCAGTAATGAAAGTTTTTAATTACAAACAATGAACGAGCCGATTGAACGACTTAATTCTTGTAATATTGATCTGAAACTGAGATAAAATCATTGTGCCAGTAGTTATTTATAAACCACGCCAGGATTACTGAAAGAAAATAGCTCATGTTGTTGAACAATTGGATTTTCTTGTGGCGCTTTTTGTGACACATTCATGGCCAGTTGTGTTTTGCATAGGTTGCAGTGAAAATTTCTGCAAGTCAAGTAGGCAATGCATATTTTGAAGTTTTGACAGAACTCACTTGAAGTGAATAGGTTTCTGTCATTGCTAATTTTTTCACAGCAGCCAGCGACTGCAGAAAATGGCCATTCCTCTCGGAAATCGTTGCTCTGAAGAGCAATTCAATATTCAAGTGAGTTGGGTCATTAAAATATGTACACCTAAATTAATATGATTTTTAGTTTCTTGATGCTATTATTGGTTTGCAGTAATTTTGTGCGTGATCTGCGCATTTAAAACGGCTCTATTTACATAAATCTGTTGCAATATGTTTCTTCTTTATTTGGTTTTGATTTCTTCGTTGACGGAGATTAGTATTTTGATTTTTGTCACCTATGTTTATGCTTATGTATTCTGCGCTGATTTTGCTGAAGAGTTTTAAGACGAATTTAGTTTTGTTGAATTTATCGAAATTACAGAGTATAATTATAAAATGCATTATATAATGTAAATGAAAATAAAATAAAGTTTAAAAATTATTTTAATAAGTTTGCGAGGCAATCAGCGCCGGCGACCAGAGTGGTGCTCGTAGGCTCCATCAGGCTCCAGGCAAATTCCAAATTTGGGGGCAGGTATTGCAACGGACCCTACCACACCCTTGCATGTTTCTGCTCACCTCTCTGTCTACCTGCTCAGCGCTGATTAATTAATTAAGAGTTACCTGTCGAATTGGCCACGTGATCGTCTATTACCCACGTTGTGCATTACCTATGCCATTACAGATCCCCACTACTTTGGCAAGAAAGGATCACAAGCGAGGATGTTAGTAATCGACACAAATAAAGTTAAGACATCAAGATTATCTTTCGAAACATTATTAAATTATCGCTAATCATTTTGGTACGAAATCGGATTGGTTACCATATGCAGTAATCATAAATAAAATGTATTTAGTATTCTCTATCGAGATGAAAAATGTCTATTAAAAATTATTACTGGCAACAATCAAACAGCTGTCGCTACAGTTTTGTTTTTTTAAATGTTTATTGGCGTTTTCCATAACGGTTATCGCCTTTATAACGAATCAGAGATACATATAAGGTTGGATTTAATCAGTATGATGTATATTCTTAGGTGGGCGCTCTGGGCTTTCCCACCATTCCGCCTATTGCTACTGTATAGTTTATCTGGCTAAGGTACCTACCCAATGGGTCTCTTCTCGAATATCACATAATAAACAGGATACGTGATTATTATTGAATATAATAGAATAATAATTTATAATGGGGAAATTTTGAAAATGATCATATTGAATAGTTTACTACCCAAAACAAATTCCGCAACTTTCGATTTTTACATTTGAGTCTTATTTTCGTCATAATTAAATACGAAACATGCGTCACGCTCAAGACACAATATTTGAATGACGCTGGTGACGTACTTGACCACTGGGCCCGACAGATTAGGTAGGGATTTTCACATGCGCAAACCGATCCGTTTGCACCCTGAGCGCTCGTTTATTTCTCGACTCCTCCCACTTTTTCCAGGGAGACGCGTAAACACCGCGGCGCAACGGATAGGTCTCCTACGCCACAGAAAGCGCGCGTTTTAGCCATCCCGGTCGCATATTCATATCGAACGTAGCGTATTGCATTCCCAACTGTCGACTTACAGCAACGGGCGTATTTTCTGCTTATATACTATTTTTGTAAGCGTTCTCGCCAGCAAACCTTCGTGGCGCAGTGGCCGATGTGTCAGCCTACCAAGCCGCAACTTTGAGGGTTCGCACCTCGCCGTAGTTATTTTTTGTTTTGATGATTTCACTTTTTTCTTTTGACCACAAAATCGTTTCTGGTCCAAAAGGACAGCTAGGGGATCGCCATCACGCGAGACAGACATCTGCTCGTTTGACATACCTCTCGCGCGTTGGATAGTTACTTCGGATTGCGATACGATACGTGAGTTATGAATATGCATCCCGGTCATGCTGCTTTCTAACTTGCAAATTTTTCATTCAGCACGGCACATAATCAAAATTTTTACGTGGTACGCGATACATATTCTATTTATGCTTGATATTACAGTACTAAAAGTTATAAATTCGATTAAGCGGGTCTTCCCCATTGTTGGAATTTATGAACATCATAAAATGCATTTCTTGCAGAATTATTGGGGGCCTCTTTCTAGGTACCCTGGATTTAAGGTTTATGGCCCTCTTCCTGTGTACCCGTCGCTCTGGCGTCAGCTGCGAATTCCAGTGTCTCACCCCCCATAACAATTTTTGTATAAATAGTAAGGTGTAAATTGTATAATTATTTGTGCCATTTTTTTAATAATTTTAGTAATATTTCTGAATTTATGGAAAATGAAACACTATGTAAAAATATTATCGACGTTTCGCCTCTGGTTAGAGGCTTTATCAAGATTATATATTTAAAAGTTTACAAAATGTATAAATGTGACAAAATTTTTTTCTTAATAAAAATGTAAATAACAGTAACTAATAACTTATATTAAAAATAGAAATTATACGTAGCACACATGATTTTGTAAAAAAATATGAAGGAGGAAAGAAATGTACATAAATTAGAATCAAGTGGTAGAGAACAGATTTACGTTATTATGTCACTGTAAATTTGACTTAAATTTTGAATGTCAGATCTGTCATTCAAGGAATTTTTATCTTTTTGGATGTGTATCATTTCTAAAACCAGTCTAGCTTTTAAGTTTTTTCTTGTTCTAAAATAGTAGTATTGTGAAAATCGAAATTGTGTTTAGTATCTTTTATGTGTTTACTGATAGCTGAATTACTATTTTGGTAAGTATGTTGTTTTAACCTAGTTTCAAGGTGATTTTTGGTTTGCCCAATGTATGTTTTATTACAGTTATTACAATTAATTTTGTATACAATATGAGTTTTCATTAATTTTGGAATTGGAGTTTTTAAACGAGAATATAAAAATTGTAAGTTGTTATGCTTTTTATGAGCAATTACAAAATTATGTTTTATTAATAATTTATTGATGTTATGTGATATGTGTTTTATATATGGTAAAGAAATGTAATTTTTAGGTTCTTTTTGGTTTTGATTGTCGTTATTGTTATTATAAAATGATGTAGTCTATTTTTTATAATTTTGTCAATAAAATTTCTTGGGTAGTTATTTTTTATTAAACAATTTATGGTTTTGTTTAATGCATATTGTCTGAATTGTGGACTGGAGAGTTTGATTGCTCTGTCAGTCAAGCAAATAACGATACTTTTTTTGTGACAAGTGGGTTGTTTGGAATTAAAATGAATATAACGGCCAGACCAAGTGGGTTTTGTGTACCATTCTGTTTCTATTGAATTATTAATTTTGTATAGTGTTAAGTCTAAGAAGTTAATTTGGTTATTTTTTGAAATTTCTATAGTAAATTGTAATTTGGGATAATAATTATTGAATTGATGAAGAATTTCATTTTCTTTGTCGGGAGGAATAGCAGTAAGACAATCATCTACATAACGTACAAAAAAAGGTAGATTAAATGATAATTTAGGAATAACAGTGGTTTCTAAATCTTCTAAAACTAATTGGGCAATAGTGCTTGAAATTGAAGAACCCATAGCACAGCCATCAGTTTGTTTATAAATTTTATCTTTAAATTTGAAATATGTAGTGGTTAAGGTAAGTTCAATTGCTGTAATAAAATTGTTTAAAGTAAGTGACGTGAAAGGTTCAATTTTATTCCAGTTTTTTTTGATTATTGTAATTGCTAGATTTATTGGAATGTTGGTATAGAGAGATACAGCATCAAGTGAAATAAATATATAATTTTCAGGGAAATAAAAATTTTTGCTTTTTTCTTTAAATGACCAAGAATCTTTGATGTAAAATTCATTTTGACCTGTGATGTTAGATAAAATATTAGATAAATATTTTGATAATTTATAAAAAGGACTTTGTATACATGATACTATTGGTCTAAGTGGGATATTAATTTTGCGTAATTTTGGGAGGCCATATATACGTGGGGGTAGAGAATTTTGTATTTTAAGTTTAGTGCTAAGTGTATAAGAGATATTATTTTCATTTAATAATTTAGATATAAAATTATTATTTTTAGTTTGTAAACTAATAGTGGGATCTTTAGGAAGAGGCATATAAATTAATTTGTCGTTTAATAGATTAAACATTTTATTTTCGTAATCAGTGGAATTCATTATTACTGTTTTGTTACTTTTATCGGGTTTTAGGATGATAATTTGTGGGTTGTTTTTAAGGAAAGTTTTTGTAATTTTAATGTTAGTCAATAGTTCTTTTTCATTTTTGTTAATTTTTGTATAAGAATTGTTAAATTTTTAATAATTTGGCAAATTTTATTTCTAATATAATTTTTTTCTTCAGATGGAAGTAAAGTTATACCACTTTCAATAGTGGCAATGATATTATTAATTGGAATTTCAGTATTACGGGTATTTGTAGTAAAATTTGGGCCTAATTGTAAAATTTTTTGTACATTAGTTGGAATGTCGGTGGTAGAAATGTTATGTATCCATTCTTTATTAATAGAGAGATTGCAATCATTATTATTAGTATGTTTATTAGTAAGTTTTATTAATTTCTGTTGTTGTTTATTTTTTATGTTAAGAAATTTATAGTAAAATTTTTGGTTTTGTGATTGTTTAAAAAAGTTGTTATATGTTTGTGGTAATATTCTATTAATTATTAGAACAAGAAAAAAACTTAAAAGCTAGACTGGTTTTAGAAATGATACACATCCAAAAAGATAAAAATTCCTTGAATGACAGATCTGACATTCAAAATTTAAGTCAAATTTACAGTGACATAATAACGTAAATCTGTTCTCTACCACTTGATTCTAATTTATGTACATTTCTTTCCTCCTTCATATTTTTTTACAAAATCATGTGTGCTACGTATAATTTCTATCTATATAAATAAAAATCAATTGCCACATGTATGTAAGCTCATCACTTGAGAACGGCTCGACCGATTTGGCCGATTTCTTTTTTGTTGTGTTCGTAATTTTCAGGACAAGGTTTGTATGAAAGAAAATTTTGGAAAATCCACCGGGAAAGTAGAAAATTTGGAAGGTAAATGTTTGTATGAAAATCTGTTTGAAATGTGACGTTCAGTTTGACAGTTCTAAAAATTGAATTGTCAGTGTGTTATCGGTGGTGATCATGTATTTGGTGGTTCTTTGGAAAAAATGCCACCAGTGAGGCGTTGAAATATCGGTCGGCGTACGCTAAGAGCGTAGACAGCGTTTGGAGCCAAGTCGAATAAGAATTTCTCAAGCCTCAAGCGCGATCCATTATAACTCCGGAACGACGGATACAGTCGAGTTCGACGCGCTTTTTTGGAGCTTACGAACAAAATAATTTGGAACGTCGACAAAACAGAGGCCGAACGTGGCATTAGGGAACGAGAAATTGGAAAAGTTGCCCGGAAAATTGGAAAATTCGGGAAAAACTGAAAGTGCTTTTTTCTATGGGATTTTTGTATGATATGGATATGCGTAAGTCGGGAAATTCGAACAAACTGTAAAAATCATAATTTTGGAAAATCGAACGGAAAATTTGAAAATTCGGGAAAAACTAAAAGTGCTTAACGGCTGAACCGATTTGGCTGATTTTTTTTGTTGTGATCGTAATTGTCAGGACAAGGTTTGTATGAAAGAAAATTTTTGGAGAATCCACCGGAAAATGTGAAAATTCGGGAAAAACTGAAAGTGCTTAACGGTTGGACCGATTTTGCTAATTCTTTTCAAAAATAAGGTTTTTAGGGAACGAAAAATTGGAAAAGTTGCCCGGAAAATTGGAAAATTCGGAAACAACTGAAAATGCTTTTTTCTATTGGATTTTTGTATATGTATAGGCGTAAATCGGGAAATTCGGACAAACTGTAAAAATCATAATTTTGGAAAATCCATCGGAAAATTTGAAAATTCGGGAAAAACTAAAAGTGCTTAACGGCTGGACCGATTTGGCTGATTTTTTTTTGTTGTGATCGTAATTGTCAGGATAAGGTTTGTATGAAAGAAAATTTTTGGAGAATCCACCGGAAAATGTGAAAAACTGAAAGTGCTTAACTGTTGAACCGATTTGGCTAATTCTTTTCAAAAATAAGGTTTTTAAGCAACGAAAAGTTGGAAAAGCTGCCCGGAAAATTGGAAAATTCGGAAAAACTAAAAGTGCTTTTGTCTATTGGATTTTTATATGATATGGATAGGCGTAAATCGGGAAATTCGGACAAACTGTTAAAATAATAATTTTTTGTATGCACTCGCGATCATAACTGACGATAGGAACGACATATTTGGTTGAACATAAACGTAATCAGAAAAATGTTTCACATTGAATAAACGATTTCGTTAATGAATCAAAAGTTCAATACGAAAAGTAATTTTAGGCAGGACAACGTCTGCCGGGCCGCTAGTTTTTAATATAAGTTCTTAGTTACTGTTATTTACATTTTTATTAAGAAAAAAATTTTGTCACATTTATACATTTTGTAAACTTTTAAATATATAATCTTGATAAAGCCTCTAACCAGAGGCGAAACGTCGATAATATTTTTACATAGTGTTTCATTTGCCATAAATTCACAAATATTACTAAAAAAAAAAAAAAAAGTAAGGTGTAAGTTTGTAAATTCATTCATTCTTCAGTATTCAGCATTGGTCTCGAGCAAGCAGACGTAGAAAATCATTATCATTATTTTTTGTTATGTGTAAGTGTAAGTTCTTCAATATAAGTTGTTACGTTTACGCATGATTTTTAATCAAATCAAACGGCCCTTCGAGCAAAACCAAAATTAGACAATTACAACGAAAATCAGCAGCAGCAAATTCAAATCACCCATTATGCATTTGTCGAACTAACTTGAAGTCAGTAATAAGTGCAACCATTTGGCCAGTTTAGAATTCACGACGTTTTAAGTACACTTTGTACTATAATATACAGTTACATTAATATACAAAATAATAAAATTGTACTCAGGCATACCTGATATACTCCCTTTACGCTGATATTTATATCTATTAAAATGAATTTATAATTATTTCCTCGGAGCAAAACATGACTACTTCTCTCAAGTGCTAAACACCGTACCCTTTGTCTAACTAACATTCCCTACGTCTCCCTACCCTGCCGTCTGGATCTCTGCCCTTCTGAAGCTACTTTTATTTATATTAGTCTACATTCCAACGAACGCAACTTTCTAAGTAACTATAGCCTATCCCTAAAGTAACCCATTGAAATAAATCAGAGATTCTAAATTACGATTACTAGATTTCCTAACAACGGGGATTACAATAACAAGGACTAAAATTAGCTAACTTAATTACTAAAGACCATTCAGTATTCACCAATGAGATAGCAGGGAATAGTTTGCATTATAAAACAACTAGAACAATCACTCTCTGAGATTTCACCACGCTTATATTTTGGGAAAAACCCATTTATCTTTATTAGGAAAAACGTTCAACTGAAGTCATCAGCTTTTGGATAACTATTTAACGAAACGAAATAGGCATCCCAACGTGCATTTCTAAAGCTTGGTTATGCAACCAAACACACACCAGTTAAGTAGACTGCGATTCCTTTCAGTATGTCGAGGAAAACATGTTTGTGCGCACGTTAGACGCTACGGCACAGTCCGTTCTCCTGTGAAACGCATAATACAAACAATCCTGTCTGTTACGCCCAGATGAAGTAAACTACGAAAAGGTGGAATGCAATTTATAAAATAACTATTTTTTGTCGCAACATGAAATACAGAAACATGGTCTTGTGAGTGGCGATTCTGAAGCGTAAAAATTCTTGATTGGAATTCTGTACAAAATTCCTTTCCAAGATCCAAAATGTATGTACACCTTCTTTGACAAGACGGAATAACGGTCTGGACGGCAATGTAGTGAAAGAATGATAGGCATTAATCGTTTCACAGGAGAACGGACAATTTCGTCATCAAAACGGCGCCTAAGCTTCAGCTGCATCACCAGTGGCGCACTATCTAAGTCAGAGACTGTTAAAAATAAAAACAGCCCAACCGTCTGACACTGAAGCCAGAGGAACATGGACGGTCGCATCTTTCTCGACTAGCAACCGCGGTACGTCCGGGAAAACTTCTTTGTGCGTACGGTACGTCATTGTTCTTTCTTTTGGGAAACGATTAATGCCATTGTTGTGTTTTACCTACGTTGTGTTTTACTTATGCCATTAAAACGTAAAACCCCAATTAATCTGACAAGAAAGAATCACCCGAGAGGATTTGAATAATAAACAAGACTTATTCAGGTCTTCCAAATTATTATTAAGTTATAAAAATATCAATATTCCATGATTTAATATTTGATATCGCGCAGAACGTCAACGTGTTTGTGCAAGTTATTAAAATTCCAAGCGGAGTTCATTAATAAAGAAGAAAAAGAGGTAATTTTTGTTGTTACTTGAAACGGGTATTATACATTGTGTATGAAAGTAAAAAATAAGTAAACAATTAACTGTTTTGCTAGAGTAATTGACTTCTTGTGTGCGTATAAAGATTATATAAATACATGTATGCAGATACAGTTAATTTGTTTTTATAGAAATAACCTCTAGAAAATTTAAATAATTCTTAAAATAAGTGTGTTGCTAAGTGTTTCACTCTTTCCGATATTTACAACGTACTGCAATATGTAATGAGTCAAGGTACATGCATATTCGACCCACACCTCGATTCCATCCTATCCTAAGCTAACCTACACCTTTTCCCGAAAGTAGAACATCCTACATGCCCAACTATTTGCAAGCAGTAGCCTAATCTAGGCCTAACTCTTGTCTTGTTATTCCTTTCTTCGCCTCCAGTATGTAGCAAACTAAATGATTCTAATGTTTTTCTATTATTCACGTTTCGCAACCCTATAATGCTGTGCTTCATAGGTGCTTCATAGCCTCTTCCGAGTTCTTAAATTTACCGTTCCCGAGTGCTATAATTGTTTGTTTCTGATGAAAGCGACACGACCCTGGGCTACTTAATATTAAAATAATTTCATAACCATCAAGTTTGAAGCAAAATAGAATGTTTAACATATAAATTAACGAATGAAACTTATTAGGAAATCACAAAATCTTAAAGTTTGTTTGAATAACAGTATTATAGTTAAAATATTCAAGATAAGGGACAAAATTGCTCCAGGGTTTTAGTAGATACCAAAAACGTTGTTAAATGTTTACTAAACTAATCATTATTTCCTGTTTACAGTTTAGTGAATATTTTAAAATGTGATGTCCAATCTTGGGAGAACTGTAATAAACTAGGTACCTGCCTAGAGCAAATAACTCCACAAAAGGAAATCTGGGAATAGACCTTTTCATTTCGTTAGTGCGCATGTGCAGAAGTACAATGCCAATCAGCTGTTCTTAGGTTTTCGGACGAATGTCACTGTCAGACCTTGAACTTCGTGTACAATATTCGTAAGTAAATACATAGTAGAATACCAAATAAGGAGGGTGTTTGAAAGACGAAAAAACTCATGTTGATAATTTTATAAGGAGCTGAGTGTTGAATTTTAATAAAGATCCACGAGCACGGAGGTTTACGACGAATGCCAAAATTTCGGTTCTTACATTACATAAGCAAAGTGGTCCTAACCTATCGATTTTTAACTAAGTTATTTTGTCTCCCATCATGGAACTCTTGAATTGGATTCCTGTAGCAGGTACCTTCAATACTTATTTGTTCATTGTTGTCTCTTTTAACGATTGTTGTTTAGAAGGTCAGAAACTCATACTTTTATTTTATACTTGAAGAACTAACTAGGTACCTATTACCTATTAATTTCGCATAAGCTATAAGATTAATGTGTTTTATATTCATATGACCAAAGTGACCCTTTTAATGGGTAAGTTCGCATTGTTTTGTGATTTCCTGATGCAAAAGTACCTAGATACAAAAAAATCAAAATACGTGGTCATGAAAATATGTTAAATAATTCCCTATTTTAAAACTTATTTATTGTTGGTTCATATTCATGTTGTTTATGCAACAAAAATTCTTTACTGCAGTCTCGAAACTTCAGAATTATAGTTGCAGTACATCTTGAACTAAATGACATCTAAAACACTTCCTCCCGCACTTCCTTCTCATTTCAGATAAACTAAAAATTAAATTTTGAAATCTCGCACTGCATACGCCAGAATGTATGGCATTTATGGAGAAATGACATCCTCTCTTCGCTTCTGACAGTTAGCAATGGCGTTGGTATTACAGCGTTATTTTATTAATAACTAGGTCATCTCGCGCGCTATGCACACGCACTGCCCTAGTCGAATCATGACTTCAAAGAAACGAATTATTGCCTGATTACAGAATAATTTACATCTGATCTGAACTCTTGAAAAAGTCACGCATAATTGTCCGTGAGTAAATATTTCTTTTCGGAGATCAATTCCTATTTGATCAAATGTATGGCCTTGTGATTTGTTAATAGTCATTGCAAACGCTAGTTTAATGGGGAATTATTGTCGTCTTTTAAAAGTAAAAGGATAAACATTTTCACAGTACAACGTTATACTGTTAACGAAAACTATATCTCCATGTTTATCGCCTGTTAAAATTTTGCACTGTAGGATATTGTCTCCCAATTGTAAAATTAACAATCTCGTACCATTACATAAGCCTTCATTAATGCTGAGATTTCTAACCAACATCACAATACAATATACTCCCAACTTCAATTCATGCGGAGGAAAATTTGGCGGGTTTAAAGTATTTAAATATTCAGGAAGAATAGCATCGTTTAAATCTCCATTATCACAATTTTCAACACTATCCAAGTTTGTATATATTTTTTCTGTTTTTATATCTAACAGTTCTACCACTTTTTTGTAAATGTCTTCAACATCAGAATAACTGATTAGGTCATATCTATGAATCTCTTTTCTCTAATTGATTCCTCCATATATACGTTCAACGATATCCGAATTATAAATACATCTCTGTGGCAATTCTAAATTTCTATTCATATCGTTCAAAACTCCATCTCCAACATCCAATAAAAACTTGGTGAATTCTTGTTCCTGTGGTAGAGCCCGCATATTTTGTGTTTAAGAAAATTTACGGAAATAACTCCAAAGAGAACTAAATTCACTGTTTCACTGCGGGTAGCATTTATTTTAACTGGTAACAATTGTCAAAAATCTCCTCGCAACACCATAATTTTTCCACCAAACGGAACATCACAATAATTCATAAAGTCTCGTAAGGTTCTGTCTATAATGTCTAAAGCATACCTTGGCGCCACAGGAGCTTCATCCCAAATAAAAACATCTACACTCCTTAAATAATCTGATTCTTTTGAATTTTTCTTAAAGTTGGAAGATGAATCTAAAAACAGAGGAACAGGTAACCCAAACGTTTTATGAACTGTTCTGCCATGAGGAAGTAGTGTTGCTGCTATGCCCGTGAAGGCCATGGTACAAACAATTTTATTCTTACTCTTCGGTAAGCTGTAAAGGGTTGTATAAACATAAGTCTTACAGGAGCCTCCTGGACCGTCTATATAAAAAGATGAAGATTCAGAAATTGATTCATTTATGTTATCATCACATATACCCAAAATAATATCTACAATTTCTTTCTGCTTTTCATTTAGGTGTTTATATTGTCGTGATCCTATTTCTATTGCTTGTTCTTCATTTGCATATTCAATGTCGTGGCATGGTAGGAAACATTGAAAGATTGTAACCTTCCGCAGAAAGCATGGAACTAACTTGAATATAGGCTTTTTTGTCCTTCAGTATTGCTGTAACGTCTTTCATAATCTTGTGACATTGCTTCTTTAAATTCTTCCCCCAATTCTTTCTGATAAATTGGTCGGCAATGCATTAAAATACGAATGAATAAATATCTCAGCTGTCTGGGCATCATCCAAATTTCAGCTTCATTCATGGCTCTTTTCCACTCGTGATGATCTTAAATAAGACCTAATTTTAAACACACTGCTACATAAGATTCCTGTATTTCTCCGTTTACTGTTTTCAGATCTTCAAATCTGTTTGCTCCTTTAATATGAAGTAATAATAATCGAAAATGAAATAGTTCAATTTGGCTGGGGCTTACGGAGTCCAATAACTTTGAATTGTTTCTGACGGCGTATACTTTTACAACGACAACAAACATGATACCTACCTGTGATAGTTCAGACGTACGCACTTTTGGCGATCGGCTCCCGTACGTATTAAAAAGAGACGGAAACGAAAAGTCTGACCTCGCTTGATCGAAACGGTACGTGTCTGTCTATTGCGCATTCTCCACGACTAACATCACTTTTATTAGATAGGATTAAAGTTTGTTTATTAACGTGAATTTTGAGCCACAAAGAAACGAAAGCAATTTGAACTGAATGTTTTTATTACAGAAGTATAAATTTAGAAACAAAATTCATAAATTACGATTTATAATAAAGATTTAATAATAATGTAGTAATGAAAATCCTAAACAACTACAGATCATCTAGAGTAAAAGCGATATTCAAATGTAAATGTATACTCTTCTTGTGGTCACGTGAAGAGTTTTGCCACCATTTCATCGTAACTTTTTCTCTAAATTTACCATCTCTTCTTTCAAACAGGTTTATCAGTCTTTTTTGCTTCCTCGCCTTTGGAAGGTGATGGCAAAAATATTGTTATAGCAACCATTACTGAAAATAGTGAGCATTATACTATGTATCTGAAGTTTACATGATTGGTTTATTATACATACGTAGGTAACAAACGACGAAAGCATAGAGGAAATAATCACAAAAATTGTATAGCAATGCTCCAGTTATATTGGAGCCCGTAAAGGCCCCTATTCTCCCAAACATCAAGGCAATTGCTAAAGCCATTGCCCTTATTTGTGTTGGATACAAATCCACAATTATTGCATTGATGATGGCAACACAAACCGATGACATTAAAGTAACCCCTAGCATTATTTTAATTATCAATTCGCCGTATATGTATTGGGTAATAATTTCAGCTATAATTCCTATTATTAGGTATGATGAAAGCAAAGTCTTCTTTCCAACTTTAGTAATAATCAGGCCTGTTGTTACGAAACATACACCGGTCATCAAAGCTATCACAATTGATGTCAAGAAGACGCCAGTGTCCATTTTGTCGTTACATATTGAGACACCCTGTAGAAGGAACGAATTAAGTGTATTTACCTACATAATTAGAGAAGTAAATTTAATAAAAACATTAAATACAGCACCATCAGCAGTGACAACATACCTAACGTGACCATTTATTTTTTTCCTCAAAACGGGACACTGAAAAATCTGGATGTCACTTATCTAATTTTTAGCACTACTATGACTTTCGGTTTCGCTATGTGTGGTCAGCATATTCCCGTTAAAGAAAAACATTTTTCAATTATTAACAATTATTATTAATAATTATTAACAATTATCAAGTATTGGTATTTTTATATTTTTCCGTGGAACATTTTTTAATGCATTAGAGAACGATTTCAAAAACGAATACCTAAAATTCTTGACACATTCACTTTTGTAACCAAGATTGCTTTTAAGGACTGGTACTTGCAACTGAGTTTTTTCAGAAGTCCATAATCTGTTTATAAGCGAAAATACCCTCTCTTCCGGTGCATTAGAAGTAGAACCAGGTAAACATAAATTGTACTCCAAGATCATTCGAAAATATTTATGACTGAGAATGTTGTCCCAGAAGTGTTTGAATAATTCAACCCATAGATTTTCAGTTGGAGTACCTATTTGAATTATTCCATTCAATCAATTTTTCCGGTGTTATATAATTTGAAATAAGTGAATATTCATCACATCAAATACTTGTTACAGTCAATAATCCCTTCTCAATCAGTGAATCCATTAGGTACTTTTTGCACTTCTTTCCAAGCTGGTATTTTATTCAAACGGGCCCATTCAAATATCTCTATACATGGTGATTCTTTTAAGGCGGCCGTTAGAAAATTTCTTATTTGCAAATAAGATAGAAACTTGAAACCTGGGTTCCTGTCATAATCGATCATGGCGAATCCAAAAATACAATTTTCAAAATGGCGGCACTTTCGGAAATACCGGAAGTTGACGCCATCTTTGTTATTTTAAATGGATACCCCCCATTTTTATTTTATTTTTGAATTCGGCATTAAATTCTGCGTATAATGCACCCAGGCTGTCAGCACTTATCTGTCATAGTTTTTGACATATGCCACTTTTTGTTTTAAATTTAGTATTTGCAGGGGTTCATTTAAAAATTCATATCTCTTAAACCATTTAAAGTGGGTAAATGAGCTTTTTTAGGTTGATTCCCTAAAGTTCAAGGAATCATTTCCCTGTAGGGTTAATGTTCAACGACGTTTCCAATGGTTGCTGCGATTTTTTGAAGATGACAATCAAAAAATGCCAGAAAGTCATTTTTTTTAAATGGCAATGGGCAAATTTTATTATGGCAACCGACGTAGGATTAAATTTGAAAGGGACTTATATCAAGGTTTCCTATACCTATCTCAAATAGTTTTTTAATTATTCGTAGTTTTTTGTAAAAGATTAAACGTTATTCCCAAAAAACATAGAAGCCTATGGAACCAAAGAAAAAAATTAGTTTTAGAACTGTCATCTTTTAGTTCTCCATTAATTAAAAGTTAAGTTAAGTTAAGCAAGTTCTTGATTTTGTTTTGTAAGCATAAATGGCTTTTTATTCGAATGAAGTTGTTTTTGATATATTTCTCATACATGGCAACTGCCAAACAATCGTTGCAAGAACATGTCGCGAGTTTAATGCAAAATATCAAAATTTGCCGCCGATGAATAAACAGAAGTTTTCTAGACTTAAAAACAAGTTTCTTCAGGGAGGAAATATTCATCCTGCAAGAAGAAGGACTAAATTTGTTAGGGAATCTGAAGATAATCAAATAAATGTTTTGGGGTATTTTGGCGCATTTCCACGATCATCGATGAGAGCAGCAAAATTTGATTTGGGATTGACGTTCTCATCGATACAAAGAATTTTACATGAGCACAAATGACATCCCTATTCTTTTATACGACTACAAAAACTTCGTCCAACCGATTTTCCAAGACGAATAACTTTTTGTGAAGAGCTTTTGATAAAAAAACAGGAAGACCCAAATTTTTTGAGTCGGATTATTTAGACTGATGAAGCAAAATTTGCACAGGCTGGAGTATTTAATAGGAGAAATCGACATTTTTGGGTCGCAGAAAATCCACACCTGATCTATGAAGTTGAAAATCAAATTCAATTTTCCGTAAACGTTTTCTGTTTATTAATGGATAATCGGTTGCATTGGTACATGTATGATGAAAATTTGAATGGAGACAGATATTTAGACATTCTTAACAATGTAGTCCAAGATTTTGTCGATAATCTACCATTGCAGCATGCCGTCAACTTATGGTATCAAATGGATGGGGCACCAGCGCATTCAACAAATGCCGTAGATTTAAGACTAAGACAATTGTTTCAAGACAGATGGTGGGGAAATAGAGGTCCATGGTTGTGGCCCCCAAGATCCCCGGATCTGACACCATTAGATTTTTATTTATGGGGGCGGATTAAAGATATCGTTTATGAAACTGCATCCATGTCGAGGGAAGACTTATTACTAAAAATAACCCAAGCCATGAATGGCATTGATGGGAATGAAATCAGAAACGTCCAACGTCGGATTATTGAGTGTTTGAATCAAAACGGTGCACATATCGAGCATATTTTGTAATACCGACCTAGCTCATTAATTTTTGTATTGATTTAGGTAATTTAAATTAATATTTTTTGACACTGTTACTATGTTTGTTGCTTGGTAACAAGCTCGGTAACAAGTTAATCTTAATAAATTATATTTTTTTACAAAAAAACTACGAATAATTAAAAAACTATTTGAGATAGGTATAGGAAACCTTGATATAAGTCCCTTTCAAATTTAATCCTACGTCGGTTGCCATAATAAAATTTGCCCATTGCCATTTAAAAAAAATGACTTTTTGGCATTTTTTGATTGTCATCTTCAAAAAATCGCAGCAACCATTGGAAACGTCGTTGAACATTAACCCTACAGGGAAATGATTCCTTGAACTTTAGGAAATCAACCTAAAAAAGCTCATTTACCCACTTTAAATGGTTTAAGAGATATGAATTTTTAAATGAACCCCTGCAAATGCTAAATTTAAAACAAAAAGTGGCATATGTCAAAAACTATGACAGATAAGTGCTGACAGCCTGGGTGCATTATACGCAGAATTTAATGCCGAATTCAAAAATAAAATAAAAATGGGGGGTATCCATTTAAAATAACAAAGATGGCGTCAACTTCCGGTATTTCCGAAAGTGCCGCCATTTTGAAAATTGTATTTTTGGATTCGCCATGATCGATTATGACAGGAACCCAGGTTTCAAGTTTCTATCTTATTTGCAAATAAGAAATTTTCTAATGGCCGCCTTAAAAGAATCACCATGTATATCTAACTCTTTATTGAACAAATTCCACTGCTTCAAATATTCAAGGCTTGTTTATAAAATTCTGTAGCCGCATTTTTCACACATTCTTCAGTGCACACTCAGCCTCTTTCTTGAAGTTGTATTATTAAATTACGAACTGAGTGTGGAAGAAACTGAGTGCGTTGTTTTGATTTCTTTTCTTCAATCCCAGAAATATTTTGACGGCCGGCAGCATCTCGTGCCCCGCGGAACGTGCGTTCTGCTATTGTAGAGTCTGTAAAGTTAGAGACTGGGCCCGGACAAGATGGTGGCTGCGCGAAAATGTAGCGGGAAATATGATTTTGACAGAAACAGTGCCGTACCGGCGTATATGTGAAATTTATTATTATTTTAACAATGAATTCATAAAAGTTACATTCAAAACAGGAAAATTAGCATTTTAAGGCATGAAAAAATCGCGAAACACATTAAGAAGAACTTAAGAAAAGGGGATTTCGTCATAAGTACAGATAAATTATAAATGTGACGTTTGGTGTGAGGTTATGTCAATTACGAAATCGGCATGTTTATGTGCAAATAATCTCAATTCCATAATTGTTATAGTTGAAAACAGGTTTTTGAACAAGTTGTTTACTTATGTGACAAAAGAAAATTAGAATAAATCATAAAGGAAGCCGAATAATCCAATTTACTATTTTTCAGCACTGAAGAGTTAAAGAATTGCAAAATAAACTTATTATTCTGTAATTAAAAATTTAGAGAGTTCTATTAACTACCAAAAATAAATAAGTGGAATTCACATATATTAAGAACTAAACGCCTTGTTGACCTTTCAAAAAATAAGAATCCTTGGTGCTTGAGGTATGTCATGTCGCACAAGGTCTAATGATAGAACGTCCAGGCATTTGTCCTGCGGGAAGGAGCTTCGGGCGGGACAGCTGGACAGAGCCGCTAGTCCTACCAGCAGGACATTATTTTTAAATGGGATTGTCCTGCCGGCAGTACGTGCGCAGCTTTCGGCAGTACGGACCCAAATTTCATAGGCGGCGTAACAATTTTGCTATTTATTAAATAAAACATCTGCTGAGAAACATTTTTATTTATTCTCGTACAAAATAACTTGGAAAACATTAAAAAATAACACTGCGCCTGCGATGCTGATTGTTTCCTAAAGCTGCGTAAAATAGGAAATTTTAATCTAATTTATTACCTATAGTATAATTAAACACTTGCCATTCTTTTGTAATAACTCAGCACTAATTTTCGTTTTTGTATTGTTCAAGTCTCGCAGAACTGTCACAAGACCCAGAGACCCAGAGATTTTAGTTACTCTTCCGTTGCATACGGCGCTCAAATAATTGTCTCCAAACGCGGACATACACCATTTAAAATCTGGTTTTTTATCAGAATTCTTTGCTTTTGAAAAACCCGCGGCATAATTAGCGTGCAAGCCACTGTACGTGCGAGATTTTTTTCAAGAGTTGTCTCCTTCTCCGTAGCTTGCCTCCTACTGGTCTGAACGAGATGAAACTTACACTTTAGATAGGCAAAATTTTACGACAAATCCGATGGTGGTGGTTACGTTCTCATATGGGGACGCAAATGTACTGAAAACAATAGGGTCGAAAATACGTGCTGCTGGAAGGACGCTTGGACACTCTATCAACTAAGGGTTAATCACTTGGTAGTGGTTGTACTCCTAAATCCTCGTCTTCGTCGTCTTCATCATCATCATCATCATCATCATCATCATCATCATCATCATCATCATCATCACCACCACCATCATCTTCAGTTGTGACTTGATATTCATCTTCACTCTCATCATCAGATGATCCTGTGTTCACAGTGAACTTCAACGAATCCAATGCATCGTCCATCAGATGCTCTTTCTCAAAGAAAGTTTTTTTCACTTTTTGCACATGGCCACATACATCTTTCCACTCTTCTGAGCTAATAATGGAAAATTTTCCACGTGCTAATTCCTCCACATCACCTAATTTAAAAGTAACGTTTCTGCTAGCTACCCAGTTCTTTACAGTGGCCCATATCTTCTCTATGGGGTTCAATTCCGGGTGATAAGGAGGAAGCCGTAACACTCGGTGACCATGGGCTTCAAGAAGCTCATCCAATTTGTATTTCTTTGGGAATCGATACAAATTTTGTTTGATAAGACCATAAAGCTCAGGTTTTGTATTTGAGCCATCAAAATGTATTTGACGTTCTTCAAGCCACTTCACCATCTCGCCTTTTCGGCTCGCAGATGTCAGGTTTTTTTCCACCAGGACATTGTGATATGATGCATTATCAATCACAAGTACACAATTAGGCGGCATGTTGGGCAGTAATTGTTTCTGCACCCATGTCATGAAATTGGCATTATTCATGTCATCGTGGTAATCTCCTGATTTAGAACCTAGAGACAATGTTTGGTTACATTTTGATATTAAAATTACTTACGTATGTGTTACCTGACCGAAAAATGAGCAACGCATTGGGAATGAAACCATTTTCACCTCCGGCATGTACAATAATCAGCCTTTGGCCTTTAGAAATCGGCTTCTTTAAGTTTTTAGTAGACTCATCATACCACCCTTTCGGCTGGACATGGCTGCTGTGTATATACGTTTCATCCGTATATATAATGGTTCGGCCTTCTTCCCGGTATTGCAGAATTTGTTTCAAGTATTTCACCCTTTTCAGGCGAATGTCATGGCTTTCCATTAAAATCTTACGGTTGTCTTCTGTCTTTCGCCACCTTAAATGGAAATAGAAGTAAACGAGGTGTCCCACTCAAGCAGGCTCACTTTTGCTATCTGTTGTTATAAAAGTATTTTCAAAACATAAGCATTTAATGAAACAGAAATTTGAATATGCATGTAGTAACGGCATCCGAAATATTTTGACTTTGGATATACAAAAGCAGCCATACCTGAATCCAATAGATTTCAGAAAAACCCATAGCGACTGCCTCGAGCCAGAAAAAGAAAGTTCAGAATCTTTAATCTTCTGTAGAATACCTGGAATACAAGGTGATATTAGGCTAGATGATGCGATAGGTAGGTATTTAAATGTAGCATTTGTTATTTAACGAAAAAGCAGTAATTGCCATTTGTTCCTAGAATAATTTGTTCAAATAGCCCCTGATTATTGGGATCACTTTCCGTCATTGCATATTTCATTCATGTTTCGATGAAAAATACATTATACACATTGAAAACACATCGTGAAATATAATTGTCTGAAAAATCATTGGGTTTCAACAGAAAGTAAGTTTCTTGAAATTTATCTACAATCGAAGACGGAAACCAGGAAGTTAAATATCCAAAGCATTCCATTTACTAAAATGCAAGTGCGATTCATACTTTCATAACTTGGCTACGCAACAGCAGCACCCAATTATATCCAAAAAATACACGAAAATATCTTGAACTTTCTTATTACCACGTTCCCTCTATTTATGAAAAAAGAAGTTCAGCAGACTTTACAATGAATCACCCCGTATTTGACAAGTAGCAACTGCCAGCAGTTGCAATGAAAACACACCTTAACGAAGTTTTCTTTTTTATAATGGTAATTATGTACTTACAATTGAGAGAGGGATTCCTTTTCTCCAAAATAAAAAAATTATGTATAATTTCCCGTATTGTTTCAGTTTCTCCCACAGAAATCAGGCCGAGCTTACGCTTCTTTCGCGGTCGTTCCTTATGTGGTGTAGCAAAGGAGGTGCTAGGCTCAGCTTCTACGCTTTTCGATTCCTTCAAAATCTTCGCTACTGTGTTTCTCGAAACACCTGTTGCTTCTATAACTCTTTGCCTTAAACACATAATTGGATCTTAACAATAATCAAGCTCATTATGAAGTGGGTACGTACATACCTGTAATTCTTTAAAGGAATCCTAATTCCATTTTGCGCTTCTTCCCGCATAAACTTTATCACGTTACTGATAATTTCACGGCTTTGGCTATGAATTACCATGCCGGGTTTGCCAATTTTTTTGGGAGACATTTCTAACCTACAAACGTCAAAAATTTCAACTTGGATTTAATGTGTAAAATTACTTTGATTGTAGTATTACCTGGATAACAAATACTATCGACGATTTTTCAAAAGTCTTTTAAATAACACCGAGATCACAAAATAAGCAGAATAATCTGCAAACACAAAAAATTTTAACCTTCAATTCAGTTACAAGAATTTGTAGTATTAATTACCTCGAACTCCGTTTTTCGAATAAAGATGATAGTTTTTTAGTCTTTTAAGCAACACTCACAATAAAAACGCAAAATAAAACAGAATATCCACTAAAAAAAGCACACTCAAACATGAGTCAATAAAACAACAATGGACGCACAGTAATCTTGAAGTTCTTGACGGCGCCACTGGATTTACGAGTTCCGCCTTCGGACGAAAACAGGTCTATTGCGCTGATCACGTGACAGCCCAGTCTTTAACTTTACAGACTTTACCAAAAGAGAAAAGATATAGACTTCGCCCGCTTTCTGAAAACGGGACATTTTGGCGTCCCGAGACTTTCCTTGGGGACAACGGGACTGAGTGTCGAATAACGGGACTGTCCCGTTCAAAACGGGACGTATGGTCACGTTAGACATACCTCTTTTTTGAGTTTTGGAATTTAGGTAGTATACTTACACTTTCAGAGACAGCAGAAGTCACATTTGAATAGTAATTAACTGCCTGACAAATTGTAGTTTGTGTCGAACCACTTGCTTCCACAAAAGTCGACAATTCACTTAATATTTCTGGGTACCACATTAGAAGTCCAGTACTGAAACAAGTATGGATTCTTTCATGATATGGGGGCAAAGCGATAAAGAAGGTACTTAAGAATCAACATTTTGTGAATCTGTCTGAAAATTTTCTGTCTGTCTTATTGCCATATAAGTACCTTCTTTATTAATTTACCATCGTAAATCTTACATAATAAATGCGCCGAAATGTAAGGCACACAGCAATAGGGTCTGCAGAATAAATTGTCTTTTAAACAACGGTATCGTTTGATGCCAGATTATCTGTAAAACACTGGAACTCTCCTTGACTACATTCCCTTCATTCAAAAATAAGTTCTTCACCGGATATTCTTCTTTCTCTTTCTTCTTGTTGACGGAGAATACGTGTTTCAGTATTTCCAAAGCTTCATCATGCTTTCCTTGGGACAACAGAAATTTTGGACTCTCAGGCAGACAGTATATAGCAAATGCTGATATAACAGATGGCAGGCTGTACACTATTATCAGTAGTCTCCAAGGACGGAAAGCCACAAACTTGAAATCTAAAATCCAGGAGGCCGGGAGAATTAGCCAGGCGATAGCCGGTAGATATATGGTACCAACAGGTACCCCCACTGTTATCCAAGCAACTAAACTGGGACGATGCGCATTGTCGGCAAATTCTCCAACATAAGCGTAGATGATAGCCGAAGAACCCCCTATACTAAAAGAAAATCTTCACATCAACTGAACGCACCTCGTATATCAAACTCACAAAAATCCGTTTAAAAACCTTGCTAGTATAAATAACCAACCAATGGGAATTAAACTCGATATCACGCTTGTTATGAAGCTGATGCACAGGCTGACTAAAATAACTCTTCTTCTGCCTTTGGTGTCTCCCAAAAAACCCCATAAATGAGAACTTGCAAAGACTCCTAAATAATTTATAGAAGAGAGCAAACCTTTTTCAGACAAACTTAAGTTTAAGTCACATTGTGAAGAAGGTACTATGAACATTACAGCTTGGGTTTCAATAACAACGCACATTAACGCGGCACCCGCAGCTAGAATCAGGAGAAAATGGAAACGACCGTAACCTGCAATGTTATCCCAACATTATTTTACATATTTACTTGCCAGTTATGAATGATCTGACTACGGTATAAAGGAATAACATAAAAATATACCTGTCTTTACAACGCCATCTTCAAAATCGACAACTTCTGTTGCACGGGCCACCATTATTATTTAATTATCTAAATTCACTAAATCAACTCGTTCCTGCTGAGAAACAGATAAGCACTAGTTTACTTTTTACTTTTACCATTTACAATACTATCTCACTGTAACCTTTACTATGTTATTTGGCCTGTTTAGGGACAATATCATGCAATAAAATTTAATTTCAGGCTTGTTTGTTGGCTTGCTTAAGTGATAATTTCAAAAATTTATATTTTGAATTGGATCCCACGCCTATTTCTGTGTTGGTGGTGACTAAGTAAACGCTAAATGGAACTTTAAGTTGGTAATTTATTGCCACTGTGTTAAGGGTATTTCCGGGGGGGTAACCACTAGAAAAAAATTTGTTCCACGGATTTCATATGACATTGGATTTCACATGGATTTCATCGGATTTCACATGGATTTCATCGGATTTCACCAGATTTCATTGGATTTCACAGGATTGCAGAAGATTTCATTAAATTTCACGTAAATTGCTAATTGATTTCACCGGATTTCACATGGATTGCAAAGGATTTCATGATACTCCATATGGATTTCATGAGATTTCATGCGGATTTCATAAAATTTTATGCAGATTTCAAAAGATTTCACATGATTTTATAAAGCTTAATTATTACCAAAAATTATTCATGTTTATCCTTCCACTGAGGCATGTTGGATTTGTTTATTATCGTTAAGCTTAGAAGATGGTATCATCATCATGAAGTGTTCTCAGTCCGAAAACTGGTTGGACGCGTACCTCTATCCTTTCCTATCCTGAGCTATCCTACACATTTCCCCAAAAGTAGGACATTCTACATCCCCAACTATGTATTTCAGAGCAGTTGTCTAGTCTGGGCGTACCCCTACTTCTTTTTATTCCTACCTCTGACTCTATAGTATATTGCGAACTAAGCCTTCGTGCCTCAGAAGGTGTCCTACCATCCTATCTGTCATATTCTTTATTGTCTTCCATACCTTTCGCTTTACCCCAATTCTTTCTAATACTTCCCTAGTGCTAATCTTATCTATCCACGGTATCTTCATCATGCGTCTGTAGCACTACATTTCAAACGCTAATATCTACTATGTAGTTAATATTTTCTGTCTTGACTATTTGGTAGAAATCCATGATGAAATAGAAAATTACTATGCGTACTACCAATAAGTATAAAAATTATTTTATTGACCGGTTTCAAGATTCACAAACGATCTCATCATCAGAAATGGTAAATAAAATTGTAAACAAATTATTATGACAGTTGACAAGGAAACTAAAATTGATAAAACAATACAAAAAATAATGATATCCATGAAACATGTTAACTAGATAACTGAATTTCAGTATTTACCTACGGGGCATAAGAAAACGCAAAGGAAATTCGAATACCTCGTACCTTGAAGGGAAAAAACAATGAATTTAAAGAAAACCAATTCGGGAAAAAACAATAAATTCAATTGAAAAAACCTTCAAGTGAAATATCAGAACAGAAAAAATAAATCAATCAATATCCAAGAAATCTTGACAACTGCCAACTGCTAAACTTGAAAAAACTGCGAGGTCAAGTCTATGTCGTTCTGTCTTGACAACAGCCAACTGTTAATCTTGTAATAAACTAAAAAAAGAGAAATAAGTCAATAAATGTCATAATGAGAGAAACTGTAATACCGACACCTGAGAATTATAATTTTGATCAAAAGATAATTACAAAAGTTTAAATAAACTAGATTGTATTAAATCGACCTGGTCATTAAGTAAGTTATAATTTGTATCATTTTTATGTTTATAAATTTCTATAGACTCTAATATATCTAATTGATAACTCTTTACAAAATTAAACAATAATTTAGTATTTTCTGGAGGAGGGAATTGATGATTGTTATCGAAGAAATGATTAGCAAAACTTGAACGATCATTTTTTAAACGAAATGACCTTAAATGTTCATTGTACCTAATACGTATAGATCTGCCAGTTTGTCCGATATATATACTGTTACAGTCTAAACAATTTAGTTGATAAACACCTGTGTGGTCAAGTTTATGTGTTTTGTCTTTACTGTTAAACAAAATATGTGATAATATATTTGATGGTTTAAATGTGACTTGTATGTTATTTTTTCTTAAAATACTGGCAATCTTTTCAGAAATATTTCCAAAATAAGTAATCCTGCAAAATTTGGTAACTTTATCATTAGATAATTTAGGATATATGTTGTTACAAGCAATTTTAAATTTTTTATTGTTAATGATTCTATTGATGATTTCAATCTTAAATCCGTTATTTATTGCAATTGTTCTAATTATGTTTAGTTCTTTATTCAATTTATCCAAAGATAGCGGTACTGTAAAGGCCCTGTGTATCATAGAATTATAAGCAGAAATTTTTTGACAAAAGGGGTGAAATGAATTTGATGAAAGAGTAATATCTGTATATGTTGGTTTCCTAAAAATATCGAAATTAATTTTATTATATTCATTTATTAAAGTTAAATCTAAGAAATTAATTTTATGTTCAGTTTCTATTTCTTTTGTAAACTTAATTTTTGGATGAATACTGTTCAAAAAATTTTGAAAATTGTCTAATTGTCTTGTTGTTCCTTTAAAACAAGCAATAATATCATCTACATATCTATACCAAAATAGAATATGTTGATTGCCTAATTCTGAATTCATAATTTTATCTTCAATATCTGACATGAAAATATCTGCTAATAAAGGACTAATTGGTGAACCCATAGCAAGACCTAAATTTTGAGTATAATATTTATTATTGAACTGGAGATAATTTTGTTCAATACAAAGTTGGAAAGCAGTAATAATATCATTCTTTATAACAATATTAGTGTGAGTTTTATCTAAAATATTTTCAATTAATTTTAAGCATTCCTTAGGAGGAATATTAGGGAACATATTTGTAACATCAAAAGAAACTAAAAAGGACCCTGCTGGAATATTTTTATTTTTGATATTGGTAATTAATTCTAAAGAATTTTTTTTTTAAACTAAATTTGGATTTAAAATTTGTTGTATTTCTGAATATATTATTAATGTTTTTAGCTAAATTTCTTGTAGGAGCATTAATATATGATACTACTGGTCTTATAGGTGTATTAATTTTATGGTTCTTGATAAGTCCATATAATTTAGGGGCACATGCATTCATATTAATTAATCTTAATTTTTCAAAATTGTTATTAAAAATACTGTTGCAATTTTTTAACCAATCTTTTAATTTTGTTTGAAAATGTTTTGTTGGATCTTTTTTTAGTTCAGTTAATTTTTCATTATTAATAAAATTTTGCATCTTTGTTATATATTCATCTTTAGGTAAAATTACTATAGCATTGGATTTGTCTGCTTTCGAAACTATCAAATTATCTTTATTAATTTTTTCTTTAATAGAATTAATTGTAATTTTATCAAGTTTATTAATTTTATTAATGATTAAGTTTTTGTACTGAAAGGTATTATGAATTTTATTTCTAATATTCTGAGAATCATCATCCTTTTTCAAAATTACTTCAATTTCTGAAATTAAAATTTCGGTTCTATTTATATTGTTCATATTGGGGGCAAATTTTGGACCTTTTGATAGTAATTCTGTTTCATTATTGTCAAAAACTGTATTACTGTAATTGATAAATTTGGAACTAAATATTGCTTTCCTAGAATTGTTGTTATAGATGTCAGTTTTCTTAAAATTTTGAATATAGTTCAAATTATCTAATTTCTTTCGTTGTGTGAGGTATTTTTTATGTTTCGCACCCGTATAATGCCGTACTCCATACATACGACTTTAAGAGTCTCTTCCGAGTTTCTACATTAACCGTTCCCGAGCATAACAGTTGTTTCCTTTTGCTAAACGCAACTCGACCCTGCGCTATTCTTTGTTTTATATCTCTAGAGCTCCTACCATCGCGAGTTATTTGACTTCCTAAATAGCAGAAATCTGAGACTTCCTATACCTTCTCGTTCCCAATTTGTATTTTAGTTTTATTCCTATTTTCCCGCCCCCACACCAAAATTTTGGTTTTCTTTTTAATTATCTGTCTTTAACAATAGGTATTAATCGCATCTTCGATATATAAGTTGAAAACTAGAGGTGACAAAGCACATTCCTGTCTCACTCCCTTCCGGATATCTACTTCTCTTTGTTTCTGCTCTTTGTAGAGATTATGTATTATTCTTCTGTTCCTAAATTTCATCCCTACCTTTCTGAGCACTTCGAACATCTTCACCCATTTTATGTTGTCGAAGGTTTTTTCTAAATCTACAAATCCTATACAGACGCTCTTTCCCTTTTCTATTATTTTTTATACATATAATTACTCGTAAAGCTAGAATGGCCTCGCACGTCAGTCTATTTCGTCTAAATCCGAACTGGTCTTCTCCGAATATTTCTTCCGCCCTTTTCTCCATCCTTCTTTGCACAATTCTAATAATTCTAATAATTCTTTAACCTCCCTTTCCCTCGCCCTTTCCTTTGAATTATAATTTTTTTGAGTAATGGAACTCGGCATTAATCGACTGTTCAATCGGTCGGAGGAGGTAGGACTTGTGATGAAATGATCCATTGCTTTGAGCAGTTCTAGGGAAAACATTTCTTAAGTTACAGGCGAGGTTACAGGTTTACCTCGAGGTATACCTACCGAGTGTTGATACCTATAGGAATATCTATATATTTTAATTATTTTGTATTTACACAGTGTGGTGATAATAAGGTTCTGCACAAAATTAATTTTCTTATTAGGTGTTTTTCTGAAATTGCTGGGACGGTTTATTGTATAAATAATAATTGTCAAAAATTTTCACCATATTTTGTAGGAGCAGCGACATCAAAGTTAATTTAAATACAAACTACTGTATTCGTTTTAAGATGCAGCGTTTTGAAAAATTTTTTGGGCCCTGTCACACCAATCTTCTTAGCTAATACAAATTAATTATTAAAAACACATATTTTAATGAAACTGTGTGAATATTACTTACAATAATATATACAGATGATTGGGTGATACCAATCTTTGATTAAAAGGTAATTAACGCTGCATTCTTAACGCGGACGGTGTGTACAAAGCTAAATTTTTAAAGAGAACTTTGCATTATGATGCAATTCTGGTTCCGAATAAACAGGGTATCCAAAATTAAGTGTGCTAACTTCCTTATTATTGGACCTAGTTCGGTTAAAAGTGATGTCTTGATGTCTTCCATATGACGAATAAAATAGAGAAAACAGAAGCACAATTGAATAATGAATATTCGAGCTATTCGCCCAAAGAATATTTTTAAATGGAACACCCTATATCTTTACAGACTTAGAAAGGTTCAATAATAATAAAGTTAGCAATGACTCAGACTTAATTTTGGGCACCATGTACAAGAATTATAATTTCTAAGGTTTTTGCCTTTATAAGTATAAAAGTTACGGTGGTGTTGCGGCTCAAAGCGAAACACACCGCATAAAGAATAGTTCACAAAGTACATTCCCATAAAAAAAGAATGGACTAGCCCAATGGTGGCTGCCATAATTATAATCGAGACTAATTTCTAATTATCATTTAATTTAGCGTAAGAACCTATTTTAAAGGCGAACTGAAGTTATTCTATTGCGAGTTCTATTGCCTGATAATCTGAGAGAAAATCACTGAACGCGAGACTGAACATTCCTATTTTAAGATTTTTTAATTACACCCTGCATAATAAATACATCTGGATTCCGCTAATTTACCGTAGTTCGAGCTGTATCTAGTCGAATATCTAGTAAATCTCGTAATAAATGATACGGTTCTCTCGATTTACCAGAGAATTTACCCGCGAGCGGAAGAATTATTCTTCTGCCAGGAGTCAGAACCTCTACTAGAATACGAGCTAGAATATCTATTTTTGCATAACTATAATATTGTATACTATAATGTTTGCGAAGTTTATAATATTCGAGACTTATGCAGAGTAGGTTGAGGCAAGGTTGAGCAGTGGGTACTTACCCAGTAGCAGAACAAAGGTAATAATTTTACCGAGAATTTACACTTAATCCCAGTTTGTTGAGCAACCTACAAAGTCGAGTACAAAGTAGACATGCCTAGTGTTCAAACCACGAAGAGCCCAAATATACACAATTCTCTATGCCAGCACTTCCGATATTTATATTTATACTACTTCTACATAACCACTCATTAGGTACCTTCCGTACCTTTGTGGTTAACGTAAAGGCCTTATAGCCACAAAAGCGGGGGTTCGAACCCTCGTTTCCGCACAATATGTGGTTTTTGCGCTTATTCCGTTTTTACACAAGCAATTTGGGAAAAGATTTTGGCGCGAGGTTTCGCGGCTAATAATCTCGAGAATAATCTGGTTTTGAACGTTTTAAACGTTCGGGGGAGGTCGGCTAGGGGATCATTCTATAAGAAAACAGTTTTAATTATTTTAAGTGTCTTTTCGAGCTCCTCATGGTTTGATCCCCATACTGTCGTCTACAAAATACGAAAAGATTTATGAAGCCGGTTCAAAACTGGTATTCGGGAAAGCACCGATCCTTGCATCGATCGGTTCTGTCGAAGTATCTTTCTAATTTGTTGCGATTAAAAAATAAATTTTCCAAAGATCCTGCTTAGTACAATTAATAAAACATTGTATAAACTATTAACAAATTTCTCATTAATTCTGGTAAAATCCGGATTTCATCGGGATTTCATCAGGATTACATCCGGATTTCATCGGGATTTCATCAAGATTTCACCGGATTTCATGGGACTTCATTAAATTTAACAGGATTGCATCAGATTTCAAATGATTTCATCGATTGCATTTGGATTTCACTGGATTGCATGTGGATTTCATTAGATTGCACGAGGATTTCACATGGATTTCATCATGGCTGTTCCACTGATTTCATTAGTGGTTACCCCTTGGGTATTTCCTATGTACTGTAGGGTATGTATATAGGTATAAATATTGGATTTACGTCATTCTTCTTATTCTAATAAATACATACATTGGCATACTTGCCATCGTAGGTCGTATTTTAGATGATACAATTTTGCAGCGAAAATCTTAGATAAACACTTCTAGGTTAGCAGCTTTATATCTGTTTAACTTACGTTGTTTAATACAGAGTGGAAAAGATAAACATGCGTTTTCTCCAAACAAATTTTTATTTACAAAAGAAATATCATATAGGTATTGCAGTCTTTTTTACGTGGTTTGTAGGGGATGGTAAGTACACTATAACAATTATCATACCTGAAAAGAATTTTTTTAATAACTGGAAGTATTCATTCTTCATTTAACACTTACCTACATAAATGACAGTAAATATGTATAAGAAATAATTGCAGAAATTGTACATCAACGGCCCTGTCGTGAAAGATCCTGTGAAAGCTCCAATTCGGCCAGTCATTAAGGCGATAGCTAAGGCCATAGCCCTTATTTGAGTCGGATACAAATCAACAATGATAGCATTTATAATGCTTACACTAACCGACGACATTAGAACAGTTCCCAGCACTATTTGTATCAAAATTTCTCCTGGAATCAATTGCGCTGTGATAGAGGAAACTATTCCCACTACCAAGAATATGGCCAGCAATTTCTTCTTGCCTATCTTGGTTATGAATAAGCCACTGGACACGAAGCAAACGCCAAACATTATAGAAATAATAATCGAAGTCAGGAAGACGCCACTATCTATTTGATCATTGCAGAGCGGAAGACCCTGTGGAATCAAATGTTTATGTGGAATTACAAGCATGGTGGCAATGCAAGAAACTAATTTTTTGTATCAGATTAAATTTTATATTATATACCATGTGACAAACTTCCATGTGTACATGGGGAAATAACATGGGCAATTACATTTTTATTTAGTTAAGAAATTTGAAGATACTGGGAATCTTTCATTGAAAGAAGGGAATTTTTACTAATAAATTTACTTGGTTTTTATTTGGATAATTCTGATTCCGTTTATTATTATTACCTAGTTGCTAATTCCTTATCGTTCGCTAACTTAAATTTTACTGGGATTATGAGAAATTTAACAAGTGATAACGTGGAGTGAAACAAAACTAAAATTAATCTTATCATTTATTTTTTTAGTCGTTCCAAGAAATCTAAATGTTGAGGTAGAGGAAATGGTAATAGGCCTGATAACTGCTAGTCCAACATCTAGTTTAAGGTCTATTGCCCTAGAATGTAATGTTTCAAGAGAAACTGCCCGTAATATATTAAAAAAAAACAAATATCATCCCTTTAAATTCCAATGTCACCAAGAGTTACTTCCTTTTGACGAAGAATCAAGGCAAACTTTCTGCGAAGAAATGCAAGAACGGGCTAATCGGGATCGCAACTTCCTCTTATCAATTTGTTTTACCGATGAGTGTACCTTCACTTTAAATCAAGAGCCAAATTCACAAAACGTTAGGCATTGGGCCCAGGAAAATCCCAGAATAAATCTAGCCACTACAACGCAATACCCTCAAAAAATCAATATTTGGGCAAGCATTTTTAATAATCGCATTATAGGACCATTTGAAATACATGAAAATTTAAATTCAGAAGCTTATTTAGATCTTTTAATTAACCATATTGGCCCTGCATTAGAAGAAGTTGCACATGCGAATCGGGAGGTCTGGTTTCAACATGACGGATGCCCAACACATTTTGGAGCACAAGTGAGGGAATTATTAAATGAAATATTTCCAGAGAGCTGGATTGGTCGAGGTGGTGCTATAAACTGGCCAGCTAGATCTCCCGATTTGGCACCGTGTGACTTTTTCTTGTGGGGTCATTTAAAAAATAAGATTTATAAAACTCGTCACCCAAATATTGATTCTTTAAGGAATGGTATTTTTGCGGAATGCAACTTAATAAACGATCGGCAACTTGCGAATGTGAGAAATTCTTTCTATAATAGGCTGGGATACTGTCTGATAGAGAATGGGGGTTTATTTGAATATTTGTTACCCAAAGGACTTGTACCTTGACGCAGTTCTAGTAATACTGGGACGGGTGGGATGGCTTGCGCGCTTCAATGATCTAAAGAGCCGAACCATAGGTTTAACCATTTGTAGGGGTTTTTATTTGAGAAGCCAGACTAAATCAAGTCCCTGAAAGGGGGCAGCAGCTCTTTCAGTAATCATAGTGGCAGAGATCGTGAGGGTCGGTATGGCACTGTGATACACACTACTGCGATGTGGAAGGCAACGGGAAACCACCACATTATTCTATCCCTGGTACAGCGTACTTCGAATTTATGATGATGGCACCTTCGGGAGTAAAATATTCCGGAGGTAAAATAGTCCCACATTCGGATCTCCGGGCGGGGACTGCTTCGGGGGGAGTCATCAGAAATGATAAGTGTAACATCACACGAGTCGGAGCGTGGAATGTTAGAAGCATGAAACAAGTAGGAAAGTTAGAGAATTTGAAAATTGAGATGGATAGGTTAGCATTAGACGTAGTAGGTATTAGTGAAGTGCGATGGCCAGAAGCCGGAGACTTCTGGAGCGGAGATTTTAGAGTAATACACGCAGGATCTGTAGGAGGAAATTCGGGAGTAGGAATTGTTATGCGGAAAAAAGTAGGGCAGAGTGTAGAAAATTTCTTACAGCAAAGTGACAGGGTAGTTATGGTTAGGTTAGATTCGAAACCTGTAAAAACAGTAATAATACAGGTATATATGCCCACTTCTAACTACAGTGATGAGGTCGTAGAGGCAGTTTATAGTGATATTGAACATGTGCTAGATTTTGTGAGAGGACACGAAAATTTAATAATTATAGGAGATTTCAATGCAGTCGTAGGCACAGTGCGAGAGGGCGGAATAGTTGGTCCCTTTGGATTAGGCAATAGGAACGATAGGGGAGTGAGACTGATAGAGTTCTGCGATAAACATAACTTAACGGTCGCGAACACTCTATTTCACCATCATGTTAGGAGACGCTACACGTGGAAGATGCCAGGAGACCTAGGGAGATATCAAATAGATTACATTCTTGTTAGGCAAAGATTTAGAAATCAAGTTAGGGATTGTAGAAGTTATCCAGGAGCAGATATAGATAGTGATCACAATATAGTCGTTATGAAGGCCAATCTTAAATTTAAGATTTTGAAAAAGCGAAGCGGAAGAAGGTATCTTGACCCAGAGAAACTAAAAGATGATGATACGCGCGATAAAGAAAAGACAAACGAGGTACTAAAGGGCGCGGGCGAAAATATTGTTAGGGACATAGAGGAAGAATGGAATTGCATTAAAAATAGTTTAGTTTCCTCAGCTAGGGATATTTTGGGTCATAAACAGAATGAAAGTAGGAAACCCTGGATAACAAAACATATTGTGAGTCTAATAGAGGAAAGGCGCAAATATAAAAATAGGTTAGATGAAATAGGGAAACAAAGATATAAGGCGATCAAGTGGGAAATTATTCGGAAATGTAGGAAAGCGAAAGAGCAATGGTTCGACGATAAGTGCAAAGAAGTGGAAAATAAGTTCGAAATAGGAAAGACTGATGAAGCATATAAAATAATTAGGAGAAATTTTAGAGAAATTGGATTTAGTACCAAAAGCATTAGGAATGAGGCAGGAGATATCCTAATCGAAAGCGGGGAGAAGGCAGATAGGTGGAAAGAATATTTAGGAAACTTATATGCGGGACAGGAAGTGCAAGATATATTAGAAAGTGAAAGCAGTGTAGAAGGGGATAACCTAGGGAGTCCTATAATGAGAGAAGAGTTTGAGCTAGCACTAAAAAGTTTAAGGAATAATAAAGCACCAGGTATAGATGGCTTGCAGGCAGAAATCTTAAAGTGCGCAGGTCAAGAGGTAATGGATCGTTTATTTAAATTAGTTAGTCACATATACCTGACAGGCGAGATTCCAGAAGATTACAAACGGAACATCATAGTAGCTTTGCCAAAAAGGAAAGACGCGGATAGATGCGAAAATTTTAGAACTATCAGTTTAACTTCCCATGCGTCAAAAATTTTAACTAGAATTGTGCAAAGAAGGATGGAGAAAAAGGCGGAAGAAATATTAGGAGAAGATCAGTTCGGATTTAGACGAAATAGAGGAACGCGCGAGGCCATTCTAGCTTTACGAGTAATTATAGAAAAAACGATAGAAAAGAGAAAGAGCGTATATATAGGATTTGTAGATTTAGAAAAAGCCTTCGACAACGTAAAATGGGGGAAGATGTTCGAAGTGCTGAGAAAGGTAGGGATGAAATACAGGGACAGAAGAATAATACATAATCTCTACAAAGAGCAAAAGGCAGTTATAGAATGTGAGCAGGAACGAAGGGAAGTAGATATCCGGAAGGGAGTGAGACAGGGATGTGCATTGTCACCTCTAGTTTTCAACTTATATATCGAAGATGCGATTAATATTGTTAAGGAAAGAACAGCCTCAGGGATCAATGTACAGGGCCAAACTATTAATATGCTCAGATTTGCGGATGATATAGCAGTGTTAGCATCTAGCAAAGAAGAATTAGGAGCGGCTTTGAATGAAATGGAAGCAGTTTTGACACAGGGCTACGGCATGAAAATCAATAAAAAGAAAACTAAAATTTTGGTATGTAGATGGAGTGAAAATAGAACTAAAATTGAAATACAAATAGGAAATGAGAAGATAGAGGAGGTCGCGGATTTCTGCTACTTAGGAAGTAAAATAACCCAAGACGGTAGGAGCACTAAAGATATAAAACAAAGAATGGCGCAGGGCCGAGTTGCGTTTAACAAAAAGAAACAACTGTTATGTTCGAGAACGGTTAATATAGAGACTAGGAAGAGACTCTTAAAGTCGTATGTATGGAGTACGGCATTATACGGGTGCGAAACTTGGACAATAGGAGAAGCGGATAGGAAAAGAGTAGAAGCGTTTGAACTGTGGTGTTACAGACGCATGATGAAGATACCGTGGATAGATAAGGTTAGCAATAGGGAAGTATTAGAAAGAGTTGGGGAAAGGCGAAAGGTATGGAAAACAATAAAGAGTAGGAGAGATAGGATGGTAGGACAGCTTCTAAGACACGAAGGAATAGTTCGCGACATACTAGAGTCAGAGATAGGAATAAAAAGAGGTAGGGGTAGGCCTAGATTAGACTACTGCTCTCAAATAGTTAGGGATGTAGGATGTTCTACTTTTAGGGAAATGCGTAGGTTAGCTCAGGATAGAAAAGAATGGAGGTACGCGTCCAACCAGTCTTCGGACTGAGAACCTTATGATGAGTTATTTTTCCTTTTTTATGTTACTTTAATTTCATTGTATATTAATAAGTTTTTGTCCTTACCTAGATATGAAATAAATAAGTATTAAATTGCCAGATTACAAAATTCATTAGAGCAAAATAAACAAATGTTGCCGCTTGTTAAATCTTTCATAATTGCAGTAAAATTAAAGTAATTTAATTTTTATTATTTCATTTTACTCCTTTAACATTTTCCCAAAAACTTTTTAATAGGTTAGACGACACCTACAATTTACCCTTCACCAGCATTCACCAACGAAACATCCACACCAGTAATCAATTAATTGTCAACTATAGGTAATGACAATAATAATGTGAATGAGAATTATCTAAATAAAAAAACAAGTTTATGTATTAGTAAAAATTAACTTCTTTCGATGAAAGATTCCCAGCCTTCAAATTTCTTACTAAATTATTTGTTGTTATACCGAAGGAATAGGACCGTTATTGAATTTGACAGAAAATAAGGCACGGACTACTGCCGCCGTAAAATATTTTCACAATGAAAACCTTTTCTTGAACTGAATAAATATTTTTGTTAATTTTTAAATGTTGACAGTTCAGAAAATCCATAAAAATCAAAGACGTCCGTGATTAGAATAAATTAAATTGTCATGGATAATCTGGTAAATTTCTGTGTTTTAGTTAGAAAATTATTAATGTAATTTTTGCTTTTAATGCTTTAATAAATTGAAAAGTTGTAGAGTTTTTGATATCCTCATACGCAGAAAAAAATAATCTTTCGATTGCTACCTTTACCACCACTGTAACTACACATGGGGAGGAGGAATCCCCAAAAATGTAATTGCCCATGTTATTACCCCATGTACACATGGAAGTTTGTCACACGGTATATTAAGACAAGGCCAACAGAGCGTAAACAACAACCATCAAGAGGGGATGTGTTTAGAGACGTCCAAGTGTAGTTGACTCCTTGATGCCAAGAATACCAAGATTAAAGAATACCGTAAAATTAATTACCTACATTTTCAGTTGTGTTTTCAGCTTTTGCCAAATGATAGGCAACTGCTCTGCATATAGTTGGGTGTGTTCCTGGATTTTCCTCCACGTAGCCCGCCACTTCTTTTAAAATCTGGGGATACCACATAAGAAGACCTGTACTAAAACAATAGGTACTTAATACTCCTAATATTTCAAAGTAAACGTAACACTTACATGGTAAAGGACCCAAAATGTAAAGCACACACCATGAGTGTTTGTAAAACGAATACCTTCTTGAACAAGGGAACTGTCTGTTCCCACATTGTATGTATCACATTTTTACCACTTTTTACGACATTGTTCTCATTAAGTACGAGTTTATTCATTGGGAATTCTTCGTTGCTTCTTGTATTATAATAATAAATAGTTTTTAATATTTCCAAAGCTTCGTCGTGTTTTCCTTGTGAAAGCAAGAACTTGGGACTCTCTGGTAGCAGGTAAATTAGTATTGCAAATATAATAGTAGGTAAACTGTAAACTATCAACAGTAGCCTCCAAGGACGAAATTGGACAAAGCCGAAATTTAAGCTCCATTTGCTAGGAAGAATTAACCATGCGAAGGACGGTAAGACCAGTGTTCCTACAGCTACAGAGACAGTAATCCAGGCAACCACACTGGGTCGATGCTTATTGTTAATAAATTCGCCAGCATATGCGTAAATGATTGCTGAACAACCGCCGATACTAAAAATAAATAAACGATATTTTTATATAGATTCAATGAGAAACTGCTAACTGATTCTTAATTTTTACTTACAAGAATCCATTCACGAAACGTAGAAGAATGAACAGCCATCCAACTGGACTTAAACTGGAAATTGCACTAGACACAAAGCTCATGCAAAGGCTGATTAAAACAACTATACGTCTACCTCTTGTGTCGGCTAGAAAGCCCCATAAATGAGAGCTGACGAATACTCCTAAGTAACTGATGGAAGAGAGCAGTCCTTTTTCTGATAAACTTAAGTCTAAATCGCACGATGATGATGGCACTATGAACATAACACCTTGTGTTTCGATAATAACACACATAAGTGCTCCGCCACAGACTAGTATGACGAATAAGTTAAATCGTCCATAACCTGCAAAATAACATACTGAGTCTAGAAGGAGTGCAATATTGGAATTGTTTAGTAAACCCTCCGCATGCAATATTATTAGTTGCCTAATTTGAGAATGAGAGTCTTGTCGTCACTCTCGAAAGAGTTACGAAGTCATGCAAGAACCTAAAGTGCAACTAACGATCGAAGAGAGTAGCATAATTAAGTACGAACTATAGCTGACGGCAGCGAATACCTTCCTCGTTTGAGGTTAAATCAGGTGCAGAGTTCCTTAGTATATGATTTAAGAGCCTGCAGACGAACAAACAACATCACCAGCACAGAAAAGAACTGCGCATATTGCAAGACTGCGAGTTTCTTTCAAGCTCTCCGTGACTATCTATGCGGTCTAGCCTGCCTACAAGTGATGACTCATACTTTTGATGTATCGGCCTGTAGCTATCCACGATCTCGTTTAACGCCTAATCACGACTGGAGCATTGTATGTATAGTGTAGAGCATTCACAACATTTGATAATGTGCTACTCAAGAAAAAGATTATGATTTGTTTAATTAATTTTTATGTACATTTTATCTCATGGATATATGCCCGCGACATCTCAACGCGACGTTCAAGTGCAAACATATCGTTCAAACCGATTCTGAACTACTGATTAGTTAATCAAGGACTACGACAATTTTTTGTTTAGCAAACACTGATCCTATTGAGTCCACATCATAAATTCATTACTATTTACTATCCAAGTGCTAAGAAAATGGAGAAAAAATCATTCACAAAGCGAAACGGCTTATAAACCTTGATAAGATTGTGAAGTAAAAAACTCAGTTATTATTTTCTTTATCGGATGTAGTTTATGTAAAAGATTGCTTTAATCTAAACATATTTTGATCTATACAGGTTGTCCTTAAGTCTGGGCAGTAACCACTTTAGTTTTGTTAGCTAAAACTAAAAACTTGAAAGATGTAAACGTAGCGTAAACAAAGTAATAAATCAAATTAGTCACAGTTCACGCGTAAGTTAACCACAGGCAGCAAGCAAGGACTACTGTCTGTGCACCTTATACATATAGAATAAGGGTTTCATGTACTTAATTCTCGAGTTGTCTATTATTAACGATGAAAGTTTGGAACACGTAAACACGAGCCGTAGGCCATTATTATGTAGGTAAGTACACGGTATACTTTATGTCAGAATCCAAAAAATCTCAAATACCAAAAAGTTTACAAATAAAACATTCTATATCTATACAGGGTATCCCACGACGACCTTACACAATCTGTATATAGAAAAGTATGTATAGTAGAATTACACAAATTTGCATAAACAGGTAATCGAGGATGCTCAATTCGACTAAAATATTTTTGACTTTCTACGACTTCCGGTTATACCGGAAATAGACACCAACTTCCTTATTTTAAATGGAATGCCCACATTTTTATTACGGATTTAGATTTTTGGTCGAATTTTAAGGTCACCTTATGCAAAACATCATATGTGTAAAGTGCACCCTCTTGGAGATATTAGACGTTAAAAATCGTCATTTTTCAAATTTCATCAATTATAACTTGGAAACGGTACGAGATAAAGAAAAATGATTTACATGTCCCTATCCTAGTTTTTAATTCTTTATCTAATGGATCTGGAAAATACTGCTTCCTGATTGACAACTTTTTGTCATTTTTTGACCAATCAGGAGGCAGTATTTTCCAGACCCTTTAGATAGAGAATTAAAAACTGGGATAGGGACATGCAAGTCATTTTTCTTTATCTCGTACCGTTTCCAAGTTATAATTGATGAAATTTGAAAAATGACAATTTTTAAGGTCTAATATCTCGAAGAGGGTGTACTTTACACATATGATGTTTTGCATAATGTGACCTTAAAATGAAATTATGAAGAATGACTTTTTTCCAAAAATGAAAATAAAAGTTTTTACAAGTACATATAGTTAAGTCCATCCGTGGACACACTTTATGTATACAAATAACATGTACAAGGTGTCCTAAACTGGACGCGTTCTTATGGGAACACCCCTTATTTGAAGAGATAGAAAAAAATTAGCCAAGGTGTCCGGAGATCAAATTTAATGAGAAAACCACTGGCGCAAACAAAGCTTTGCTATCTCTTATCGTTTGGCCGCTAGAGGGCGATTCTCAAATTTCGTCGATTTCTTTTATGTCCTATAACTTGTTTATTAATAAAGATAATTAATTTTGGTAAAAACTTTCTTGAGGCACTTTCTTCTGTAAAATCCATTGCAATAGGCAATTTTTTTACAGGGCGTTTAGATTTTCGTGCACAACCCCAAACTCATTTTTTTTATATAGACCACCCTATATATTATGAGATTTTTGAAAAGCTCGTAAAATTTCCTAAATTTTGATGTATCATTTGTCATGTTTATATTCAAAACCATTAGCAACATTACGATTTAAAAATTAAAATATTGTGCCTACAGAAATCAAGATTGCCATGACTAATAAAATGACATAGGATGCTACCATGTTATGATTAAAACCACAGATCTAAAGTTTCATGATAAGATTACTCATAGTTATTATATTAAATTAATAATTCTTTAAATGTTGCTAATGGTTTTTAAGATAAACATGACAAGTGATACATCAAAATTTAGGAAATTTTACGAGCTTTTCAAAAATCTCGTAATATATAGGGTGGTCTATATAAAAAAATGAGTTTGGGGTGGTGCACGAAAATCTAAACGCCCTGTAAAAAAACTGCCTATTGCAATGGATTTTACGGAAAAAAGTGCCTTAAGAAAGTTTTTACCAAAATTAATTATCTTTATCAATAAACCAGTTATAGGACATAAAAGAAATCGACGAAATTTGAGAATCGCCCTCTAGCGGCCAAACGATAAGAGATAGCAAAGTTTTGTTTGCGCCAGTGGTTTTCTCATTAAATTTGAGCTCCGGACACCTTGGTTAATTTTTTTCTATCTCTTCAAATAAGGGGTGTTCCCATAAGAACGCGTCTAGTTTGGGACACCTTGTACAGAAGAACTTCCATGAGCATAAATTTTCTAGATTTAAAATCGGAACGAATTTGCGTAGATGGTAATTTCATGTACAGCAAAAACATAAATTTGCGTAGTTTTAAATTAGCAAAGGCCATAGGGCTAACTACGTATTATTTGGTCATTGTTGTAAATACAGTGTATTCACCTAGAAGCGGTTTTTGTCCTCAAGTCTTTATGAAGTTTCATATATAAGAAAATTTTTCCAATAAAATCGCACTGTTTTCAGTAGTCTGTAATTTAAAATTATTTTTACTTAGGCAGGTAACTGAAAATATTAGCAAGTAAAAATGAAAGATGTACTTACAATAGGTAGTGTAATTTTATGTTTTGGTTATTTTAGTATTTATTATTATTTTAGTATTTCTTAGAAAATACTGAAGGCAATACAAATGTTTCATACTATTTCTCGAAGTATTTTTATACTTAAACATAAATGTCTTGTGGTTTAAACTGTTGTTTTCTTGTGTTCAGCTCTTAAACTTATTGTGTTCCGTTTCATTTATTAGTGATGTGTTGTTTGTGTTTTAAAGCCTAGTGTTACACCTTTTAAGTTATATTCAAAAGTATTTCCTACATTCGTGAGTGGTACAATGTTTCAGAACCAACAATTGAAATATTGTAGCTCTTGGAAAGATACTGTTATACAATGTGCAAACGTATTTTTGTCCATTTAGCCTAATTTGTATTTCCATTAATAACAAAGTCAACGTTCGGTGGGATACACTGTAAGTATACAAAATAAATTTCAACGAGGCTGTCACATTTAACTTCAGTCGTGTTTTCTTTAATCGTTGCAATAAAAAAGTCGATTATTTACATAGTCATCATTAAAGTTTACGAGCAATTGTTGGAAAATAACTTCACAAAACGAATAGAACATATTTAAGCATTGCGAGAAGGAAATCTTCTCTGCGAACTCATTTTGTCTTCAATGAATGAATTTGAGAAAATTTGGTGTGTGATTGTAAGAAGCGATAACGTGAATTTACGCAAGAACTTTGACGTAAATTCACTATGAATTCTTAATAAGTTAACCCCACACGCCAAAAGACAGTGACACAGTAATTAAACTCGACACGTGTTTCGCTGACAACGTCAGCATCTTCAGGAGTTGTCTTTGGCGTGTGGGGTGAACTCTTCACTATTAATTCAATGCATTTGCCTGTTCCCTTGACGCGATTCCAATGACCTTATAGTGACACGTATGGCTTATTGAGAGAAAGAAAGAAGTACGTATCGAGAAAATTTACCTGTTTTTGTAATTGCCTCCTCGAAGTCGGTGGCCTTAGAAGATGACAATAATTCTACAAAGAGTAACAACAAAATTACTTTATAAAAATAACACAGTGAAAAAAAAATACCTTCTCTTGTCAACCCTCCATCAATATCATCGTCTGTCTCGTCGAACGTTCTGACTCCCACCATTCTTTTAGTTATGTATATTATGTAATTTTATTTACTTGTAATACTGTTAATTTCACTTAGGTTAGAACATTATGCGAACTGCACGCTAGAATGTTTAAAAAATGTGTTCCTGCGTTTTATAAATTACATAACGGATGAAGATAACGTATAACTCGAATTTTGAGTGATCATTATACACGAATTGCGCTGCTACTGACGATTACTATTAATACGGAGTTTAACTGATTAATAATATATCTCAACATATTGTTTCAAGGATGCCACAGAAATGATAGCGTTTGAATTATGATTATATTTTTATTGCTGTCAGGTATGTACTTACATAATTGACAAAATCATTTTTATGCAAACACTATTAAGTACTACATTCCTACTTCTGTCTCTGTGACGGTAAGTAGGTACTAGCTGAATAGCATTAGGTAGACTGCTAGAAATGAGAGCGTGATGAGGTATTAGAAATTCGCAACAAGATTTCACCTCTGCTCAAGCGATATTTAAAATTTAAATCTAAAGATTGTATCTAAAATACACAAAAATAAAAGTTTTTCTGGAAATAATTATTATACTTAATAGAATTTTCAATTTCATTTCTATTTAATATTTAAATTCTAAATTATGTACATACAAATTACAGTATACTTAAATAAATTACGAGTATATGAACACCACAATTACTTAAATATATTATTGCAATTACTATGAGTATCTACAGTGCAGGCTTCGAATTTTGTTGCTGTTCAGACGGTGACGGCAAAACAATAACAATTACTGCCAAAACTAAAAAAGAAGTACATAAAAAGAAATTAATGTTACGCTAATTTTCAACCAAAAAAGTTTAAAAATATTACAATAGATTTATATTTCTAACAGAGCAGGCTAAGAATCCGCAGGCCCGGAGTCAACATCAAAAACTAAACTAAGAAGTAAAACTCCTTTCTTATATTAACAGAAAATTACTGGTCATAATAGGGCACATATCTCACAATTTACAAAATAAGGAGGAGCTCTGACTGTTAGAGTACCTGAGTAACTGTCTCTCATTGCGTAATGTGACTGTTGCACAAAAATATCTAAGGCAGACTACCAGAAGTAAGTGCCGGTGATTAATTATTGTTGCTGTGAGGCTACCAATAATAGGGAGGTTCGGAGAAAAATAAGATATCTATTTTTGGCATGAAAATGACAGAAAATTGTTATTGTAATTGATTTACGGCGAAATTTTTTTTCTCCAAATTTTTTTTGCGGCGTAATAAGCGAATGAAATTGGCTTATCACGCCCACATGCTAGTTCGCTTTGTTATTGGTTTGACGTCAGAGATTCGTAAGGCGCTTCCCCCACTTCTCTTGAAGTGCCCGTGAAGCGGTACCTATCTCATAACATACTTATTGGGACTATTTCGAGCGTAAATTTTTAAAGTAAGATGTCAAGGAAACATAAAACAAAGACAACATAATCGATATAATGATGCAACAAGGGTATCAAAAGTCCGATTCACATAATTTGTCATATTTATGTAGTAGGTAGGTAAATGTCCCGGTAAATGTGGAAATGGTGTGTGATTCTTGCATCTAACCCCAATTTCATTCAACCTCAAAACAGTAGTGTAAAAAGGCAGACCGGTATAAGTAAAACAAAGTCAACAATTTATTAACTGTACATGCCTTTTATAATTCAGTATAAGTAGGTATGTAGATTGTAGATACCTGCTTACTTCTGTTTGTAAAATAGGTACCTACCTATATTCTCTAATACAATACAATACATACCTACTCATTTATGTAGGTATGTATACCTAAGTGATTGACAAGTTATCAAGTTAACAGTTTTATAACGGATTGGAAATTTTTAAAAAAAACGGAAACAAACACAACTCACGCGAATCAAAAAACTACGCTACGTAGGTACTAGGTACTTGTTTAACAAAAAGAAACAACTGCTATATTCTGGAACGGTTAATGTAGAAACTCAGAAGAGACTCTTAAAGACGCATGTATGGAGTACGAAATTATACCTATGGGTGCGAAACTTGAATAATGGGAGAAACGGATTGAAAAAGAGTAGAAGCGTTTGAAATGTGATGCTACAGACGGGTGTTGAAGATACCGTGGATAGACAAGTTAGCAATAAGGAGGAATTAGAAAGAGTTGGGGAAAAGAGAAAAGTATGGAAGACAATAAAGAATAGGGGATAGGATCGTAGGATGGTAGGACACCTTCTGAGACACAAAGGAATAGTTCGCGACATACTAGAGTCAGAGATAGGAATAAAGATGTAGAGGTTGGAGCAGATTAGACTACTGCTCTCAAATAGTTGGGGATGTAGAATGTTCTACTTTTACGGAAATGCGTAGGCTAGCTCAAGGAAAGGATGGAGGTACGCGTCCTACCAGTCTTCAAAAGAGAACTTTATGATGACGTACTATTTAATTATTATTGTAAAATAGTTAATAAAATTTCCTTTTTTAGTTCAGGGAGGGAACGCTACGGCGATTCAGTATTTGGCTCCGTCATGCTCCTAGCATCCTGTTTCAAATTATGCTAACCGTAACACGTTACCAAGTACCAAGGGGTCCCAGAAAACTGTCGATAAATTACATTATGTTCGATTTTATTTAGAGTGGCTGCAATAGGGCAGCCGATAATTTTATAAACTTTTGCAATGATAAACTAACTCGCGAAAATATCGATAATGCTGACCGATTTTCCTTCTGGCTCCAACGAACCACTTTTTCCGTTTTATTGGTGTGCTGTACGATGTATTAGTCTGGGTACAAAACAGAAAACACCAGTTAGAACCAGTTAATAATATTTAACAATTTAACTACACATGCATATGCATAATACTTATGGGACTGCTGCGCGCTGAAACTGGGACTTGTACGTTATACTAAGTTCTGATGTCACGCGGCCTACTCTCGCTGCAAGGTACGATTTCTAGCCTCGCACCGACGGAAAACTTTGCAACGGCTTCACAGGAATTTTTTTAACAAAAATTAACAACATAACTGCCTTCAGTATAATAAACTCTATCAATTTTAATGAAATTTGAAAATTACGGAACCTGCCTATTAAATATACATTAGTTGTTTCGTTGTAGAGGTGTAACAGGCTTATTAAAGCTTGTTCTGATGGCAACTTGCAATCGTAAATTAATAGGTACTATCTCGCCAGTATTCGTTAGCAGTACATGTTACGTTTGTTGTGAACTAGGAGCTAGGACAACTGTCTCCTGAAAGTCCAAAGAACGGTCTCAACTCTTCCCAGGGGCATGCGGTGGGCCGAGGTAGTTATTTTCAGTATTTTATTACACTGCACTTCATCGTAACAATATTTTTCGTTTTTTAATCTCATGGCGGACGCGGATGAGGACCGTGAAGAGTGTAGTCTGTGTAAAATTGAGTTTAACGGAGACAAAATTATCGGGTGCGATGGTAAATGCCAAGGATGGTATCATTTGAAGTGCGTGGGTATCACTGAAAAGCAATTTCCGGTCATTAATTCGTGCAAAGGTATAAAATGGTTTTGCCAAAAATGCTTTGGAATAAGTGAGGTTAAGAGTGAGGAAAGTGATATTAAATTCGAACGTTTATTAAACGAAATTGAGAAACTAAGGAATTCAGTATCGTTAAATATATTGAACAGAAACGAAAACTCTAAACAAGAATTAAATCTGTCAACAAATAAACATAACATGGAAAGTACAAGGGGTACGTATGCAAATGCAGTGAAGTCCCATAAGAAAGTGAACAAGGTTATAATAACTGCAAAGGGCGATAACCTGGAATGTGCTTCTATTGTTAAGGATTTACAAGACAATATTTGTGTTGCAGAAGGAGGTATCGGTGTTACAAATGTAACAAATTCTAAGGACGGAAAGGTGATTGTTACTTGTGATAGACGTGACGACTGTAACAAGTTAACACAAGAAATAGAAAGCAAGCTTGGGGATAAATACCATACATTAGTACCAAGACTTTATAGGCCCAGAATAAAAATTAATGGAATAAAGAATGTACAAGATACGGCATATGCGGAAATTGAAAGCATTATTGAAAAACAAAATTTCTTGGAAAAAGGAGAGAACTACTATCTTAAGGTGGTTGCAAAATTAAAGAATAATAAATATCAAGATTCATCGTTGATAATAGAAGTAGACCCGAACACTTATAAGTATATAATGGATCAGTGCTGTGGCAAATTAAAGGTGTTGTGGAATATGGCAACGGTACAAGACCATTTTCACATAAGGAGGTGTTACACGTGTGGCGGTTACAACCATGGAAGTGATAAGTGTACTGTTGGAGTAGTGTGTTTCAAATGTGGCGTAAAAGGGCACAAAGAGTTGGACTGTAGTGCCTCAAGATTTGGCTGCAGTAATTGCAAGGAAGCGGCGAACAAGTTCAATCTACAGATTGAGGTCGATCATCGAAGCAACGATAAGGACTGCCCGTATTTACAGCGGTTACTAAAGCAACTCAAAAACAGAATTGAATACTCGATTCCGATTTTTCCGATTTGTTCGTGACCAATAGTAGAGGTGAGACAGCATCGCATGCTGGGGGGATTTTTTTACTGAATTCACAAAGTGTCTTGGCACATTTTGATGAATTGCGCTGGTTTATACAAAAAAAAATCCTCATGTTTTTTGTTTAACTGAAACCCATTTAACAAATGATATAGATGACTTTGAGATTGGAATTAGTAACTATAGTGTAATTAGAATAGATTCTGAAAGCAGGCACACGGGAGGAGTTATGTTTTATGTTAGAAGTGATGTATGCTTTAAAGTAATAGACACACTAGTAATTAACAAAAATCTTTGGTTGTTAGCATTAACTATTGTTATAGAGGGTAAATCCCAAACAGTGATAGGTATTTATCATTCCCCAAGCCAGTCACATTCAACATTTTTGGAAAACATTGAGAAGTGGTTTGATGAACATTATGATGTTTTCAGTGACACCATTATCTTACTTGGAGACTTCAATATAAACTGGCTAGCGAATGGTTATTATACTAACAGGTTAAAAAGGTGCATGCGAGACTGGAATTTAACGCAGTTAGTTCAGAGCTATACTCACAAACTTGAAGAAAGCGAAACTATTATTGATTTGGTGTTAACAAACACAAAGAATTACCTTAGTTGTGAAGTACTCAATGAACCAAATATCACAGACCATCAAATGATAAAAATTTCCTTTGATAATAAGAAGTATAATACCAAAACGATGATTGTTAGAAGTAAATTGAACAATGTTACTAAAAGTAAACTGAAACAGAAAATAAAAGAAATTAAGTACGATTTTCGTAGTGATGATTTGGGTCATAAGTTCCATTCTTTTATTGAAAGTATGCAAGTAATAATAAATGAAGTAATGGCAAAAAAAGAAATAACGGTGAAAGAAGGGAAACACTGGTTTAATAAAAAAGTTTTAGATGCTATTAAAGAAAGAGACAATAAGTACAAACAGTATAGTTGGACCAAAGAAAAAACAGATTGGGAAGGGTACAAAACATATAGAAATATGGTAGTAGATTTAGTTAGAAAAGAAAAGAGCAAGTATTTGAAAGAGATTATAGATTATAACAGTCACAACCCAAAACGGATGTGGAAAACGTTAAAAGATTTAATATCGAGACCTAAAGGGGAAAATTACATGAACATAGAATTTCAAGGTAAAACTGTTAGCGACAAAATCTTGATAGCTGATAGTTTTAATGAGTTTTTCGTTCAAAGCATTAAGGACATTGTACACACCATACCAGATAGTACCCTTCATTTTGAGGTGCAATGTGAAAGACTAGAAATATTTTCAGATTTTAATTTATTAGAAATAGTTGAGTTAAAACAAATAGTATTAGGCATGTGCAATAAAGCTAGTCCAGATGAGGTGAATATGAAGATATATAAAGAAAACTTTGATGAACTGGCTCCATACTTAATTAATTTAATAAACAGTTCGTTGGAAAATGGAAATGTACCTGAAATATTAAAGACTGCTGAAATAGTCCCTATACGAAAAGTAAACAATACAAAGAAGGCAGAAGAATTTAGACCAATAAACATGCTGTCAGCAATCGAAAAAGTCTTAGAACGGGTTGTGTATGTACAGTTAAATGAATTTTGTGAGAGAAACAACGTATTATCTGACTATCAGTCAGGTTTCAGAAAGGGATATAATTGTGAGAGTGCACTGCAGTTTATTCTAAATGAGTGGAGATCAGCCATTGATGTTGGAAAAGTGGTAGTAAGCATTTTTTTGGACTTCAAACGTGCCTTCGAAACTATTGATAAAGGGATGTTAATAAGAAAACTTGAAGCATATGGCATACGTGGAAAAGTTCTAAGATGGATCTGTAGCTATCTGGAACATAGAAAACAGAAAGTGAGATGCGGTGAAGTTCTATCAGATAGTTTAGAAGTCGAGACTGGTGTACCTCAGGGAAGTATTCTTGGACCGCTGCTGTTTGCCTTATATATAAATGATATAGTGTCAACAATACAAGAAGGCAGAATTCATCTTTTCGCTGATGATACAAATATTTATATATGGGGTGAAAACCCAAAAGATATTGTGGAGAATATAAATAAAACATTAAAGATAGTGTGGGAATGGGTGGCATTTAATAAATTAAAGCTTAATACAAGGAAAACGAAGGCAATGATTATTGGAAGTGACAAGGCTCGAAGACTTTTCCTTGAGCAAGGCCTAAAAATTACTGTTGGTGATGAAGAACTGGAAATAGTTAATCAAATTAAATACCTGGGAGTCATAGTGGATTCTAAATTAAATTTTAAGGAGCATCTTGATTATATTTGTAGGAAGATGTCTAAGAAGATTGGGGTTTTGAAACGGGTAGGGGTAAATTTAACAATGGAAACCAAGAGAATAGTATACAATACAATCATCTTACCACATATGACTTTCGCGAGCAGTATCTTATATCTGGGACAACAGGGTGATGTTGCAAGATTACAGTTGCTTCAAAACAGGGCCATGAGGATAATACTAAAGTGCAATAGATACGCGAGAATTAATGACATGCTTCGTGCGCTTAATTGGTTAAACGTAAGTCGGTACATAGAATATCAGACCATGGTATTTATCCATAAAATCAAATTGGGTATTATGCCGAAGTATATGAGTGACTGTGTGTCCAAATTTGTAGAAAACCATAATTATGACACAAGGGGTAAAGGCAATTTTGTTTTAAGTACAGTGCAAACTCGAATAGGGAAGAATTCTATTTTTCACAAAGGCATATTAGTTTATAATGGTCTGGATGAAAGTTTAAAAACTCTCCAGCTTACTTGCTTTAAAAAGCAACTGAAGAAAACATATCTTGAAGTAAAAGACTGATAGGCTACAATGTATTATTTTTTGTGTTTCTTATATGTTTATATTAATTTTAATATAAGTTTTTATTAGTTTCTAGATCTTTTTGTGTTGTTTTAATTTAAGTTTTTCTTTTGTTTGTTGTGTTACTTATCTGTAGTTTTGTGAATTTCTTTTGTATTATGTATGTATAGCATTTCTTTGCTAAATAAACGTTATTATTATTATTATTATACAGTAAACCGATCGAGTGATGGCGAGCGTTGGGGATGCGCACTAGACGTTAAGATTGGGCAGGATTTTGCCTTCGCGCACTGACCCCCACCGCTCGCCATCACTCGATCGGTCTACTGTACCTTGAATGTGCGCGTCCGGAGCAAACTTTCCAAAAGAGCGTTCGACCTAAAGTGAATGGCCGTAGCCAACCGAGAGTAGGCTATACCATGCCTCAAGTACCGGCTGCCTATTTTCTACCTTTTGTATTCTGAAGATGATTAAGTATAAGTAATGAAATAATTTCCAGGATATGAGTTAATCCCAAAGAATAAGTGAGTAATCGGATTAACAAATACACATGAATTTTATAGTAATCCCAATGTGATTTATGAAATCGGACGGAAATGAATCGTCAGCAAATGAAATTTGTAGCTTAAATATGGTTACGCTGTAGCATACCTACATATCTATATTTTCAAGGAATTTTATAATTTTAGATTTGGTTTATAAGGATATAAAATGGGTTAATTATTTTTTTATACAAATATGGCGAGGGAATTAGCTAAAATATGGTGTAGATACGGGGAAATTTAGAAGACCAGTAAACCAGGTCTCTACGCTCCGAAATTCGATTTTAAATGAGGTTGTGGAGGTCACACAACCTCAAAACGCCGTCTCTCAAAATCCAATGTGGATCCAGAAGACCGAGAGAAGGAAGAGGCGGTTTCAGATGTGTGGTAAAGCCAAGAATAACAGCAGTAGTAGGAGGAAGAGCTGCGAAAAGGATTGCTGCAGCAAAGGTTGGAAATGATCAAGAAATTACAAGTCCAATATAAAAAATATGTTATACTTACGAATGTAGATGATGGCGAATATATACAAGAAGTAATCACACAAATTGTAAATGAGAATGCCAATTATGTTGGTTCCAGCCACAGCTCCTATCCTCCCAAACATAAGGGTAATAGCTAACCCCATCGATCTAACTTTGGTGGGATATGCATCCACGACGAAAGCTGTTACTACGGTGATGCTTACACCAGCTAAGATGAAACCAGTCAATGTTACTTGGATCAAGGTGATACCAGACACCAGTTGAGAAGCTATTGCCATTACTGTTCCTAAGCACAAGTATCCGAACATCAACGGTTTCTTGCCCAAAGAATTAATTACGGTGCCGTTGAAAACGAAGAAGACCGTCATGATTGCTGCAATAATCATAGATGTACTGTATACACTGGTGTCGATGCTGTCGGAACAGACCGTCGACGCCTAAAAGGAAAAGAATTTTAGAGGCGAAATGAGAAATACGTGTAGGAAGAATACCTTTACTCTTGGCAAAGACAACTAACTGCAGAGCTAAGCAAACAAGGAAAACGGACCAGTGGTATGCAATTTTTGGAAACACAGGTAGGAAGGGAAATTAAATAAGTCTATTACTAGAAGTGGACTTCCATAAACCCAAGAAGAAGATGACATAACTGGTTTAAATTATTGTAGCATAAATAATATTTTATATACTTCGTGTAAGATACTTACGGTAGCAGTAGCATTAGCCGATGTTAGCTGATAATAATTGATTGATCCACAAATAGTTGGGCTTTCTTCAGGGTGATTCTTAACAAATAAAGAAATTTCGTTTAGTATTTCAGGATACCACATCATGATACCAAATGCTCTACAAAGAGACAGAGTAAAACCAAAATAATAATAATAATAATTATTATTATTATACCATACCCCATAAAGATTCCGAAGAATAAAATACTAAGAAGCAAAGTTCGAATCCTCAGTCCTTTCTTGAATAAAGGAACCGTTTGTTGCCATACAGTTTCACAAGTATTCGTACTATCCTTTACTAAATTTGAGTTTTCTTCAGTTAAATACAACATATCCACAGGAAACTCTTCTTTATTCTTTCGATAATTAATCGCATATATCTTCCTCAAAACTTCCAAAGCTTCGTCATGCCTGCCAGCGGCCAACAAAAACTTTGGACTTTCCGGAAGCATCCATACAAGCGAGAGAAAGAACAGACCGATGCAACCATAAATGAGCATCAGCAACCTCCAAGGTCGAAACTCGATAAAAGATAAGTCTACTCGCCATGTATTGGGCAGAATCAACCAAGCAATTCCTGGTAGGACTATCATTCCACATCCAATGAACGTTGTTATCCAAGAAACAACTTGAGAGCGATGTTTGATATCGTGAAACTCGCCCGCGTACGCGTACACAATTGCGCTACATCCACCAATACTGGAAGTAAAAATAGAAGAATATTTAATGAAATTCTATCCGGACGTTCTGCCATGTAGAATTGGATGTTAAATGGCTAAATGTAGACAGGCACTTACAAGCAACCATTGATCAATCTCATCAAAATGAAAAGCCACGTGTATGGTGCCCATGTTGATATGAAGCTAGTGATGAACCCAAAGGTCAAACTTGTCAAAATAACTTTCTTTCGACCTCTGTTGTCTCCAATGAAGCCCCAAAAATGAGATGTTGCACATACGCCAATAAATGTAACAGAGGAAAGTACTCCTTTTTCTGTAACATCTAAATTTAGGTCGCATTGTGCAGCAGGTATGACGAACATCATTGCTTGTGATTCCACGATTGCGGCCATTAGACAGCCTCCCATCATGGCAACGACGAAGAGATGATATCTTCCATAACCTAAAATTATTCACGCATTGTAGATAATTGCAGTAATAATAGAAAAAAAACAATAGAAACAACTATTATGCTCGGGAATGATAGATGCAGAAACTCGGAAGAGGCTCTTAAAAACGTATGTATGGGTAGGCACTGTACGGGTGCGCAACTTGGATAATAGGAGAAATGGACCAAAAAAGAATAGAACCATTTGAAATGTGGTGCTGCAGACGCATTATGAAGGTACCGTGGATTGATAACGTTATTAGTAGAGAGGTATTAGAAAGAGAAATTATGGAAGACTGTAAGGAATAGGAGAGATAAGTTTTGAGACTATTTTTGAATATTAAGCTGGATGGCTTTTGACCTGTAATGCTATTTGGTGTATTTCTAAACTTAAACAAAAAGTTCTCTATCTGATTTTGTAAAGTAAGTGTGATATTTTTAATTTTGTTTTCATATAAACATTTTTGGTACACTCAACTTCTGTTTTACCTCCAATAATTATATCATCCATATATAGAGGATGGCTGAGGATTTATTGAGATACTTGACAATACAAGACAGACGACCATTTGCAACTGACATTTATTGAACAACCAGTGATGCCAACCTAACATATACAACAGTATACACCTTCTGAGGCATGAATGATTAGTTTGAGACATAATATAGTCAGAAATACGAATAAAAAGAGGTAGATAAGCCTTGATTTGACTACTGCTCTCAAATAGTTGGTGATGTAGGATGCTCCACTTTTGGGGAAATGCGTAGGTTAGCTCAGGATAGGAAAGGAAGGAGGTACGCGTCTAACCAGTCTTCGGACTGAGAACTTTTTGACGATGAGAATGGACATAGTGAGAATTATTCACAGAATTTCAATTTTCATGTAGAATTAGGAAATGTAAAAAATGTTTGTAGAAATCAAATATTTTTATCAATTTCTTGATAAGCAAATTTCGCCTTGATCTATTGACTTTGGCGGCATTTTGAAATGAGAAACTCGGTCGTTTTCTTCTTTTAAGCATGGCGAATTGGGAAAGCCATGTTGTAAATATAGCCTCATTGTCGCATTTGCTGTACTCGAGAGAAATTCATAAACTTTCCTTTAGTTTTCTCGAAAATAGGACTGTTAGACAATTTTATATTTCGTTAAAAAAATTCTCCGTGCGGCATATTTTAATTCAGGTAAGTGCAGTAAGCAGTTTTAGCCGTATTATCAGAACACCAAGTTTTTGTTCGTCTATCCTTTTATTTTTCACGATCTGGAAAGTTAATATTTCTCAATTTATTATGAAAGGTCAAAATTTTGCAATTTTGCATGACAATTTCAAGTAGAATATACTCGTCGTGAAAAATGAAATAAATCCAAGGAGTGCACTCACCTATCATGGTTAGGGCATCTTCTAGGTTGACTGCCCTTTTGATGGGTGCTTCCGTATAAACCATGGTCACTTTGGGTACTTTTACTGAATCTGGTTTCACATAATATTACCACATATAGTATTTAGAAAATTGCACTGTAATACTGAACACTTGATAACAAGAGTAAAGAATATTTCAAGTCATTCTTAGTTAATTCTAAAATAAACAAATCGAGTATTTTTAATCTGTTAAATTCCCGGAGAAATTTTCTTTACTGGCATGTTGCAGTATTTAATACTATCGAATGTGTGTAAAGTCGTGAAATATGTAACTGCTTTTAACACAATATTTTTGACGCTAGTAGTAAAAATTTTGCCAAATCTGTAGAAATTTTATGTTTACATTCCCATAAAGATAAAATACATAATATAATTTACAACAGGAGATATGAATATCTCTTATTGCACCATTGCACGCATTAGTCGGAGAGCAAGAGCTCTGAATTCGACACATGGTGCAACTTTCGAACATACAAAAACAGACGACGAGTTCTTACGTAAAAACACCTGACAAAACATATTTTTGAGGTCGCGATTCGATTTGGAATTGCCAAATTGAAGAAAATTGCATTTTTTCATTTTTCTTCTGAAATATGCTATTTTCGCACTTTTATTATTTCTCCTTCTGTATATCTGTCACCCATTGTCGTACAAATTTGAAATTTTAGCATTAGGATAATGAAACTATGCGCTTTCTAACGCTGTACGAGAAAATAGTAATTGTTGTGATTTGACTGAAAAATTAATAAATATTCGAGGAAGAGTTGCCACTTTTGTGTCATTTACAGCGAAAAAGTGTGTATCGGGGTAACTTTTTTATTTTTGAAGATATACTTATACTATAAACGAGTAAATTGTAGGGCATAAAATGAGGATGTTTTTTTATTTTGAGTATTTTTTCATCAAATGCATAGTAAGTCAGAAAAAGTGTGTTAAACGTGAGTGATATGTCGCGCCCCGCGCGCGTTGTCGCGGACAAAAGCTGACTGCCGTGCCAACGCCGACGGAGTTTAGAGTTTTCATTTATTAAATGTGTGTAAGGCATTTTTCTTAAATCATTATATGGTCATTTCAATAAAACAAAACTTTTTAGTGTTTTCCACAGGTTTAATCGTTACCCACAATATTGTTTCGACTTATTATATGTCATCATCAAAGGTTCTTACAAAACAAATCTTAAAACTAAAGCAGTGCCTTATATACAGTATTCCATTTTATTTTCGTGTGGTGGGGTAAGATTGCTTCTATGTTTGATGAATGGTTAAATTCCATCTGGTCATTTGTTATCTGTTGATCTAATTTAATGGCTTTGCAAATTTCAAAACTTTCCACTTAATTTAATTTTCTACCTTTAGACCCTTGATATGATATTTTAAAATCACTTTCGACAAAATTATGATTGTTTACAATATGTACAATGTTTCCAAAAACCCGTCCTGTTGTTGACAATAGACTTTATGTTCTTTCAGTATGGTATTGAAATCCCTCCCGGTTTGACCTATGTAAATCGCGCTGCAATCATTGCAATTTAGCTGAGAAACACCACTTTTATCTCCTGTGTTTCTTTTTTTCTTTATTATTGACCAATAATTAACCTAAATTTCTTTTATTTAAGCAAACCGGGGTTTGATCAAGTTTGCTTAGAAATTAGATCAACAGATAACAAATGACCAGTTGGAATTTAACCATTCACCAATCATAGAAGCAGTCTTACCCCAACACACGAAAATAAAATAGAATACTGTATGTAAGGTACTGTTTTAGTTTTAAGATTTGTTTTGTAAGAACCTTTGATGATGACCTAGTAAGTCGAAATAATATTGTCGATAACGATTAAACCCGTTGAAATATTCGATATGTTCCACCAAATGTCAAGCGAGAACAGAGTGAAATTCCTTACATAATATGGTCGTCCAGAATTTACCGGCGGTATGGACCATTTAAGAGCACATTTGTTTCCAACATGCAAAACAGACATTAGGTAAGTAAGAAAACGAATATCAGTAAGGTACCTATTTATTACAAAACAAATTTCGCTTCTTAGGGATTTACCACCCACCGAAAACACGTTTCGTTTTCATGTCCGCAGGACATATGTATTTGCAGTCCGTCGTTTACAAAACTGCATACCTAGTTCGACCAAAACTATCAAGGTCCGGTTTTCCAAAGAATCCAACACCGGATTAAGTCTGACACCGGCTTCGTTGCTATGATACCGGCTTTCTGATTGATTGAATCATAGCAACGAAGCCGGTGTCAGACTTAATTCGGTGTTGGATTCTTTGAAAAACCGGGAACAAATCTTTTGGAATTTGGGTGGTGCATGAAAGAAAACGGTAGCGTAATACCAATCATGACCACAATAAGTGCGAAACCAGATTTTGTAAACATAACACCATTTTGCAAATGTGAATATTTCAATAAATTGTAGCACAAACTGTATTTGTTTAAAAGCTAATGTACTGTGTTCCATAAGCTGTTTTTGTGAAGGAAAATGTACGTATATCGAATAATAAAAATGTATTTATTCTGTAAGTACAAATTTAAAAAAATAAGAACAGTTCTCATTGAAGTTCTCCACGCGGTCTGCTTCGGTGCAACCCAGGAGACAACGTAGCGCGTACAACGCTCGACTTTATTAACCTTTTATGACCACCAAACTTTTACCAACAACATTTTTTTGTTTTTTATAAATTAATTCAGACCTTAAACTATATTTGACTCGCTTATACTATTACTCTATCTCCAATAATAAAAAAGTTACCTCGATACCAACTTTCTCAATGCAGTTACTGAAAAATCCATGGGATCTGCGACGAAAATATTATTTTTCTACCATATCTTTACACATTAGTGCACATTTATGTATGGTAACGGATTCGGCATATTTCAGACTATATGTATGCAAAGTTTTAAACCGATCCAATTGTTACAGACAAAGATATAGAATGGGAAATATAAAATAATGTATTTCCGAGAAATTTTGTAAAAATATGATAAGTTCGATTTTTTTCAATTTCGCAATCCCGAATCGATTCGCGACCTCCAGAATCGAATTCAGCAGGTCATTTTACATAAGAATACGACATCAGTTTTTGTATGTTTGCGAGTTGCATACCCCACTTTTATTTTGCATATTTCGAACGTCCTGCTCTTCGACTGCATGGGAACATTTCGACCACATAAATTTTGACAGAGAATTGTTTTATTCTATGAAAGCTCGTTATGAAGAATCTCAGGAGCTTTTTCCTGGAAAAACTTTTTACCAAAACATTCATGGTTTTGTGAAAAATTTTATAAGTGTTTAGAGAAATCGGAAGTATTTAATATTTTTCTCCCACCACGCTTAAAAGTATGTTTCAGTTTGTTACCTTGAAGTTAGTTCTACGACTTTGCAAAAGTTCTTATCTCTGGTCCCAAATAGGTACTTAAGACACTTTGCAAAAATTAAAACAAAAGTTAAAAATATAATAGCATACCTAATAGTACAGTTGATAACGGCTAAAATGGGAAAAAATAACAAGATAAGAAAGCATCTAGTGCCATCACAGTCTATATTATGTAGGTCCAATCAAGACATTATTATAACATTGGGATTTGAAATGCTATTTTTAAAAGTGTTAAGTAATTGATGTAATTTCTATAATTTATTTAACAGACAAATATTTAAATATTGCATCAAGTTAGCTACAATTTATTATAATACATAAGCAATTAATAGATTTTGTAATAACTTTTACAATTGACATAATTCATTTTTATGAGATTGTGATTGTACTACAATTGGGTACTTGCATGAATTTGGGATTTTGCGAAATTATAATCTTCGGGAGGTCAGAAATACATTCCCAAAGCAATTTTTCTCTGAGCCCTGTAGAATTCAAATTATTGGGGAAAAATATTTCCCGCTAAATATGCTTATGGCGCCATATGTGAATTATTGAAACTATACGGTGACGTCAGTATGACGCACCTATGCATTCCTAAATCGAAATGGCCGCTTCCGGTTTAGTTGACAGCTGTCTCGTAAGTCTTGAAATTGTTTGGTGTGTACGTTAATGGTGTTTGCTGGTAGAATGGAACTATCTAACCTTTATCTAACTGACATTTTGGAGATCAGTAGATAACATCTGCGTTTTCACGATGTGAATTGTGAAAGCTATTATTGTGAAGCTCATTTTAACGTAATTTAAAATGAAGTTAAAGTAATCGTTCTAATTTTTTTTGTATCAAAAGGAGAAGTGACAAAAGGAAAACTGCTTAAAAATTACTCGAACCACATTTTGCGAAAATTTAAGATAAGGCTTGCAGCTTTGCTTAATTCATCTAACCAGAGTAGATCTCCGTCACCCTGTTACTTTAATTGAAATGCCGATCTATTTTATAATTCATTTATGTAACACCCAATTAACAATTTAATTTACTCTGTAATAATAATTATAATGTGTATAAATATGACGATGTTAAAAATACATGATACACGACAACAATAGTTCTTATTCTAAAACACTACAAATAATAAGCAATATCACAGTAGGAAGTAATTGTACAAAAAATTTGTGTTTAATTGTCAACTACTTCAAGGACGTCTTCGTTATCAACAGTGACAACAGAGCGCAACCTAAACAAAAAAAGTTGCTGTAAATAATGGGGCATATTATGTAGGTATAGTGTGTCCACCTAATAGGTAACTTCCCTCTCACATTGTTTCGTGCTAACAAAATTAAGTACCCAAAAGAAAAGTTCAAAGTATACAAGTTATCAGTATGAACGAATTAAGAAAATTCTAAGTCCTGTGTCTTAGTAATATTAATTGAAATATAAAAAAATACATGTTGGAATATGTAAGTGCACATTTTCAAAATGGCCTAAGTTTGGATACGCAGGTATAATTTAAGAGTTGAGACAGTATTTTAAAACAAAAACTTCTATTGAATCTTTAATTTATCGCCAGTTAACACAGTATTGTTTGTTTGAAAAGAAATTATAGGCAATTAAGTAAGTAGTATTTTTGTTCTAAACTGCTTTTTTAAAATGTAAACATAAAATGTGAAAATTTTATTATTTATGTCTTTTAACTTCTAGTTAAATGATTTCATCTCACAAAAATATGATTTCTGCACGTGTACTATTTAACCCAAGTGTAGTATCTATAGTTTAGCATGTCTATAGTAGTTATGTCTGTCAAAAATGTCAGTTAGTTGTCAGAAGAAAGTAAAACGTAAAAGTTGCAAATAAACGAGTAAATCCACAAAGTTTATTATTAATTACTACAATTGGCGACGAGGAGGTGAAAATGGCCCACATCGACACCATGGATGATATTAGAGCCGTTACAAGTTTTGACATTACGAGCGATATCAGTAATGTTGGTCAAAGATGGAAAAAGTGGGTCAGAGCATTTACCTATTATGTAGATTCAAAAGGAATCACAAAGGAAAGACAAAAGAAGTCTTTATTGTTACATTGTGCTGGGACAACCGTACAAGATATTTTTGAAACACTTTCAGAACCAGTTACTAACGAGGGTGAACAAGAATAAATTGGGCGAGTACGAGAAGGCACTTGTCATGTTAAATGCTCATTTCGAACCATTAATAAACCATACATATGAAAAACATTTGTTTAGACGTATGGAGCAAAAGGAGACAGAAACAGTTGATCAGTTCGCAACAAGATTAAAGCAACAAGCTGCTATGTGCAATTTCGGTAACCCGGAAGGTGAAATTTTGGATCAAATAATCGACAAATGTTTATCGACTAAATTGAGACGAAGGTTAATTCAAGAACCGTGTACATTAAAAGTAGCGCTTGATTTTGCAAGAACGATGGAAAGTTGTGAGCGCCAGGTTACGGCGATGGAAGAAAAATCGCAGGAATCAAAGGTAAACAAGGTCTCCGCGAAGAAAGAAGTTATTTGTTACAGATGTGGAGAAAAGGGACATTATAGTGGTTATAAAGATTGTCCAGGAAAGAAAATGACGTGCAAAAAGTGCAAAATAATGGGGCATGCCACGGAAATGTGTAGAACAAAAAGCAAAAAGAAAGACGATAACAGAAGTAAAGTAAAAAGTAAGTTGAGTAACAACAAAAGTTATCATGTGGAAGAAAATACAAGTATAGTTCGGAGTCAGAATACGCATTTACAATAAATGCAGTGGGAAAATCAGAAAATGCTATGATTACGGTATTATTAAATGGTATCAAGCTGGATATGATGATAGACTCTGGGGCAAATTGTAACGTTATAGACTTAAAGACATGGAAATTTTTGAAAGCTAACAAAATAAAGTGTGAGGCAACAAAAGTTCAGCAAGAATTAGAAGTATATGGGTCAAATAAAATTAAAGTGATAGGAAAATTCAAGACGAGGGTAGAATATAACAAGAGAGGTACTGATGCAGATATCCTAGTTATAGAAAACCAAGGAATACCACTTTTAGGAAGGAAATCAGCAATGGAATTGGAAATTCTAAAAATTGGTCAAGTACATTTTGTGGAAAATGAGTTAGTAAGCAAAATAGTAAATAATTTTCCATTAGTTTTTAATAATACAAATACTATTGGGAAATTGAAAAATTTCCAATTAAGGATACCAATTGATGAAAATGTGAGACCAGTAGCACAGCATGCTAGGAGAGTACCATTTAATTTAAGGAAATTGTTTGAAAAGGAACTTGAGGAATTAGAGAAAAATGATATAATAGAAAGAGTAGAAGGTCCTACTCCGTGGGTATCACCAGTTGTTACAATACCTAAGGACAAGGGAGCAAAAGTGAGAATTTGTTTGGATATTAGGGTAGCCAATAAAGCTGTGATCAGAGAACGTTATCAACTACCAACGTTTGAGGAAATTATACAAGAAATGGGAAGTGCAAAAGTGTTTAGCAAAATTGATATAAAGTTAGCCTATCATCAAATTGAATTAGAACCTTCATCAAGAATAATTACAACCTTCAGTACACACAAGGGCCTGTTTCGGTATAAGAGATTGAATTTTGGTATCTCATGTGCACCAGAAATGTTTCAAAGAATAATGCATCAGGTGTTTGCGGGATATGAAGGAATGGCAGTATTTATGGATGATATAGTGATATATGGTGAATCCGTAGAACAGCATAATCAGAGGTTACAGAAAATTTTGAAAAGAATAGAAGAAGTCGGATTTACAATAAATAGACAAAAATGTGAATTTGCTAAGGAGAAAATAAAATTTTTGGGACATGAAATTTCCGCAGAGGGTGTTCAACCAGCGAAAACCAATTTAGAGGTAATTCAGGAGTTTAGGGTGCCCAAAGATGCGGAAGAAGTTAGAAGTTTTTTAGGTTTGGTTAATTTTTGCTCAAATTTCATTCAAAACTTGTCAACAATAAATGAGCCATTGAGGGAACTGACAAGAAAAGGGACAAAATTTCATTGGGGAAAAAAGCAAGAGGATGCTTTCCAAATTTTAAAACAAGAAACTTCCAAGTGCGAAGTTTTAGGAATTTTCCAGAAAGGAGCTCGGACGCAGATCATTACGGATGCCAGCCCGGTAGGTGTCGGGGCGGTGCTTACACAAATTCAGGGAAATACTAAGAGGATTATCTCGTATGCCAGTCGGAGCTTAACAAAAACAGAAAAGAAGTACTCCCAAGTAGAGAAAGAAGCTCTATCAATAGTGTGGGGTGTAGAAAGGTATTATATGTATCTTTTGGGAATGGAGTTCGATTTGATTACGGATCATCGACCCCTACAATTCATATTTAGTGAGAAATCGAAACCATCAGCAAGAATCGAAAGGTGGGTGTTAAGACTACAACCATTTAAATATAAAGTTATATACCAGAAAGGAGAGAAAAATATTGCAGATCCTTTGTCACGACTATTAAAAATTGATGACGTAAAAGGAAATGATTTCTATGTAAAATGGATAGCAGAAAATTCTACCCCAAGAGCATTAACAACAAGAGAAATTGAAGAGGAATCAAGTAAAGATCCTATATTAAAGGAACTGAGAGATACGTTAAGAGATGGAAGGAATTTTGGGTAGAATCTAAAAGAATATGGGAGATTCAAAGAAGAGCTTTGTATAGTTGGAAAATTAGTATTACGGGGGACGAGGATTGTTATTCCAGACAGTTTGACGAGAAAAGTTTTAAATATAGGACATGAAGGTCATTTGTGTCAAACATTGATGAAAAGAAATTTGAGGACAAAGGTTTGGTGGCCAAATATGGATGTACAAATTGAGAAACGTTGTAGGACGTGTCACGAATGTCAATTAGTGGCTCAGCCAAATCCTCCAGAACCAATGAAGCGAACAAAATTGCCAGATGAACCTTGGCAACACGTGGCTTTAGACTTTTTGGGACCGTTACCAACAGGTCAGTACATATTATTGATTGTTGACTACTATTCAAGATTTATTGAATTTCAATTGATGTCAAGTATAACGACAAATAAAACAATCACAATCTTGAGAAAATGGTTTAGCAGATATGGATTTCCTGAATGCATACATTGTGATAATGGATCACAATTGATTAGTAGAGAATTTGAAGATTTTGCGGCAGAAAGAGGTATATATATTTACCACACAACACCATTGTGGCCCCAAGCTAACGGGGAGATTGAGAGACAAAATTCATCAATTTTAAAAAGATTGAAAATAGCGAATTTAGACGGCAAAAGTATGGAAGAGGAAGTGGAAAAATATCTGATAATGTATCACACTACACCTCATTCAACAACAGGTCAACCTCCTGGTGAACTTTTCTTTTCGCGAATTTTGAAAAATAAAGTACCTAATTTAAATAGAAAAGTAAGATTAGATGAAGAAATTAGAGATCGTGATTCAATGATAAAAGAGAAGGGTAAAATTTACAGTGATAAAAGAAGAAGAGCAAGAAATAGTGATATAAAAGTTGGAGATATAGTGTTAGTGAAGCAAGACAAGAAAAATAAATTAACGCCAACATTTAGCGATGAAAAATTTCAAGTGGTAGAAACTAAAGGAAATGAAATAATAGTTGAATCACCAAGAGGCAAAAGGTTTAGAAGAAATTCGCAATTTTTGAAAAAATATGAAGAACAAGACAACACCGAGGGAAATGAAGATATTACGGAAGGTAACCCGGATATATTAGAAGAGAAAAGTGAAGTAGTGGAAGCAACTGCAGTTCCAAGAGAGGATGAACTCAGAGAGAGAGAAAAGAGAACAAAGAAGGCACCAGATTATTTAAAGGATTATGAAGTGTATTAAAAATTAATTTTCCTTTTAAATTTTGAAAAGAAGGAAGATATTGTAGTATCTATAGTTTAGCATGTCTATAGTAGTTATGTCTGTCAAAAATGTCAGTTAGTTGTCAGAAGAAAGTAAAACGTAAAAGTTGCAAATAAACGAGTAAATCCACAAAGTTTATTATTAATTACTACACCAAGATGCTTAATTTTCAACACTCGTCAAGTCTATCAAAATATCAAAAAACATGCTGGTAACTCAAAAACTTTACAGTTTAGACAGTAACTATTCTATTATAAAAAATGTTGGTACCCTTGCTAGGTGAACACACCGTATAATTCGCAGTTAGAGAAAGTCAACAATCTTTTGCTCTAAGCAAAAACAAATGGTTGTATGCCGTATATTGTAAAATTATATATACAGGGTCTTCACATTTTGCGTAACAAACCAGAGTTACATTTTTTTTAAATGGAAACCCCCAATGTTTTTACATATTCACGTTCCCCACAAAATTTGATGGAAATCGATATACCACATTATGGGGTTTCCAGCAGGGGATGTTAAGATATTGCCATTTTAGTGTCAATCTGGACCCATTTTTGTGGCACTACTGACGCCTACTTACCGAAGCTGTCTACGATTTCTTTATCGAACTAGATTCACAGACTATTCTATTTGCAAATTCTGTTAATACCTTTGCTACAGTACTTTGTATTATACAAGATGGTCAACATACGCATAATTGAATTTTTCTCAAGAATTTCAAATGGAACATCCTGTATATTAATTGCACATTTAATAGCCAGTTTACTAAGCTCTTAATTGATGCAGGCTGACAGTTTATACGGAAATTAAAATTGAAACTTAAACATTTTCAATTTCACTTTTATTTTATTACAATTTTATTCGGATTTTCCCATTTAACTTAAATTCGGACCTGTCCCGTTTTAAATCGATTTAGTTAGGTAACTTTGTAGCGTATTTTGAATTCCTTGTTTTGAAATTTCGAGTTGCTTCAGGACAGATAAATGGTTAAAAGTACATAGATACAAATTATTAATAGGTAAGTTAAATATGACTTTGTAGAGGAAATGTAATTTAAACGAAAAGCTGGACGGAGAACAAATTTATAATGTAAATAATGTTCATTAACAGTGCCATTTTTATGAAAAGTAATTCGAAAACATTGCTTTCCCGAGATAACTGTTTTATTCTCACTTTTTATAGAAGAATCATATTTTGTAGTCAAAATGCAAATCGCGTTGAAATCATGTTACCTGTGATAAACAAAACAGCTCCAACTCGCATCTGTCATAGTTTGAAGGATTTTCTGCATTTTCTTATTTTTTTAATTTAATTTTATTTATTTCATTTTAATAAACTTGTTCTTGTTGTAGTTTTTTGTTTAAATTACAACATTTCCCACTAACGATAAAAACCATATTTATCTAATTAATAATTTCTACTGACTTTAAAATATTTATCTAATATGACTTGCTACATTTATATCTACCCCATCTTGCCCCGCTAATGGCACAATCAATGTTCGCCAGTGAGACAGTTGAAATTTCCTACAACTCCTCTTAATGTTTTGCACGCCTTTTATGCCATACATACTTAATAAAGCTCCAGCGTAAAGTGCAAAAGTTAGAGTACAACTAATTTCCAATAAAATTCCAACGAAGAGACTGGAAATAACGCTTCCTAATCTACCAGCTGTCATGGAGATGCAAATTGCCATGGCGCACACATTAGTAGGAAAGAGATCCACTGATAGTGCATTTAGTATAGCATTTCCTATTCCAGGGAGACACAAAATCAAGAGAAATAGAAAACTTATTGCAGTGCTTGATGTTAACCAGTTCAGAACTATGAGGGAGATTCCAGAGATTCCCACATAAGCGACTGAAAAAATAATGGCGAAAACAACGAATATTTTATTTAACTTATACTCACTTAATATTATTTTATTATCCAAAGCATTGGCCAAAAAGCACCACCCCAAACAAGCGAACAAAAATCCAACCCCAATCAAAATATTCCCCTCAAAAACAGAGGTGTGTACTGCAGAATCACAGATTAGGGATGAATTCTTTTCTGCGTAATTTTCAATGGCACCACACAACGAAATACTCTCTCCTTCACTATGTGCCAACATATTCTGTATATTTGGATACCACACATATAGTCCACTCGATACAGAAAAAATTCCACATTGCAAAACGCAAATTAATACAGTATTTTTTAAGTGTGGTCCTCGAAATAGGACCTTCATTGGTGCCCAAATTTTCTTCAAGAAATTGGTTTCAACGCTTTTTTCCGTGGTGTTCCAAATTTCGTAAGGGAAAGCGTCTTGTACATTCTTTGTATTGAACGAATACATTTTCTTCATTATTTTCAGTACTTCGCTGGTTTTTCTAATTTCGTAGAGAAATTTAGGACTTTCTGGACAAAAACGTAAACATACTATTACGAGCCCAATTGGTGCTGCACAGGCCATCATGTATATTCTCCAAGAATGGAACTTCATTCCAAAAAAATTTAATTCAATATTAAGCGATAGGAAACCCCATGCTAAACATGGTAATGTAACCATTGAGAAAAGAGCTATGAATGACACTATTGACAGAGCCCTAGGTCGATGGATCTCTGTATGAAATTCGGCGCAGTAGGCTAAGACGGTTGATGCGGATCCAGCTAAGCTAAAAATAAAATCGTTTAGAGCGTATTTTTTAATTTGTGTAGTTAATTTTATGCGTGTGGTCAGAAAATAAGAATGGACAACTTTAAAACCATTTGATAATTCCTAGATTCTTTTCCAGTCCTGATGACAACTAAAAGTCAGACAATTTGGCGAATGTGGATAATGCTCGACGACTTTGCCCCTATCAGCTATTGGGAAACGAAGAGGCTAATGTAACGTAACCAGAAGCGCTTACGTACGATCCTGGTTGCGGTAAATCCGAACGCACGGCAGACACAGGTTGACGGTCAAGTTCATGGGCCGCACCCAGTTGGCAATCGCTGTCAATGGCGTAGTCGTGTATTTACTTAATGTTGTTGTGTACTTGTCGTATAATATAATAATCATATGCAAATAAGTGTTAACTAATAAAATATGTTCTCTTAACGTTGTGTGTAATTGCCCACACGTTACATGGTGTCAGAAGTCTTGTTTTTAAGCGCAAAAAAGTAAAAAGCAGTGAAAAATAAGTGATAAAATAAAGTAACTAGTGTCTGAAAATGTCCCATGCTGAGGAAGAAACAATGAGGTCCAGTGGCGTCCAAATTAGACCACCCAAACCTTTACACTTGTCTGAAAACATGATCAACGATTGGAAGCTCTGGAAACAACAGTACGACTTCTATTCAGTTGCAGCAGAATTAGATAAGAAAACACCAAACATGCAAGTTGCCATTTTTATGACAATAATCGGACCAGAGGCACTGGCAATATTTAACACATTCACGCTCACAGAGGCAGAAAAAAGCAACCTAAAAATAATTGAAGAAAAATTCGAGGCGTATTTTATACCAAAGTTAAATACCACATATGAAAGGTACGTCTTCAACACAACACAGCAAAAAGAAGGTGAGAGCTTTGATGATTTTTTAACTAATATCACAAACAAAAGCAAAACCTATGAGTTTCAAAATTTATGTGACAGCCTTATAAAAGACAGAATAGTTCTCGGGGTCAAAGATGTAAAGTTGAGAGAAAAATTACTCTCAGAAGATGACCTTGATCTACAAAAAGCAATTAAAATTTGTAGGGCAAGTGAACAAACGTCCAGACAAATGAACGAGATAACAAAAGAAGAGGCAAAAGAAGTACACGTAATAAGAAAAAAGAAAAACTCAAAAGACTCATCAAAAGAACAATTCGGCTGCAGAAGATGTGGTTCCAAGCACGGAAAAAAAGAGTGTCTTCAGCCAAAACAAAAAGAAGGTCGAACAAAAAAGCAAAATCAACTCCATCACGGAAGATGATGAAGAAGTTGTGTATGTGCACGCGATCAGCTCAAAAGAAGACAACGAATGGAATGAAACTGTCAAATACACGCAGCAAAAGTTCCAAGTCAAGCTAGATACAGGGGCACAATGCAATGTCCTTCCATTAAGGTTACTAAAGAAGTTAGAAGCCAAAATTTCGCTAAAACCATCCAAAACAGCCAGATTGGTGAGTTTTACGGATCACAAAATTAAAGTGATCGGTGAAACAACTTTGAGTTGTACGGTTAAAGGTAAACAAGCAGAAATAACCTTCAAAATCGTTCGAGAGAATGTCTGCCCAATATTAGGTCGAAATACGTGCAAAGATCTAAAACTAATCCAAAGAGTTAACGCACTTTCTACAGAAAAGCAGGAAACTAATGTTTTCAAGGGACTGGGATGCCTGAAAAATTTTGAATATGATATTGACCTAGTGCCAAATCCAAGTTTCGAAATAAAACCAGCCAGAAGAATTCCTTACGCTATAAGAGAGGCCGTTAAAAAAGAACTGGATAAAATGGTTGACCTCCAAGTCATTAAATCGATCACAGAACCAACACCGGTGGTCAGTCCAATGGTTATAGTAAGAAAAAAGAACCAAATAAGGATATGCATTGATCCTACCGATGTTAACAAGAATTTATTGAGAAGACATTATCCTCTGAAAACGATGGAAGAAATCGCAGCTAAAGTTGCAGGATCCAGGTATTTCTCTTTGCTAGACTGCAAAAGAGTGTTCTGGCAAATAAAAGTCAGTGAAAGAACTCAAAAATACCTAACATTTGCTACTCCTTGGGGAAGATCTCGCATCAGCACCAGAAGTCTTCCAACAAGTGATGAATTCCTTGTTAAGAGACATGCCCAATACAGAATGTTCAATGGATGACATATTGATACATGCAGGGTCAAAACAGAAGTTAGAAGAAATCACTGCAAAAGTCATGAAGAAACTGGAAAATGCTGGATTGAAATTAAACGCAGAAAAATGTATTTTTGCCAAACCAAGCATAAAATTCCTGGGGCATATCCTATCAAGCGAAGGTCTAAAAATAGACATAGAAAAAGTCCAAGCGATAAACAAGCTGAAAACGCCAGAAAACAAAACTCAGTTACAAAGACTGCTAGGCATGGTAACATATTTGAACAAGTTCATAAACAACATGTCCAAATTAACAGAACCATTAAGGCAGTTGCTGAAAAAAGATGTGGCATGGGTCTGGAACAGAGAACAGCAAGAAGCGTTTGACAAAATTAAAAAAGTACTCACTGAACCACCAGTTCTGAAGTACTATGACGTCAATGACAACGTAACATTGTCAGTAGATGCAAGTTCCAAGAGTTTAGGAGCAGTTTTACTCCAAAGTGGTCAACCAGTAGCATACGCTACCAAATCCTTAACCAAATCAGAACAGAACTACCCGCAGATAGAAAAAGAAGCACTTGCGATCAAATTCGCTGGCACAAAATTTCATGAATACATCTACGGAAAAACGCTGTTTGTGGAAACTGATCACAAACCACTGGAAGTAATCTTCAAAAAACCAATTCAGTCAGCACCAGCGTGTCTCCAAAGAATTTTGTTTGATGTACTCATGTATTCACCACAAGTAAAGTACATAAAAGGGACAGAAATTCCAATTCCAGATGCTCTGAGTCGTGACTGTAATAATGAAGAAGAAGAAAATGAGGAAGAAGAATTGGAAGTGCAAATAATACTAAGCATGAGCAGAAAAGCACGAGAAGATTTTGTACAATCAACAAAGCAAGATCTCGAATTGCAACAATTACTGGAATACATAAAAAATGGTTTTCCGGATGAAAGTAAAAAACTGCCAAATTGTATAAAGCACTACCACAACTTCCGCGAAGAACTTTCGTACTACGAAGGTCTAATTTTCAAAGGTGAAAAAATAGTTGTTCCTAAATCAGAAGTGAACAGAGTGCTAAAAGACATTCATGCTGGACACCTCGGCATACAAAGTTGTCTAAAACGCACAAGACCGTTGTTGTACTGGAAATCGCAGTATAAAGACATACTAGACTTTATCAACAAGTGCTTGGTGTGCCAAAAAACGCAACGCGCGAACATCAAAGAACCATTGGTGAATAAAGAAATACCAAATTTCCCATGGCAAATCGTCGCGAGTGATCTTTTTACGTTTCGCGGTAAAGAAAACGTGATGATCTACGATAGTTATTCCGGGTTCGTAGACTATAAACTGTTAAAAACACTCACCTCAAAGGAAGTGATTGATAAACTTAAAGAATGGTTTTCCACCCATGGAATTCCAGAAGTGCTCGAGACCGACAATGGTCCGCAATATACTTCCAGAGAATTCAAAAATTTTGAATCATCCTGGGGATTCGAACACAAGACTTCTAGTCCATATCACTCCAGTGGAAATGGATTAGCTGAACGTGGTGTTCAAATAATAAAAAACATTTTGAAAAAGTGCTCAGAAGATGACTCTGATGTTCAATTGGCATTGCTAAATTACAGAAATACACCAAGAAATGATGTACTGCACTCTCCAAACGAAAGGTTAATGAGCCGTGTAACTAAAACAAAGGAGACAAAGTTGGCATCCGAGTAGCACACAGGAAATGGAAAGGAGGAGAAGTAATAGAAAATACGGAAAATCCAAGGTCAGTCCTGGTAAGAGCAGAAGATGGAAGTGTTTATAGAAGAAATTCCTATCATCTTCGTAAAACCGAAGCCAAGTTTACTGAACCCATTACCGTCGTTCCATCCACATCGACTGTAAATCTCCAACCTCCATCTCCAGAAACCCAAGAAGTTGAGAGAGATGATTCTCACTCTTCCCAACCAACTACAGGACCAAACCTGGCCTCACCCATCAAGACAAGGTCAGGAAGAATAGTGAATCCACCTCAAAGACTAAATCTTTGAATACAAAAAGGGGGATGTAACGTAACCAGAAGCGCTTACGTACGATCCTGGTTGCGGTAAATCCGAACGCACGGCAGACACAGGTTGACGGTCAAGTTCATGGGCCGCACCCAGTTGGCAATCGCTGTCAATGGCGTAGTCGTGTATTTACTTAATGTTGTTGTGTACTTGTCGTATAATATAATAATCATATGCAAATAAGTGTTAACTAATAAAATATGTTCTCTTAACGTTGTGTGTAATTGCCCACACGTTACAGCTAACACCTTTCTTCAGGAGAAGTTGTGAATTAACGATTCAGTTCCAAAATTGTATTCGTTTGTTCTCTTACGGCAGCCACGTTTTCTTAGGTGATGGCTGCTGATGGACGTCCAGCACGTTCTAAATCTTTGGGCCACCGTGAACTCTAGCTGAAGAATGACTCGTTGAATTTGCACTAGCTCCAGTTCTCATATATCACGCTGTAACGTTGCAAAAGCAACGCTTAGTACCCACAATGGAAGGAGCACCCGATCTTGTCCGCCGAAAACCGAATACCGATTGAGAAGACATAAAAGGATTGACTTTCCGACGAAACAAGCAGGTAATGACGCTATTTCTAGTGCAGCAATTCGCAGTTTCCCGAAAAAGTGTATTGTCAAGCTACTCAACATAATGAACATCTGTCTCAGGGAAAAATACTTAGCCACATGCTGGAAATAAGCAGTTATCATAATGATCCCCAAAGCCAAGAAAGACCAGTCCCGTCCTGAAAATCACCGACCCATCAGTCTGCTGATCCCAGCCGTCCAGAATTCTGGAGACGATCATCCTCAGCAGGCTAGCAGAAAACACGGAAAATTGGCAGAAGAGAAAGTTGTCCATCGAGCTCCAAACGTTGCAATTACATGAAATCTCTCCTAGGCTGCATAAGTGAAAAGCTCAGCCAGCGCAATGTTCTTGGACGTAGAAAAAGCCTTCGTCAAGGTGTGGCATGCTAGTTTGCTGCACAAAATGCTACGGTGCCAACTGGACGTCTGCCTAATTAACTTTATCAGTTCTTTCCTGACCGGTAGAAGCTTCCGAGTAACAACGGTTAACAAAAACCGTTCGACCTTTGGATCAGAACTTGGAAAATCAAGATAAATGAAGCTAAATGGGAGGCTGTGTTCTTCACGTGATAGCAGTCACAAACTTCCATCCCCTTACCAAAGTACTATTGACGCACAGTTCAGCGCCAAATGAACCTCCTATTTTCATTTGATGGTTAACGACTTAGAAGAAAATTTATGGCACAGTTTTTGCTCCTCATTCCAAATGCAATAAAACATACAAACTGGCCTCTTCTTAGTTTTTCTTGTGTTCCATGAAAACTTTAGTAGTTCATCTGTAGGTACCTACATCAACACTTACTTATCTATCTTAATAAGAATGACAGTGACTACCAAACGGTTTTAAGGTATTTTATTGAACATATTTGACAACACGACTGCATGCTATGGAAAAACCGGCAGGTAGGTACTTACAAGACGCCGCTGAAGAATCTCATCAAAGTGAAGCTCCAAAAATTTGGCATCACCGTTGATACCATTGACGTAACGAATGCAATGTTTAAGGAAATCATGAATATTTTCTTTCGACCTTTCGCGTCTGCTGCATATCCCCACAAGAATGAAGTGCATATCAAGCCAATGATATTTATGGAAGAAAGCAATCCTTTGGACTTGTTATCAAGCTCCAAATCACATTCTGCAGCCGGCAAAATAAATCCAATAGAAAATAAGTCTTGGAAAATTGAAAATAGTCCCAATCCACACGTAAAAATGATCCCAAAGTTAAATTTTCCATATCCTATTTTGGAAATTAGTGAAAATAATCTCTGTCTTGTTACTTATTGAAACCGGGTATTTACCAGTGCTTTCCAAAGCTGTGCTGAAGCTAACTTTTCGTCTATTTTCCTCAATCATCAATTCTAAAAAAAGAGTATTAAATTTTCGATGGGTTTGAAGCAACCAGAGTTACCAGTGTTATTTGACATCACCGTCTCAAGACTACCTGTCTAATGCAAATTATGAAATGAGATTGGAATCTATTTATAACTATATACGTGTATTTGTGTATTATCAAAATATTATTTACCTTTGGATGTAGCTAAATAAAAATGAGTCTGCCTTAAAATAGACTGTCAGTTTAAATTTGCCGTTTTAGTAAATACTTACGTTGTTAATACCACAGCTTAATCACTACCAGCTAGTCATCTCCCGGAGACAAGCTTTGAACTTTTGAGTTTAGGAAATATGATATTAAATGATATTAAATCTGTTAATTCCTGATTTCAAAATTTTATATTACCATCAGGATGGCGATGCTTTTAACTATCTCATTTTTATAGATTTTCTTTTTCTTCAGTTTTATTCTCATAGCTATACGAATTTAATTTCATGTTCGATATTAGGTAGGTATATTTGACCAGTACACGCGTTAATTAATTTGTCCTTTCAATCATTACTAGAAAAGTACTATGAATATCGGGATGAAATTTGACTTTTTCACCCAAATTAATAAAGGCAAATTTCAACCAATCCACGAATATTAAAAGCTCCCCTCGTACGTCAATAATATACTCCTATCCTGCCTCATCCTGCAGGAAAACCCTCCGAGCCACCCTTTTTGTGTCCTGGGAGCCTGTCACGTCGGCTATTGTAGCAGATCCTGAAGAGACATTTAAAGCAGTTTATAGACTGCAAATTGTTTGTATGTAGGTAATTTTCATATTTATGTAAACAATTTGTCGACTTTGCACCAATAAACAGCAATTATTTAATTTATTTATGTTCCCCAAATAATCGCTACGCAAGAATTACGTAAATACCCAGACTTCGCGAAGAAAATGGGGAAAGGCTAAACATGAAATTGTTCCAACAAACGATCCGAAACAACTAAATAATATAAATCATTTTGGGTATTTGATTATCCAATTTTCCTTGGGAAAACTGCGTAGAAGCTCCACTCGTTTATGAAGTCCTGATTAAAGAGCTTTCCCGGAAGATATCCTAGCGACCCTTATAAGGAGAGAAAGCTCACGTCCTTGCACCTTAACTTTCTTCCTCGGTCGATACTCCCAGGACAACAGAATGCGCCTATATATTTTTGTGTACAAATACACAGCTCATTCAATATTTGTATCTTGCGAACTTGTGATGGGAATCAAGTTGATCTCTACTTTTAATGCAGGAAAATTTACTATGTTTTCGACTTGTTATTAAAAATCAAATACATTGTGTTAATTGTGATGCTGTTACTATTAATAGAACTATTGTGTTTAATTCATTTATTTAAAAAGTATAAATATAAATCACATAATAATGCTTCTTGCCCCCTACAATTTATTACTGATTTAATGCCAAAAAGTAATTAGTGACTATTGGCCCAAGGAGAAGCAGATCTAATGATTTTGATGAATATTATTTTCAAGAATTACATGACACGTTTACAAATACTAGGTCATCTCGCGCGCTACGCGCGCTCACTGCCCTAGTCGAATCATGACTTCAAAGAAACGCATTATTGCCTGATTACAAAATAATTTACATCATCATCATAAGGTTCTCAGTCCGAAGACTGGTTGGACGCGTACCTCCATTCTTTTCTATCCTGAGCTAACCTACGCATTTCCCTAAAAATAGAACATCCTACATCCCTAACTATTTGAGAGCAGTAGTCTAATCTAGGCCTACCCCTACCTCTTTTTATTCCTATCTCTGACTCTAGTATGTCACGAACTATTCCTTCGTGTCTTAGAAGGTGTCCTACCATCCTATCTCTCCTACTCTTTATTGTTTTCCATACCTTTCGCTTTTCCCCAACTCTTTCTAATACTTCCCTATTGCTAACCTTATCTATCCACGGTATCTTCATCATGCGTCTGTAGCACCACATTTCAAACGCTTCTACTCTTTTTCTATCCGCTTCTCCTATTGTCCAAGTTTCGCACCCGTATAATGCCGTACTCCATACATACGACGTTAAGAGTCTCTTCCTAGTCTCTATATTAACCGTTCTCGAGCATAACAGTTGTTTCTTTTTGTTAAACGCAACTCGGCCCTGCGCCATTCTTTGTTTTATATCTTTAGTGCTCCTACCGTCTTGAGTTATTTTACTTCCTAAGTAGCAAAAATCCGCGACCTCCTCTATCTTCTCATTTCCAATTTGTATTTCCATTTTAGTTCTATTTTCACATCCCCTACATACCAAAATTTTAGTTTTCTTTTTATTGATTTTCATGCCGAAGCCCTGTGTCAAAACTGCTTCCATTTCATTCAGAGCCGCTCCTAATTCTTCTTTGCTAGATGCTAACACTGCTATATCATCCGCAAATCTGAGCATGTTAATAGTTTGGCCCTGTACATTGATCCCTGAGGCTGTTCTTTCCTTAACAATATTAATCGCATCTTCGATATATAAGTTGAAAACTAGAGGTGACAATGCACATCCCTGTCTCACTCCCTTCCGGATATCTACTTCCCTTCGTTCCTGCTCACATTCTATAACTGCCTTTTGCTCTTTGTAGAGATTATGTATTATTCTTCTGTCCCTGTATTTCATCCCTACCTTTCTCAGCACTTCGAACATCTTCCCCCATTTTACGTTGTCGAAGGCTTTTTCTAAATCTACAAATCCTATATAGACGCTCTTTCTCTTTTCTATCGTTTTTTCTATAATTACTCGTAAAGCTAGAATGACCTCGCGCGTTCCTCTATTTCGTCTAAATCCGAACTGATCTTCTCCTAATATTTCTTCCGCCTTTTTCTCCATCCTTCTTTGCACAATTCTAGTTAAAATTTTTGACGCATGGGAAGTTAAACTGATAGTTCTAAAATTTTCGCATCTATCCGCGCCTTTTCTTTTTGGCAAAGCTACTATGATGTTCCGTTTGTAATCTTCTGGAATCTCGTCTGTCAGGTATATGCGACTAACTAGTTTAAATAAACGATCTATTACCTCTTGACCTGCGCACTTTAAGATTTCTGCCTGCAAGCCATCTATACCTGGTGCTTTATTATTCCTTAAACTTTTTAGTGCTATCTCAAACTCTTCTCTCATTATAGGACTCCCTAGGTTATCCCCCTCTACACTGCTTTCGCTTTCTAATATATCTTGCACTTCCTGTCCCGCATATAAGTTTCCTAAATATTCTTTCCACCTATCTGCCTTCTCCCCACTTCCGATTAGGATATCTCCTGCCTCATTTCTAATGTTTTTGGTACTAGATCCAATTTCTCTAAAATTTCTCCTAATTATTTTATATGCTTCATCAGTCTTTCCTACTTCGAATTTATCTTCCACTTCTTTGCATTTATTATCGATCCATTGCTCTTTCGCTTTCCTACATTCCCGAATAATTTCCCACTTGATCGCCTTATATCTTTGTTTCCCTGTTTCATCTAACCTATTTTTATATTTTCGCCTTTCCTCTATTAGACTCACAATATGTTTTGTTATCCAGGGTTTCCTACTTTCATTCTGTTTATGACCCAAAATATCCCTAGCTGAGGAAACTAAACTAAAATAATTTACATCTGATATAATTCCCTGAAAACGTAGTTTTGAACTATACGGCTATTTCTTTGATTTCCTAAATAAATTATCAAACATTCCCAAGAACGAACTCTTGAAAAAGCCACGCATAATTGTCCGTGAGTAAATATTTCTTTTCGGAGATCAATTCCTATTTGATCAAATGTTTGGCCTTGTGATTTGTTAATAGTCATTGCAAACGCTAGTTTAATGGGAAATTATTGTAGTCTTTTAAAAGTAAAAGGATAAACATTTTCACAGTACAACGTTATACGGTTAACGAAAACTTTATCTCCATGTTTATCGCCTGCTAAATTTTGCACTGTAGGATATTGTCTCCCAATTGTAAAATTAACAATCTCGTACCATTACATAAGCCTTCATTAATGCTGAGATTTCTAACCAACATCACAACTTCAATTCATGAGGAGGAAAATTTGGCGGGTTTAAAGTATTTAAATATTCAGGAAGAATAGCATCGTTTAAATCTCCATTATCACAATTTTCAACACTATCCAAGTTTGTATATATTTTTTCTGTTTTTATATCTAACAGTTCTACCACATTCTTGTTAATGTCTTCAACATCAGAATAGCTGATTAGGTCATATCTATGAATCGCTTTTCTCTAATTGATTCCTCCATATATACGTTCAACGATATCCGAATTATAAATACATCTATGTGGCAATTCTAAATTACTATTCATATCGTTCAAAACTCCATCTCCAACATCCAATAAAAACTTTGTGAATTCTTGTTCCTGTGGTAGAGCCCGCATATTTTGTGTTTAAGAAAATTTACGGAAATAACTCCAAAGAGAACTAAATTTGTTTCACAGCGGGTAGCATTTATTTTAACTGGTAACAATTGTCAAAAATCTCCTCGCAACACCATAATTTTTCCACCAAACGGAACATCACAATTCATAAAGTCTCGTAAGGTTCTGTCTATAATGTCTAAAGCATACCATGGCGCCACAGGAGCTTCATTCCAAATAAAAACATCTACACTCCTTAAATAATCTGCTTCTTTTGAATTTTTCTTAAAGTTGGAAGATGAATCTAAAAACAGAGGAACAGGTAACCCAAACGTTTTATGAACTGTTCTGCCATGAAGAAGTAGTGTTGCTGCTATGCCCGTGAAGGCCATGGTACAAACAATTTTATTCTTACTCTTCAGTAAGCTGAAAAGGGTTGTATAAACATAAGTCTTACATGAGCCTCCTGGACTGTCTATATAAAAACATGAAGATTCAGAAAATGATTCATTTATGTTAGCATCACATTTGCCCAATATAATATCTACAATTTCTTTCTGCTTTTCATTTAGGTGTTTATATTGTCGTGATCCTATTTCTATTGCTTGTTCTTCATTTGCATATTCAATGTCGTGGAATGGTAGGAAACATAGAAAGATTGTAACCTTCCACAGAAAGCATGGAACTAATTTGAATATAGGCTTTTTTGTCCTTCAGTATTGCTGTAACGTCTTTCATAATCTTGTGACATTGCTTCTTTAAATTCTTCCCACAATTCTTCCTGATAAATTGGTCGGCAATGCATTAAAATAGGAATGAATAAATATCTCAGCTGTCTGGGCATCCTCCAAATTTCAGCTTTATTCATGGCTCTTTTCCACTCGTGATGATCTTAAATAAGACCTAATTTTAAACACGCTGCTACATAAGATTCCTGTATTTCTCCGTTTACTGTTTTCAGATACAGGTAGGTAGTTTTGCCGCCTGTTCAGGTAAATAACATGGGAAAGCGTGGAATTCCATTTTAAGATTATTTCCCGTTCACGTCATCTATATCTATGGTGACCATAATTTTTCAAGGAAAAAAAAGGACATAAGAAATAATTAGTAATAATAATAATACATAAAGAGGGCTGCTGCGCCATCACAATGTAAGGTGCACCTAAATCCTGAGCTTCGATCCAGCTCAAGGTCACATTTGCTCGTGCGCCTTTCTATTTGGGAACCAAAAAGACTGACAACGGATTTTAAACAGACCCCTTAGCTGACGGGGCACCAGACACACGCATTTTTTGGGAAAAAAGGTAGTATAGAAACATAAGAAAAACAAAACAACCTCTACGGGAGTCGACCCCACCCTCCCCGAGAATACCAAACCACAAACTCTATACGATACCTACCTAACCACGAGACGCTGTTGGTTGCGTTTACAACTGACTATTATTAATACGCCGGCGGTCGGGTATCAAAAAATATGCAAATGACAAAATGTGACCTTGATCTCGATCGAAGCTTAGGATTTAGGTGCAATTCAAAATGCGGCACTTGTGGCGCCTACTCCTGATTGCTCTGCAAACAAACGAACGTGCAGTGGCGTGAAAGAGTTACTATTTTTATTATTAGGCTGCATCGGAAAACAAAAAGCGATTATTTAATTTGACTGTCTGATTACTGAATTAAGAAAAGTACATTTTAACGTACTTTACCTGCCATTAAGGACAGTAGGACATCGTTTCCAAAGAAAGTACTGTCCTACTAAAATAAGTACATATGGTCACCATATCTATATCGAAAAGATTTATCTATCTATGTTTGTAATGCTACGGACCAGTTCGTGGGTTTTGGTAGAAAACATTTTGGAAAAAATACGGTGCTTACATTTTAAATGTAGTCCACCTATAACAACAATAAAATAATTCCCTTGAGTATGCTCCACACCCATTGGCGGAGCAAAATGCGCGCGACCAGTATGTTGGTTACTTGCTTGATTCACAAAGAAATTAGTTCTCAAATTTTGAGGTTATAATCTGGGGTTTTGGTGCTTTTGTTTGCTTATTAGACTGTTAAAAGTAGATAACTTATTTTCTGAATATAACTTAAAAGGTAACACCATTCTAGGCTTTAAAACACAAACAACACACAACTAATAAATGAAACGGAACACAATAAAGTTGAACATAGGACATTTATATTTAAATTTCGTGTTCTATACTCATTTTGTGATTTTAGTACCCTTCTGCATATGTCTTGAATGTTGCAAACTTTGTGAACTGTACCCTAACTTGTGCAAAGCATTTTGACCAATTTTGTGGAAAATTCTTATTATAATGTGGAAATATTGCCAGACTTATAAAAAGCTAAACCTAAAATCAACACATTTTTGAGATTGGGATATAAACCCCTGACTTTTACGTTTCTTTGGGAACAAAGAAATAAATGTATTATTAAAAGAAAATTTATTAGGAACAAATAAAGACGGAATTGGAAAAAATACAACAAAATATCAACGCAACACCTCGTATTTTGGTGTTGAAATTATAATGTTGCTGCAATTGTTAATCAAATTTTGCATATATCAAGATTGTACGTTATAATTACTATATTTAAAGTTTTCAGAAACAAAAATATCGGCGTTAATTTTTGTTCCTTCTTTATGCGCTTTGGTTTTAGCGCTTTCCTTACTTCTAGGAAAAATCAGACACAAGAAACTTCCCAACAAAACAACGGACGCAACCAAAAATATCGGTATCTCACACTGTTTATCCATAAAGTATCCAAAAACTATATTACTAACTATCGCTCCTAATCTTCCGGCACAAAGCACCAAACAAATCGCTACGGCACCCACGCAAGTCGGAAATAATTCGATAACAACACTTCCTATTACTACATTCCCCGTTGCCATTGTAGACAGAAATAAACACGAAACCACCAAATTTTGTAAAGACGATTTCAGTAAGTAGATGCTCCCCGCAGTTGCACCACCCAGCAGCATCGTCACGAAGGGGATGGTTCTGAGGGAAACTCTTCCAGCCAAAACCCCAGAAACCAAGTTAGCGAGTAAACTACAGATGCCCAGAGACATGGTGTTTATGAACACAGGGCCGTCCATTGTAAAAGTGCAATTTTGATTTGTTTCTTTGATGCGAGCCAGTTCTCTTATGGTGACTGTCAGGTTCGGGTACTGGAGCTGGAATTGTTCGAAACGGTTGAAAAGTTCGGGGAACCACAGGCCAAGTCCATATAATCTGAAAAATTGAAGTTGTTCAAATTCGTATTAGGTTATACAAACTGAAATTTGCAGCCCAAATCGTATAAAACACTAGCTTTCAAATAATCAAACAACCTAGGTTGTCTAAAACCATTTGTAAGTTGTATTATGTCTCATTTCCATATATTCCTTGTTTAGTAGCTAGTTCCGTGAACAACGTTTTTTGTATCCTTTGGTACCTAACATCTTCACTTCTATGGCATATTTCGAAGAAAAAGGCTCTGGATCAGAAGAATTTCGTTACATGAAGAGACAGAATCCTCTGCGAGCAAAGTACTCCACTTTAAAATGAAAGAAGGAAACAGGGTATTGCCAGCTGTGTTGAAAAGAACTGCTCATGAAAATGGAACCGACATCGACAGCGGGATTCGAAAAATAAGAAATCATTCGAAGAAAGTCCTTAGTCAGACTTCACGTGTATAGTCTTCCACAGAAGTCAACGATCCGATTTGTTGAATGGAAACATCTGGCACCGAGGTACCTATTGAACAGAGCTGTTGCAAGTACCTACTACAACAAAGTACTCCCAATATTCAGTACCCAGTACTCAGATTTTTAATTTCAAATTCAGTAATGTTCAATAGATCATCTCATATACCACAACCAAACTTATATGGAATCACTAGGTATTTACAAGAATCAAGTTGTTGTGGGTAAAAGAATTGCATGCGAATAAAAGCTTAATGTGTTTACTGTCAAAATCGGTTGGATGCATAAAAAGTTAATAAGATTTGTTCGTGAACTGTTGTTTTTGCTGTTCAAATTTTTTGTTAAAAATGCCTTATGTGGGGTTATCAGAAGTACAGAGGGGAAGAATTATAGCTCTGGTGGAACAGGGAATGTCCCAAAGACAAATTGCACGGACGGTGGGGGTCATACAAGGGGTTGTTTCGAAAACCTCTTCAAGGTTTTTGGAGTTGGAAACCTTGAAAAATAGGCCGAGGAGAATCGTGGAAAAGTAACTACAGAAAACCAGGACCGCTTTTTAGCTCAAATAGCAAGAAGAAATCCGACAGTATCGTATTCCGAGCTTTCTGGGCAACTTTTGCAAGCTACTGGTATTAATGTTTCGGTCGAAACTATCAGGAAAAGACTTCGTGCACGAGGATTATTCAGCAGAAGACAGTTAAGGGTTCCCGAACTATCAAGGCAAAATAAAATCGACCGTTTAAATTGGTGTTTGGAACATCAAAACTGGACAATGGAAGATTGGCGAAATGTCTTATTTTCGGATAAAACCAGAATTGGCCTTCGATCAGATGACCGGCGAATTCGAGCTTTGAGAGGTCGTGGGAGACAAGTTAGGCTCCTAGCTGCCCGATCTGTTCCCAAATACAAAGGAGGAACTGTAATGTTTTGGGGTGGGATCATGATTGGTGAAAAAACTCCTATAATTATAATGAGACAAAATTTAACAGGTCCACGGTATGTTGATTTAGTGCTGCAAGCTGTAGTTAGGCTCTGGAGAGTTGCTTTCGGCGATTTTTTTGTATTTATGCAGGATAATGCACCTCCACATACCAGCAGAGTTGCCACAAATTTTTTAGAAATGGAGGATGTGGCTGTTTTGGAGTGTCTTTCTTGTTCACCAGATCTAAGCTCCATAGAGCACTTGCGGGATAAGATGAAAAGAAATATTAGAGCTCGTCGAAATAACCCTGGGAATGCAGAACAACTCATTCGAGCAGTTTTAGAGGAAAGGGAAAATGTTCCCCAAGAAGAAGTTGATAACTTAATAGAAAGCATCCCTCGTCGAATTCGTGCTTGCATTGAGGCCAGGGGGGCAATACTGATTATTAAATTTACAAAAAGTTATTAATTTTTGTCTGAAATTCTCATTTTCCTTAGTTTGTTTTTAGAAAAATTCCCATTTCTTTTTGTTTTCTTTATAATGAAATTGTTTGAACTAATTTCTAATTCTTCTTATAATAAACTTGTTTTGGATAAACTGCTTTTCATTTCCAAAAGACTTTTTTGCCATTGAAATATTGTCCTTCAGAAATACTGCGTGATTCCATATAAGTTTGGTTGTGTGTAGATAACAAAATTATTGGCAAGAATTTAGCTTGGTGTGTGAGTTGACCAAAATTCAACGGAATTTAATTGAAAGTACATAACCATTCTCTATTACTTTTACAGGGTGTTCCACAAAAACACTACAGATAGACAACGCACATATATTATATTGGAACTGCTAACAGCGTCGTCTGATGTATGGAAGAAGAATTGCAGACGGAAAGCGGGAATTTTGAATATTTCACTTTTGAAGTTTACTTACTTTTGACGTTAAAAATAGTTTTTTTTTATGTAACAAATGGTGTGTGACATAAACTTTATCATTATATTAATATCAGATAAAAGATTACTCACATAATATTGGTAAAATAGGTAGTATTTACTATCCCCAACACACTCACTAACAAATTCAAAGACCCTTGATAAATTAATTCTCGACTGTTCCTTCTGTTTTGTCAAATGAAAGATCTTTTAATCCTCTTTCCGACGAATTGTTAAAGAATCTGCTCTTTGAGCTTTTTGACTTAAAATCCTCCACACAATTTGATTTTTACAGCATTTATCAGCATCATGGTTGGAATATATTTCTCAAGGCATTTTCTCTGTATAAAGGATTTTTAAATCTATTACAAACATTAAATTATGTAGTACTCAAATCCAAAACAGATGTTCTTTCCTTAAGGAACTGAATTTGTACATGTAAGTTCGAGTTTCATCGCGTTGATATAAATATGACATAATACTATGTTGATACTTACCCGAACATATTGGCAAACATGATGGAGCAACTAAGAATGGTGCAAAACAACAAAGGTGTCCTAAATAACTTCGACATTTGCATTTTACTGTCTTTGAATAAATCCTTCGATTCCATTTTGGACTTCTTTGACTGAGAGAATGGGTTTTCAACCAGCTTTTTCGCTGGATACTCGTTAGTATCTTTTCCTGTATTGGTAGTAAACATGAGCGCTAATATATCTAGAGCTTTCGATGTGTTTCCTGATGCAAACAGGAACTTTGGGCTTTCGGGTAATCGCAACAACCATAATCCTGCTACTAACTCGGGTAAAATCAGAACTATCAACAAAAGTCTCCAAGAAGTAAATTTAGGAATGTAACCCAATTTGACATCAACGTTTGTTGAAAGTATTCCATAAGTTATTAACGGCAAAAGTAACCATGAAGATGTCAGAAAAATACCGGAATAGCATACACTTTTTGACCTGTATCTCGGTGGTTGAAATTCTGCGAGATAAGAGAACGTTATACTTCCTGGAGCGCCGATAAAGAAGCCGTTCAAAAACCTGCAAGCAACGAACCCGGTAAAATTGTTTATAAGCAAGGCACTGAAGAAAGTGATGGTAAAGTCAAATAGCAGCGTCAAAATTAGGACTCTTCTGCGTCCACTTATGTCAGCCATTACACCCCACAAAAAACTGCTGCTAATGCCCCCAACAAGAAATGCTACGTTTAGATACCCGATTTGTTCCGAAGATAGTTGCAAGTCACATTGGGCCGCTGGACACAAGTATCCGGAAAGGCCGTTTTGAAAACCTGCTGCTACTATGGAGATAGCAGATGCCACTATGACTTCATAGTGGAATCTTCCATACCCTGCAAGAAAGTTAATTCATTTAATAAGTAATGATAAAATTTGAAACTTACCTGTCAACTTTATAGCTTCGTCGAATTCGACTGCAGCGGCGGATTCTTTTTTTGTATTTTTGTCACTACCACACATTTTAATATAGACGAACTTCTTCGGTATGGCAAAACTGATGGTAATGTGACAGTTGTATAAATATTTTGTTATTGCTACTATAAAAACAGTTAATAAATGAAAACAATCATGTTATTAATGCACGCAATATTATTATAAAACTGGAACAAGAAAAAAACAGTTGTTGTACGAGGGCAGATCACGAATTGTGTTCCTTGCAATTGCCTAAATAATCTCAGTCATTTGACTTAAATGAAGCATTTTGATTGGTCAATTTGACGATGAAAAATCTTAAAACCACATTTTGAAGTGAAATTTCAGTGATGTTCCAAATAAGGCATGGAAAGCTGTCTAGGCTAACTAGGTAGAAGTATATAATTATTTAGAAATAAAATCACCAGGGCCAATTGTCTAAATAAAAGAACTACAGAAAATAATATTTCTGTCTAATTACATATCATGGTTTTATGGAGTTCTTTTTATTATAAAAATCATACAAACGTCCGCTCAAATTTGTCAATAAAGGGCGTGGCTTATATTTGGAAATTAACTGAGGGGTGGTATGACGCAACATTTGATATATTGATTTTTTAATAATAAATTATGCTATACTTCCATTTACATTATGCTCTCCTGTCATGAAATACACCGGCGTCGGGACGCCCCGGAACCGATTCCGGAATCAGTTTTCCCAGCTATCTATCGATTATTGCGTCACCGGGCAATTCCGGGAAATTACGATTACCTACCTCTTATATTCTTAAATTAAAAATAATAGTAGAAAACTTCTACAGTATGTACACCGCCTTATTGCATTTTTGTTGCAATCCGCTGATAGAATAATATTGTGAATTTATAATTAATTTATTATTATCTTGGAGTTAGTCTATGGGCGTGGCGGTAACGTGCATGACACGTAACATCTAATCTAATTTCCTCCATTCTGAGTTGTTCTGTGGTTGTCAAAAAACTAGCCTAAGAAAGTTTTGTAATCCCGGTTATACCTTTTTTTCAGTTTTATAACATTAACCAATGGAAAAACCAAAATTTATGGTATTGGGCGGTAAGTTCTATTAAAGAAAATTATATAAACAATCCCGTAATTGTTAATTTCAAATGAAATTGTGGTTATCTTGTTCTTTTGTGTTTAGGTTGCGGTTTCATGGGCCGCAACTTTGTGTCATTTTTAGTAACAAATAAATTGGCGAGTGCAATAAGAATAGTGGATAAAGTTCCTCCGCAGGTAGCCTGGTTGAATAAGAAACATCTGGAATGTTTTAATGATCCTATTGTAGAATTTCGAAGTGCCAATCTAATTAATCCAGGTAAATTTGTGATTTAGGTACTTATATGAAAATGTATATTTACTTTGATTTTTCTTTTAGAATCATGTAAAAATGCTTTTGGATTATCAGAAGGAAGCAATAGTTGGGACTACGTAGTGAATTGTGCAGGGGAAACAAAATCGGGGCAAACTGATCCGGTTTATAAAGAAGGCATTTTACAACTTAGTATAAACTGTGCTGCTCAAGCTGCTCAGATTAAAGTTAAACGCTATGTTGAGTTATCGTCGGGGAATATGTCTCGTAAAGAAGACGGTAGTGAAGAACCATGGACGTTTGTTTCTAAATGGAAACGACAAGTAGAAGAGGAGCTGAAGAATATACCGGACCTGAAATATACGGTATTAAGGCCTGCGGTAGTTTATGGATTAGGAGATAGGAGTGGATTGATGCCTAGGATTATGGTTGCAGCGATATACAAGCAACTGAAGGAAACGATGAAGCTGTTGTGGGACAGAGATATGTATTTCAATACGGTACACGTTGACGATGTTTCTAGGGCCATTTGGTTTGTGTGTGAGAAGGAGGAAGCAGTTAACCAGATATACAATGTTGTGGACGATGGAGAGATGACGCAAGGAAAAGTGTCCGATCTCCTTTCGGATTTATTTGACATTAGAATCGACTACTACGGCAATTTAGTGTCTAAAGTTGTTGATCTGGCGGGCGCCGCTGACGATGCTAATGATAAACATTTGCAGCCGTGGGCGGAAGCGTGTAGAAGAGATAATATTTCAAATACGCCGTTGTCTCCTCACATGGACCCTGAGTTGTTGATTCACAAACATTTAAATTTAGATGGGGCGAAACTCAGAAAAATAGGGTTCGAATTGACCAAACCTTCGCCAACTTATGACAATCTCAAAGAAATTATTCAGGATTATGTGGGTATGAAAGTGTTTCCGCCTTCTTTAGCTCCTTAAGGCAAGTGATAAATTTTTCTTATGCCCCCAGTTGACGTAGACATTTATTAAAGAGGAACTGAATGTTGGCTGCATTTTTGATGGTTTTTATAGATTCGTAAATTACGATACTCGAAATTATTTAGTCATTAAGCACAATTTGCTTTTTTCCTTTAAGTTAGATTAGGAAGTGATTAAGGATGCTTAGGCTTTAATTTTAAATACTGGCGTGTTCCAAGAGGAGTTCTATTTTTTTGCTTTCCTAGTTTTAGTCAAGTTGATATACCAATTTATCTACTTAAGTATATAATTGAACTGATTATTGTAATTTAGGCATTCCCCGTTACATGTGATTTTTTTGAATAGTTGCGTTTAGTGCTTATTATTTTGATGAAAAATATACGGGTCTTGGACTCACGCGTAATATACAAAAAAAAACTGTGGTACTTAAATGGTCAACTGTGACGATTTTGCTCAATTTTATGGTAAAATTAGAAGGTTGGACTGGGAATTATAAAAAAAAACTTGTTGAATATATATTTGTTATATAATAAATATTGCTTTTATACATCTTTTATTTTCTTCAAAAGACCTATTTTCCTTTCTTGCAGTTTTATTTCAATTTATTTATACGGATATAGGTAAGTACCTATTTATGTCGATAACTGATTGTGACCGAGTTCCAAGGAAAACAGTTACAACTAATTGAAGTGCTTGTGAAGATATAAGATGTGTTGAAACATATTCTTGGAAGTAAGCAGGACATTTCTACCTCTTGTTTCATAGGTATGACCATCCCCAGAGCGACAACAGTTGTTGCAACTTCATGGACCTTCGAAAGTGTCTTTAAAATATAAAAAGACCATTCTCATTCTACACCTAGCTTTTCTATTGCGTTTTGATCTAAACGTGGTGATTGTATGTTTTAATTAAATCCTTTAATTAATTATTTTCAGGGTCTGTAAATTGGATCGTAGTCAGATTAACAAACTGGTCAAAGAAAACATGATCTGAGAATTTAGTTTTTTTTATGAGTTTTTAACGAGGAAATGGTTGGGACAGGGTCAAGAAATAGTATTTCCGAAATAGTGAGAAATGGTGGAAATGGTGCAGAAATACTAGGAAATAGTCTAGAAATAGTATTTCTTACTCAGAAATAGTAGGAAATACTCAGGAAATGGTAAAGAAATATTCAAAGAAATACTGGAAATAGTCTGAGAAATACTGGAAATACTCAGGGAAATACTGGAAATAGTAAGGGAAATACTCTCGGAAATACCTAGGAAATACTGGAAATAGTCGACCAATATGTATGTATAAAACTTTCCGCTCTCTCTTCACGCCAAACGTACTAGTATCAGTACAAACGTTGTCCGGTAGGCCGGTTTCATTCTCCACTGCGCAGAATCAAATATGAGGCCACATTAGACGGCCAATAACGCGATTTCGACTTGACTCAATTGTATAAATATGTAATAAGTTTCTTCTGTTTTCTGTAGCAACAGTGAGTGGTAGGGTGATGCGAGCATTCAAAGCAAGTAAAAAAATCGAGTAAAAAATGGTGTGAACTTTATACCATTGACTGATTATCAATAATCTATCAACGTTTATACCTACAAGTATTCCTGGATTTATTATTTAATGTAAATTGATAGTTGCCATCCTATTTTAAACTGAAAAATATTTGTAAATATCCCCGCAAATTCATATAAAAACGGATAACAATTTTTGGAAGTGAAGAGCTTTTTAAGTGGAGGTTTTAACGATAGACTTTTATATTATTTTAGTTATGTGTGCATCGCTCAACAAAATATTTTAGGTATACCGCAAGGTATACTGTCATTTTTATGCAATTTGTGGCTCTATAATTAAAAAATAGCAATGGATTTCAAAAGAGCTTAAGCGAGGGCTAAAGAGCTTAAAGCTTAGCCCAACAATTACGAGAATGAAGAAGAAGAAGAAGGGACTAGAAGCATTAAAACTCGCACTGACATGCCTGAACCTTTCTTTGCGAGTTTCTTGGGTTTCCGAAATTTGTTTGACGGTTCAAGTTTACACATGAGAGCGGAGACACAGGTTGAGATACCCACCTTTCATATTTTTTGAAACAACTGTTTTTCGGCAATTCCGGGATATTACTGCGAAATATCGATAATTTATTGTAAGATTTTTTCAGTTCTAATGGTAACAACGGTTATTGGGGAAACATATTACGATGGGTAGGTACGCAAGATCCGAGACAAGATCGATGCGGGGTGAATTAAACAGAGCTCGAAATTGAGAGGTAATATTGAAGGTAATATAACTATCGTGTCCAAGACCTTGTCACATAATTATATTTGGAATCTTTCAAATGTTGGAACTCTTGGTTTATATTCAAACCTCGAAATAAATAAATAAATAAATTCGGTTTTGATTGATTAAAGTTATGTAATATGTCGGGACTATTTGCCCCGATTTGCCGGCTTTTCAGTATCCATTTTGGTCATCTAAAATTGTCGGTATTTAACTGTGGTGACCATTCGCGAATTGCAAGAATATCTAGCATTTTTTGAACACATACTCGAACACATATTATTCTAGTTATTGTAAATATCAGTAAATATCATGTTTGGTATGTAGGTCTCGATTTAGGCAGGGCGTGAAAGTGGTCCAAGAGGTGACGGACAATAGAATTGTTATTATGTTTATTGTTTTTGCATTTTTATGAAAACCACGACCGTGGGGGCCAAAATTTGAGTTAATTATGCCAGGAAGGGAAATTAAGTTTTATCAATTTAGTAACATAATTAGTAAGCAATACTTAAATATTAATTAGAGAGGTTGCAAAACACACATCCAAACTAGGGAAGAGTTTCTAACGCATCATGCATACTTATACGGGGTATCCAAAATTAAGTGTCCACAATTACTAACTTCGTTATTATTGGACGTTCAAGGTCGGTTAAATGGGCAAAGAATTAGTGTTTTTCATGAAGAATTTTATTCTCTTTCAACACTTATAGAAATATATAGGGCGTTCCATTTAAAACGTTGTTTATGTGAAAATCGCGAAAATGCGATGTTCACCATATTGTTCGTAATAAGAAATACTAATTCCTCAACTAATTCTTTGCCCATTTAACCGACCTCGTAGGTCCAATAATAACAAAGTTGGCAATGATGCACACTTAATTTTGGACACTCTGTATAACTTAACTTTTTATAAATTTTTAAAGAAAATGGGCGTTATACTTCAAAATTTAATAAATTGTATAGGGGTTATTTTTCAAGTGACGTTTGTAATCGTTTATATCGTGACCCATTTTTATAAATTCAATATTCAACAATACAAAAATTAAATGTGCAGTAAATTATTTCACAAGAAGAAAATAGGTAATGTATGCTCTTTTTGTAATAGTGAAAGGCGAAGTAAAAGGTATGAATTGAATGAAACTGTAAAAAATACTCAGGAACACTGGAAATACTTGGAAATGGTGAAGAAATACACGGAAATGGTAAAGAAATACTAGGAAATGCTCTTGAAATACTTAGAAATAGTAAGAAATGGTGAAGAAATACTAAGAAATGGTGAGGAAATACTAAGGAATAGTTAAGAAATACTAAGAAATAGTGAAAAAATACTGAGGAAATAGTAGGAAATAGTAAGAAATTGCAAGGAAATAGTAAGAAATAGTAAGGACATATTTGGAAATGGGAAATACTTGGGACAGATTTTTTCCTAGTGGTAAACCCCTCGGTTTTTAAGTGTTCTTTTTTGTTTTTTGGAAATGACTGATTCTAGTTTTTGTCATGCACTTAGGTATTTTTTGTAAATTATGTTTTCTATCTGGTCTCGGTCTCAAATTCAATTTTTGAGTTTACTCGTTAATTATGTGTGAATTAACAGAATATGCTTTGGAAACGTTTTGAGAAATACACCATCAATTTACTTTATTAGCGAAACTTTTTCTTGGCCATGTATAATTGATGCCAAGTTAAGTTTTGTTCAGTTTTTACATTACAGAATAGTTCAACAATCGTCTCATATGCGTTCTACGAGCATATTTTTTTCATTGTTTACAAAATTTTGTTTTAAGCCAACTTTGTGATGAAAAAATGTCAGGGCTTACGTTAGATTATTTACCCCACTCTAGTTGGGGGTTAGGTATGGGATCATCATAGCCGCCATCGTTTCCAGGGACGCAGCTAATGCTGTAACAGAAAACTACTAGAAAACACCAGCTACAAAAAGAAATTCTTATCTGTAACCTCGTGTAGAAAAGTACCGATTTTCTGTGATATATTGTAACAGGGCAGAGGTGGAAGTGCCAATGGAGTCTTTGATTTTTAATATCTAATATGTAGTATTGCTATATAAACTGAAAGTTAACTCCCCGATTGACTATAAGTGAAAATAATTAAAAATAAAAGGGGCTCTCATTCAACTTTTTTCTGTTTTCACTTCAAAACTGCTGTTATAGTGGTATCAGGGCTGCCACTCAACCAAACTCTTTAAAGAGGTGAGAAAAGTACGGTGTCACCCAATCTTTTCTTTTGACAAGTCATTATATTGAGTTACAACTCATTATATTGAGTTTCTCCATCTCAATAAATTGAGTTTTGTTATCTCAAAATAATGAGTTGGTAACTCAATATAATGAGTTACTGGAAGTCAATATATTGAGTTGTTTTAAAAAATACCTTACCTAATTGTTCCAGAACGGCTTTATGCAGCGATTTGGAAAGTGACATTCAAAGGAAGAGGCATACAATTGTATGAGCTCATTTCAGGGTTATTCATTCAAATACACCAGTGGCGCGTCACAAACGTCAGATTTTCATTCCAAACAAAACAAAGCCATGCTATCTGACGTTTTAACCTAACCTATGCAAATAATTATAGTCGTTTTCAAGTTTTTACACGTAAGCATAACACACAAATTGAAAATAAATTGTTTTCACTCCAAAACTTCTAGATTATTATATTCCAAAAATTAAAAATTTTAAATAATACTGATAATCGTCAAGTGGCACGTGCATTTGTTTTGTTTAGAATGAAAATCTGACGTTTGACGGAAGCACTTATGTGGTGTATTTAGAGATCAGAGGTCATTTCAGATCGGTATATGCCACTCATTATTTTGAGATATCAAAACTCATTTTATTGATATGGAGAAACTCAATATAATGAGTTGTAACTCAATATAATGACTTGTCAAAAGAAAAGATTGGGTGACACCAGGGAGCCTTCGTAAAAAAGAGACTACTTTAAAAGAATAAGTGACAGAAAAGTGACTAGTCTTGGTGGAACTTCTTCAATGTGTAGATACAACGTTGATTGACTAATACAATACAAACAAAAAATCGGAATACATTTTTATCATAGAACAACAATTTAATAGAACACTGAATATTTTTCCACAATAAGTCCAAAACAAAATACATAGATTTTTCTACAGTCACACCAGTAAAGTCCGTATCATAGGGACAATTGTTTTGTTAATTAAGTTATGCAAAGTTTGACTTGGAGACCATTTCTGCTTCAAAAATGATGTAATATTTCGCCAATAAAAGCAGGCCATGACATTTATTGTCAAATTTGGTGTAGGGGCCTAAAATTGAAAAAGAAAAAACTTTTCAATTTGACGTTTTTCGACATTTTGAGAAAGAATCCCTTAATTCGCAATTATCAAGTTTGACAGATGTCATGGCCCGCTTGATAACTTTTATTGACAGAGTATTGCATTATTTTTGGAACAGAAAGTGCCTCCAAAGTCAAACTTTGCACAAATTAACAAAAAAAATCCATATGATGCGGACTTTATATACTGGTGTCACTGTATAATAAAAAAAAACAGAAATATCGTCAGACACGTCCATTTTATTATTTTATTGCGCATATTATGATGTACAAATTACGTAGATGGCGCTATTCAAATTTCGGATATGCGTTATCATTGATGACTCATCAATGATTTGTTCAAATAGAAGTAATTTTTGCCAGTAGAATCGTGCAGATGAGCTTTTTCTGATTACGGAAATATTGGGTAAGTACTTTAAGTTTTTTTTTGCAAAAAAGTTTAAAAAGTAATTAATACTTAATGATGAAAATATGTTGCTACATATGAAAATAACAATTTGAAACAAAAAATGCCCGAAATATTAACAAAAATGAAGTAACTAATGAAAAACCTAATTCAAATTGTTATTTTTAAGGTAGAAACATTTTTTGTGTACTGACAGAATCTTTATCATTAAATATTTATTAATTTCTTTAAAGTGGAAAAAAGTGAGAAAGGTGTCTAAATCACAGAAAGTGACAATTATAAAATGGTGAGAAAAGTGAGCGGAGTGGCAGCCCTGTGGTATTATAATATAGGTGGACAGCTGATTGGGTTAGGCAGATCGTTCATGTACCTACATTATAAACATTAATGGTCCACACCCTGAACCTTGTGGTACGCCTGACTTTAATAGGCGTGACTATCACAATGAGCCCACTTGATGGCATGTGATCAGAATTTGTTGTCTTTCAGGTATGAGGTAAGTAGTTTCAGGGCAGTATCTCTAAAGCCACAGGTCGGCAACCTGTATATGAAATAAGAAACACTTTTCACTATTTCAAAGCAGATTGATATGTTTTGAAGCTTTATAAATATATGAAAATCTCTTCAGTGGTCAGATGAAAATCTGTTGGAATGAGTGGTGCAGGATTGCTAACCCATACTGTTGACGAAAATTTTTCCAATTTCTTCTGAATCACTCACTAAAATATAGCACAAGAATAGGGTAGTTTTGCTTGGTTTTAAATAAGAAACAACTTTCGGCAATTTTAAAATAATTTTCTTTCAACATCTATTCCTCCTGCTCCAGCACTTACAAAAATATGTATACAATAAAAAAATCACAACGTTTTGACTGGCTAAACTATCCATAGAAAAACATGAGGGGTAAATATCCCGAAAAATTTGTGTACACTTATTTGGAATTCCAGTGGAATTCCTTGAAAGTCTTTGGAATTCCTTGGAAGTCCTTGGAATTCTCTGGGAATTCCCTGGAATTTCCTGAAACCTTTAATTTTGTATGTGGTCCTTATGAGGTAAAACAGTCAATTCCAAACGTTTCTAAAGCAACTTTGATTTCATTTAAATTATCGTTTTTTCCGGGAAAAAGAAGCACGAAGCAGTAGATTCCTAATGGATTTTCAGCAAACAATGTTGAATAGCAAATTTTATGGAAGGATAATCTTTCCCAAGAACTTTGTCGGTAAATATTAATTTCTCCACACGTTCCTTAAGAATATTTGAAATACATTTTAATATTCTATTCGTTATCTGTATGAAAATAAAATTTTAGTGGTGTGATGAGTAATAGGAGGGGTATCTGAGTTTCTGCAATCTGCAGGCATCCATTGCATTTGCATCCATCATCATAAGGTTCTCAGTCCGAAGACTGGTTGGACGCGTACCTCCATTATTTTCTATCCTGAGCTAACCTACGCATTTCCCTAAAAGTAGAACATCCTACATCCCTAACTATTTGAGAGCAGTAGTCTAATCTAGGCCTACCCCTACCTCTTTTTATTCCTATCTCTGACTCTAGTATGTCACGAACTATTCCTTCGTGTCTTAGAAGGTGTCCTACCATCCTATCTCTCCTACTCTTTATTGTTTTCCATACCTTTCGCTTTTCCCCAACTCTTTCTAATACTTCCCTATTGCTAACCTTATCTATCCACGGTATCTTCATCATGCGTCTGTAGCACCACATTTCAAACGCTTCTACTCTTTTTCTATCCGCTTCTCCTATTGTCCAAGTTTCGCACCCGTATAATGCCGTACTCCATACATACGACGTTAAGAGTCTCTTCCTAGTCTCTATATTAACCGTTCTCGAGCATAACAGTTGTTTCTTTTTGTTAAACGCAACTCGGCCCTGCGCCATTCTTTGTTTTATATCTTTAGTGCTCCTACCGTCTTGAGTTATTTTACTTCCTAAGTAGCAGAAATCCGCGACCTCCTCTATCTTCTCATTTCCAATTTGTATTTCCATTTTAGTTCTATTTTCACATCCCCTACATACCAAAATTTTAGTTTTCTTTTTATTGATTTTCATGCCGAAGCCCTGTGTCAAAACTGCTTCCATTTCATTCAAAGCCGCTCCTAATTCTTCTTTGCTAGATGCTAACACTGCTATATCATCCGCAAATCTGAGCATGTTAATAGTTTGGCCCTGTACATTGATCCCTGAGGCTGTTCTTTCCTTAACAATATTAATCGCATCTTCGATATATAAGTTGAAAACTAGAGGTGACAATGCGCATCCCTGTCTCACTCCCTTCCGGATATCTACTTCCCTTTGTTCCTGCTCACATTCTATAACTGCCTTTTGCTCTTTGTAGAGATTATGTAATATTCTTCTGTCCCTGTATTTCATCCCTACCTTTCTCAGCACTTCGAACATCTTCCCCCATTTTACGTTGTCGAAGGCTTTTTCTAAATCTACAAATCCTATATAGACGCTCTTTCTCTTTTCTATCGTTTTTTCTATAATTACTCGTAAAGCTAGAATGGCCTCGCGCGTTCCTCTATTTCGTCTAAATCCGAACTGATCTTCTCCTAATATTTCTTCAGCCTTTTTCTCCATCCTTCTTTGCACAATTCTAGTTAAAATTTTTGACGCATGGGAAGTTAAACTGATAGTTCTAAAATTTTCGCATCTATCCGCGCCTTTTCTTTTTGGCAAAGCTACTATGATGTTCCGTTTGTAATCTTCTGGAATCTCGCCTGTCAGGTATATGCGACTAACTAGTTTAAATAAACGATCTATTACCTCTTGACCTGCGCACTTTAAGATTTCTGCCTGCAAGCCATCTATACCTGGTGCTTTATTATTCCTTAAACTTTTTAGTGCTATCTCAAACTCTTCTCTCATTATAGGACTCCCTAGGTTATCCCCCTCTACACTGCTTTCGCTTTCTAATATATCTTGCACTTCCTGTCCCGCATATAAGTTTCCTAAATATTCTTTCCACCTATCTGCCTTCTCCCCACTTCCGATTAGGATATCTCCTGCCTCATTTCTAATGTTTTTGGTACTAGATCCAATTTCTCTAAAATTTCTCCTAATTATTTTATATGCTTCATCAGTCTTTCCTACTTCGAATTTATCTTCCACTTCTTTGCATTTATTATCGATCCATTGCTCTTTCGCTTTCCTACATTCCCGAATAATTTCCCACTTGATCGCCTTATATCTTTGTTTCCCTGTTTCATCTAACCTATTTTTATATTTTTGCCTTTCCTCTACATTTGCATCCACCGGCCAATAATTTTTAATTTGAGGGTGGGGTGCGGTAGAGTGCTGTCACAATTCTGTATTAGTTTCAGAAGTTTAAGTCTCTAATCTGTGAATTTAGTTGGGTAACTGTCCATTGTAGGTATTATTGGGTTCTAAAAATGTAGTACTTTTTTGATAATTTCGAGAATATTTGATTTAGGAAATTGCGTTCCAAGACGCAATAATACTAATAATAATAAATTATTTTGTTTTCTTCTATTTTCTGTTCCAATTATTAAGGCATGGAGCTGTAGTAGTACTAGGGTGGGCGTCAAGGTACTTGCGTACGTAACATTTGCGTACATAAGGAAAGATGTCCAGCAGGAAAAGCGGGCAGCTCGAAACAAGTCTCATTTGCGTACAACATAAAAATCTGCCAGGTTAAGGTCAAACAGAGCGAAGCGAAGCGAGCGGGGCGTTGTAAGTCTCAGTCGTTAGCGTTTATAATATGATTCTCCTCAAAGATCATTCAACAACCATTTTACAAAAGAAATCACCGGGGGAATCAAGTTAACTTACCTCAATATTTAACATAATAGGTGTTCGAAATAAATATTTAATTTAGGAATCCAAATTTTATGTTGCACGCAAGTGCCACTAGATCAGAGTTGTTTAATTTACCTGCTGAGCCTTATTTTGCTTTATGAACGCTAATGCCATAAAATTTGCCTTGTACGCAAGTGTCATACATTCCAAGGGTGAACTCCATACAGGGCAGGTCGGTTATATCTAACATAATTTATTTCATTTGCCATACTTGGTTGGTGATTTTATATATATATATATATACATATAGAATTGGCCAAAAGTAAATTGACAAACTTAAATTTTATGTTTTTGGTCTTATGTTCGGTTAATTATTCATGTTTACAAAGCTTTGATGTTTACAATATCCTCTGTCAGGTATGGGAACCTAGAATATGCATTCTAAATGTTACCTGATTTGAACTTAATTTTAAAATTAATTTATTCTTAACTGTATGTAGGTGTAATAACTGGTCAAAAATAAATTGACAAAATTTAAACATACAAATTTATTTGGAACTGTTAATTAAATTTAACAAAAACACAACAATAACCCTAACTCCATTTAATATTTTGTGAAAAAACCTTTATTATCAATAACAGCTTGACACCTCCTAGTCATGGATTCCAAAAGATTGTTAATGACACCCTCATCAATTTTGGCCCAATTTTCTTGCAAACTTCGGAATAATTCATGTTGGTTTTTGTATGTTTTTGTTCTAATTAGTCTTTCCAAATGTTCCGACAAGCTTTCGATCAGATTTAAATCCGGCGACTGCGAAGGCCATTTCATAACTTTAATTTTTTCTTTGTCGAAGAAAGCCTGGACTTCTTTTGATCGATGCTTGGGGTCATTGTCTTGTTGGAATGTGAACAGCAGGGGCATATTTTCTTCAGTATATGGTAGCATAACATTCTGCATTATATCCTTGTAAACAAATCTGTCCATTATACCATTTATTCTATGAAGAGGGCCCATACCAAATCCGGAAAAACAGCCCCACACCATCACTGACCCACCTTCATGCTTCACTGTTGGCCTAGTAAATCTAGGATCCATACGATAACCTGGAGGTCTCCTTACATGTCGAATACCATCACTGTTAAATAAATTATACTTGGATTCATCACTAAAACAAACTCTTTTCCATTCATCCATGGTCCAGTGAAGATGTTCTCTGGCAAACTCTAAACGAGCTCTTCTGTTCTTCGTGGAAAGCAATGGCTTCTTTGGAGGTCTTCTGGAAAATAATTTGGCTTCCACAAGTCTCCTTCTTATTGACCTGGCACTAATGGTATCCAACCCCTAAGCATGTAGAGCAGTTTACCCTGATTTGAAGATTTAAACGGATCCTCAGTTACTATTTTAATTATGGTCCTATCTAGTCTAGCCGTGGTTTTTCGTGGACGATCACTTTTCTTTTTATCGTATAAGACACCCCGCAGCTCAAACCTCTTTAATAAAGCAGAAACAACCTGCCTTGAAACTTGAAATTTCCTAGCAATGCTGCTTTGCTTAGCTCCATATTGGTACTCACGAATAATTCTTATTCGGAGGTCTTCTGAGAATGATTTTCCACTTGGCATGTCAAAATTGCAGTTTAAGCACAAACAAAAGGATTAAAACTTTATACAAGGTGTTACAAATTAGTAGGTCAAGCCGTTAACCACAGATTATCTGGCCGAAAATAATGGGACTTTCCTTATGCCATTTTTCATTTAGGCTTCTTTCTTTCAAGATACAGGGTGTTAAAGTTAAAATTTAAAAAACTATTTTTATTAATAACTCCTCTGTTTTTTACGATATTCAGTTGAAATTTTGTGCAACGTTTTTTCATATACCGGCACAATGTTTGTGTAATTTTGATCAAAAATATCTATGGGCGAACGGAGGAAAGGGGGGGTCGTAATACCCATTGACCCCCAACTTTTCCCTGCGCACGTCTATGGTTCAAAGGTATTGTTTTTTATAACAAGCGTTAATTTCTTTAAATTTTTTCACTCTTGTAAAATTTTGATTTAGGGCTTGGTTTACGAAATATTACAACTCATTTGACTATGTGTTGTTGATCCGCTCGCTGTTTAAATTTTTCTTAGGTGACGAACTAAGCTCGAGAAAATGTTCTTGGATGAATATGTTCCTGCATAACGTCTAATCTTCAGAAAAATGCCCTTGGATGGTACCTTTTTTATTCATAATTATTTTGACAACTTAACGCCTACCTGTCTTTCTTTCCAATGCTAATTTGGCTGTTAGACGTTATGCAGGAACATGTCGGAATCGATGCCATCCAAGGGCATTTTTTTGAAGATTATACGTTATGCAGAAACATATCCATCTAAGAACATTTTTCTCGAGCTTAGTTCATCACCTAAGAAAAATTGGAAGATTTAAATAGCGAGTAGATCAACAACACATAGTCAAATGGGTTGCAATAACTCGTAAACCAAGCCCTAAATCATAATTTTACAAGAGTGAAAAAAATTAAAGAAATGAGCGCTTCTTATAAAAAACAATACCTTTTAACCATAGACGTGCGCAGGGAAAAGTTGGGGTGTCAATGGGTATTACTACCCCCCGTTTCCTCCGTTCGTGCACCGATTTTTTTGATCAAAATTACACAAACATTGTGCCGGTATATGAAAAAATGTCGTGCAAAATTTCAACTAAATATCCCAAAAAACAAAGGAGTTATTATTAAAAATCGTTTTTTAAATTTTAACTTTAACACCCTGTATCTTGAAAGAAAGAAGTCTAAATGAAAAATGGCACAAGGAAAGTCTCATTAATTTCGGCCAGATAATCTGTGGTTAACGGCTTGACCTACTAATTTGTAACTCCTTGTATAAATTCAAAATTCAGACGCAGAACTAAGCGTTGTTACTTATACAACTAATGTCAATTTACTTTTGACCAGCAAAAATATCAGTATTTTGTTCCAATTTGGTTTGACATAAAGCATAATTGTTAACCAGGCAACTATGATCCTCGTAACAAAAGCCAATTGCAGTACCTTTTATTCGAAGTATTAATATCCTACATGCTTTTAATTCATAATGACCAAAAACGGTTTTATAATGTAAATACAAAATGTCAATTTACTTTTGGCCAATACTGTATATATATGTGCATACAATATATATTTTTATAATCGAATATTTTAAAGGCTTTTATTACATTTACCATTAAATTGTGGGTATCAAATATAAAAACCAGCCAATTCAATTAATTACCTACTGCAAATATGAAAGAATTTATTATATTCGCCAAATTTCGTGGTAATTAAGTATGTATAATTGCCGATATTTATACAAAATAGCTGGATGAATCACAATTACTGTAACATTTATGTAAAGTTACCTATATTAGAGGTTATACGTTCTATGTTTCTTTTTAATGATATTCATTCGTTACACAATATATCTCACTTCAATTTTAATAGCAGAGCAATGAGTCGTAAAAAGTGAGGCACACACTGTATTAGTATTTACCTACATTTATTTTCAAGCTACCATTTTGTTATTTGTAGTTTAAAGAGTTGCCTTTTTTATATACATATATATTTTGTTTTCTTTAATAAAATAATATTTGTTTTAAATAATCAAAAATTAGTTGATTTTGTTTCTTTAAGCACTCTATTAAGAAATTTAAGCATAAAAGTAAAAAGGTTTATGCCAGTATCGCACTTTTGTTTGGGATAATTGGGAGGAGATTACTTTCCTCGAAGACGTTCGGAATTCCATAAAATTATTTTGGAAGGCCTCGGAATTCGTTGGAAATCTTTGGAGTTCCTAGGAACTCTTTGGAATTCCTTGAAATTCTTTGGAATTCCTAGGAAATCTTTGGAATTCCTTGAAATTCTTTGGAATTCCTAGGAAATCTTTGGAATTCCTAGGAAATCTTTGGAATTCCTAGGAAATCTTTGGAATTCTTTGGAAATCTTTGGAATTTCGAGTCCTGTGTACAAAAATTTTTCGGGATATTTACCCCTCAGAAAAACAAAATAGAAAACAACACAAATTTATTGTACAAGCCCGAAATTATTGCTGGTATTTAGCATTTAATCGCTACTGACTTCCTTGTGGCACAAATCAGTCGTAGGAGTAATAACTATACTGAGTCTAACTTGTGTCCGTTCTGGCCCCACTAAATAAATACTATCCTCGCACTGATACAACGGCACTGTAGGATTGAGTTCACCAAACGGTATTAAATCATCGAAATTTAATATACTATTATTCGGACTGAAATGATGCACTTTTTCTACTATTTTCATAATATGTTCTACGCCTCCTATTTTCCCGTAAATTAAAACCGCTATATGTACACGCAATTCTTTTTGTGTTGATAACTCTTGGCAGGTAAGAGATAATCTAACTGTGCGTAGAATTTCTTCTGGAACTTCAAGGGTACCTTGCCACACTATAAGAGAGCACTTCTGGAACCAGACGCCTTTCGGGTAAAAATCTGCGACCCACTCAACAATTTTATCGGATTCACATTCAGCCGAAGACAAGTGAGAAGAAAACACATAAGTGCAAGAGCGATAGCTCATTATAGCTCGAGCATTATCTATCATCAAACTAACACTGTAACTATCAGACGTGTACAATCGCGGGACAAACTGTAGTCGATCGTCTTCTTTCTGTATAATTTTATCCAGTTTATCTTTTTGACCGGAATGATACGTCATTCCTATGGCCATACGATCGACGAAGAATTCCTTATTCTCTTTTACAAGGGGGCACATTAGTAGATCAGCCAATTCACGGGGCGTCATCATAGGAAACCGAACGTACGTCATAACCGCCCTACATAAATTCTTCATTTCCATAATCGCTTCCGACTCTGAATTCGTCAATTGCAATAGACGCTCTTTTTGCATTTCCAACCAACGTACTACGCAATTAAACAAAATCATTTCGTTGTAAATCACGAGATTATTCTGTTTTAACAGATCCATTAGTACGTCGGTTTCAAAGTTACCGAAATCCGTTGTTTTAGCGACCGCTTCAAGATTCCATTTGATGAAATTCTGGCATCGCTTCGCTGTCTGATAGTGCCCGCAAGCTAACAGATATTGCAGCCACAAGAACAGTTGGTTGTGATAAGTAGCGTGGGTCAAATGTGTGTCCATGTACTCCAAGCAAAGTTTGGTTAAACTCTACAAACACACGTCACGCAATCAAAAATGTAAGTACATACAGAATATTAAGTATTCACCTTCACAATATACTTGTCGGCTAACATCAACACAGGCAGGACGTTAATGTGGGTAATGTATATCTTCCCTGTATATAAATACTCTAAAAAATGATGAAATTCTTTTTCGCAATCTGGGGTTTCTTTTAAAACAACTTCGCTTTCATGCCACTCACTCCATTCGGGCTTCATTAACATAGCCTATTAAAAAAACTTACTCATAAAATTGACGCAATAATTTATTCACATTCACACTCGACGCAGTTGGGGTGAGAATATAAACAGTTACACAAAATAGAAATATTCTACAGGCTAACGAGCAGATGAAACTATGAAAAACGGGGTAAAAAATGTATCGCTTTGAGGATGTGTAATAAAAAAATACCTGGAAGACATCGCTGGAAGCACAAAGAATCAATCGATGAGCTGCGTGTTGCTCATTCCCTACTTTCAAATAAACATCGCACATTTGCTTTTCTTTATATAAATTCTCCAAAACTTGCAATATCGTTTCTGATTTATCCATCTAAAAAGAATTTACGCTCGATAATTATCTAGGAAAGATTAAGAGACTTAAATTCTTACTATAATCTGACAGTCGTAAATGTTTTCCATATAGACATCCTCTTTCCTTAATTTTGTTGGTGATGGTTCTTCGTAAACCCAACCATCACTACGACAATACATATTCATACTTTTTGACGTTATTGTTCGCACTAAGGTGCTCTAGCTTGAATTGTACAAAAACTTCTACAATAACCGAAGCTGGAAAAAAATGTCACTGACGTTAAGCGTCAAATTATTTGTCTAAAGTCAACAGGTTACTAACAATTTCAGACAAAACAGACCAAACACCAGAAAACAGATAAAACCACCTTAATTACCTACATTTCAATACGTTCTCTAACCTTCGGGTTATGCTGAACTTTAAAGTTGAAGTGACAAGTGACAACCATAGAGCAGATATTAACTGACAACTGACAGCAAGCATGCAGAAAATAAACATCGGCTTTTGGATAGCTCACTAGTTATGGTAAAGGTGGCAGCACTGAGGGAATTTGATCCAGCTTTTAGGAATAGAGCGGCATGAAGAATCTCAAATAAATTTTATTCGAAAGTTTATTAAATAAATTACAATTATCTTGGATAAATTATCGTTCCTTTGAAGTTATAAGTAGTGCGGCCAATAATGGGTGGTTTGTACGGTTTGGACGGAATCTGCAATAAGAACAAATAAAATTTCTTAGTTGACAACATAGATACATAAATAAAAAATGCTTTGAAAAGAAACAGGACAGACGGCAGACAATTTTGTCAGTACAAAAATTAGGATAACATTTTTGTTGGACAAGTTATTGGGGTTGATCAAACCGAATTTTGGTAGGTCTTTCGACACTAGGTAGAAACCATGATTACTACACTCAAATGGTTGTCTTATACTGCAGGTTGTGAGGAAAATATTGCACGCGTATGCGAGGCGATTACTACGTCACTCAGAGCCAAGGCCTGGCGATGAAATATAATTGTCTGCGCACCTTCGAGGTTGAATAATCTATCCAAATACACATTTCCACAAATTAGCCGCGGAAAATTTGTGAGTGTGGTTCATTATAATTTTATAGTAGAAACTTGTAGGTGGAGTTTAGGGGTATCTGGTTTACGTCACATTTTTGCCCCAATCGATGATTGATTCAACCATTTTCAATATAATAACCATGGGTAGAAGTTAGAAGATGTATGTCAAGAACAGGCTTTTATGATGATAAATCTGATAAAAATCTCTTCTACCGAAGCGTGGAGCACCGCTGTGACGTCACAGCCGTGGACGGGCGCTGCTACTTGCCGATTCACAATGATACCGAATAGTCGGGGAGCAAGGTGCTCTAATTCGACACCCTCTATATAACTCGAACACACACAAGAAAATGAAGCTGATTCTTATATAAAATGACCTGCCGGATTCGAATTTTGAGGTCGCGAAAAGATCGGGAATTGCGAAAATGCTGGAAAACCGATTTTTCGTAAAATTTTCCTAAATCAATTTTCGATCATTTTTAATAATTTTCTTGTCGTATTTCAGCAACGAAAAGAGTTACAAGCATGTTTTTTTCGTGGAATATACACTGAAGTGTGCTGATCATCACAGTGTACTAGTTGCCTCTACAATTTTCTAATTTTAAGAAAAAAATGTTATCTTGCTAGAAAACAAATTTGTGTAATGTATTTTTCATGTACTGGATAAGCAATCTTATTTTTCGGAATTAACATAAACGTATGCGAGACTAAATACGGACAAAGGCTCGAAATTATTTTTGGTGAAAAAACGAAACATTAATGTTGTTGCTGGAAAAAGTTATAGCGAGTTAAACACAAATAATTTGTGCGCGCTAGTCGCGCTGAGCCATGTAAGCGTACAAATGCTGCATTAATATGGAGAACATTTGTATTTTAGTTAGTGCATTTTTTCACATTTTCACACGTTCAATGAGTTTGTGGATTGGACGCCCAGATCTTTTAAATGCTCGCACCTTTGTTTTCCATAACAATTGATGAATTCAAGGAATTAAAAAATAGTAAATCGGGTAGAGGCAACAGAAGTACGAGCAAACAGACAAAAACTGGATAAAAGTGGATATATACCTACCTTTTCCCTGCGTTTGCGACACGGACAATCATTTGTATATTTTCTCTTCGTTTTTCGAGGTTTTGAATACTTATATTTCGTTTTCGAGTTGTTAGTATGTTGAACTGAAGTTAAAGTAGTATTACCAGTGGAAGTTGACAAATTCTCGAGTCTTATTGACTTAGAAACTTCGGTTCGGTTTGTCTTGTTTGATTTTTGATTATCAGTACATTCTTTTTCCATTTCATGGACGCTGAAAAGATATTTATTTCTTTACACTAAAGTTTTCGTTAAGTTTCCAAGTCCAAGAGTATTTTTTTGTGAAATATTTAGGAGACTTGTGAACGCAGAAAGTATGAATTATAAATTATTAGTCTCACAATACACATACATTTTGTAGGCACGGAATTTAGCATCTAGTGTGTAGATATATTTTCTTTTCATATACAGGGAGTCCATAAATGAGCCGTCACGTTTAAAATACTTGTAACAATTATTACCTTCGAGCTTCTTTACAGTAATAATCCCTTAGATATCTTAAATTGCATTTTCTTGCGCAGCATTCATCAACAATATGTCTTCTGCGTCTGCGGCCTGTCACACAAACCATCTTAACTTAATTATTATGAATAAATTGTGCTTGGTTCTTACTGGGATAGTAGAAAAGTAAACAATGGTCTTCCAGCGTATCAGACAACTTCCTTCCACAGAAATGCTGATTCAAATCCAATTCGCAAATTTTGTGTACCTCTTCCGTTAAGTCGTATAAAATATACAAATGAAATAAAAGAAATTTTAATTTCATTTCGTTTTCTGAGAGAAGAGAAAAAGAAATTGGTTAGCTACCCATATTGGAACTAAACAAAAAATGATTTTGGGGTAATATTTATACCCTCGGATGCAACTGATACCCGTATCAAGTTACTAAATATTGAATTGCATGTAGTTTACACCCTAATATCTAGTTTCAGAAAGTTAGATTCACTTATGTGGGAAATGCGCTATTATTACACCAGTTGTAGTTGACAGATTTTAATTTGCATCTTGATTTATAGATACCTATCTTGAAGGGGGTTTCAGGAATATGGTTTTAGAAAATGGTAACGTTTTAACGTCTTTGGGAGAGTGCGATCAAAGTAATGGCAGGATTCTGAAAGCAATTATAAATACTTTAACTTATAGGGGCAAAATTTTCAAAAACAAGCTAAAAATGAACAACAAATGAGTGACATTATGAACCACTTACAACTTTCTTCTGTTATCACTTCTTTACAGTTTGCCACCAAAAACCCACATATTATAACTAGATGTAAATTACTTTTGAGGACTTCTATGGCAAGCACTCTTGCTTGAGAATGCGATAATTTTCTGCATGATGTTTTGCCATTTAACGACACTGGGTTTACATATGTGAGTTAAGAGTTTATCCTTTTACTGCTGTTGGATGGAAGGTAATAAATTTTGTAATAAGCTTTTGCGAGCGTATATACCCACTACTTTTCAACAATAAAAGATAAAAGATTTAAGTCGTTATTAGACATATTTATTGTTATTAAACATCTATGAAATATCCGGAGTTTTGCTAGAAGACATTCTAGAGGAACCATATAAGTACTTCTAGTTCACATATTTAGAATCAGGTATGTATTTCACTATACTAGTGTTCTTGTACACGTTTTGAAAAAGATGCAAATTTCTTGAGATTTTTTGTTTTCCGAAAATTTGCTTAAAAATTCACAGCCAGTGAATTATCCATTATTCCTGTTATATTCTTATTACTTTCAAGAAATCACTTTTTGTTAACCACATTAACTACATATTTCATATTTAAATTAAATACTTACCTGCTAGTCTTAGTTGCGTTTGTCTCATTACCAACCAAAAGTAATATTTCGCAATTTTTGAATTTTTGTTGCTGTCGACCACCTCATTTTTTTGTAAATTAGGTACGTGGCGCCCTTAAGAGCCCGGCAAACCCCTTTAAAATGAACCTCAAAACTGACTTCGTAGTACTACGTTCATTTCTAAACGGTGAAAATTGAGGTGTTGAATTTTGGACAGTTTATAAACGAAACTTTATTTTAGGCTTCTATAGAAAGAAAATTTAAAAATTTAATCTTAGAAAGTGTCAGTTTACTCATGAAATTGGCCATCTTCACGCGTGCATAGCGCCAAGAGATTTACATTTTTCGAAAAATTGTTTCTATAGAAGCATAATATATACCTTCTCCTACAATAATCAGGCTTTCGTGTTGTTAAGTTTACTAGGATGAAGGTTTAATCATAGTACAGTGAAAGCACTACAAACTCAAAATATGTCTTGGTATGTGCTGCCGCCCCGTAGCGAGTGAGCGTAAACTCAGAGCGACTTTGTCACAGGTACCAAAAGCGCGGGCTTTGAATGTGTGTTGTTCTTGTATTCATGTCATATCATCATCATGGGTGTTGCAACACAGCTCCGTGTTTTAACGGATACCTCACCGACCCGTTGCCCCGCAGGTGTAACTTTTGACCTGCTTTGCCGGACTCTTAAATTTGTGTTATTTACGAACCCCCGTCTCATCCAGACGTAAAATACACGTTATAAGTGCCAGATCAGTGCCCAATGTTTCTCTTATTTCATCCATTCCGTAAATTACTCAAAGTGCGGAACCGGATTAAAAATTGTTATGGGAGAAAAATAATTTGGAACTTTTGAATACTCCCATAACGATTTTTACGCCCGCTTCGTAATTTGAGGCACTGATGACTTGTATTTTGTGTCGGGATGACCAAATACTACATGAGCAAAAAAGTTATTTACAAAAAAGTCATTCAGGTACATTATACTCTTTTTTCTATGTAGATGTGCATTATTTTGAACAGTACGTTCTTCAAAATAAAGAAATAGATGACAAATGTCAGTGAAAAATGACAACTGTCGCTGCCAAATGTCAAATTAATATTGCTATTTTTTACCGGTGTGTTCCTTTTGGTTTAGTATAGATAATATTATGGTTCGACACTCCGAGAACCGATTTTCGTCGCCTTCTGCGCATTGTTGAGAACTTCTGTAGACAGGAGTGTCGGATTCTTTTCGATTTGTGCATATACCTATTACATTTATACACAACTCCCCATTCCTTGCATTTGCAAAAAGCGTGACAGAGAAAAGGCGATAGAAATAGTATATTCTACTTCGTCGTTTATATTTGTTAGATGCTTGGTTTAGTATAGATAATGGTTCGACATTCCGAGAACCGATTTTCGTCGCCTTCTGCGCATGTGGACAAACTTGTTGAGAACCTCTGTAGTCAGGAGTGTCGGATTCTTTTCGCTTTGTGACACTGCCAATATGTCAATTTAGCAACGTCAGTTAATTGACATTAAATAAATTTCAGGATTTAATTCCCAAGTTTTTCGTTAATATAAAGTGTTTGAACACGAAAGTGTTCTTGCATGAACTATTTTGGTTTTTACGTAATGCCCAAATAGGTGTCAACTGCAAAACAGCTAATTTCCAGATCGGATTTCCAGATTTCTTGAAGTTTCAATTTTAAAGTTTATGATCTGGTCACAAATTTTCAATTTCTATTCCAAATACTATTTAAATTGTAATTTACACTTTTAGGTTTTCCCATAATTTATTCTCACATTGAAGCAAAACAACATTCAAATTCAACCAAAAATTTTGATCTTCCACAAAGTTTGACAGCAAATTCCTACTATGCTGTTGCTACCAGCAAATAATGCTCGTACGGTCGTTGACGGCTGACGGTAACGGGCAATTTTAGAAAAATTCAGTAGTTCGCGACAAAACACTCCAGAGTTCCACATAGGTACTGACTTCAGTTTTCAGTATATCCCATACCAGTGGCCCCCAAAAGCTGCGTAATGGCCAACCAGGTTTTATACTAAACCAAGGTTAGATGCATACCAAGCATGCGCAAGTAGGTACGTTCGGTGGACGGTTGCGACTTATGCAGATTTTGTATACATCTGCCTCTTAATATCTGCTACGCATTGGGATGCTCTCAAATAGTTAGGGATGTAGGATGTTCTACTTTTAGGGAAATGCGTAGGTTAGCTCAGGATAGAAAAGAATGGAGGTACGCGTCCAACCAGTCTTCGGACTGAGAACCTTATGATGATGACGCATTGGGAGCGTAATGCAGACCCACTGGATTTGTGACACTGCCAATATGCCAATTTAGCACGAGTGTCTACCTGCCACTGAATTATATTAATATATTTCAGTGCTACCTGCAGTAACATAACCTCAAAATTTGCGAATGTGAACTAATGGGGGAGATAAGTGGCGCGTCTGACAAACGTCAGATTTTCTTTCCAAACAAAACAAAACCACGTTTTAACCTAACCTCTGAAATATAATTATAGTTGTTTTCAAGTTTTTACACGTAAGCCCATCACACAAATTGAAAATAAACTGTTTTCACTGCAAAACGTCTATAATTATATTGCAAAAACTAGTTTAAGACGTTTAAATAATATCAATAAACGTCAAATGGCACGTGCTTTTGTTTTGTTTGGAATGAAAATCTGACGTATGACGAAGGCACTTATGTCCCCTATTTATGCCTGAAATCAAGCAACTAACGAGTGCACTGGTTGCGCGACGCGCACATTTTGATCCTCCAATGGGCGTGGAGCATATTCGAGGGAATTATTTTATTGGTCATTCCCCTTAACACGTCACAGACGGACTAGTTCATTTAAAATGCAAGTACCCTAAAATTAATAGTGCCGAATAAATATATGAAAATATTTTGATAAACTAATAGGTTATAAATGTAGGGTGATATTATGAAATTCTATAACACTGAACGATTGATCTCATTGGTTAGATTTTTTGACAGTGCAAACATTTTAATTAATATAGACCATTCTGCATAAGTTGGGACCTCTGAATATAAAATATTTAAAAAAATTCTGAAGCACAGGAATGATTTTATTCCCAAAAAGATAAAGCATGTCGGAGGCTGAGGATTAAAACGCTCCATACTAATTAAATGTAACACCATTTAACTTCAACACCGTTTTATTGGTCCTTACCTACACTCCAAATGAAAGAAAACCTCGAAGAAAATAAAAGTCTGATAAAGAATTCTTAGAATGTAACTTAACAATAAATTAAAGATGAAGAAATAATTAATATTTAATTATGGGTGAACTGCAAGACTTCTTAATCTTGTGTTTTTTTTTTAATGACCAGATGACGATGTTCTCTTCACGAGGGCTTTTATTTTCTCTTGTGCCCAATTTTAATTATTAATTTAAATTTTTTCCTTTATAATTTTCCTCTTTTCCCACTTTTGCATTTGTATCACCAACTACAATTTTTCAGTGACTTTTTGTGATGCTGTCTCCTCGGTCGGTGCATGTATGTATATTCACTATTGTTACGTCTATGATCATATTCCTGATTTGGATTTTACACATTCTTTGTGATAATGATTCATTGCTTCATCTCCAAAAATTCCCCGCAAGTTCCACGTCCTCAATTTCACTGTTTTCCTTGTTCTATTGTCTGCTTCTTTTCTGCTGTTCCTTTTGTCATAATCTATCATCGCCTTGTCAGTCACCATCTGTCCGTCCAATCCGACTCTCTCTATGCGTTTTTTGTTGCTGCCTTTCTGGTTCCAGACATAGACCTCATCATTTTCTACTAGTTTCTGGTATCTTATTCCTTTTCTCCTCAGCTAGTTCCTTAATACTGTTTTGTGTTTTTCTTTCCACTGGAGTAATATCATTTTCTAACAGAATTATTTACTTGCTCTAATTTCTCCTGACTGACAAGCAGTTGATGTTTTCGGCTCTTCATGTGGTTCTTGAGATATTGTAGGGAACGAAAGTCTTTTTTACAGATTTCGCATTTGTAGGGCATCTCATTTGTGTGACGTATCATGTGGCTCTTTAAATTTTGGGAGTTACGGAAGTCCTTCTTACAAATTTCGCATTTGAAGGGCTTCATATCTGTGTGACACTTCAAATGACTCTTCAAGAGTTTGGGGTAACGGAACTGATTGTTACAAATTTCGCATACACAGAACTTGTCGTTCGAGTGACATATCATGTGACTCTTTAGCCGAGGGGAATTTCGAAAACACTTCTTGCAAATTTCACACTTATAGGGTCTTTCGACTGAATGGCATATCATGTGAGTCTTCAGATATTGGGCGCAGCGGAAGCCTTTTTTACAAATTTCGCATTTGTACGACTTATCGTTCGTATGAGTTATCATGTGATTTTTAAGATGCTGGAGGTGGCGGAAGCTATTTTTACAAATTTCGCATTCGTACGGTCTGTCTTCCACGTGACACTTCATGTGCGTTTTTAGAGTTCTGGCAAAATGGAACGCCTTTTTACAAATTTCGCATTTGTGGCTCCTCTCTTCTGTGTGTCCCACCATATGATTTCTCAGACTTTGCGATATACGGAACCGTTTTTTACAAATTTCACACTCGTACGGTTTCTGGCCTGTGTGACAACTCATATGGGATTTTAGACTGTTGGAGACACTGAACTGTTTTTTACAAATTTCACACTGGAAGGGCTTGAGTTTCGTGTGACTCGACATGTGACGTTTTAAACGCGATAAATGATAGAACGCTTTTTTACAAATATCGCATTTGAAGCTCTTCTGGCCTGTGTGATATCTTACGTGACTCTTTAACTGCGAGTGCTCGTGAAAAGAGATTCCACATATCTCGCATTTGTAGGGTTTTTTGTTCGTGTGTAACTTTTTGTGGCTTTTTAGGTGACTGCGCAAAACAAACGTTTTTTTACATATTTTGCATTTGTGGGGCCTACTACCGGTGTGCCACATTATATGACATTTTAAACCCGAGTACCAACGGAACGCAGTTCCACATATTTCACACTTGTAGGGCTTCTTGTCCACGTGACACTTCATATGGTTTTTTAGATGATAGAACAGAAGGAACGGTTTTTTGCATATATCACATCTGTGGAACCTTTCATCTTTGTGCGATATCATATGGACCTTCGGGGTTGATAGCTGACCAAACACTTTATCACATATTTTGCACTTGCAGGGCTTGTTATCCACATGGACTTTTAGAGTTGTCGTCGGCTGACATATTCCGCATTTGTGTGAGACTTGATACGAATGGCGCAGCCTATGATAGTTTAAAGCCGAGAGCTGGAGGAACGTTTCATTACAAGTTTCGCATTTATATTGTTTTCCTTCCGCATGTTTTTTCGAATGAAACTTCAATTCCTTCCAGTCATTGTCTATAAGAGTCTGCAATGGGATGTTATCAGCTTCATCATCGTTTACATTCGGAAACATATCGGCCTATAAATGAAGTTAATTAAACAAAAACTTATTGCCCTCTTGGACATGAATCAAAATTTCAAGGAAGTATATACACGTCTGTTAGACTGACGATATACATATATAATGATTAATCGGATGTCGGAAGGACGCGAATTAATGTTTCATCGGACGTCGGACAGACAAAACTGTATATGATCGACTTTTATAAATGGAACAGTATATTAATTTTTACACGATTTTTATTCTTTTTCAATACCCGACTTCCGATTAATTACTATATATATCGTCCGTCCGACGGACGTATATTCACTTCCAATTTTAAAAAAATTACAGTACAATAATTACAGTACGAATAATAGATTTTTTTTATTTCTTTGCCTACCTCTCCGTCCATTATACAAAAATCTGGCCCAACATTTACAACTGCTAGCGACTCTTCTTCGTCAATGATAAATTTTTCTTCCGTGTCTATTTCGCTGCACTCATCTTTTAATTCAATTTTGACAGGATCACAGGAAGACATCGTCAGTAACGAGAAATTATCGCTTTTTATGTACAAAATTTTCGTACCGAATTTTCTATAAAAAAGTTGTTAAATATATGAAATAGAAAATAGTTTTCTCGCACGAGAAAGAGAAAATAAACGAATTTAATTTGTGAGGTTAGAAGTTCCAGGGTAGGTATATCAAAACATTTTTAGGGCTCGAGGGTTATGGATTATGGGCAGCAGAAAGACAATCCGATTTCAGCAATGAAAAAATTGCTGAAAAAGACCAATAATAAATAATTAAACCAAATACTTACCAGGCCACGTACCGGTACCGCGTATATTTTGTTATTCTAATGTCAAATCTGTCATCTGTCAAGTCCATAGTTCAAGCTGTAGCTACCCTCAAGGTTAAGCCACCGAAATATCAGTGGTGGAGTGCTTTCAATTATAATAGGGTTCAATACTTTATTATTTTTATAATTTATTATTATTAGACTTGTTTTAATATTTCTGGTAAGCTGTACCGAAGTTATACTTAAAATCAATATAAATTCCTTGCAGTTTTCATACCTTACAAAACATTTTGAACTAGAAATTGTTATTATAGATCATGGTCGGTAAACTGAAATGGTTACCTCATACTGCAGTGTCTAGGGGAAATTTTGCGCGGGTGCAGGGGCGTAGTAATCGCCCCTGCACCCGTGTTGTTTTGAATGTTCCGGAAACGAAACAATAGCCGATGATGGAAACTCTCCTTTTCTCCAAGATCTCTCACAACAACTGTCATTTAGGTACTGGGTCTGTTGAATAAACTCTGTATAGCCAATTCAGCTTTCTAAAAGCTCTGTATATTGTATATGAATCGATAGAATAATGTTTTTCAGTTAAAACACAGAAAATATAAAAGTGCACAAACAAAACATAAATACAGACGCCGTGAGTTACAAATGTCATTAATATCAAAGCAAAAATATACACGTGCGTGATTTTGAGGAAAACAAAGGAAATGCGCATCGTTTTTCCATTTTGCCGGAAGTAACGTGACTGCGGAAATGCTATCGTCTGTTTGAGTTGCCTACACAAGATAAATACAATGTTTTGTACAAGTACAAGTTTATACGTTCGTGGGAGTATTCCCGATATTTACCCTTGTCAATCAACGGACATTCGCGTTTTGGGTTAGTGGAACAAACTTCAAATATACTCGGAGATATTAAAGTTTCCAGTTTGATGTGAAAATTCGCTAAAAATGAACATATGATTCATATTATGATACAAGACGAGGCCGAAGGCCGAGTTTGACAACCCGTCGTGTATCATAATATGAAGTTACGATAAGAGTATCTTACAACGTTTTATCTACTATCAGCGTGACCATACGACTATCATATTTGCCTAAGAAATAATTAGTAAAAGAGAAATAATAATAATTATGCACAAAAAAGTAGCAGGCCGGTACGTATATATTTTGATTTCCGTCAGTACTCTTTTGACATCTTTGTGAATGAGAAGTTCTTCCCCGGACATTCTACGAAATTCAAATTTCATGGACTCTGTATATACCTACATTATATTTGTGTATTTCGGGTTGAAGGAAGGAGCGTGTTGTAAGCCCTAGCTTTATTACTTATCTTCATGATCCTGAGGATGCTGTTATATGATATATTTTCAGAGAATCACGTGTCGATTTAATTACTGCGTCACTGTGTGGGGTAATCTTATAAAGAATTCATTCAAATTCAGTATTGACACTCGGGAAATTAATGTCAATAGGTACATGAATTGAAGTTCAATTGCGTTAGCAATGTAATAATCACAAACTACCTTTCTATTCCTGTTTCAATATCTAATCCACTTTGGGATTATATTAACTGAGAAACTTGCTATTGGAATTTAGGTGTTGCATAACAGCTTCCAAGAGCGATTTGCAATCTAAGCACGTAGGGTGGGGTCGATGCTTATCATGTTTACCATTGGAAATCTCTATGTACCTACACTACTTGTTGACATAATTTGCATTGATCCCCCAACGCTTCAGGAACAGACATTTTTCTTGTCGACGTTGCTTTACTGTAACTACATGCCCTCCAAAATTGTCCATAAGAATTTATCAACTTTTCTAAATACAAATTATTTGTTGAACTTTTTGTAATTAAAACGAGACTGTGTTTGGAAAATGATATCGGCATTAATAAAAGGGGAATCATTTGTACTTCTTTGACAGAAGCAATAGGTATCGTAAAGTCTGTGAAGCGGCAGGTGTTTTTGTTGATAACAATGTTAGCTCTTGTCTGCAACCCTTATCGCGTCCGCATTACGCAACAACAATTAATTTTAGATTCATTATTGTACCTAGTTTATTACTTTATCTGTGGAAAAAATATCGACTTTTTGGACGAAGGATAAGTGATGGGCATATTCAAAATGAGATTTGACAAAAAATCAGTGGCGGCTCGTAATGAATGGCTCTAGGGCTCCGTCCTTCCAAAAATGTCTACAAGAAAATTAGATAAAATTACAGCTCTGCCGTACCTACTTCAGTCGAAAACATCAGACTTTGTTTCACTCTCTACACAATAATTTCCAAAGTTATTTCATTACAATCTTGAATTGAAATGTTCAGCGAATTATTATGAAAATTTTAGTTTACTGCTTGCTGTTACATCAGACGTTTATATACCTACTTTTTTTGTTATTAATGGCAGCTGTAAATAGCAGACGTGAGGGATTGTCGGCTATTCGCTAAAGTAGGAACGTAATTGCAAGTTCGATAATGTTTGTTTGTAGACAGAAGCAGCGCATTTCTGTGCAGGTAGGTCTTGGGATCAAAGGATATCTACTACTTATACATTATTTGATACACGAATAACCCAACAAAGCCTGACTAATTTTGAAAGATTATTTCAACTATCCACTAAAAGATATTTTATTTGAATATGACGGAAAAATTATACCGAATGCGGGTGGTACGAGACGCAATTTTAACAAAATGATGGGAATTGTTTCGAGAAATTAAATATTTAGGTGGCTTGAACATGGGTGAACCCATCCAGAGAGAGGGCTATCGACCTAAAAACCTTCTCTTCTTCATTTCTGCACTATGGGAACCGTCGTTAAGGCTGTCGGAACGCCGACGAACAGTTGCTGCGGGGTGGGGGGGGGTATAGGAAGAAACGTAGTATTCCAAAAGTACAAAGTAGGCGAACACTGAATGCAAAAATTGCTGGGCGCGCTAGATTAGGGGGAACATTTCGCAGGGTACAGAGTAGGACTCGGAGCTTTCCATTCACTTTGAGCTAGAACAAACACAACACCCAAGCTACAGATGAAACGCGGGGTTTATTGAATATCATAGTATAGTATTTATATTCCAACGAGTACCTGATAGAAAACAAAACTCGTCTCGGGATGCTGGTTTCCCCAAGAAAACGCAGTGGGTTACTTATAAGTAAAAAAGAAAAACTAGGTAAGTATGTTTTGCTATTGACCGAAAAGTTCGTGTGGTTAGAGCTATTTTAATAGCATTTCTCTAACAAAATTTTGCAATATTTCTTAAATCAAAAATAGACTGCAAAAAACAGAAAAGTCAATTTTTTGACTGGCCACTTCCGATGGCTTTTTCTGGGTTCAGTCATCATGTCATATCACATTTTCTTTTCTGAGAGCATTGAACTATGGCTACCTGCCGCAGTACCCCAGAGCTAGCCGCGCGGTGGAAAAAATAATAAACAAAAAATGGTTTGCTGAGTCTAAATTTCCTTAATCATGACTTGTACCGTTATCATCTGCCGCAGTCAGACACGCTCAGTAAAGCCTCTTTTAGCGCTTTACGTATTGTAACTGATTTTTTTCCATAACGTTCTAACATTTGGAATAGACTTCCATGAACCTGTGTTCCAAATTCCTAAACGGTAAAAAATGTTTTGTCATGTTGAGTGTGCATCTGATTGCAACAGAAAATCCACGGTACACGCCACTCTTAATAATCAGTTCATTAAATGTTGAAATTCCAATCCTTCTGTGACAACACAAATTTTAAACTTTCCCTTTCCCGGCTAATTTCTCGTCCATCGTAATTCCGTGACAGATTTTACCTGATATGACGCAGAGAACAGACATAACGGAAGACGTAGTTGGAAGTTGACGTATATTATTTGTCTAAAAACGTTTTATACGAAATTAGTCCAATCCGGTGCTCATATTTTTGTGTTTCAGTTTTCTTTTAAAACTTTTGTCACACGTAGGGATGTTTCAAAAATTACATTTTGAGAATGATGAACAGATGCCCAGTTTCACAATAAGTTCAGTCTAGAATGCAACTCTTACACAATCATATAGTAAAATCGGACAGGGAAATAAAAAGTGGGATGATATTATAGGAGTTCTATTTAAGAAATCCAAGTTGTGTAGATTAGCATCTGCTGTACAGAAGAAATGAGACGCCATGTATAAGTAAAGTAATTTGAATTATTATTAGCGAACAGTCCTAGATCTATGTTTAATTGAAACAAGAAAAAAATAATCACGCGAATATCTTAAACCATGTTGGAATAATCCATTGGCAGCGGGAACGTTACATCTCTCAAATATTCCAAGCATTCCGATAGCCTTAATTTTCGTTATGGCTCCATATACCGTTACGGCCGACCAGTATTTTTCGGTTTACAACAAAACAGCGGCAATAATTTCTTGGTTTACCACTTATCTAAATTATTGTTAACTGATATAATCAATTCTCCCATTTTGGACAATAAAAGATGGTATGCTATGGTGTAACCTCTTCTCCACAATACCAGAAATCTCTGTTTTTCCTTTTTCCTTGTCTGTGGAAAATACCTCTAATGCCATGTGACAATCGAAGCCTTTCTGTTTACTGGTACTACTGGTCACACGTCTGCGTTTTTCTGGAAACTTTTACAAATTTTCCCCCCGAAAATTAATTCAGTTCGCCAGAAATATTTCCGACGCATGGAGGTAATGTATGTGCATGAAATTAAATTATCCTCAATCAGTTTTACTGGTTAGGAAAACAACAACGTTGAATTTAATTATTATCGAGTCGGTTGCCTTCAAGTAGGTACCTGCCTATAGTAAACTTCCGGCATTCGACTTGTGTTATCCTCCGACAGTAAATAAATTCATAATTATCCTGAAACATGAAGGTGTCGTTCAAGTGTGTAATGAGAAAGTAGATTAAAACTTTTCTTTGCTCTAAGAACGCAAATACTATACCGTGTTTAGTCATTAGAGAATTTGTTAAAGCTTAGTCGTAGTAGAAATTTCACATTCTTGATGATTTACAATAACCAGATCTCGTAAAGATTTAGTTTGATTAGACCAGATCAAGGTAGGTTTATTAAGCTGGTGATGATGAACTGATATATATGGTGAGTTTCAACAGTTTCTGTTTTCAATAGTTTTACTGTCACAAGAATCTTTCTTTGGCTCATTTGCTCAGTTGCTAAGGTCCAGGCTACCCAGCTTATCGATTGGTTGTATTCTAACAACTGAGCTGCCAAAGATAGATTTCAAACCATAAAAAATCAGCAATAGCATAATATTTCAAGAGCCTTGTGTGGTGCTACAGACGCATGATGAAGATACCGTGGATAGATAAGGTTAGCAATAGGGAGGTATTAGAAAGAGTTGAGCAAGAGCGAAAGGTATATGGAAGACAATAAAGAATAGAAGGGATAGGGTGGTAGGACACCTTCTGAGAGGTGAAGGAATAGTTCGCGACATACTAGTCAGAGATTTCGAAATGGAAATATACCTACGAACATCGCTTGAGCAATAAGATTACAAGTGCCTATGTAAATTTCTCCGAGGCGAACTGTTCGGCTTCAAACGGTTCGGATTTGACGCATTCAAGACGTTTATTGAATTTCAAGAAACTTTTATAAGATTCATTCGGAAAATTGTATAATCAGATTATATTTTCGTCTCGTACACTTGTCAACTTGACTCCCGTTTCTATTGTTCGTTTAAATATTCCTTTGAGTGCTTTTTCATTTTAAAACATCATTGCTTGTAAAAGCAAAGCGACGGAAAATCGATTGGACGAATTAAAAAGTATATTAGACTGTAGGGGCCACTTAATATTAATGTTTCAATTAAATATTATGAGAGGTTGATCTCCAGTGTCACGCACGCATTAATACAACTTTTCCTGACTCGCTCCATGTGCTTAATTTAATAACATTGGTATAGCGTGATGTATGAATGGAAAATTAAAGTCACTCATTTCCCTTGAAATATTGGAAACTGTTTCTCAACCATCAGAACAACGCGTCACAAGGCAAGACAAACGATGCAATTTTTGAAGGACTCTGAAGTTAAATTGTTGGAGCATCCACCATACAGTCTCGACCTGGCACCTTCCGACTTCTTTTGATTTCCGCGGTTAAAGGATAAAATGTGTGAGTTACGATTTTCAACAGCGGAAAATGCTGTGGAACACTTTAAGAACTTTTTTTCTGAAGTGACCCAAGAAGAGTGGAATTTATGTTTTGACAATTGGTTTTATCGAATGGGTGAATGTATTGAAATAGAGGGTGAATATTTTGAAAAACAATAATAAAAGCATTTCTGCAAAAAACACATTGGCTTCATGTGATTGCAGAAATTTTTGATGCTACCTACGTACGAGTATACTGAAAACTTAATTGCAAACTATCAGTGTGGGCTTCGAAGTAGCTATAATCAGTTTTGATCAGATTATCATTCTGAAGAAGTTACTAGAGCCACTGTACGTGAACTTCATCGAATTCAAGCAGTTCTACTTAACTCGGCACTGGAGAATATCAAAGGATACGATGAAATTAAAAATTAAGGCTATCGGAACGCTTGGAATATTTGAGGGATGTAACGTTCCCGCTGCCAATGGATTATTCCAACATGGTTTAAGATATTCGCATGATTATTTTTTTCTTGTTTCAATTAAACATAGATCTAGGACTGTTCGCTAATAATTTTCATTAAAAACCAGAAATTCAACTTTAAAATCTACTTCACAATCTACGAAAATCGGACATATTGTAGCTAGAATATTTATCACATTTTTCGTTTTTTTAGAAATGATAATCATAGAGTCATAGAGTAGACTTTTCATTTTGACGGTATCAAAAAAATATAATAAATTTTTGATAATAATGAAGTAATCAATTGGCTCCTGCACCTCTGCAGACAAATAATATACGTCAACTTCCAACTACGTATTCCGTTATTTCTGTTCTCTGCGTCATATCAGGTAAAATCTGTCACGATGGACAAGAAATTAGACGGGAAAGTTTAAAATTTGTGTTGTCACAGAAGGATTGGAATTTGAACAATTAATGAACTGATTATTAAGAGTGGCGTGTACCGTAGATTTTCTGTAGCAGTCAGATGCACACTCAACATGACAAAACATTTTTTACCGTTTAGGAATTTGGAACACAGGTTCATGGAAGTCTATTCCAAATGTTAGAACGTTATGGAAAAAAATCAGTTACAATACGTAAAGCGCTAAAAGAGGCTTTACTGAGCGTGTCTGACTGCGGCAGATGATAACGGTATACAAGTCATTATTAAGGAAATTTAGGCTCAGCAAACCATTTTTTATTTATTATTTTTTCCACCGCGCGCGGCTAGCTCTGGGGTACTGCGGCAGTACCCCAGAGGTAGCCAGTTCGATGCTCTCAGAAAAGAAAATATGATATGACATGATGACTGAACCCAGAAAAAGCCACCGGAAGTGGCCAGTCAAAAAATTGAGTTTTCCGTTTTTTGCAGTCTATTTTTGATTTAAGAAATATTACAAAATTTTGTTAGAGAAATGCTATTAAAATAACTCGAACTTTTCGGTCAATCCCAAAACATACTTTACCTAGTTTTTCTTTTTTACTTATAAGTAACCCACTGCGTTTTCTTGGGGAAACCAGCATCCCGAGACGAGTTTTGTTTCCCCGCCTATAATTTGGTTCAACGTTCCTTGTTTTCTATCAGGTACTCGTCGGAATATAAATACTATACTATGATATTCAATAAACCCCCCGTTTCGTTTGTAGCTTCGGTGTTGTGTTTGTTCTAGCTCAAAGTGAATGGAAAGCTCCGAGTCCTACTCTGTACGCTGCGAAATGCTCCCCCTAATATAGCGCGGCCAGCAATTTTTGCATTCAGTGTCCGCCTACTTTGTACTTTTGGAATGCTACGTCCCTTCCGATACCCCTCCGCAGTAACTGTTCGTCGGCGTTCCGACAGCCTTAAGGAACAGTCTACAACCGTACCAGTGCCTAGTATAATGCGAATGACGTGGTAGTACTGGGGAACACAAAAAACTACATACTAGGTATAAACTATAGAAAGGTTAAGTGGAAGGACTGAAATTTGGATTAAAATTAAACCAAAACAAAACATGTGAGATTCAACAGAATCTAGAAGTTGAAAGTAGATGCAATGTTTTGAAATGATAATAGTGGTTAATTTGGGGGTTGCGATAATGGTGACAATGTTATGATACCCCACTTTCGTTACATACTGCAATAATATTTTGGACCCAACAAATAGATGGAAATACGGAAGTGCCGACTAGTAGTTTTGCAACAGAAATTATGGTACTGTAAAATAAATTGTGTGATACAGAAAAATCGCCGCACTCGAAATTTAAAGAGCAAATTCAAAACCTAATTCTCCATAGTAGGCATTGTCGGGTCAATACGAAGCCACCGTAATATTTTACGGTGGCTTCGGTCAATAGTGCGATTAAAGGGCCACGAAAGCAGAGTTGATGGTTTTCAGCATGTCGTTAGAGTATGACAGTTGAATTTACATCAGTTGAAGAAATCAGTGGGAATATTTGATAATGAGGGCGCCACAGTTGGGAGAGAAGAGGAGAGGAAGGGGAATATACGAGCGGACATCTTATAAAGGAATAAGAAAGAATGGCGGAGCAGAGAAATATAATCAAGAATAGGGGAGATATGATGGTACAATAGAAAGTAGTAGAGGTAGGCCAAGATTAGACTATTGTTAAAAGAGATGCTGGTTCAGTGAACTGTCCAAAAAATTGTAACTGTGACTCGAAACTCGCATCTCAGTTGCATCGATAACAACTGTAACAAGCAGAAAGTTGAATAGTATTTTGCCAACAGTATTGTCGCTTTTCCTTAAGACTGGGTCATCGAAGGAGCTTTGAAATTCAAGATAAGTATTTGCGGGAAGAGTCTTAAAAAATTCCGGAAATACTGATAACAAACCGCCCTCTCTGCACTTTTATATGGCTTTGACCCAGCACGTTGTAAATTGACACTAAAGTGTACCATTTTACAAGCACTATAACTCGCGGTATAAAAAATGTTAATGGGATAATAAGATTGTAAATGATAAAAATATCGCGGCTACGCACGCGCCCCTATCAGTTAACCGACGCCGCTTTGCTCTCGTCCCAACTTCGTATTTTGCGAACCGCTAATTCTCAGTGCGTTTTCGCGTCGAAAAGTGGCAGACGTCTGTTGAACGACGCTTTATCGGAAATAACACACGAAGTTACCGGCGCTGATACAAACTTTTTTTAATTGAATCTGTTTGAATTTTAAATTGAAGGTCTAAGTTATTGGAAAATCTTTCAGGTTTGTTTTTTGAATGTGATTGGTTTGCTTTGATACGTGTGGGCGATGCAGGGAATGCCGTATTTATTTTTCTTAGGCTTTACACAGGTATTTCACGATTTAAAAATAACTTTTCTTGTAATTGCACAAAATAGCAAAATGCAAAATTGCATTTTTGAATTCCTTAACAAATGCAAAGGAATCTCGAAAATTGGATATTTTGGGATTGAGCAAAACTGTCAGTAATGTACCTACTGATGGCACAAAACCTACTGGGAGTTATTGTTGAAGTAATAAATTGTCAAAATATGATACTGTGTATTAAAAGTTATGTGTCCAAATTACAAAATTTAGAAACAACTTAAAATTAAATTTGCACTATGTGACAGTTCTCTCCACAACAAGATTGTCTAAATTCCTCTGGCTTACGTATAAGGGAAGAAAGAAAACAGGAAGAATAATGAAGACAACACAATACCTACATACCATGAATGAAAATCTACAAATAAAATACTGGGCTACGAGAAATACAGATCAGTCTGAGGACTTGTTGGACGCGTATCTCCATCCTTTTCTATCTTGAGCTAACCTAAGTATTTTCCCAAAAGTAGAACACCCCACATCCCGTTTTTAAGGGTGTCTTCCGAGTTTCTATATTTACCATTTCCAAGCAAAACAATTTCTTTTTCCTTTCCTTTTATTTCCTTTTATTGATCTTCAAGCCGTAGCGCTCCGTCAGTAACAATAATAATCCCATCCATTTCACTGATCCCATCGCATATCTACTTATCACATACATTGAAAACTAGAGATGACAACGCACATCTTGGTCTCACTTCTTCGTTCTTCTTCGTCCCTGCTCAAATTCTATAACTGCCGTTTGCTCTTTCTAGAGATTATGTGTTATTCTTCTGCCCTATATTTCATCCCTACCCTTCTGAGCACTTCGAACATCTTCCCCCATCTTATAATGTGGCAAAACTGGCACTATTTAATATTTATGCGAAACTATTGTTCTAATTGTGCGCTGCCTTATGAAAATAGATCAGGTACATTCCTTAGGCTCGCCAAGTTAACGTGGTCGGACTATACACATGTATGTTATTTCTACTATCATTCGTTTATTTATCTTACTCATTGACTAATTTGTTGATTACTTTATTTTGTGAAATGAAAGAAAATCCAAATTGTTTACTTGATTCTTACTGAACTTTCTGTAGGTACTTGTCAAAATAAAGAATTTGTAATTGAAATGTGAGGTTATGGCGTCACTTAAACTGGTACAATTTTTCGAAAATTCCGTATGTCATCATAAAAAACAGAGTTCTAAAACGAGCTTATCCTAGACAATTTGTACGCTCAAACCACGCGAATCCACTCCATTGACGGTGTCCGCTCTCATCTGGATCATTTAAATAGCACGCTGCAGCAGAGTGTCGAAATTTGCGCGACCCTGAGTGCAAATGAAACATTAAAAATTGCCGCGGGATGAGCAGGAATGTCGGTCATGTCGGCGTGTTTTTGTAGTTAAAAGCTTTCACAGAAAAGTTAATTGCAATTCCATTCTGTTTCAGGCCGGAAAAATGATTATTTTGGGCAGTAATCTAGCTTTTGATAACACGTTTTTATAGATTAGATTAGGGGAGGAAATTTTTGTGTGATAATTTCAAAAGTAACAAAAAAAATCGTGGTTAATATCAATTTGGACCCCGATTGAGTAGGTAGAAGGAATTTTTTATAACTTCATTCACAGAAATATTAAAATCAAAATATTCTTTAATATTGGGATAAATGTAGAGGCTCTTCTGGGATGGTTTCGTAATTTGGCAGAATGGAAAATGTGGAAATAAATACTGCAGATAAAATCTAAACATGTTAGGGGAAAAACAAAGGAGTGGTCATATACGAAGGGCATGGTTTTGTCCACTTAGTTGCTAAGAGATTGTCCTTTGTGTTGAAGGTTATACAATAATTATATTCTCCGAATGGGAACAAAACAGCACTCTGCGGACATTAGTACTTATTTGTTTTTTTCTTCTTTTTTTCTCTAAGATTCTAAAGATCTTGTAAGTGATCATTTCCTTTAATCATTTGAATTAAAGTATTATTAGATAGGTACCTAATAAACATTTTTCAAGATTTTGACTCCTGCGGAGGAACTTTTTGTGGTTCCATCAAAAGTTAATATTAAGCTCTTTCAATTTCCATTAATGAAAGAGTTAACATGCAACACTCAAAAATTGGGATGCCCTTGGTTCCTATGCTTGAAAACCAACTGTGATATTTTTGTACTAAGAATGAAGGCGGTCATTCAAAGCAAGCCAGACAAAAATAGAATAAATTACTACCACAAATCTGTCAGTTGTACAAAATTTACGCAGGTAGGCTCTGTAATGTGGGCGCCATTTATTTGGATCAGTTTAGAATTTTCGGAAATCGCACATGAAACTGATTGATTCAAATTTCTTATAAATAGTGACGTTAAATCGTAACTGCCTACGTTTTCCATTTTTGGTTCGCTAATATAATCCAATAAAATTGAGATGCATACAGAAATAACTATCAAGGTTTAAGTTACTAATTTGTTCTGACAAATTGTGTTTCAATTTATAAATAACGTATGCAGATGGACTTTATTAGTTGAGAGCACAGAGAGTCATGTGGACGAAAAATTCCTCTACTTTCTCGCCTCTTACTGGATAATTGTCTTGCTTCATACTCCGCTTTTTAAATCACAAAGAGAATATGGAAAGTTTTTCTATCTAGGTCTGCCGTAATCAAAATTAATGTTAGTTTTGAGAAAGCATAATTTTACGGAAGGCGGTTCGATCTAATGCAGAATTTAACAAGAACTTACTCCTTCCTTGCCATCAAAGCAAGTCTTTAATCTCCAAGGAAATAAATAAACAAAATCCAATTTAAATCCTTTGCTCATGTGAAATTGAATCCTCGATCAGTTTATTTCTCCGCCTTTCCATAACTTTCTCATTTCCAGTTTCGTAATTTTTAAGATCGACTTTGGAATAAGTTATGATTGCTTATATCGTCTACGCCACTTGCCCATTTGCAAAGTAAAATTAATTTTTGCCTGTCACAAGAAGTTTTCTTCGTAAATGACAGCTTGCTGATAAAGACGTCATCTCTCTAAAATTGAAATGTTTACTTCCTAATATTTTGAAGATAATAAATAAAATATTGCCAATATACATATACATAATATATCTACGTATTATTATTATTAATATTATTATTTAATTTAAAATAGGAAGAAAAATTCCTCCATCTAGAGCGTTATCCATGTCGGACATCTCTTAATAATGCCTTAAAAGAGAAAATTCCGCGTTTAGGTGATAAACTAGGGTGCTATTTAAGGGAACCTCTGCTCCAAGCAAACTAATGCTTAATAACTCTTGTAAGATCTTGCCATGTTGTTAATCTCTGCTCAGCATTTTCGGGAATAAAGTTTGTAGTAAATGGGATTAGTGGAAAGTTCATTTACAAGGTTCATAAACAAAGCAGACCAAGAGTCACGTAATTTTCGCTCGGTAGGTACCTCTAGTCCTTCTTACTTAGCAACCAGCATACCAGCAATATTACGTTATCGCTATTGTTTTATTCATCACTAATTAATAGAGAACGTTTAATATGTTGGCTCAATGGTCTAGGGGTATGATTCTCGCTTTGGGTGCGAGAGGTCCCGGGTTCAAATCCCGGTTGAGCCCAATACTTTTTATTTATCCTTTCGCAGACACACTGAAAGCTAATTTTTTATGGAATTCATTTGTCTATTTTAATAAAATGTATTTTTTAAATTATTAAAAATTTTGCATTTTTATGTAACAGATAAGGTTAGCAATGGGGAGGTATTAGAAAGAGTTGGGGAAAAGCGAAAGATAAGGAAGACAATTACCATTCCGACAATGGCCGCGGAAGCCTACAGCATCGTTTGCAATTAGATATTTTATTGCCCTGGCAGCAAAATATGACTTAGACATTACTGAAATGGATGTTGTTACTGTCTTCCTTCAAGGAGATTTAGAAGAAGAAGTGTATACGGCACCTCTGAGTGAATTTTATCAGGGTAATAAGGTATGTCTTCTGATGAAGGCCATTTATGGGTTGAAACGAGCAAGTCAATAGGGGAATAAAAAATTAAGTGAAGCTATCAAAAATATTGGACTTAATCGATCAACTACAGATCTCCGTATTTATTATCTAATTGAAAAAGAAGAAATTATGGTAATAGCTGTTTAGGTAGATGATCTAATGATACTCTCAAACAATAAAGAAGAGACAGACAAATTGAAAGAAGAACTAAAGCAAATGTTCAAAATTAAAGACTTGGGTGAAGCAAAGGGTCTTGTGGAATTAAATATGTATTCCACTTTCACTAAGCCATTGATAAAGTTGGTCAAATATATGGAATAATGGTTTCCGGGCTGGTTGCCATGTCGTCGTTGGTAATCTGTAACACTAAAATTAAAATTAACACTTGACGTTTCGACTCGCATATCGGAGGCTTCTTCAGAAGCTACTCTGAAACTGAAAATCTATCGCAGTGATTTCCAAGTAACCGGTAGATCCATTCCTCCATCTCTGTTGAAGTTGGGTCTCTTGAAGATCTCTATAGCCTCCCTGATCCGTCTGGGCCAGAAATTGGGAATCTTTGCTAGAGCCTTAGCGTCCTGGAATCGAATCTCGTGTCCTGGCAAAGAGGAGTGTTCCGCAACTGACTTGTCCGACCGTTGGTTCCTGACGTCCCTCCTGTGCTCTTGTATCCTCGTGCTGATGTGTTTCTTCGTTTCTCCGATGTATTCCTTACCGCAGACACATGGGATGCTGTATACTTCTGGTCCTTCATGCTCCTTCTGCTCTCCTATTGTCCTAGGGAAACTTGCAGCAATCTTTCCAGGCGTATTGTGCACTACGTTGATCTTGTGTCTGTTGAGAAAGCGTCCGATTTTGTCCGTGCATCCATCTATGTAAAGAAGGTAGGCCGTCGCAATATAGTTTTCTGATTCCTCTCGCCGTTGGTCGCTCTTCCTGATAGCACACTCTATGGCTCGTAGAGAATATCCATTCTTCCTTAGGGCTGTCTTCAGATGCGCTAGTTCTTCCTCCAAGTGTTCCGGTTCGCTGATTTGGCGGGCTCTGTGCACCAAGGTGTTGATGATTCCCTACTTCTGTGCCGGGTGATGATGGGAAGCGGCATTTAAATAGCGATCCGTGTGCGTCGGCTTCCTGTATACTCTGTATCGCAGGCTTCCATCAGTCTTGCGGTTGACGAGGACGTCCAGGAATGGGAGGGCACCGTCTTTCTCCATTTCCATCGTGAACTGTATGTTGGGGTGCAGTCCGTTAAGATGGTCCTTGAAATTTCCCAGGGCGTCCGATCCATGGGACCATACGATGAAGGTATCATCCACATACCCGAACCAACACTTCGGCTTGAGAGTCGCTGTGTCTAGGGCCGTGGTCTCGAAGCTTTCCATGTAGATGTTGGCTAATGCTGGTGATAGAGGTGATCCCATCGCTGCTCCATCGGTCTGTTCATAGAACTCCCCGTCGAAGGCGAAGAACGTAGATTTCGTGCAGAGTCGAGCCAAATCCGCGAGGTCTTCCATTCCTCGTTGCCTCAGTCTGGAACGGGTCTCCCCCAAAGCGTCCTCGATGGGTACCTTCGTGAAGAGCGAAGTGACATCGAAGCTCACCAAAATGTCTCATGGGTCTAGTTGTATCCCTCGTATCTTCTCGATGAAATGTCCAGAGTTCTTGATGTGGTGCTCCGTCTTCCCCACTAGACTCCGAAAAACTCCTGCGATGTAGTTGGCTAGAGGGTGAGTCGCTGATCCTCTGGCACTCACAATAGGGCGAAGAGGGTTCCCGGCCTTGTGGATCTTCGGCAAACAGTAAAGCTGAGGCACTCTAGAGTCCGACTGCACTAGATGTTCGTGGATTTCTTGTGGTATTGACGATGTCCTGATGGCGGCGTTCACAGACTGTTCCACTTTCTTCACAGGATTGGATTTGATCTTCCGAAAGCCTTAAGAAGAAATTGGTCAAATATAGAATGATGCGGGGTGAAATTAAGCCGGCTATGAAGTAAGGTAATTAACAGTCTATTATAGGTAAAAACTTCAAGGTCAACGTTGTTTAAAAGTTTAAAAGCACAGTTTGTCTTGACAAGTCGCAAATACAATCATGATAAGAAACGATGCCGAAAACCCAAAATAAATGTTATTAAAATTTCACTGAAGCGTTCAAAACCGAGGCAAAACTCATCTAAGTGTAAAAGGATCAGTTCGCTTGAATCCGCTTGGCTAGTTTCCCTCAATTCTAATATCCGAATTCACCTTCAACCCTTTTATTTTGTTTTCCCCGCCGGAGATGCCGAGAAATATGAATGTTTAATAATTATTAGAATTACACTCGTCTCTTACAAAACTGAACTTATTACGTTTACAGCCATTCGTAATTAATTAAAAGTCTAGGATACCTGAGCGCTAAAGTTCGACTTACAACTTCAGCCATTCCGAAAATTGGGGCCGATTGCTTCGGATACTCTATCGCCCGTTAGATAATTACTACTCCCTGGCAGGATCATAAAAGGGTTTTCAAGTTCAGACCTCTTAAGCAGATTGCAGAAAGCAGGGTGTGAATACGGAAGATTGCAGTTTATGATAATCAATGCCGATTTAGAATAATACCATAACTAGACCTATTCTGCTGCGTCAAATAAAAGATCACGCCACCTGAAAAGAGAAACATATGGAAGTACGTCATACGCGACAATGAACCGAAGGAAAAAAGCGTGCGTGCTGCAATTTCCGAGTCGCTAGATGGGAGGAGGAAATAATTACAGAATTTAAATAAAGTTCTATTACATAATACGACAACTTATCTGAACAATTTTTTAAAGCGCTCGCGCACCAATGTGCAGCGCCAAAACTCCAACGCTTTGACTAAGTCGAATAACACCATAACCATTAATATCTACAATGACAACGCTTCCTGTGCAACTCAAGACTCCTGGACTTCCAGTAATAACGTCGCAGTAGGCGCCTGGTGGTAAACAAGTTTGCATAACTTGATCAATGTCTCCCTCTAGCGTGAAAACTATGAAACCATTCTTTTCTCTGCAGAATGCAATTTGATTGTCACCATTTGAGGACCAGTTGGTGACTTCTGTTCCTTCCACTACATTTCTAAATTCGACCATGTGATGGATTTCCCTCCATCTATGCTCGCAAACCCAACCGTTATTGCAAGTTCCTTGAGAATTTGGTACTGGTCCGACTATGTTTCCCGCAGAATCTTGTGGAGGTCCTAGGACAGCAAACCAAAATTTAGTTTGTTTGTTTGTTTAGTTGTTTGTATAGGAGATTTTACCTTGTTCTAATGTATCAAAATAATAACCAGACACAACTCTGGCAGTACCATAAGGATAAGCCAAAGCAAACGCTTGCGCCATCTTGTATAAGGTGTTGTTCTTGTAGGTTAGAATGGTGTCTCCACCGGCGCCTACACCTCTCTGTTGGTCATGATTGTCTACAAATGCTAAAGCTATATCGCTATCTACGAAACCCCATGCTGGACCAATATTGTTTAAGTCAGCGAGCACGTGATCTATTCCTCCGAATATGTGGCTAATGGCTACGCTGAATTTGAATTCTGTTACTGCACCGAACGTGTCGTAGTCTTTGACACTCACAGCATCATCACCTAAGAAGACACGAAAAAATATTTTAAATTACGTATTCTTATACAGGGTGTGTTTTTTAAGCGTCCGCGGAAGATTATGCCTAAATGACGAAAAATATCAAGAAAATATTTTAACTAACCTCACCTCATTTTTTACGCTCTATAATCTAAAAATGTTTTTACTTATACCAGGTTAGTCCAAATAGTTGGAATGATGGTCAACTTTGTTTTTTCTTATGGAATGAGCATTATTTAATTTTTTACTTGATTCAGAACAATATTTTAATAGCACTTTCATAACATAATATTATAGTAATTTTCTTTCTTTTTGAGATAATATTTTTTTTCTCGATATTTTGACAGTTTTATCATACATTTTAAAAATTCATATTTCTGCACTGGTTGAAGATGGAGTAATGATATTTTTAACAGCGATCCTCATGATAATCATGATTAACACTGTTTGCTCAAATTGTGTATAAAATATACGAGGAGCATTCAAAAATTTATCATATGAAAGCGACAAAACACCAGAAAAAAGTCAGCTTTTTCAAATGACATGGTATATTTTTTATTACTTCATTTGAAAGAGCGGAAAATTTCGCATGGGCTGACCCAATAAAACAATATTGTTACATAACTATAATTTTTAAATATTTACAATATTAAAATTTTTACTTCAAAAAAATCAAAAATAAAGTAGCTTTGGAATGTCTACAGTTTTGTTGTTGTTTTACTATAGGGTTTTATATTATGTGGCTGTATTTTTACAAGGCCAACTTTATTTTTCATTTTTGAAATGAAAATTTCAATATTGTAAATATTTAAAAATTATGCTTATGTAACAATATTGTTTTATTAGGTGAGCCCTTGCGAAATTTTCTGCTCTTTCCATTATAGCAATAAAAAATATACCGTGTCATTTGAAAAAATGACTTCTTGATGGTTTTCTTTCATTTTTATTTGATAAATTATTTAATGCTCATCGTATATTTTATACAGAATTTGAGCAAACAGTGTTAATCATGATTATCATGAGGACCGCTGTCAAAAATATCATTATTCCATCTTCAACCAGTGCAGAAATATGAATTTTTTAAATGTATGATGTAACTGTCAAAATATCCAGAAAAAAAAAATTATCTCAAAAAAGAAAGAAAATTACTATAATGTTATGTTAAGAAAGTGCCATTAAAATATTGTTCTGAATCAAGTAAAAAATTAAATAATGCACATTCCATAAGAAAAAACAAAGTTGACCATCATTCCAACTATTTGGACTAACCTGGTATAAGTAAAAACATTTTTAGATTATAGAGCGTAAAAAATGAGGTGGGGTTAGTTAAAATATTTTCTTGATATTTTTCGTCATTTAGGCATAATCTTCCGCGGACGCTTAAAAAACACACCCTGTATACCTACATTAAATTCTTTCCTACCAAGATCTACGACTTCCTGAAATATGTAAGGCCTTCCTCCAAAGACGGTATCGTTCAGTTGCGAGTAAATATATTCCAAATCTACAGGTTCCATAAGATAAGCAAGATCTACCCTGAAGCCAGCAACTCCTAGTTGAATCAAGTGATTTAGGAACTCTATTTGTTTTCCACGAACAAAAGTTTTCGACTGAAACGGAATAAAGTAATGCTAAAATATTAAGATGACAACTCTTTCCTTGTCGTACTTGATCCAAGTCTTTGTTTCCGTTGATTTCACAATTTCTAATATTGGACTTGTCGTTATAATCTGTAATGGCGCAAGATTCGTGAAAATCTATGCTGAAGTATGGTACAGCTGGGTAATATTTCCTCGATGTATCACAGGTACTACCTTCTGTACCTACTGGATCCACTGCATCGGCGGTCATGTGGTTGAGGACCACGTCAACATATGTCCTGAAGATGACCAATATGTTACTTCATATTAATGCGACCACTTTATTGAAACACGTGTTTGAACGTAAAATTAAACTTTGCAAATTACCTTTGTTATTTTGCTAATTAACTCTGTGGATATACTTTCCATTGGTTACACAAGAGGAAGTTTATAATTGCAATTTCTGTTTTACGTATAACTGTTAGGCCATTAATAATTAAAGGTTTCCATACCTGACACCAACTTTGCTGCATCTAGCTATCATATCTTTAAGTTCTGGTTCTTCTCCAGATCTCGAGCCTATAATGTAGCTTATAGGCTGGTATCTTTCAAACCATGGTCTTCCTTCAAATATCAAATTTTCTGAGACCGGCGATATCTGCATTTTAGATTTTGAATTAATAGAATGCAATGTTTGAATAAGGATGAAATTTAAAAATGAATACCTGTACTCCAGCGAAGCCATTTGGGCCTAAGAAATCTTCGCATTCTTCAGCAATATTTTGGAAGGGCCATTCGAATAATTGAACTATCGTATTTCTACTTTTTGCAAAATTTGGAGTTCTTTGAGCCAGGACAACTGTGGCTAAGAAGAGAGACGCTAAAACCACCTTCATGATACAAAATGCTTTACTATTTGAAACCTGACAGTGGAGTTCTTTTTTATATATTTTCTAATCTCATCTAAAGGATTCATCAGCAACATTTTGGGTATTTTTGACCTTTGACTTTTGATGTTATCTCTGAATACTCCAGAGGTTAGAATAATGTTTTTTTATCCTCCTTACGTACGAGTGGATGATTGCAATAATTTTGTTGTTTGTAATTTGTAGATTTTGTCTGAATGCTATGCTAACAAAATGATTTCCTTCTATAATCAATCAGAATACAATCTGTCCCATACAAAATAATATTTTGTTAAGTAGGTTTTTTTTCAAAACAGATCACAGTTTAATGATAACTAAAAAACACGTTTTAAATCACGACAAATTAATACAACGTGAATACCAATCTCAGATAGAAACAGTTTTAGGGAAAATATGTCTACGATCGAAATGCATAGTAACGGTCGTACGCATCGACCTATGTATCCATAAATCAAATTGAAAAAACGGCGAAAAAAACATTGCAAATAATAGAACCATTTTGGTCAATCTCTTCACACCTTATTTGCGTTTCAAACGTATACAGAAACCATTACTTCATTAATGATATCCCTAAGTATTATGAGTGATATTGGACTATTTCAACAACGACTCCTTGGGCAACTATACCGCCAAGCTGTCAGGCATCTAATTTAGATCTGAATTAAAAATTTTTATAATGAATCTTTCTGACGGGGTACTTGCCTGGGGAGTAGTTGTTGGAATTGCCAAAAGACAGTGCCTTTTGGCGTGTGCGTTTAACTTATTAAGAATTCATAATGAATTTACGTCAAAGTTCTTGATTAATCTTCAACTCCTGAAGACGCCGACGTTGTCAGCGAAACACGTGTCGAGTTTAATTACTGTGTCACTGTCTTTTGGCGTGTGGGGTTAACTTATTAAGAAGTCATAGTGATATTCATTACTTGTACTTTTCCGAACACATAATAAGATTCATTATTCAATGACACTGTAGCAAATCAAAAAATTCTTATGGTAGAATTGCTGTGACGCGGAAAACGTCAAATTTACATTTACTTGTTTGTGTTGTACGTAATCAGAAAAACAAACGGATGTGGATTTTTTTTAATGGAGAAGCCTGTAGGTATATTTTTGTAATTTTTGATTTCAAAAATGTTTATTGTTGTAAGATTCTATCTTCCATAGTTTTTGAAATGTTTCATCTGCAATAATAATTGTTGTTTCATAGTTATTCTGATTATACATTTATGTATTTGGAAATTATTAGGTTTCTTCAATTTTTCAATTTAAGATTTTTGATAAAATTTAGTAATTTCCTATATTTTATAAATGACGCCATCTGATAGCTTCTACGTAAAATAAAATACCTATACGTATGTGCTTATAAATTCCATTTCTAAGGAGCTTAAATTCGATTATCTGCAACCGTCAAATTATATGTTCATTTTTGGAGTTTACTCCTTAAGAATCGATTTTCAGTTATAGCCCGCGGTACGGAAATGTTATGAGGAGTAAAATCAATCGTTACTATTGAGCGTTACGTTACGCGTTAACTGGTGAAATTATGTACGTATCTATGGATACGGGTGTTTATGTCTGACTGCATAGAGCATGGAAATAGTGAAAACAGAGTGGCATATAGTAGATCATTACAGTTGGCGTTGTAAAGTCAGCATTTGCAGTGTTTGATCGTTCCTAAATTTGTTGAATCTTTTGATTTAATATGGAAACACCTAATATTAAATACTCCAAATATTGCTTAGTGCCGAAATGTGAATCAACGCCTATTCGAACACCAGGAAAAATATTTATTTCATTGCCAGTGGGATCGACGTTTAGCAGATTTTCACTTAATTACTGAATTTATAAACAATTTATATTTTGATGTAGTTGGACATTTTCGAACATAAACCATCTGATAAATACACATTTGGGTATAGAACTGACATTCGCGTGTACCCTATTATCAAGTGATTGAAGTTCAAATAATCGTTCGTTTTTTTGTGCGTTTCATTATTCAATGGCAATAATTGAGTAATGAACTCATTACTCAATGGGCTGTAACCAAATAAAAGATTTATATTGTATCATATCGAGGTCGTTTTGACGCAGAAAACGCCAAATTTATATTAGTTTTCTCAGAAATCGTGTATGTATTTTATGTTTCTATGGCAACGTTCTTTTAGGGGTTGCTTGTTTTGTACACTTATCTGAACTAAGCTATGATAAAGTATTCCGCTTTGGAGTTATGGCCACTATTAACTTGGTTCAAGCAATCCTGAGATATCCCATTTTTATGTAAAGAATTTCTATCTTTTCTCCTCCTTTTATTTATCCCAAGAAGTTTTGAAGCAAATTCTATTTTATCTGACGAATAATTTCCAATAATCCAATTTAACCGAACACCCGATATATTCTACTTTTAAAAATAGGCAACTCTGTACCAGGGGATCAAAATCAATATTTTTATTTAAAATAGTTACATTTAATTTAAAATTATATAAAACAATTAAGTTGCTCTTGCATTAACGTGCAACGCTAGGACACCATCGAAATCACTCTCCCTAAGTTGAACCGTACCATATCCATTAACATCGACAATTACTGTTCTTCCTGTACAGCCTTGAGGAGTAACATCACCAGTAATAATATCACAGTAAGCCCCAGCTGGCAAGCAAGTTTGCATAACTTCATTGATATCCCCTTCATGAGTGAAAATTATGAACCCGCGATTTCCCCTGCAGAAAGCGATTTGGTGTTCACCATTCGACCACCAGTTGGTCACTTCTGTTCCTTCTACGACGTTCCTGAATTCAACCATGTGGTAAATTTCTCTCCATCTATGTTCGCAAACCCAACCGTTGTCGCACGTTCCTTCCGCGTTCCCGACTGCTCCTATGATATTGCCTGCTGCATCTTGTGGGGGTCCTTGGTCATTATTATCAAAGTAGAAACTAGACATTAACCTTAAAGTCCCGTACGGATAAGCTGCAGCAAAAGCTATTGCCATCTTGTACTGCTTGTCGTATTTGTAAGTTGCTATGGTATCTCCACCAGCCCCTGTACCTCTTTGATTGTCGTGATTGTCGACAAATACCAGAGCTATGTCACTGTCCATGAAACCCCATGCTGGACCCCAGTTCCACAGATCAGAGAGATTGTGTTCGATTCTTCTGAATACATGACTAATAGCCACGCTGAACTTGAATTCTGTTATTGCTCCGAAGCTGTTGTAATCGTCAGCAGTTATTGCATTGTCTCCTGCAAATTTCGGAAGTTTAGAGAAATTATAGGTCATTTATATTTATTTTTCATTAGAAGATCTTTAAATTATTAAGTACTCTTTCATAGGGCTATTTTAAGAGTTTTTTAGTAAGTATATTTTTATAATCAGAACTCAGGGCAGGCCTTATGCAATACATTTTGATGATGGATGAAGCAATATTGTGATTGAACATAATTTTTCACTTCAATCTCACTTCCCTTTCTCGTACGATATTTCGCTGTAACAGGGATATTGATTTTACAGTATTTTTTGTTTCATGAATGCAATGGAATTTCTGTGGAAGAAAATGAATCTCTGGTTAGTAGATTGATAACCAACCCCTTCTATGCAAAAGGAAGCAAACTTTTGTCTCATTTACGGACGAACCACATTTGAGGTCGGCGGTCAGAGCGGGGGTGGAGTAGGCTCGGTGCGGTCTACTGTGATTTTGTTTACGTTTAGACGTTTTATTATGCGGAAAATGCGCGGCATTTCTCCGGTGACGTATGAAATTATAAATATAGAAAGAATTTTGCTCCAAATTGTCAAGAATTCTGCCAGGGAAACATTTTTATTAGATTTGATTTTCCTACCCATATCTACGACTTCCTGGTATATATAAGGCCTTCCCCCGTACACAACATCGTTCAGTTGCGAGTAAATATATTCCAAATCTACTGGTTCCATTAAGCTAGCAGCATCTACTCTGAACCCAGCGACTCCCAACTCTATCAAGTGGTTTAAAAATCCTATTTGTTTATCCCTGACATATTGCAACGACTGAAATTAAAATAATTTATTAAAAATGTTTGATGTAATTTTCTACCATACTTGATCTAAATCTTTCAGACCATTTAGCTCACAATTTCTTATATTGTACATGTCGTTCCAATCGTACAGTGCACAGGACGGATGAAAATCTGAATTGTCGTATGGAACAGCAGGGTAATACTTTGTTCCTGGGTCACAAGTGCTTCCATCTGTTCCTCTTGGATCGTTTGAATCGGAGGTCATATGGTTCAAGACTATGTCAACATAAATTCTGCAAACAAAACACGCAGATTTTATAGCATCTCATTTCCAGTGCAAATTTTTTCCAAACCTGACGCCAACTGCAGCACATCTATCTACCATATCCTTAAATTCTGGTTCTTCTCCAGATCTGGATCCTATGATATAACTTATAGGTTGGTATCTCTCCCACCATGGTCTTCCTTCACAAATTATGTTTTCGTGGACTGGAGATACCTACATTTATAACTTGACTTTTGTCTTGTTTTGGGTTAGGTAAATTAAATACCTGTACTCCAGCAAAACCATTTGGCCCCAAGAAATTTTCGCACTCATCCGCTATATTCTTGAAAGGCCATTCGAATAAATGAACTATTACACTTCTGCCTCTTTCAAAATTTGGGCTCCTTTGGGCTTGTGCAGTTGTTGCGAAGAGGAGAGATACCAAGATCACCTTCATGCTAGCAAATGAATGATTGAATTCTAACTAATCTACCAAAGCGTAAGTATTTTCGTAAAATTTGGCATAAACTTTGATACCTGCTATCTGTGGATACTTCAACAATATTTTTCTGTGCTCGTAGATATCGTTACCGTAGGAAGATTGTAGATGTGTGAAAGATAATACGTCCATTCTACCTCATATCCCCCACTCATAAATACATAATATATAGGTTATTCCAATTTTAAAAAATAAACTACCACCATTCAAAGTAATTTATTAATGAAATGTTTATAAAATATGCAGCTAATAAAACTAGTTCGCTTTCGCGTTGACATGAATAGCTAAAACGCCATCAAAATCTCCTTCCCTCAAGTCTATAAACCCATTCCCATCATCACCAACTTGAACAGTTTTCCCTGTACAAGATCCGTTTGACAGTTCTCCGCTAATGACGTCACAGTATGTTCCCGCCGGTAAGCAAGTTTGCAAATCTCTGTTAATGTAACCGCCTTGCGTGAAAGCGATGAACCCAGCATTTCCACGACAGAACGCAATTTGTTGAGCATTATTTGACCACCAGTTGGTTACATCAGTTCCAGCAACTGCGTTTCTGAAGCCCACCATGTTGTATATCTCGCGCCATCTATGTTCGCATACCCAACCGTTATCGCATGTTCCTTGGGAATTGGGGGTGGGGCCGATTATGTTACCACTGCCATCCTGTGGTGGACCTGAGATGCATAATAAAATTCTGATTCATAAAGGATAGAGTCTGCATCTCACCTTGATCGTGTTCGTTGAATTCAAAACTGGACATAACTCTAGGAGTACCATAAGTATGAGCCAAAGTGAATGCTTGGGCCATTTTATAATTCTTGGGCATTTTGTAGGTTAAAATGGTGTCTCCACCAGCACCACTACCTCTCTGGTTATCATGGTTATCGACAAATACAAGTGCATCATACCCATCCATAAATCCCCATCCAGTACCCCAGTTCACCAAATAAGTTAATTGATCATCCCCTCTGAAAACTCTTCCTATCTCAGCGCTGAATTTAAATTCTGTTACATCCCCAAAACCTGTATATTCACTGAAACTGATGGCCTCTCCACCTAAAAATTATAGAGTTCGTATTTGAAGTATATATGTTCCAACTTATTTAAGTACCCAGGTCAATAACTTCTTGGTAAATATAAGGCCTTCCTCCAAAATTGCTATCCTTTAGCTGCGAGTATATATATTCCAAATCACTTGGCCACATGTGTTTGGCAGCGTCCACCCTGAATCCAGCAACCCCCAAGTCGATCAAATCATTCATCAAGTCGATCAGCTTTCCTCGTACAAAATCGTTGCCCTGAAAATATCGGCTTGTTATTGCAAGTCTCTTCAGTTTAATCATCAAGAACCAAATTTTATCTTACCTGATCTAAATCATGAAGCCCAGATAGTTCACAATTTCTTACGTTGTCGGCATCATTGTAATTAGTTATCTGACAGTCTCCATGAAAGTCGGAACTGTCGTACGGTACAGAAGGATAATATTTACTGAAAGTATCAGCAGTACTTCCATCTGTACCATGTGCACCGTCCCAATTTCCACTCATATGGTTCAGCAAAATATCCACATATATTCTTGAATGAAAATAAAAATTAGGTTGAAAGAAAACATTTTAATTTGGTGTTAACCTGACACCAACTGCAGCACATCTATCAATCATGTTTTTGAAGTCATTTTCATTCCCAGATCTAGTACCGATGTGGTAGCTGATGGGCTGATACCGTTCCCACCATGGTCTTCCATCAACTATAAGATTTTCAGTGACCGGCGAAACCTAAAACGTGTTTCTTTTTATTTCTCGCTTCCACCAATAGTGACTTTTAGAAGTAGAGATTGGGGTCTTAAAAAATTCTTCAAACACTTACTTGAACTGCAGCATATCCCTTGGGCCCTAAGAAACTCTCACATTCATCTGCAATGTTTGAGAATGGCCACTCAAATAGATGAACAATCGTGCTCCTGCCCTGGGGCCAACCGGGGTCTTTTTGGCCCCCAACAAATGCGGCTAATGCAACAACGATAAGTATCAATTTCATGTTTGCACTAAACCGATATTCATTATTTTGGGAAATTTATATAGTTTACGTAATCATTGCAAGTAGCTAATCTACTTGTCCTCTCTATCTATAAGTGTTCATAAATATTTTTATATGTTAAAAATACTTGGCTGTAAAGTGGGAAATGTTTTTGATGAAAAAATGAAAGTACTTCTAGGAGATTATTATCGGGCTACATGAGCACTAATTATTGCAAAATAAGTAGGTATATAGTTTCTCATATGTTTAGACATTTGTAGGAAGTATCCTCTTTCGAGTATATAATGCTTTTTTATCAAGGACATAATTCGACAGTATATAAAACAGCACGGTGTGAACGTTGTTGGAAGCACTCGTTCTCCAAGTGCTAACAAGTACATGAATAAAGAAGAAAAGTTGTAGAAGAAAACTGGCTGGAGATATCTTACTTTGCAAAACAATACGCCTACACCAGCGTATACAATGTGTTGAGTAGCTAAACATTTTGATTTTGAAATTATTAGTATTTGGCGTTAATTTCTAAAGTTGGCTGAACGTACATTATGGTGGAGGCGCAGGTTGATTGCCAAAAAATGTATTACCCTGTCACCTCTGATATTTTAAAAATAAGAAAACTTTATCGGAAAGAATATAACCTCAATTTCAACACAGAGTTGAAGCCTTCAAAGTCATTTTCAAAGTGAGAAGCTGTTTACTCCGTCGTCTTTGTCATCTGAATTCTCCCCTCGTACAAAATAACTTTGTTCTCTAAAAGCTCAACAAAGATTAAACAGGGAAAGTTTGTACCAAACTAATTTTAGAATAAATTTGCAAACTGAAATAAGTGACGGAATAATAATCAGGTTGTTGGAAAATGTACTGTTGGTACTGTTAATGACGTTAATCATATTTTCTACCTGCTTGGTGAAAACAGAGACGGAAAGAAATTAATTTTCGTAATTTTAGCGAGTTTTAACTTTTTTTATTGCAGGCAATGAAAATTTGCTTTTCTTGGTTAAGTTTAAATAGTGTCATTGTTTCAGGACCCCGAAGAATGAATGCAACTTCACCAAAGTCTTCACTAGCAAAGTTAGGTTTGTACCCACGACAGAAAACTTTAAAAGTAATGGTCCTCGGACAAAGTGGCGTCGGGAAATCAGGTAAATATTTTTGGATATTTATAGAGTTGAAAAGCTTCATTCACAATAACGAGAACAAAACTGTATAAATTGTATACAGAAGCACAATACCCCATAAATGAATCATTTGTTGAAAACGAGATGTTGAAAATGTGTACTTATATGAAATGTTTCTCGTAAACAATTTGACTGTACATCTTCAGCGTTGCTCATACCGAGTGACAAACTTCCATGTGTACATGGGGAAATAACATGGGCAATTACATTTTTGGGGATTCCTGCTCCCCATGTGTAGTTACAGTGGTGGTAAAGGTAGCAATCGAAAGATTATTTTTTTCTGCGTATGAGGATATCAAAAACTCTACAACTTTCCAATTTATTAAAGCATTAAAAGCAAAAATTACATTAATAATTTTCTAACTAAAACACAGAAATTTATCAGATTATCCATGACAACTTAATTTATTCTAATCACGGTCGTCTTTGATTTTTATGGATTTTCTGAACTGTCAACATTTAAAAATGAACAACAATATTTATTCGGTTCAAGAAAAGGTTTTCATTGTGAAAATATTTTACGGCGGCAATAGTTTGCGCGTAGTCCGTGCCTTATTTTCTGTAAAATTCAATAACGGTCCTATTCCCTATTACCTATAGTTGACAATTAATTGATTACTGGTGTGGATGTTTCGTTGGTGAATGCTGGTCCATAGTTTAGGGTAAATTGTAGGTGTCGTCTAACCTATTAAAAAGTTTTTGGGAAAATGTTAAAGCAGTAAAATGAAATAATAAAAAATAAATTACTTTAATTTTACTGCAATTATGAAAAATTTAACAAGCGGCAACATTTGTTTATTTTGCTCTAATGAATTTTGTAATCTGGCAATTTAATACTTATTTATTTCATATCTAGGTAAGGACAAAAACTTATTAATATACAATGAAATTAAAGTAACATAAAAAAAGAAAAATAACTATAACAAATATTCAAATAAACCCCCATTCTGTATCAAACAGTATCCCAGCCTATTATAGAAAGAATTTCTCACATTCGCAAGTTGCCGATCGTTTATTAAGTTGCATTCCGCAAAAATAGCATTCCTTAAAGAATCAATATTTGGGTGACGAGTTTTATAAATCTTATTTTTTAAATGACCCCACAAGAAAAAGTCACACGGTGCCAAATCGGGAGATCTAGCTGGCCAGTTTATACCACCACCTCGACCAATCCAGCTCTCTGGAAATATTTCATTTAATAATTGCCTCACTTGTGCTCCAAAATGTGCTGGGCATCCGTCATGTTGAAACCAGACCTCTCAATTCGCATGTGCAACTTCTTCTAATGCAGGGCCAATATGGTTAATTAAAAGATCTAAATAAGCTTCTGAATTTAAATTTCCCTGTATTTCAAATGGTCCTATAATGCGATTATTAAAAATGCCTGCCCAAATATTGATTTTTTGAGGGTATTGCGTTGTAGTGGCTAGATTTATTCTGGGATTTTCCTGGGCCCAATGCCTAACGTTTTGTGAATTTGGCTCTTGATTTAAAGTGAAGGTACACTCATCGGTAAAACAAATTGATGAGAGGAAGCTGCGATCCCGATTAGCCCGTTCTTGCATTTCTTCACAGAAAGTTTGCCTTGATTCTTCGTCAAAAGGAAGTAACTCTTGGTGACATTGGAATTTAAAGGGATGATATTTGTTTTTTTTTTTAATATGTTACGGACAGTTTCTCTTGAAACATTACATTCTAGGGTAATAGACCTTAAACTAGATGTTGGACTAGCAGTTATCAGGCCTATTACCATTTCCTCTACCTTAACATTTAGATTTCTTGGAACGACTAAAAAAATAAATTATAAGATTAATTTTAGTTTTGTTTCACTCCACGTTATCACTTGTTAAATTTCTCATAATCCCAGTAAAATTTAAGTTAGCGAACAATAAGGAATTAGCAACTAGGTAATAATAATAAGCGAATCAGAATTATCTAAATAAAAACCAAGTAAATTTATTAGTAAAAATTACCTTCTTTCAATGAAAGATTCCCAGTATCTTCAAATTTCTTAACTAAATTTTTTATTGTTGTTACCGAATGAATAGGACTGTTATTGAATTTTACAGAAAATAAGTCACAGACTATTGCCGCCGTAAAATGTTTTCACAATGAAAACCTTTTCTTCAACTGAATAAATACTTTTGAAACCCAAATTTTAAATTGTCGATAAATAATGTTGACAGTTCAGACGAATTAGAAATTAGAATCAAGGGAGTCTTTGATTAGAATAAATTAAATTGTCATAGGTAATCTGATGAATATCGGTGTTTTAATTTGAAAATTATTAGTGTAATTTTTGCTTTTAATGCTTTAATAAATTGGAAAATTGCAGAGTTTTTGATATCCTCATACGCAGAAAAAAATAGTCTTTCCATTGCTACCTGTACCACCATGTACACATGGAAGTTTGTCACACGGTATAAACTAAATTTAAACGGTACCGAGAAAATAATTCATGGATAATCAGGGTTCAATTATTACACTTAACTAACCACAAATATGTCAAATAAAATTGCCTCTCATTGCTTAGACATGATAAATTTTCCACTATAATCTATTTTTCAGCTATGGTTGTTCGGTTTATTACAAGGAGGTACATAGGAGAATACGACCCTACGTTAGAGAAAATATATGCCTTCCATACAGTAATTGATAATGAAATGGTGTATTTTGATATATTGGACACAGCAGGGCAATCACATGTAAGTAGTTCATTTAACTCACTGACAAATTTAAACACAAAATTAGGATATTCCACCATTCGGCCCTTCCTGACTTTGTTATCGTCCCGAGAACTATAATGTTTATACACACTCATACTTTATATGAAATCTACCCCTAGGATTTTTTTTCATGCGCCTGTCTAATCACCCTTTAAGCAGCAACAACATAATGCTTTAGCGACTGCAGAAATCTGTCTTCAAAAAATATTTCAAAAATTCAAAATCAGTTTTATTATGGTTAGCAGATAAGTACGATTCATACAAGTGTATATGCGAAGTGTCCACTCCCACCTCCCACGTTGCACTTTATTTAAAATTAACGCAAAGATAACAAACGTAGAGAAAAATAAAATTTTAACGGCCCTGCAGTGTTTCATAGTGTAACTTGTAAGTCTGCTTACGTTAAATTTAATTGTGTTTATCTGAACAACTGAGCCGGTAATGTCTACTTACCTTTTTAGAGGTCATATAGTTAAAAATACTAATCTATTGCAACTAAATCTGTATCATGATATTTTTAGCTTTTGCTTTATAAAGCAATATAGTCACTTTCTAAACGTATTCTAAACGTGTTTCTAAATTGAGTACCATAAATTTAGGAGTTTGTGGAGAAAGTTAAAATAACACTAAAACCTTTATATAGTTTTGTACAAAAACGCTTCCCTTCCAAAATACAGAGTGTTATAATGTCGACTGGCGTATCAGTTATTTAGCTATATCTGTAACTAAAGCAGCCTGAGAAATCTAAATTTTTGTGGGCAAGTGCTACTCAAAACTACAGATAATCCAGCAATATTTTAAGTGTAATACGACAATTCAGTGGCGTAGGAAAAGGGGTCGTGTAATACCTTTTTGTTAATAAAAAGTTTGAGGTTAGGTTTTTTGGAAATATAGTTTTATTTTTAGATTCTCTAATCAAAATACTACAAAAAAGATTCTCTTTTTAGATATCTCTAAAGTCGTTTGTTTTTGAAATATTTGTGGTTTTACGTAACAGTGCTCATGAGAACTGGGGTATTACCTATTTATGGTTGATTTGCGAAAAAAAAATCGCATATGATTGCTACATGTTTTTGTATGTACCGTCGTAATTTACACCTGCAAGCACTTCTAGATGATTTTGTTATCAACTTTTACATAACTAATGATAATACAGCCCCGAATACAGCAAAACAAAGACAATATTTTAATAGCACTGCCACATAAAATCGTGCATATCTCGAAAACGAAAGACTCTAGAGATATTTAAAAAGAGTATCTTTCTTTCAGTATTTTGATTAGAGAATCTAAAAATAAAACGATATTTTCAAAAAACCTAACCTCAAACTTTTTATTAACAAAAAGGTATTACACGACACCTTTTCCTACGCCACTGAATTATCGTATTACACTTAAAATATTGCTGGATTATCTGTAATTTTGAGTAGCACTTACCCACAAAAATTTAGATTCCTCAGGCTGCTCTAGTTACATATACAGGGTGAGTCACTAAGGCGAAATCGGCCTATAACAAGAGTACAGTTCAAAATGGCAGAAACTTTTTCAAATAAAAGTTTTTGAAAAATAAGTGCTTAATGAGATAAAAATATTTTCAAATATGGCGGACTTCCGGTTATACCGGAAATGGTCACTAACTGTGTTATTTTAAATGGAACACCCTGTATTCGTTTGCATTTTTGGATTTCTCATGAAAAATAAATGTCAGTTTGTTAATCAAACATTGGGTCTCAGTCGAACCGCTATGGAGTTTTTTAATTTTTTTTTTAAATTTTGACGTTTGCAGTAGTTGGCGCCATTTTGAATATCTTCGAAACGAAAGCACTTAGAGGAATGCGGTTTCGACAGTTCGTCTCTGGAAGTAACGGCCTATCACACACAAGTATAACATGGAATCATAACTTCTTAATCAAATGAAATTTATCCATGCCAATATTTACTAATTCAAACAGGAATAACTCTTTTTTTTTAATGGAATGCTACATTGATTCTCACCTCATAAGACGCAAAATTAAATTTCCTTTCTGATGATGTATGGTTGTTGGCATCTGTCACCAGCAGTTTTTAAGATATTTGCGTATTTCTGGAAATTTTGAATAATGTCATGTTTATGCATTAACAATGGTTGACGTTTGGCGATATTGTTTTGTTTTGTCTTACAAAATGTTCGTTCCAAATCTTCTATACTATTTCCAAAACTTCAAAGATCATTAGATAATAACAGCAACAAAAATAAATTAATGTAATTAGATTAAATGTTCGACATAACCGCCATCCTCACTATAACAAACACGCAATCGTTTCAACAAAGACTTGTTCACATTTATCAACATATCTTCACTGATACTTTGAAATGCATCGCGAACTCGTTCCATCATATTTTCTCGAGTAGTTGGAGGTTCCCTGTAAACTAACTGCTTTACGTACCCCCACAAGAAAAAGTCAAGTTTTGTTAGGTCTGGAGATCGCGCTGGCCAAGGTGTCGGACCACCTCTTCCTATCCATGTGTTTGGAAATGCTGCAGTCAAGTGCTCCCTTACATCCCTCCCGTAATGTGCAGGCGCTCCATCTTGTTGATACCACATCTGTTGTATTGCAGCAAGTGGTAAATTGTCTAACATTTCTGGCAAATCGTTTTGTAAAAATTGTAGGTAGCTATTACCGTTCAAATTTCCATCGAAAAAATGTGGTCCAATTACGTGTCGTCCAATTATGCCACCCCATACATTCAAAGACCACCTATGTTGATGATCCAATGGCCTTATCCAATGGGGATTGTCAGTACTGTAATAATGGCAGTTGTATCTTGAAACAAAACCGTTCTGAAACGAAGCTCCGCCCGTAAAGAGAACATGATCAAAAAAGTCATTTCGCTCCTGAAGTTTACGTAAAGCCCACTCACAAAACTGCAACCGATTGTTGAAGTCATTTTGATCTAGTTCCTGAACCAACTGAACGTGGTACGGGTGAAATTTATTTTTGCGCAGTATTCGAGATACAGAAGTTTGGCTTATTTCTAACTCGCGACTAATTTCTCTGGTACTTAAATGAGGATCTTGGACAACAGTAGCAGCTACTAAAACTTGATTTTCCTCATGTGTCACTGATTTTACACGTTCTTTCTTCTCGAATCCCACACAACCAGTTCGTTCAAACATCTCTTTTAATTTTGCGAATGCCGTTACATTTGGATGTCTATGCTCGGGAAAACGTTGCGCATACATTCTTGAGGCAAGTAACGAATTCCCTTCTGCTTCACCCAAGGAATACACCATAGCAATTAATTCTTCTTGAGTGTACATTTTCAGTTTTCTTAATTGTGATATTTATTAAAATTGGGATCAATACTCTCACTAATTGAACTCAAATTGCACTCTTACTTAACAATAATTTAATAGAAATGACATTTCGTTGGCAAAACAAAACAAAATCGCTGAACGCCAACTATTGTTAACGCAATAACACGATATTATTTAAAATTTCCAGAAAAACGCAAATTTCTTAAAAACTGCCTGTGACAGATGCCAACAACCATACATCGTCAGAAAGGAAATTTAATGTTGCGTCTTATGAGGTGAGAACCAATGTAGCATTCCATTTAAAAAAAAATAGTTATTCCTGTTTGAATTAGTAAATATTGGCATGGATAAATTTCATTTAATTAAAAAGTTATGATTCCATGTTATACTTATGTCTAATAGGCTGTTACTTCCAGAGACGAACTGTCGAAAACGCATTCCTCTAAGTGCTTTCGTTTCGAAGATATTCAAAATTGATCCAACTACCGCAAACTTCAAAATTTTCAAAAAAAATTAAAAAACTCCATAGCGGTTCGACTTAGACCCAATGTTTGATTAACAAACTGACATTTATTTTTCATGCGAAATCCAAAAATGCAAACGAATACAGGGTGTTCCATTTAAAATAACATAGTTAGTGTCCATTTTCGGTATAACCGGAAGTCCGCCATATTTGAAAATATTTTTATCTCATTAAGCACTTATTTTTGAAAAACTTTTATTTGAAAAAGTTTCTTCCATTTTGAACTGTACTCTTGTTATCGGCCGATTTCGCCTTAATGACTCACCCTGTATAGCTAAATAACTAATACGCCAGTCGGCATTATAACACCCTGTATTTTGGAAGGGAAGCGTTTTTGTACAAAACTACATAAAGGTTTTAGTGTTATTTTAACTTTCTCTACAAACTCCTAAATTTATGGTACTCAATTTAGAAACACCTTGTAAATTTCAATGACGTTTTTCATTCGTTTTTAATCACAATATTTGTATGAGACTTTTCTAAAATATCCATTTTTTCATGCTATGGTATGATATCCAACGAACAGACGTGGCGCATTTTCAATTTGCTACGAATTGTTACCGAAAATATTCTTGAAATGATAGTTTTGTTCCTTAAGGCTGTCGGAACGCAGACGAACAGTTACTGCGGGGCGTATCGGAAGGGACGTAGCATTCCAAAAGTACAAAGTAGGCGGACACTGAATGCAAAAATTGCTGGGCGCGATAGATTAGGGAGAGCATTTCGCAGCGTACAGAGTAGGACTCGGAGCTTTCCATTTACTTTGAGCTAGAACAAACACAACACAGACGAAACGCGGGGTTTATTGAATATCACAGTATAGTATTTATATTCCGGCGAGTTCCTACCTGATAGAAAACAAGGAACGTTGAACCAAATTATAGGCGGGGAAACAAAACTCGTCTCGGGATGCTGGTTTCCACAAGAAAACGCAGTGGGTTACTTATAAGTAAAAAAGAAAAACTAGGTAAGTATGATTTGCGATTGACCGAAAAGTTTGTGTGGTTAGAGTTATTTTAATAGCATTTCTCTAACAAAATTTTGCAATATTTCTTAAATCAAAAATAGACTGCAAAAACGGAAAACTAATTTTTTTGACTGGCCACTTCCGGTTCACTATGCGGTTTCTGATATAAGTGCTTCAGAAACTTTGCTAGCTAGTACGGAACACTTTATGTACAAACGGAGTTGATACTCGGTGAATTATTTAAATGGGGCACTCTATAGATATTGCGTTTTTTAATTCGTCGATCGATTTTGCTAAATATGTATACGAAGTAAGTTGCTTCTAAACTAAACCCCATATTCTTGTGTTTCAGTTTTCTTTTAAAATTTTTGTCACACGTAGGGATGTTTCAAAAATTACATTTTGAGAATGATGAACAAATGCCCCAGTTTCACAATAAGTTCAGTGTAGTATGCTACTCTTACACAATCATATAGTAAAATCGAACAGAGACATAAAAAGTGGGATGTATACCTACAGGAGTTCTATTTAAGAAATCCAAGTTGTGTAGATTAGCATCTGCTGTACAGAAGAAATGAGACGCCATGTATAAGTAAAGTAATTTGAATTATTGAAATTTAAAAACAAAGAGAGTATCTATTTGGCATTTTTCTCTAAATTACGCAATACAGATGAATCGCTTTTTCTGATAGGAGCCAATTGATTACTTCATTATTATCAAAAATTTATTATATTTTTTTTTGATACCGTCAAAATGAAAAGTCTAATCTATGACTCTACGATTATAATTTCTAAAAAAAACGAAAAATGTGGTAAAAATTCTAGCTACAATATGTCCGATTTTCATAGATTGTGAAGTAGATTTTAAAGTTGAATTTCTGTTTTTGAATGAAAATTATTAGCGAACAGTCCTAGATCTATGTTTAATTGAAACAAGAAAAAAATAATCACGCGAATATATTAAACCGTGTTGGAATAATCCATTGGCAGCGGGAACGTTACATCCCTCAAATATTCCAAGCGTTCCGACAGCCTTAAATTAGACAATTTTGAGCAGTGTAGAAGAGTTTTCAGATATTCAAATAATAACTCTAACATGTGTTTATTCTTAGAACATTTAAAAATAAGTGCTTTTCAAAATAAACCACAATGCATATTTATATCAAAAATATTCGGTATTTATAAACAGCAACCTACAAGAAATTTACGCTATATAATATAAAGAGCCAGATTATTTTTAGAACCGCGGCAGCACGATACTATTAATAAAATGTCCCCTTCATCGAAAGAACTTAGTGCCTCAAAAAATTCAATCGACACTCCCCTTATCACAAGAAAAGACGTTGATAAATGAAACACAAGTATTATAATTGCAAAGTGACAGTTCGGGCTTTTATTAAAGTTTTTGTGTTGCCAATATCGAGTCGAAACGTTAACAAAATCGTTCTAATTTGAATAACATGAGCTGGGTCATTGCGGACAACAAGGCGTAAAATCCGCTTCCTTCGTTATTACGATGCGTTTTATGGGGTGTAAAATACATTGTACAATTTAATATGTTTTCATTTCTGACGTTTTACTGTAAAAAAATAATATTTATGCGTTTTGCGTTCTATTTAAACAACTTCGGAGAACGAAACCATTTCTGAAGCACTTCGCCACGGCAATCGCGAAGCTCGTCTTGAATGCTCAATGGGGTGAAGCAGAATGGTCCAATGTTCTGTTAACCGACGAATCTCGGTTCGAATTTCAATCTGATAGCACAAGAACTAGAGTGTGGCGAAGAAGCGAAGCCTTCGAGAGGACCAGGCACTTTCAGGAAGTTCACAATATTACCGAGGAGGGTCTGTGATGGTATGGGCTTAAATCGATTTGCACCATTGAACGGACCTCGTTTGTCTGGATGGAGCCATGAACCAACGGCGTTATACTGAACAAGTTCTTGTACCTGTCCTGTAGTGCAACCATATTAATATGCTGCCGGTCCAGATTTGGTTTATTTGCAGGGCAATGCTCGTCCTCACATTGCACATCAAGTACAAAATTGGTTTGAAGAAGAGAACATTGCCCTTTTGCCATGGCCTCCTCAGTCTCCCGACCTCAACCCCATTGAGCATGTGCGGGATATGCTGCAGCGGCAACTTCTTTCAGTTATGGCAAACATTCAAGGCCGTTTTGCATTTGAAAATGCGCTGAGAGAGCAGTGAGCCCTTTTGCCGCAAGATGTAATCGATAGGCTGATTTTAAGTACGCCTAGGTGGTGCCGGTCAGTCATTAATGCCCGAGGAGGCGATACATCGTATTAAGTACAAATTTCAAAAAATTAACGATATCAGAAATACACTTTTATTTTAATACACAATGTATTGTTTTCGAATTAAATGTTTATTTTCTTATTAATAAACAAATAATGTAAAACATTACGAGTTTATTAAGTACTAGACAAGCTAATAAAATAAATAGTGTAACCTATCACTTTGACTTGTGGGATACAAATCATACAATGAAAATCATTTGTGTTCCTTAGGCAATTTTGAGCAGTGTATTGTATGTTGCACCCCACACCGGTCAAACAGTCCCAATTTCTACTCGGTGTTATGGAGGTGACGTCAGGCAATCGATGGCTCTTCTTGATTAAGAGTTATTAGAGGAAGAAAACGCTAAACTTTTATTATCAAGGATAAATGAAATTGTTTGTTAGACTGTTGTTGGGAATATAATGGAACTGTGTAAAACATAATGATTGTGTTGCTAGGTATACATTTATCCGCGTATTTTTATGTCTTCTGCAATAACAAACTAGTCGCTAAAAAATAACTTGAATAGGTACCTCCCATGCTCGCATGTTTTGCCACGTTGTGGTATCCGTAGAAAACTATGGAAGGCCTGATCTGTCACGGTAAATCTTCTAGGCTGGTGAAAATCCAAGGACGTTTACAAAGACGGACACCCCGTTTCTATGATAGCAGATGTATTTCAAGCTATTGCTTTCCTCCAACCACCGTTGTTGACCAAACGAATTCCTTTTTAGAGGAGCGCAACATATTTATTCACAGTTGTTCAATTAATTTGCACTGCTCGTTCCACAAACAAACGCTTAGACTGTGATTACCATTGTGAGACACGGTTGTTTTTGATGCATATCAGTATCGATTTCAAGAAAAACACTTGGAACTACCCTTGCCACGAGCTTTAGTCTGGCACACGCGACCACTTGAACTCCTTCAGCCTGAACTTTTTGGCGGTCACTCAATACACACAAATACGAACGTTCCACTGTAAAAATGAAGCCAAAGAACGTATTTTTCAGGCTTCACATCATTCGTCATGCGTTTTAAATTGCGTGGGAAAATAACTTGAATACCTCGTACGTTTGCCACGTTGTACCATCTGTAGAAAACTATGGAAGACCTGAACGGTCGCGGTAAATTTTCTGGGCTGGTGAAAATCCAAGGACGTTTAAAAAGATGGACACCGCGTTTCTATGATAGCAAATGGAAATCGAAAATATTCGTGGAAGAGGAGGTAGTGTTTCAAGCTGTTGCTTTCGTCCAACCACTGTTGTTGACCAAACGAATTCCTTTTTAGAGGAGCGCAACATATTTATTCACAGTTGTCCAATTAATTTGCTCTGCTCGTTCCACAAACAAACGCTTAGACTGTGATTACCATCGTAAGACACGGTTGTTTTTGATGCATATCAGTATCGATTTCAAGAAAAACACTTGGAACTACCCTTGCCACGAGCTTTAGTCTGGCGCACGCGACCACTTGAACTCCTTCAGCCTGAACTTTTGGCGGTCACTCAATACACACAAATACGAATATTCCACTGTAAAAATGAAGCCAAAGAACGTATTTTTCACGCTTCGCATCATTCGTCATGCGTTTTAAATTGCGTGGGACAGTGTCTGTCTAATGAAAAAATTGTTGGATTTCAGTCCGCGAGAGGGTTATTTATCATTTCTCGTTAAATAATAAATAAAAATCTCCCGGTTCGTCTCTCGCGTTATGTGTCCACATCTTCTCGAATTCAATAATGCTTTCTGCTCGCTACATAAATCTTCATTATACGTGATATTTGATATATACGCGTACTTGGACGAGCTTTAATAAACCCAACTGGCATCCGAGAAACGCACTATTTCACTTCCTGCAGCAGTCCTCAAATAAATATATACGTAATTGGACCTGTTATTCTTTATCGTATCGAAAAAAAATTCTGAAGTATTAATTATGTTTCGATGGAACTCTATAAACCCGAAATTCACCAAAAATATCTTATGGCTGTCGGTTGAATTTCAAGGTGATCGACCCTCCAACAAACAAATCAAAGGTTCCGACGAGGGCAACGCTGCTCTATACTAAAAATATTTTGTTTCTGTGACCATTTTTATGTCAATAAAATACAGTTGATTCATCAATAATAAAAATCTATGTCAATATTGACTTATTGACGATAATGTTGCTCGAGTATAAGCTCTGCCTCATTCATAAGCGATTCTTTGTTTTATTTCTCTAGAGCTCCTACAATCGCGAGTTATTTGACTTCCTAAACATCAGAAAACTGAGACGTCTCGTTTCCAAATTGTATTTTCATTTTAGTCCTATTTTCACGCCCCCTACACACCAAAATTTTGGATTTCTTTTTACTGATACCACGTCAGAAGTCACACTCCCCGACATGTCTCGCACTCTCATCCTCTGCTGACTTTTCCAATAATATTTCGTGATTTACACACTCAAATGTACGACGGCGTTAAAGAAGGGCCACAAAAGAAAAAAAAAACGAACTGTGAATTTGTACTTTGGGACTAGAAATTTCTACTTTTTAAACTGGAAATTTCTACTTTCAAACTAGAAATTTCTACTTTCTAAACTGGAAATTTCTACATTTAAACTAGAAATTTCTACTTTTAAACTAGAAATTTCTACTTTTTAAACTGGAAATTTCTGCTTTCAAACTAGAAATGTCTACTTTTATACTAGGTGTTTGTACTTTTAAACTGGAAATTTATACTTTTTAAACTAGACATTTATACTTTTAAAGTAAAAATTTCTACTTTTAAACTAGATATTTCTACTTTAAACTGGAAATTTCTACTTTTTAAAGTAGATATTTCTACTTTTAAACTGGAAATTTCTACTTTTTAAACCAGAAATTTCTTCTTTTAAACTAGAAATTTCTACTTTTAAATTGGAACATTCTGCTTTTAAACTAGAAATTTCTAGTAATCAGTGGTACTGAATCGTTCAAACAACTACTCATCGGTCAAATACCCCGCCAGGCATTGAATTATAGACCTAGTATAAAAGTAGACAAAAGGGCCACAAAAGAAAAAAAATAAACTAGAAATCTCTTGTTCCGAAAGAGAAATTTCTACTTTTAAACTAAAAATTTCTACTTTCAAACTAGAAATTTCTACTTTCAAACTAGAAATTTCTACTTTGAAATTAGAAATTTCTACTTTTCGAACTAGAAATTTCTACTTTTAAACTAGATATTTCTACTTTTAAACTGGAAATTTCTACTTTTTGAACTAGAAATTTCTACTTTTAAACTGGAAATTTTTACTTTTAAATTAGAAATTTCTACTTTTTGGACTAGAAATTTCTACTTTTAAACTGGAAATTTCTGCTTTTAAACTAGAAATTTCTACTTTTAAACTGGAAATTTCTGGCAATGAGTGGTAATGGACCGTTCGAACACTCCTCGGGCAAATGCCCCGCCAGGCATTGAATTATAGAGCTAAATCCAGATTTTTTGTACTACGAGACATCACAGAATGCTACCCCACCTAAAGTGGCTTTGAAGCAATCATAATGTGTCTGCTTAAAAGCACGTACGTACATGGAGACACATTATGATTGCGGGGTATTTTCCAGAGGAAAAGTTGTTCGAACGGTCCAGTACCATCATTACTACCAGATAATTAGGTACTCAAAGTAATTGTCACTAGCTGATATCTGTCCAGAGTGCTGCAGCGTATATAGCAAGTTAAATTGCATAGGTCTGAGTGTGTAGGGGAAAGCACTGTACTGAGGAGTCCCAGAAGGTCGAAACCAGTTGGTCTGCGGTTTTCCATACACATTTAAAACATGCAATATTTGAACAAAGACCTACTTAAAAGCACTACGTACATGGAGACATATTATGTTTGCTTAAAAGCCACCTTAGGTGGGGTAGCATTCTGTGATGTCTCGTAGTACAAAAAATCTGGAGTTAGTTCTATAGTTCAATGCCTGGCGGGGTATTTGCTCGAGGAGTAGTTATTCGAACGGTCCATTACCACTCATTGCCAGAAATTTCCAGTTTAAAAGTAGAAATTTCTAGTTTAAAAGCAAAAATTTCCAGTTTAAAAGTAGAAATTTCTAGGTCGAAAAATATAAATTTCTAATTTAAAGTAGAAATTTCCAGTTTAAAAGTAGAAATTTCTAGTTTAAAAAGTAGAAATTTCCAGTTTAAAAGTAGAAATATCTAGTATAAAAGAAATTTCTAGTTCAAAAAGTAGATTTCTAGTTTGAAAGTAGAAATTTCTAATTTAAAAGTAGAAATTGCTAGTTTGAAAGTAGAAATTTCTAGTTTAAAAGTAGAAATTTCTCTTTCGAAACTAGAGATTTCCAGTTTATTTTTTTTTCCTTTGTGGCCCTTCGACGCCGTCGTACATTTCTAGTTTGAAAGCAGAATTTTCCAGTTTAAAAAGTAGAAATTTCCAGTTTAAAAGTAGAAATTTCTAGTTTAAAAAGTCGAAATTTCCAGATTAAAAGTAGAAATATTTAGTTTAAAAGTAGAAATTTCTAGTTCGAAAAATATAAATTTCTAGTTTGAAAGTAGAAATTTCCAGTTTAAAAGGTAGAAAACCTACAAATAACTTTTGCAGAATTTTTGAGATTGTAGGAAGCAAAGATATTGAACTTTTCCGGTACTGAGAGACAGCAATTGAAAATGTCACACAACGGTCCTTTAAAAATGTCAATATTTTGTTGTATAAATGAAATTGGTATCTCATTTACTCCAACAGATATTTTATTTTCAAATTCAGCTACAAAAGTCGGTAGGAAATAAAATAAAATGACTTGTAGAGTGGCATGGCTTTAAGAGGATTTAACTTCCTTATATAAATAGCCTGCAGATATAAATTCTGCCACTAAATTCACTTTCTCGGCTCTATATAAAGCCATATAGCTAAGAGAACATTATTTTCTGTGTTCCGACAGGGCCTCTTCGTTCACTCATCAACTGCTAATAGACTACATCAAAGAGAACTCTAATAAGTTGACTCTTTTTCTTTCAGGAGAGCGAATGCCTGGCGCTCGAAGCAAACATACGATGGGCAGAAGCTTTCATTTTAATGTATTCAGTGACTGATAAATGCTCATTCGACGAGTGCTACAGGCTAAAATTTCTGATTAACTACAACAAAAGGAGGCGCAGGCTAGGAAGCGGGCTCAAAGAGGGCATAGGGGATGTCCCTGTTGTATTAGTCGGAAATAAAATAGATCAGATAGAAGACCGGATGGTATCGTTAGAAGAGGGACAGAAAAGAAGCAAGGAAATCGGATGCGTGTGCTTTCATGAGATTTCCGTCCGAGAAAGCATCGAACAGGTTGGTAGTGAAAATTGATTTTAAAATGTCGTTACTTCTATCCATTCACCACAGTTATTCGTTGTAATACGGCGGCCAAATGGGGACCTTGACTTTCTAAGTATTCTTTATTACTTATGTTTCACGTTTAGGGTTTGTTTATTTAAGAAATTTAGTAGGTAGGTTTCATCTGGGGCAGTGTTTGTGGCGTAAAGTAAAGTCATCATCATAAGGTTCTCAGTCCGAAGACTGGTTGGACGCGTACCTCAATTCTTTTCTATCCTGAGCTAACCTACGCATTTCCCTAAAAGTAGAACATCCTACATCCCTAACTATTTGAGAGCAGTAGTCTAATCTAGGCCCACCCCTACTTCTTTTTATTCCTATCTCTGACTCTAGTATGTCGCGAACTATTCCTTCGTGTCTTAGAAGGTGTCCTACCATCCTATCTCTCCTACTCTTTATTGTTTTCCATACCTTTCGCCTTTCCCCAACTCTTTCTAATACTTCCCTATTGCTAACCTTATCTATCCACGGTATCTTCATCATGCGTCTGTAACACCACAGTTCAAACGCTTCTACTCTTTTTCTATCCGCTTCTCCTATTGTCCAAGTTTCGCACCCGTATAATGCCGTACTCCATACATACGACTTTAAGAGTCTCTTCCTAGTCTCTATATTAACCGTTCTCGAACATAACAGTTGTTTCTTTTTGTTAAACGCAACTCGTCCCTGCGCCATTCTTTGTTTTATATCTTTAGTGCTCCTACCGTCTTGGGTTATTTTACTTCCTAAGTAGCAGAAATCCGCGACCTCCTCTATCTTCTCATTTCCTATTTGTATTTCAATTTTAGTTCTATTTTCACTCCATCTACATACCAAAATTTTAGTTTTCTTTTTATTGATTTTCATGCCGTAGCCCTGTGTCAAAACTGCTTCCATTTCATTCAAAGCCGCTCCTAATTCTTCTTTGCTAGATGCTAACACTGCTATATCATCCGCAAATCTGAGCATGTTAATAGTTTGACCCTGTACATTAATCCCTGAGGCTGTTCTTTCCTTAACAATATTAATCGCATCTTCGATATATAAGTTGAAAACTAGAGGTGACAATGCACATCCCTGTCTCACTCCCTTCCGGATATCTACTTCCCTTCGTTCCTGCTCACATTCTATAACTGCCTTTTGCTCTTTGTAGAGATTATGTATTATTCTTCTGTCCCTGTATTTCATCCCTACCTTTCTCAGCACTTCGAACATCTTCCCCCATTTTACGTTGTCGAAGGCTTTTTCTAAATCTACAAATCCTATATATACGCTCTTTCTCTTTTCTATCGTTTTTTCTATAATTACTCGTAAAGCTAGAATGGCCTCGCGCGTTCCTCTATTTCGTCTAAATCCGAACTGATCTTCTCCTAATATTTCTTCCGCCTTTTTCTCCATCCTTCTTTGCACAATTCTAGTTAAAATTTTTGACGCATGGGAAGTTAAACTGATAGTTCTAAAATTTTCGCATCTGTCCGCGCCTTTCCTTTTTGGCAAAGCTACCATGATGTTCAGTTTGTAATCCTCTGGAATCTCGCCTGTCAGGTATATGCGACTAACTAATTTAAATAAACGATCTATTACCTCTTGACCTGCGCACTTTAAGATTTCTGCCTGCAAGCCATCTATACCTGGTGCTTTATTATTCCTTAAACTTTTTAGTGCTAGCTCAAACTCTTCTCTCATTATATGACTCCCTAGGTTATCCCCTTCTACACTGCTTTCACTTTCTAATATATCTTGCACTTCCTGTCCCGCATATAAGTTTCCTAAATATTCTTTCCACCTATCTGCCTTCTCCCCGCTTTCGATTAGGATATCTCCTGCCTCATTCCTAATGCTTTTGGTACTAGATCCAATTTCTCTAAAATTTCTCCTAATTATTTTATATGCTTCATCAGTCTTTCCTATTTCGAACTTATTTTCCACTTCTTTGCATTTATCATCGATCCATTGCTCTTTCGCTTTCCTACATTTCCGAATAATTTCCCACTTGATATCTTTGTTTCCCTATTTCATCTAACCTATTTTTATATTTGCGCCTTTCCTCTATTAGACTCACAATATGTTTTGTTATCCAGGGTTTCCTACTTTCATTCTGTTTATGACCCAAAATATCCCTAGCTGAGGAAACTAAACTATTTTTAATGCAATTCCATTCTTCCTCTATGTCCCTAACAATATTTTCGCCCGCGCCCTTTAGTACTTCGTTTGTCTTTTTCTCGAACTTATCGCGCGTATCATCATCTTTTAGTTTCTCTGGGTCAAGATACCTTCTTCCGCTTCGTTTTTTCAAAATCTTAAATTTAAGATTGGCCTTCATAACGACTATATTGTGATCACTATCTATATCTGCTCCTGGATAACTTCTACAATCCCTAACTTGATTTTTAAATCTTTGCCTAACAAGAATGTAATCTATTTGATATCTCCCTAGGTCTCCTGGCATCTGCCACGTGTAGCGTCTCCTAACATGATGGTGAAATAGAGTGTTCGCGACCGTTAAGTTATGTTTATCGCAGAACTCTATCAGTCTCACTCCCCTATCGTTCCTATTGCCTAATCCAAAGGGACCAACTATTCCGCCCTCTCGCCCTGTGCCTACGACTGCATTGAAATCTCCTATAATTATTAAATTTTCGTGTCCTCTCACAAAATCTAGCACATGTTCAATATCACTATAAACTGCCTCTACGACCTCATCACTGTAGTTAGAAGTGGGCATATATACCTGTATTATTACTGTTTTTACAGGTTTCGAATCTAACCTAACCATAACTACCCTGTCACTTTGCTGTAAGAAATTTTCTACACTCTGCCCTACTTTTTTCCGCATAACAATTCCTACTCCCGAATTTCCTCCTACAGATCCTGTGTGTATTACTCTAAAATCTCCGCTCCAGAAGTCTCCGGCTTCTGGCCATCGCACTTCACTAATACCTACTACGTCTAATGCTAACCTATCCATCTCAATTTTCAAATTCTCTAACTTTCCTACTTGTTTCATGCTTCTAACATTCCACGCTCCGACTCGTGAGATGTTACACTTATCATTTCTGATGACTCCCCCCGAAGCAGTCCCCGCCCGGAGATCCGAATGTGGGACTATTTTACCTCCGGAATATTTTACTCCAGAAAGTGCCATCATCATAAATTCGAAGTACGCTGTACCAGGGATATAATAATGTGGTGGTTTCCCGTTGCCTTCCACATCGCAGTAGTGTGTATCACAGTGCCATACCGACCCTCACGATCTCTGCCACTATGATTACTGAAAGAGCTGCTGCCCCCTTTCAGGGACTTGATTTAGTCTGGCTTCTCAAATAAAAACCCCTCCAATATGGTTAAACCTATGGTTCGGCTCTTTAGATCATTGAAGCGCGCAAGCCATCCCACCCGTCCCAGTATTACTAGAACTGCGTCAAGGTACAAGTCCTTTGGGTAGGGTAAAGTAAAGTAAAGTAAAGAGATAAAATAGGATTTTGGAGACTGTGAACGGTAGTTGCCGATAAGGATCTAACTCCAGCTTCTGAAGTTGTCGTCCATTTTGGAAATGTTGATAAAAGTTGGTGCTGATTTATAAATATCGTTTATGCTTGCTGACGTCTCTCCCACCAATGAAAAAATGGCCGTTTCCTTTGCCTATACCAAAGAGCACCCATAGCATGCCCAGCTAATGTCTGATATGTTGTAAGAAGTTTTTGTCAGAGGTTTGGTATCGATCACACTCCGTCCTCGAATAGGACATTTCATGTACACAATAATAACATTTTTAATTGGAAAAGTGGCTCCAGTTACTAACTTTAATTAGATCTAAATTAAAACGCAAAAACTTTGGATCTAGTTGCATATTTGTCTTCTCTGCTGCACTTCTTGTAAGCAATTTAGTAAACTGCTAATTTTGTAACTTGATCATGAAGAATTAACTTCAATTTAAAATATGCTATGGACAGTTTTGTTCCTATTCAACTTGTGCATAACGGCGATAAATAATTCTGCTCTAGATTCGCAAAAATGATCTTTCAAACAATATTTACGATGTAGCAGCCTTGAGCGTACAGGAGAAAAAACGTAGAAGGTGAGAATATCGATTCCCATTCTTATTTGAATTGTGTTCTCAATTGAACCTTCTGCGTGTTATTTATTGCAAAAAGTAAACACGAAGAATTCACAAAGGGTCCGCCCGTTGCAACGTGTTCTTATTGATTAGAACGCCGATAAAATGACTGGCAATTCTGCATTCACCTCATATCGTCCAAATTATCTATTTATTCTTCAAATGCGCTACAATTTCAGGTAGTTTCCGTATTCAGAGACGTCTGCAGATTCTGGAGGGTCCAAAACAAATGTCCGACCAAACTCCGCCGTTCCGGGAGCGAGAAAGAAGCGGTTTCTCCCGATACGGTTCGTCTTCTTTGTTCATCCGCTGTCTCCCCAAGCAGCTACATGCCATCTTCTTGTCGATCAACGGGGATACTCGGTCGTAGATGGACGGAAGTGGAATTAGAAGAGGAAGACGAAAACGAGAGCGAGAATAAAGACAGTAGCTCTTCAAGTCCAAGCGAGAACGACCCTTTTCGAAAACGGGCATCCACCGACGGGTATTTGTCACAGAAGAGGTGGAAATGGAGATTTCCAGCACCAGCGAATAGTGCCAATCCAGCAAGGACAGAGAGGAGGATGAGCATTTCAATGAGAGGCAACAATTCCAGTTATTAACACTTCGCACTTGTTTGAGAGGTTCGGAACTAGTTTACACAAGTTTTTGATAGGCAATATTTATCGTCATTTGTATTTTTGCATTATCTTTTATAACACGTGTAATTTCCACCTTCCCCAACCTCTTCGTTCACTCCTCTCGTTCATCCATAATCTCGAACTGCAAAGTTGTAATAGTAATGAATTTCATACCGAATTTTTCAAGTTTGGTGATTGAGACGCTTGTGGAAAATATTCCGATGCTAAAGGGTTGAAAATTTGAGGACGAACGTTTTAGAAGTTGGAAGCTAAGCAACTTGACTGAAGACTCCCTGTTCAGAATGCGTGTTGGCTGCTCTGGAAAATGTTCTCCAAGATACCGCGCAATTGTGTTCGTAAGACGACTTAGGCGGCTTGTTGTTGCTATTATTATGTAAAAGAGGTTGAATATCCGTAAAAGCTTTAATAAAAGTACCCATTTCCTACATGGGTATTTTAGATATCGATGTAAATCCGAATTTACGGCCTAATATTGTACATACATTGTAAATCTTATTTTGCTAGAGATGTATAGTTGTTTTTATTCTTTTAATATTCACTGTATACGACAATAACACCACTTGCTTATAAATTAAAGTCGAGGGACGATCTAGAAACTAGAAACTACGCAACCCTTCGTTTACCAATAAACCGTTTGGACATGACCATATATCATCCTTCAAATTTCGTAATTCCTTTTTGTTTAAGGTCGCTCTTCTGCCAAATTTTCCTCAAATAGCCCATTTCTGCGATTAAAATTAAATCCTATCTAATAAAAGTGATGTTAGTCGTGGAGAATGCCCAATAGACACGTACCGTTTCGATCTAGCGAGGTCAGATTTTTCGTTTCCGTCTCTTTTTAATACGTACGGGAGCCGATCGCCAAATGTGCGTACGTCTGAACTATCACAGGTAGGTATCATGTTTGTTGTCGTTGTAAAAGTATACGTCATCAGAAACAATTCAAAGTTATTGGACGCATGTACTCCGTAAGCCCCAGCCAAATTGAGCTATTTCATTTTCGATTATTATTACTTCATATTAAAGGAGCAAACAGATTTGAAGATCTGAAAACAGTAAACGAAGAAATACAGGAACCTTATGTAGCAGCGTGTTTAAAATTAGGTCTTATTTAAGATCATCACGAGTGGAAAAGAGCCATGAATGAAGCTGAAATTTGGATGATGCCCAGACAGCTGAGATATTTATTCATCGTCATCATAAGGTTCTCAGTCTGAAGACTGGTTGGATGCGTACCTCCACTCTTTTCTATCCTGAGCTAACCTACGCATTTCCCTAAAAGTAGAACATCCCACATCCCTAACTATTTGAGAGCAGTAGTCTAATCTAGGCCTACCCCTACCTCTTTTTATTCCTATCTCTGCCTCTAGTATGTCGCGAACTATTCCTTCATGTCTTGTCTTCCATACCTTTCGCTTTTCACCAACTCTTTCTAATACTTCCCTATTGCTAACCTTATCTATCCACGGTATCTTCATCATGCGCCTGTAGCACCACATTTCAAACGCTTCTACTCTTTTTCGATCCGCTTCCCCTATTGTCCATGTTTCGCACCCGTATAATGCCGTACTCCATACATACGACTTTAAGAGTCTCTTCCTAGTCTCAATATTAACCGTTCTCGAACATAACAGTTGTTTCTTTCTGTTAAACGCAACTCGGTCCTGCGCTATTCTTTGTTTTATATCTTTAGTGCTCCTACCGTCTTGAGTTATTTTACTTCCTAAATAGCAGAAATCCGTGACCTCCTCTATCTTCTCATTTCCTATTTGTATGTCAACTATAGTTCTATTTTCACATCCCCTACATACCAAAATTTTAGTTTTCTTTTTATTGACTTTCATGCCATAGCTCTGTGTCAAAACTGCTTCCATTTCATTCAAAGCCGGTCCTAATTCTTCTTTGCTAGATGCTAACACTGCTATATCATCCGCAAATCTGAGCATGTTAATAGTTTGACCCTGTACGTTAATCCCTGAGGCTGTTCTGTCCTTAACAATATTAATAGCATCTTCGATATATAAGTTGAAAACTAGAGGTGACAATGCACATCCCTGTCTCACTCCCTTCCGGATATCTACTTCCCTTCGTTCCTGCTCACATTCTATAACTGCCTTTTGCTCTTCGTAGAGATTATGTATTATTCTTCTGTCCCTATATTTCATCCCTACCTTTCTCAGCACTTCGAACATCTTCCCCCATTTTACGTTGTCGAAGGCCTTTTCTAAATCCACAAATCCTATATAGACGCTCTTTCTCTTTTCTATCGTTTTTTCTATAATTACTCGTAAAGCTAGGATGGCCTCGCGCGTTCCTCTATTTCGTCTAAATCCGAACTGATCTCCTAATATTTCTTCCGCCTTTTTCTCCATCCTTCTTTGCACAATTCTAGTTAAAATTTTTGACGCATGGGAAGTTAAACTGATGGTTCTGAAATTTTCGCACCTATCCGCGCCTTTCCTTTTTGGCAAAGCTACCATGATGTTCCGTTTGTAATCCTCTGGAATCTCGCCTGTCAGGTATATACGACTAACTAATTTAAATAAACGATCTATTACCTCTTGACCTGCGCACTTTAAGATTTCTGCCTGCAAGCCATCTATACCAGGCGCTTTATTATTCCTTAAACTTTTTAGTGCTAGCTCAAACTCTTCTCTCATTATAGGATTCCCTAGGTTATCCCCCTCTACACTGCTTTCGCTTTCTAATATATCTTGCACTTCCTGTCCCGCATATAAGTTTTCTAAATATTCTTTCCAGATATCTGCCTTCTCCCCGCTTTCGATTAGGATATCCCCTGCCTCATTCCTAATGCTTTTGGTACTAGATCCAATTTCTTTAAAATTTCTCCTAATTATTTTATATGCTTCATCAGTCTTTCCTACTTGGAACTTATTTTCCACTTCTTTGCACTTATTATCGATCCATTGCTCTTTCGCTTTCCTACATTTCCGAATAATTTCCCACTTGATCGCCTTATATCTTTGTTTCCCTATTTCATCTAACCTATTTTTATATTTTCGCCTTTCCTCTATTAGACTTACAATATGTTTTGTTATCCAGGGTTTCCTACTTTCATTCTGTTTATGACCCAAAATATCCCTAGCTGAGGAAACTAAACTATTTTTAATGCAATTCCATTCTTGCTCTATGTCCCTAACAATATTTTCGCCCGCGCCCTTTAGTACTTCGTTTGTCTTTTTCTCGGACTTATCGCGCGTATCATCATCTTTTAGTCTCTCTGGGTCAAGATACCTTCTTCCGCTTCGTTTTTTCAAAATCTTAAATTTAAGATTGGCCTTCATAACGACTATATTGTGATCACTATCTATATCTGCTCCTGGATAACTTCTACAATCCCTAACTTGATTTCTAAATCTTTGCCTAACAAGAATGTAATCTATTTGATATCTCCCTAGGTCTCCTGGCATCTTCCACGTGTAGCGTCTCCTAACATGATGGTGAAATAAAGTGTTCGCGACCGTTAAGTTATGTTTATCGCAGAACTCTATCAGTCTAACTCCCCTATCGTTCCTATTGCCTAATCCAAAGGGACCAACTATTCCGCCCTCTCGCCCTGTGCCTACCACTGCATTGAAATCTCCTATACATAATTATTAAATTTTCGTGTCCTCTCACAAAATCTAGCACATGTTCAATATCACTATAAACTGCCTCTACGACCTCATCACTGAAGTTAGAAGTGGGCATATATACCTGTATTATTACTGTTTTTACAGGTTTCGAATCTAACCTAACCATAACTACCCTGTCACTTTGCTGTAAGAAATTTTCTACACTCTGCCCTACTTTTTTCCGCATAACAATTCCTACTCCCGAATTTCCTCCTACAGATCCTGTGTGTATTACTCTAAAATCTCCGCTCCAGAAGTCTCCGGCTTCTGGCCATCTCACTTCACTAATACCTACTACGTCTAATGCTAACCTATCCATCTCAATTTTCAAATTCTCTAACTTTCCTACTTGTTTCATGCTTCTAACATTCCACGCTCCGACTCGTGAGATGTTACACTTATCATTTCTGATGACTCCCCCCGAAGCAGTCCCCGCCCGGAGATCCGAATGTGGGACTATTTTACCTCCGGAATATTTTACTCCAGAAGGTGCCATCGTCATAAATTCGAAGTACGTATTTTAATGCATTGCCGACCAATTTATCAGGAAGAATTGTGAGAAGAATTTAAAGAAGCAATGTCACAAGATTATGAAAGACGCTACAGCAATACTGAAGGATAAAAAAGCCTATATTCAAATTAGTTCCATGCTTTCTGCGGAAGGTTACAATCTTTCAATGTTTCCTACCATGCCACGACATTGAATATGCAAATGAAGAACAAGCAATAGAAATAGGATCACGACAATATAAACACCTAAATGAAAAACAGAAAGAAATTTTATATATTATTTTGGGTAAATGTGATGCTAACATAAATGAATCAATTTCTGAATCTTCATGTTTTTATATAGACGGACCAGGAGGCTCCTGTAAGACTTATGTTTATACAACCCTTTACAGCTTACTGAAAAGTAAGAATAAAATTGTTTGTACCATGGCCTTCACGGGCATAGCAGCAACACTACTTCCTCATGGCAGAACAGTTCATAAAACGTTTGGGTTACCTGTTCCTCTGTTTTTAGATTCATCTTCCAACTTTAAGAAAAATTCAAAAGAAGCAGATTGTTTAATGAGTGTAGATGTTTTTATTTGGGATGAAGCTCCTGTTAGACATTATAGACAGAACCTTACGAGACTTTATAAATTGTGATGTTCCGTTTGGTGGAAAAATTATGGTGTTGCGAGGAGATTTTTGACAATTGTTACCAGTTAAAATAAATGCTACCCGCTGTGAAACAGTGAATTTAAGTATCAAATTTAGTTCTCTTTAGAGTTATTTCCGTAAATTTTCTTAAACACAAAATATGCGGGCTCTACCACAGGAACAAGAATTCACCAAGTTTTTATTGGATGTCGGAGATGGAGTTTTGAACGATATGAATAGCAATTTAGAATTGCCACAGAGATGTATTTATAATTCGAATATCGTTGAACGTATATATGGAGGAATCAATTAGAGAAAAGCGATTCATAGATATGACCTAATCAGCTATTCTGATGTTGAAGACATTAACAAAAAAGTGGTAGAACTGTTAGATACAAAAACAGAAAAAATATATACAAACTTGGATAGTGTTGAAAATTGTGATAATGGATTTAAACGATGCTATTCTTCCTAAATATATTTAAATACTTTAAACCCGCCAAATTTTCCTCCGCATGAATTGAAGTTGAGTATATTGTATTGTGATGTTGGTTAGAAATCTCAGCATTAATGAAGGCTTATGTAATGGTACGATTGTTAATTTTACAATTGGGAGATAATATCCTACAGTGCAAAATTTTAACAGGCGATAAACATGGAGATATAGTTTTCGTTAACCGTATAGCGTTGTACTGTGAAAATGTTTATCCTTTTACTTTTAAAAGACGACAATAATTTGCCATTAAACTAGCGTTTGCAATGACTATTAACAAATCACAAGGCCAAACATTTGATCAAATAGGAATTGATCTCCGAAAAGAAATATTTACTCACGGACAATTATGCGTGGCTTTTTCAAGAGTTCGTTCTTAGAAAGGTTTGATAATTTATTTAGGAAATCAAAGAAATAGCCGTATAGTTCAAAACTACGTTTTCAGGGAATTATATCAGATGTAAATTATTCTGTAATCTGGCAATAATGCGTTTCTTTGATGTCATGATTCGACTAGAGCAGTGAGCGCGCGTAGCGCGCGAGATAACCTAGTATATATAAAACACAAAAAATGTTTCTACCTACCTATCTACCTATGTCCGTTATAGACTGGACCGATGTTGATGAAATTTTCAAGGAATCTTCAGATTAGCCCAGCGAGTGTTCCTGCGAAGTTTGGTAGCGATCGGATCAACAGATTTTTTTTCTTGGTTTTGTGAGAAGCCGGGGCTTGATATGACAAACTTCCCAGGAACACTCGCTGGGCTAATTTGAAGATTAAGTTACAGTAGGTGCCGCGCGTATCGTACCGGGATCGGGCAGCTAGTTAAATATAAAAGGCGAAGTCTCTTAAACGCAAACGTCAACTGTCAAATGTACGTCAATTTCTGTCAAATCAAGTTAGAGCAACTATGAAAAAATTAAAGTCACTAAGGAACTAGCTGTTAACTGGACTACAACCACTGTTAACTATCCAACAGTACCTCCATTTTTCAGAATGGAGGTACTTTCTATTCGTTTTTGATCCATTTGTATTGAGGCTATAATTCATAGCCAAACGACGGTTACTAAACGAGCGGTTCGTGTAGTGGTTTTAACTACGAAGTTTCTAAACAATAGATTAATAATATTATTAGGTGCATAAAACAAGAAAAATATGGTCTTAAATGGGTAAATGTTAACACCCCACGGGCAACCCCGTATCTCTTAATCAACTAATATGCCCGTGGAAAAAATATCAATTTACATTCTACATTTCTGAGATATTATTGAATATTTTTGACCAGTGAAGCTGTGATTTTTGTAGATGTAAATTAAGTTTATAAATGTCCACGATACGGAATGTATTTTTTGTATAAATATGTACCTATCTCATTCCGCAAAATGTTGATGTTTCTTGTGTATTGTATACTGTTGTTGAATAAATATTTACTATAGCATATTCATGCGTTTTTCTTTCGATTTCTTTGGGGAAACGGAATTTAAGTATCCCATTCCATCTGTACAAGCGTGGATTAAGAATCTTTCCAATAGAGGGCGCATGTGTGAATGTGGAAAATGGGGAACGTTAAGCAGCTACCTAGAATTTTGAAATTCAACATGAATTCGTTTTATTTCAAGTCGAAATTGGCTAAAACAAGGCTAGGGCTCTCTAACGGCATGTATAATTGGTCGCCATTTTGGTTCTCATTTTTGACAGGCCTAATGGTGGCTCATGTTGGTTGCAGTTTTTAATTACATTGAATGTTAAAAATGGTTGCTATTCGGCTCCAAACCGTTTAAATAATTCAAATAAGGGATTCAGATTATTTAGGTAGGTATTCAGGTTTGAGGAAATAAAGGTATACCTACTTTACGAAATTGTTGGAAGTTATAATATAGTTTGCATTATTTAATAACTTCTTATTTCTAATTTAATATTCATGTACCTACCTATTGGAATGTAGTTTTTTATTTAGGCAAATAAATAAAAAAATAAAAATACTTACATTTTTTCTTTATCTTTCTATTATTACATTCGAAGCCTAGATTTAGTCATATTTACTAAAGTACAGCACTGAACAATGATATATTTACGAGCTGTTCGAGTTTTGAATGACCTACACCAAGTTTCTCTAACATTATATTAGTCATTTCAATTTAGCGCCACTTCTAAGAACCAAAATGGCGACCGATTATACCCACTATTTCTTGAGTGTTTTAAACAAGGCTTGTGCGACACTGTCGCATGTGATCACATTTATAAGACCGTTTAAACAGAAAAAAAGCCTAATTGAAAAGTGATAGAAGGGGGAGAGGGGGAAAGAGTTGCACAAAAGAAAAATATATGAAAGAAATAAAGAATTATGAATACTCATAAGGATTCGTTCGCGACATACTAGAGATGGGGATAGGTATTAAAATTAGACCCATATTAGACTACTGTTCTCAAATAGTCAGAGATGTAGGTTGTTCTACTTTTGGAGAAATGTGTAGGTTAGCTGAAGATAGATATGCGTCCAACCAATCTTCAGACTAAAAGGTTTATGATCATGAGTCTTTAAAGGAAGTTACAAATTAAAAGATAAAATGAAAAAATTGTATATAAATATAAATAAAATGAAAAGGTGCATTTAAGTGACATCTACAAATTGAGAACGACATCCTATAGTTTTGTACAGAAGTCTACATTTCAATTTCATTCGGGTTTGAAACCTGGATACCTCTTCACGTGACTACTACAGGAAACTGTACAACAATAGTTCCCCTTCTAGTTCGTTACGTAAATATTAAATTCGGCCAGTAGATGGAGCCACAGCACTTGAGTGTGCAATTTTTAAATTTCCCGGGAAATTTGGTGAAAATTTTCCCTATGAAGTATTTTATCATATTAGAATTAGAGACTCCGAAACTTTAAGAAGACCTGAGATTACTTAGTGGGAGAGCTCCTCATCGATTTCCTGACAGAGGAATTTGCTCGCCCTCGAACGACCTCGTAATAGATGAGAGTGCACGCAGAAGGTTTGGCGTGGGCCGAAAATAGCTCCAATGGGCGCCCCATGCGCCGAAGTGTCCGCCTCCACGCAGCCCCGAGTCCTGGTGGAGGCGCGGGGATGAAGACGAGCGGCCGCCCAATAAGCACCTCAAATGTTGCACTGACGTCATAAAGGAATCAATACCCAGAATGGGCCAGGACACCAGTCCTCATCGCGAAAGCAACAAAATTGTATGTTATCCTGCTGGTGTCTTGTAGTGTGTTTGAGTTTGATGAAGTTAACGAGTGCCCATGTGCGGGCTAGCGTTTAGAACCAGAAATAGCCCCTCGCAAAAGACGTCGCTTCGTTGGGGCGACTGCTGTATCGCTTTGAATAATCTTTTGTTAGACACATTTTTGTAACAGTTATCGTTAAGGACCATGGTTGTTATATATTGTATATCTTAATAATTATTCTTGTAAATTTTGCCTAAACTATAAGGAAGAACTTCATCAAGGACTTCGTTCATCTATTGGGTAATGTCCTGCTTATCTTTTGTTAAGCCACACACAACACCACATAAAACTACAGGGAATATAAACAATGGCGCCACAAATTCTGAAATTCAGTTTTTCTGCTTTTTTTGTAAACGATTTTCGTGTGTCTCAGCTCGCAGAATCTAGGTACACTGCTAAAAAAGTGTTCACGTGTGAACAATTTGTAAACAAATAAACCAAAACCATGCTATAAAAAAATAGGTATATACAGGGTGTGTTTTTTAAGCGTCCGCGGAAGATTATGCCTAAATGACGAAAAATATCAAGAAAATATTTTAACTAACCCCACCTCATTTTTTACGCTCTATAATCTAAAAATGTTTTTACTTATACCAGGTTAGTCCAAATAGTTGGAATGATGGTCAACTTTGTTTTTTCTTATGGAATGTGCATTATTTAATTTTTTACTTGATTCAGAACAATATTTTAATGGCACTTTCTTAACATAATATTATAGTAATTTTCTTTCTTTTTTGAGATAATATTTTTTTTCTGGATATTTTGACAGTTACATCATACATTTTAAAAATTCATATTTCTGCACTGGTTGAAGATGGAATAATGATATTTTTGACAGCGGTCCTCATGATAATCATGATTAACACTGTTTGCTCAAATTGTGTATAAAATATACGAGGAGCATTCAAAAATTTATCAAATAAAAATGAGAGAAAACCATCAAGAAGTCAGTTTTTTCAAATGACACGGTATATTTTTTATTGCTCCAATGGAAAGAGCAGAAAATTTCGCATGGGCTCACCTAATAAAACAATATTGTTACATGAGCATAATTTTTAAATATTTACAATATTGAAATTTTCATTTCAAAAATGAAAAATAAAGTTGGCCTTGTAAAAATACAGCCACAGAATATAAAACCCTATAGCAAAACTGTAGACATTCCAAAGCTACTTTATTTTTGATTTTTTGAAGTGAAAATTTTAATATTGTAAATATTTAAAAATTATAGTTATGTAACAATATTGTTTTATTGGGTCAGCCCATGCGAAATTTTCCGCTCTTTCAAATGGAGTAATAAAAAATATACCATGTCATTTGAAAAAGCTGACTTTTTTCTGGTGTTTTGTCGCTTTCATATGATAAATTTTTGAATGCTCCTCGTATATTTTATACACAATTTGAGCAAACAGTGTTAATCATGATTATCATGAGGACCGCTGTTAAAAATATCATTACTCCATCTTCAACCAGTGCAGAAATATGAATTTTTAAAATGTATGATGTAACTGTCAAAATATCGAGAAAAAAAATATTATCTCAAAAAAGAAAGAAAATTACTATAATATTATGTTATGAAAGTGCTATTAAAATATTGTTCTGAATCAAGTAAAAAATTAAATAATGCACATTCCATAAGAAAAAACAAAGTTGACCATCATTCCAACTATTTGGACTAACCTGGTATAAGTAAAAACATTTTTAGATTATAGAGCGTAAAAAATGAGGTGAGGTTAGTTAAAATATTTTCTTGATATTTCTCGTCATTTAGGCATAATCTTCCGCGGACGCTTAAAAAACACACCCTGTATATTCACTTTCGGTTTAATCAAAAGCTATATTCGCTGTCTTACTTCAAACAACACCCTGTATATATTTAGGTAACTATTTACATAGCGCGGCAGGTGCATCTTGAAATGTCGCAGTAATCGGATCACACCAGTAAAAATAAAAACAAAAACATAAGGATAAAATAAAATACAGGATGATTCAAATTCGAGGGTCACGCTGGAATGATACTGGGTAGGTTTAAATTCGGCACTTTCACAGATTTTGGTGCTCATTAATCAGAAATTTGTTCAAATGGTATACGAGTTATGACCGAAAAACAAGGAAATGCTCTTTTCGTTTTTGCCGTGTACACTGAGAAAAATGTGCCAAATAGAATGTCTATTTAGCTTTAACTGATTTGTCACAAATAGAAATATACATCGTGATAATAATCCAAAGTTTTGTGACAAATAAAGCTAAAGTTTTGGGTTGTTCTATTTGTGATAAATAAGTTGATATTTAGCTGTTACAATTTATATATTTGCCACCAATATTTGCATTATCCCGCCTGTTCTATTTGTCCCTAATAATGTTTTTATTAAGCTCAATTAAGGTAAAGATTTAGGAGTAATGTTTAAATATCTGTAGTAAGTAAGAAACTATGGAATCGGAAATAATCGATAAAAATCGTGCATATGCAACCCCTGCCGAGAGGTTGCTGTGAATGTTTTTAGCACTAGCGACTATGGACAGGAATTGCGGCGCCGATGAACATTTTAGACGAGTGTGTAGGTACACTAGCGCGCAATTTAAATTGAAATAGAATCATTGTTACAAGTTTATATACATAATCTTTTGCATTTATTGGAATTTATTCGATATGAATTGCAGCCTTACAATAAAAAATAGAAGTTAGGTTACGAAAAAGTCAGTTCATATACGTTGTATAATTTATGAAAATATAGTCAGTATAGTCATTAAAAGAAAGTGCAAAAACTTCAAAAGTGTATTTACTATTTTCCTTGAGATACAATAACTATAGAGACAAAAATATGAAATGAATAGATTAGATTTCTATAAAATAAAATAAATACCCAGAAAACAACATTTTATAACAGATTAGGAAGTTTCATGGCTAAATAATCGCGTCCATAAGATTTAGAGATAAAGTTTCCTTTTCAGCTTCCGTGGGCTTCCTCATACCTTTGTCACTATTTTCCGATTTCCTTTTTGTTTGATAGAGTCTTTGTTGAACAATATTTTTATTTGCAGGTTCCTTATGACTTGCTGTTGCAAGTGATCGTTTTTCTCGTGATGCTAATAGGGTGGGCATAAGTGGACTAAATATTTTTTTGGCCAGTGATAATTCTTCTGGTGTATTGACAATGTCCCGTATAGTTTGGTCTACATCTCTTAAGAAATTTTCCTTGGCTTGCAAGAAATTATTTTCGGTAACAGCTGTATTAACGCGTGAATTCTCTGAAAAGTCAGAGATCAAATTCTTATAAGTCTCTTTACACTTTGTGTTTTCATCAGTCTCATTAATTATTAATTCATTGTTCTCCAAACTTTTAGGCTTATCAATTTGATTAGTTTCAGCAATTAATAGAGTTTCGTTGCTGCTGGATGCCATCTTCAGTCTGGTTAAGGCATGAACATGTTTACATAGATTCCATTTAATTGATGAATCTATACAGGTGCAAATAAATTTATGTATACAAATATTGCATTCTTCACATCTTAATCTGCAATTGCACACTTCATCACTCATGCTAATGTCGTATAATTCACAATTTTTTGAGGACATCACTGTCCATTTATTTTCTGTCTCTGAGTAAAGAATGTCATTGTCTGTGAACTGAAAAGACGCCTTATGACGTTTCCTTGTATTTGCGATTTTACTTGTTAATTTTCCTTTGGTAACTGTAATAAGTCGATCGAAAATTTTGTCTTTCACAAAATTCATTAGAGCAAAGACACAAGTATCTAACCGTTTATTTTTTTTGCCTCGAAAATATATATACTTAATAGTTTTATGCATTCTTTCTAGGTGCATATTTGTATTAAGGCCTGAATGAAGGCGATAACAGTATGCCCAGTTTTCTACATTTTTGGAATAATTTGCTTCAAAGTATAGACCAAAGTCAACCAAGTCGGTATCAGATTTTAAAAATATTATTAAATTTTTCAACATGGTCTGAAATGCTTTTGGGTCTGTTTCTTCCAGACAAGTTCTAAGTTTCTTATAAACGTCCTTTTTGGCATCAAAACTACATTTCAACTTCTTATTAACATTCTTCCTCCAAGCTTGGTCTACGTGCCAGGAGCAAAAGAGTCTAAATTTTGCTGGTACCATTATCTTTAACCAAGAATTATAAAAAACTTCCGCCATATCGGACATGAAAGTTGTAGTGCAGATAGAGCCTACTTTAACTTTTATAAAATGAAAAAATAATGAAACAAACTGTTCGTTTGTTTTATTGGAAATCATAAAGGCACAAGGGAATCCTTGATGTAATTCATCAAGGGTAAGTAGCGTCGTTAATTCAAATTGGTAGGAATTAACCCCATGAGTACTGTCCACACAAATATAGTTCTTTCCAAACTTTTCCAAAAGTGATTTTTGGCTGTCAGTCATTATCACAATACAAAAATCATCAGACAATAATTCTGGAAAGTCTTCTTTTATTTCTCCTTGACTTTTGTAGAATAAAACATGTTCGGATTCAGAAGCCCAAGAATCGATACTAACAGCATCATTTCGATGCCTCATTCCTCTGTTACTAGTCAAATTAAAGCTTCTCTCAATGTTAAGCAGATCTTTTCTGGTAAGAAGGTCACATCTTTTAAGATTTGAGTCACTAATTGAATTTCTAACCTCATCAAGTATTTCTTGAAATGGAATTCTCATGGAAATACGGGTTGCCAAAATCTTTCTCTCTGTTAAAGATAAGTTGAGATGACCCAAATCAAGTTCATGACCTACATGTGACATTATAAAGTCAACTAGAGCTTCTCCATCTTTCGGGACTACAACTATAATGCGTGCAGGACACTCTTTTGCAGTCTTATGAGACCCTTGAATCTTTAAATGACGCTGCCTAGGACTACACGCTTTACTTTTGTAAGATCCCCACCGGTGACAAAAATATGTTGTCGTTTGGCAACCATTCTTAGTAGGTTTGGTGCCAGAAAGCTTGACATATTTGGTATAAGTATGAACTTCCTCGTTTTCTTTCCAAAGTAAAAATTGTTTAAAATCGTTAAAGCGTAATGTATCTCTTTTAATTTCAATTTCATGCACAAGATAATGATTTAACAACTGGTCAAATACATTATTTGAATATTCGCAAACATTGCACTTAAATGTATTTACGATTCGAGAATTGCTACCGTGTTTCTTAATGTGTTTCTTCAAACTATGTTTTTCGTTAAAAGCCGAATTACACTCAGTACAGCAAAATTTTTGCGAAGGAGCAGGTTGTTGAACAAGTGATGAAGGTTCTTGAAAATGTTTCTTTTTTATGTGCCTTAACAAAGAACTCCTCAAAAGATATTGGTTTTCACACATCCGACATTTAAATTGGTTCAAATTTTGCTTTCTGCTAAGTTCAGGATGTTTTAATTTTACATGTCTTGCTAAAGATGTGTTAAAACTATATTTGCAATTACATATTTTACACGGAAAATTCTTACGAGTTCTAACTTCCATGTCTGACATTATAACTAACTGTGGAATTAAAAGATACGCGTAAAAGAACATAAAAGAACAAAAAAGTGGTGGTCTTACCTTCACTGTACCTACAGAAACGCCAGAAACGCCACGTTAACTATTTATTATCTACTTTTTACCCTAACTCCTAATTATTCATAACGTAATAAGCAACGAAAACTACCCTCTCCATTGCACTGAATTCGGACAATTCGAGCGCGTGTAGCGCGCGCATTATGTTCTTCGGCGCCGCGATTCCTGTCTGTAGTCGCTAGTGTTTTTAGCATTAGTTTTAGTTCGGAACTAGCATTTGTGTATGGTGGAGTTACAGTTACAGTTGACTTGTTCATATTACATAGCTAATTTTCTGAGTTACGGGGTGTTAAATTTGAAAATAAAATACCTAATGGTGTTCTTTAATTACAATATAACTGCTCACAATAAACTCCGCTGAAAAGCTGAAGTAATGCGGGATTGAAATTTTCCGAATTTTGTTAAAAGTCGCGAAAGAGCATTTAATTTTATCCAAAAGAGGCCTTCTTGTCGGAACTCTGTAGATAAAGATTTGACCGTCGCCGTCGATCAACAATTATTTCGTTTTCTCTTGGAAGCAGTGCGTTCTATTAAGTTCTAACTACAAGGTCTTTCTTAGATAAAATGGAATGCTCTCAAGATTTGTAATAAAATTTCAATCCTGCGATACTTTTCTTGATAAAAACATTCATAGGTACCTCCTCCCAGTCTCCGCAACTGTATATAATAAACAATAATTTTCTGTTCAAATAATTTGCTCTAAGATAACAAGTAATCATGAAGTTGTTGGGAGCAGTTATTTAATGTAATTAAAGAAAAATACGAGTATTATTTTACTTTTAAATTCAACACTCTGAATCCGAGAAATGACCTATGTTTATATAACATTTTATTCATAAAATGATGCCCTCTAATGATTGTTGATGTCCTGCTAATAAAAACTCGGAAAAACTGTGTATACAAGGGTTAAATATGAAAAACCCAAATAAAAACATATTTGTGACTATAAAGTCACGTTTTAGCCACAAATAAAAATAATATTAGTGCCTAATGTTTTTTCTCATTTGGGATGAAAACCAACAATTCTGTCATTAATGAAAAAGTATTACCAGTAAATGTTTTCTCTATTTAGGATAAAAAATTAAAGAACTGTCACAAATACTGTTACCAATTCAACACAAACACGAATACATTGGTGACAAATATTGCAAAATTTAGTGACAAATCAGAAAATGTGTTGCAATAAATAAGAACTTCTATTATTCACAATAATGTGTAATTATTTACGGCTATAAAACATCTACTTGTCCCCTATTTAAATAAGAATTCTATTTACTGCAAATGTTATTTTATTTAGGAGTAATAAAATTTTTTCTCAGTGTACCTAGCTCGACTACTTGACCTCGTATCTGAAAGCTATAGACGCACTTTTCGTGCTCGTTCACCACTTACTCATATATTTACAGAAAAACGTTTCGTTTAGGTCAGGCCATCATCAACTTTATTTTTGCCTATGCCCGATATTTGTTGTTTATTGAAAGAACCACATTTTCATGATTTCATTGATATATAACTTGTCCATATTATATCGAATATTGAAGAAATTTTAGAAAGTAGCTCCTGCAGAAAAACAAAGAGGAAATAGCCAACAGTTTGTAATATATTAAATATGTTAAAAATATTCTTGGTGCTATTGCTGAGGCGCATTTTTTCGAAGAATAATATAATTTATATTTCTCTGTTACATATTTAAAAAAACAGGCTTTACAGGTAAGCCTGATTAAATGATTCTTCCAGATTTTTTAATTTTTTCTTATTGCAGTTACCGTAATGTTCAACTAAATTCGATACCAACGAAATCAGAAAATTTACGATCTTTTAACAATGTGCAAGGCAAAAGATAAGAAAAATATAGATGCTGACCTAAACGAAATGTTTTTCGGTAAATCCAACAGAAAATGCCCTGATAAAACACGAAAAAATGCCGAGCTACACGGCAAAAACGAAAAAAGCATTTTTTTCGTTCTCCAGCGATAACTGGTATATCGTTTGAAATAGAACGGACTCTTCATCGGCATATTAATGATCACCAAATTCTGGGAAAGTGCCAAATTTAAACTTACCCTCTGTTTTTCAAATAAGCGAAATCCAATTAGAATTGGATGCGTAGTTCCATCCTCTCCTATCCTGAGCTAACCTACGCATTTCCCTAAAATTAGAACATGCTGAATTCTGAATGAAGACTGAGCGGTCTACGGTCTAGGTCTAGCCATTTAGCGCGTCGCCAGCCGTTCGGCTTGAACCGCTAGCACTCGGCTCTCACGCGTGACGTATGTGACAAATGCAACAGAATCTTTTCGGTGAATATGATCCCCCATACTAAGATACTAAAAACATTGATTTATCAGTACTTTCCACGATCAGCCAAAAGTTATGATTGAAATATATAAATCAACATTTTGCAGTTAATAGAAATACAACAGTATTTTGTTTGGATAAATCACATTAGCGATTCATTTAATGGTTTCCCTTCATACCAAAAAGCAATAATTAATCATCAAATCTGATGTAGTTAAATTGATCACGCCAACCGCTCCAATTAGAAAAATTTATTGTATCTCATAATCGGCCTTCTATTATCTCTCACGCAAATAGGTATCGTGTACACACTGACAATTAAAAACATTTAATTTCTTCACGACCTGGTGCAGAAACAAGACGATGAATACATTTTCCAGGAACTCACCATGTTCAACATAGCGGGAGTTACTTCCATCGTCATCTTCTACATTCTAATTTTGGCCGTCGGCATATGGGCTGGTCGCAAGAAAGAAGCTGGAAATGATTCCGAAGAGGAAGTCATGTTGGCTGGGAGAAACATCGGTCTCTTTGTCGGAATATTTACAATGACAGGTATTTACAAAGTTTGAAATTTTTTTTCAAACTAAAAATCATATTTTATCAACAGCAACCTGGGTAGGAGGAGGTTACATCAACGGGACAGCAGAAGCCATTTACACAACAGGCTTAATATGGTGCCAAGCCCCATTCGGTTATGCCCTGAGTTTAGTTTTCGGCGGCATATTTTTCGCGAATGAAATGCGTAAACAAGGATACGTAACGATGTTAGATCCTCTTCAAGATTCTTTCGGGGGACGCATGGGAGGATTGCTGTTCTTACCGGCTCTTTGTGGGGAAGTTTTCTGGGCAGCTGGAATTTTAGCTGCTCTTGGTGCTACACTAAGTGTTATCATTGACATGGATCACCGTACCAGCGTGATATTCAGTTCCTGTATCGCTGTGTTCTACACGCTCTTCGGGGGGTTATATTCTGTGGCTTACACAGATGTAATACAACTCTTTTGCATCTTTATTGGGCTGTGGATGTGCATACCATTTGCTTGGACCAACGAGCATGTAGCTTCTTTGTCATCAATGGATGTGGATTGGATAGGAGAAATTAAGTCGGAAGAATATTTCTCGTACATAGATTATGGACTATTATTGATATTTGGAGGAATTCCATGGCAAGTGTATTTCCAAAGGGTTTTGTCGAGTAAATCAGCAGGAAGAGCCCAACTTCTCTCATACGTTGCAGCTTTCGGGTGCATATTGATGGCAATACCACCAGTTTTAATAGGAGCTATCGCTAAAGCTACTGGTAACTATACAACTTCTAAAAGAATACAACAAACATTTAACGGTAACAATTATTCTAAGCATGGAACGAAACGGACTATACGGGACCTTATCCATTGACAACAGAAGAAAGCAGTATGATTCTACCAATGGTCTTGCAACATCTAACGCCAGATTTCGTGTCATTTTTCGGCCTCGGAGCTGTATCTGCAGCTGTAATGTCTTCAGCAGACTCCAGTGTTCTATCAGCTAGTTCCATGTTCGCAAGGAATGTGTACAAACTCATTTTTAGACAACGTGCATCGGAGATGGAAATAATATGGGTTATGAGAGTTTCTATTATAGCAGTAGGAATTCTCGCTACCATAATGGCTCTCACGATACCTTCAATATATGGCTTATGGTATAATTTAAATGTGCTTCCACAAATCAGATTATTTATATTTTTATTTTAGGTCTATGTGTTCCGATTTGGTATACGTCATCTTATTCCCCCAATTGCTCATGGTGGTCCATTTCAAAGAATACTGCAACACATATGGTAGTTTATCTGCGTATATAGTAGCGTTCCTTGTTCGTCTATCGGGAGGAGAGCCGTTGCTATTTCTACCTCCTCTTATCCACTTTCCTGGTTGGGATGAGGAAAACCAACGGCAACTTTTCCCTTTTAGAACTTTCGCCATGATGCTCTCACTGATAACTTTGGTGTTCGTCTCATGGTGGTCTAAATGGTTGTTCGAAACTGGTCGTTTGGCTCCAGGATATGACATCTTCCACTGCGTGGTCAACATCCCTGAAGATATACAAAGAGTAGGTGAACCAGCTGAAGACGGTGAACAACTATCGGTGATGGCCTCTGGGGCAATGGGAAAACTATATGGAGCTGCTACATTAGTGGGAAAAGACGAAAGAAATGGAAGGATCAATCCAGCTTTGGAAGCAGATGATGATATACCTTCTTCAGAAGTAGAAAAATTAAAAGCGTCCATAGGAAGCGGTGGAGGAAGCAAGACTTCCGCAAATCCAGACTTGCAAACGACTTTCTAGATTGCTGCTCCAAGAAAGTTTATTTTTGGTCATTGATTATTTTCAAGCTGTCAACGAAGTCATTGTATATGACATCGAATCTTCCCAGAGCTGTTATAATTAGGCTAAGATGTATGTAGTACATGGAACGTAAACATATCATGCAGTCCTTAAGTGTAAAGTATACATATCACAATTGTTATTTTCCTTTGGAGATGTCCAATGGAATTGTTTACACTGATATTTTTTTGACAAACCACCAAAAGAATCGTTAAAGGTTAAATGTTTTTGGGCCTAGATAACATAGTGCCATTGATGAGAAAAATTATTTATTTTCTTCGTAAAATGACTTGGATACTTACTCTTTCAAACGCAGCACAAAATTCCAACAGCTACGGCGGAGTTACTGACCAAAATTCCATGTATTTTCTTATGTCTTTCGAAATGATGTCCTACATCTATCGGTCAATTCTTACAACTATAATGGTACCGAAGAGTATCAAATTTTTGGATTGCTCTGATCATAAGAAAATATGTGAGATCTTGACCTAGAACGAACATAGCTTATCTACCCTTTTCGAATTCGTCAAAATATCATTTGGCTCTGAAAAGGCTCCAGAAAAATCTGGTCTTAGTAGTACCTACTCTCGCTCAATACACATATTTTTCTGGTCAGTTTTCTGGTGTTGTATTTGCTGTTAAACGTCCTTGCTGGGTTTGAAATATCTATCCATTGTTATTATATTGTTGTGGTAACTACTGTAGTATGCTGTGTTGTCAAAGAAATTCATGTTGATGTATATCTATAGTTTAAATAAATGTGTATATAAACTAAAACATAGAACAGTATTAGCGATTTGTTAAACAAACCTGCTATTTTATTTATTCATATAAATTTTATGCTGTATTTTTCGTACAAAAACTTTTTAATTAGTGTATGAAGAAAGCACAAAAAAGAGTGTAGTAAGTATATGTACTGTATAATATAAAATTGAAAATTGACGGTTAGAAGTTGCTAAATTTTAACACTTGTTGATTATTATTATAAAAATGTAAAAGATACTAATTTGATGTAATACACTTTAATTTTATTTTTGCAGTAAGTAGAAATAGATGAACTATAGAGGAAAAAGACTAATTCTCCCGACATTAGGTTCACCTACCAACCCTGCCATCCCCCATTAAAAGTTTCATTAAAAATCGATGTGATGTAATCCCTAAAAATTGCTATAATCATATCAAATCTTATTTGGTTTTAAAGCAATAAATGAGTGGTTTAATACTGTGAAACACATAAAAAATTTGTTCCAAAAATCAGTGTATTTTGAATAGGGTAATAAAATTTCAATTCAGTTTGTTATTGATGTGCATAGATGTATTTTACCCTTTTGGTATATTGCCTGTAATTCAAAAGTCTGTTGAATACTGCGGGTATTCAAAGGTTATAGCCTTGCCCTTTACGTGGAAAAAATTAAACGATGAAATAAAAGATTGAATGACACAAATGAGTTTTATTTGGGCAACGCGGTGGATCCCACCTCTGATATAAATAGAGAGAAGTGTCCAAGATAAGGAGGGCCAGTACGGGGATATTGGAAATGACAAGAGATACGGATTTGGTTAAATGGGAAAAAAGTTGCGTAACTAAAGGATCAATAAAATGGCGCCTAGAAATCCTTGATATAATTTTCCGTTTTTGAGTTATTTTGAAAAAACTGAATTTATGGATTTTTAACTATATTTTTTTCTGACTTTAATATTAAAATTAGAGCGAAACTGACAAAACTTCTTCGTAGCAACTTTTGATGAAATTAAGGATTTTATTGCCAATTTTTCTTATTCTACGTTTCGTCTTCGGGCAACCATCATCAACTTCATTTTTTTAAATACGGTCCTGATTTTCTGATGCCAAATTTTATAAGCCCTTCTTATTCTGAATTCAACAATGTACCACACATTATAGTTTAATTACGTTTCGGCCCATTTCCATTTCTCTTAATTTTCTAAAAATTACGAGAAATACAGTTAGTTGGGCTTTCTTCTGATATCAGAAACGAACAAGATTTTCCAAAACTGCAAGATGCGCTATGCTTAGAGTAGGGTAGGTGCTTATCGCTAGTATCATCTAACAGATTCGTAAAACTCTTGTGGTGCACTTAAAAATTGCCAAACTTATACTGTATGTACATATTTTTTACAAAACTGTGAGACATACAGGTCCGTATCTTAAAAATTCTTTGATGATGGCCAAAAAAGGGTCGAAACGTAATTAAACCATAATGTGTGGTACATTGTTGAATTCAGAATAAAAAGGGCTAATAAAATTTGACATCAGAAAATCAGGACCGTATTTAAAAAAATTAAGTTGATGATGGTTGCTCGAAGACGAAACGTAGAATAGAAAAATTGGCAATGAAATCTTTAATTTCATCAAAAGTTGATACGAAGAAGTTTCGTCAGTTTCGCTCTAACTTTAATATTAAAGCCAGAAAAAAATATAGTTAAAAATCCATAAATTCTGTTTTTTCAAAATAACTCAAAAACAGAAAATCTTATCAAGGGTTTCTAGGCGCCATTTTGTTGGTCCTTTAATTACACAACTTTTTTCCCATTTAACCAAATCCGTATCTCTTGTCATTTCCAATATCCCCTACTTATCTTGGACACGTTGTATATGGGACTGCGCGAACTACCCTTTTCACACATGAAAAACATTGCGCGAGCTGGGAAGCATTGGTTTGCACAACGGTTGCATTTGTAATAGGCTGGAAATATACCAATACACCTTGGTAAAAAGCGTACGGCTTTCACAACAGTACAAATCAATAAAGAATAAACACTTCCAGTACAAGCTGGTTTGGCGATCAATAAAATTCTGATTAATAATTACGAGCAATTTCCTTTCTACATACATTTCCCCAAAATTGTCCCTCCTTTCCTTCATTCCACAGAAAACAACGCTACTCTAAAATTAGATGACAAGTCCACCTACACATGCATGTCACTTACGAAATTCAAAGCTAATATTTCCGTTTTTTCAAACTGTTTGTTATGCTTCAATTTAAGCGTCAACCTCACTAAGCTTTTTGCATATGATTTCGTCAACTTAATATTGATTCAGATTATTGTTTAAACATAGGTATGAACAGTAAGAGCATACTTTACATATTACTCAATAACGTTTTAGGTACTTTATGACATCTAGGTAAGTGTTTAATTAATTCCATGGTTAACAATGTTTTTATACTCTACTTCTTTTATAGGTAGGTACTGGCGAGTTTTAAAAAATAGCTTTTCGTCGTATAAAAAAATGAATTAATTATTTTTTAATTAAATATGAAGGCCTTTGTGAAGATAATAAAAGGATTTTTAATTGTGTTTGCGTGGGTAGTCGATTTTTTTTCATTTCAATCCCTTTTTACACAAAATATACAGCTTCATTTAACGTTCCTGTATTACTGTGCTTCGGAGGAACAACAGCCTCTGAAATTTTTAATTACTGAAACAGAATATCGCGCCTAGTATTTGTTTTCAATTAACCTTAATAATTATGACCTTCGAAAAGTTGGTAAATAAAAAGGTTTTTGATCATCCCCAAATTTCATTGTCTAATAATTTTCCCTCACCTACAGCACCTTCACTACTTTGAGCCAGTATAAATATTGCTTGAATTTGTTACTTTGATCATTGTTTTCAAAGAAACAAAATCTGAATCTGTCGCAGTACTTAAATTATTGTAAAATGACCCTTCTGCACATTTTTGTGAGTATATGAACCATGCAGTTTATTTTAACAATTTATTATTTTACATTTTTACATACTGAATTCCTGTAATCCTTCCAGTTATTTGTCTGGGTGATGGTCGTCAGCATTAATGCTGGGGGAATCGGGAGACGAGACGGTAAGTAACGAACTGCATTTTATTTGTCGACTTGCCCTCCTTTTAGAGTAATACATATAGGATTGGTAAGAGGAAATTCGGATGTTGGAAAAAAAGTTATGTTATAATTAAAAAAAAACGTTATTTCTTTTTCATATGAAGACCCTGGGGCGAGGAACTACCTGCCAACAAACAACGCAGCTCCTTCCCCATTCTACGGTTCGCCAGCACGTTCATCAGCTCCACACCCTCAGGCACCTCAACAAAATCAATTCGCTCCACAACAACCACATGGAGCACCATTTGCTATACCAGCTTTCAGAACATCGCCAGTACCGCAACAAGCACCATTTTCGCAAGCACCTCAACAAACCTTTGCAGCTCAAGCTCGCAGTGCTGTACCATCAGTTCAGTATGGAGCTCCGTTTGCTCAAGCTGCTCCTGCACCCGCATTCCATTCGGCCCCAGCTCCAATTCAATACATCGTATCGGTAGTACCAGCTCCAGTTCAGCGTAGTTCTCCACTAGCTCATGCTGCTTCATCACCCCACACATCTCTTATAGCTCAAGCGGCTGCTTCAACATCACATGCACCAGCGCAACAGCCGATTCCAGTACAATTTTCAGCACCTTCTGGCTTTGCGCCTGCAAGTCAGTACTCTGCTCCAGCTCCTGTACATCACGATGCTGTAGTGGTAAACGCCGCTTCAATTGGCGGACAAAATTATGCCAGCAATGGAGGTTATGCCTTTTGAAGTTTGGTGTAATAAAAATTGCAAGAGTACAAAAATAAAGTATGTTTGATTCCAAATTGTGTTTTTCTTATCACGGCCATACACTATTTTTTTGTAAGTTTTCTTCCTTTGGAACATAGAAATAGTGTTTCTTTGACACTGTGAAAATTGTGGGTAAATGCAGAAAATTTCGAAAGTCAGCCAAATGCTCTAAAATTGTCTATTTTCATTACGTTGCGAATTAAATAGTTTGAATGCAACCACTTCAGCTCAAAGCTGTTTGCAGTTCAATTATGTATTATTGGCAATAATCGCTTATTTGCTAAAATGCAATGTCATCGAAATGTCAACCACATTGCAGGAAGTCAATTTTATTATCAAGGTTAATTCATATTGCACTTCAGTCGCAAAGCTATAATTTTTTGGTAAAATTCCTCTGTTTGCTGCAATTTCGGGTGCGGTCTTAAGCAAACAACTCTCTTGTTAAAATTTAATAAAATCATCATCATGAAGTTCACAGTCCGAAGACTGGTTGGACGCGTACCTTCATCCTTTCTTATCCTGAGTTAACCTAGGCATTTTCCTAAAAGTAGAAGATCCTACATCCCCAACTATCTGAGAGCCGTAGTCTAATCTGGGCCTACCCCTAACTCTTTTTATCCCTATCTCTGACTCTAGTACCTATGTCGCGAACTATTCCTTCGTGTCTTAGAAGGTGCCCTACCATCCTAACATCCTATCTCTCCTATTCTTTAGTGTCTTCAATAACTTTCGCTTTTTCCCAACTCTTGCTAACCATATCTATCCACGGTTTCTTCATCATGCGTCTGTAGCACCACATTTCGAACGCTTCTATTCTTTTTCGATCCGCTTCTCCTATTGTCCAAGTTTTGCACCCCTACAGTACCGTACTCCATACATACGTCTTTAAGAGTCTGTATTAAACGCAACTCGGCCCTGTGCTATTCTTTGTTTTATATCTAGTGCTCCTACCGTCGCGAGTTATTTGACTTCCTAAATAGAAGAAATCCGCGACTTCCTCTATCTTCTCATTTCCTATTTGTATTTTAGTTTTAGATCTATTTTCACGCCCTCTACATACCAAAATTTTGGTTTTCTTTTATTGATCTTCAAGCTGTATCCGTCTGTCAAAACTGCTTCCATTTCGTTCAGAGCTATTTCTATTTCGTCTTTGATGGATACTGTTATAACATCCGCGAGTCTGTTTGACCCTGTTTGACCCTGTACATTAATCCCTAAGGCTGTTCTGTCCTTAAAAATATTAATCGCATATTTGGAGAAGGTATTTAAGAGGTCAAAACGAACAAAAAAAAGTTTATTAAACACATGGTCTGTCTCACTCCCTTCCGGATATCTATTTCTCTTCGTTCCTGCTCAATTTCTATAACTGCCGTTTGCTCTTTGTAGAGATTATGTATTATTATTCTGTCCCTATATTTCATCACTGCCTTTCTGAGCACTTCGAACAGGGTCCGTCAAGTTTGCACCCCCAACTGGAATAATCCAGGTTAATCATACTTCATAATTTTGCACACATTTTGCACAATTTTGCACACCCCGTCCCGTATTTTGCACAGCTCTCCCTTGGAAATGGCGGGAGAAAATATGTGGGGGGTGCAAACTTGACGCTGGCACCCCCAGTAGCGCCGATAAAAGTATTTTTCCCGCCATTCTAATAGTCGAATTTTGCACAATTTTGCACAGCTAATTTCAAGTTCTGCACATCAACAGGTTAGAGTCTAGAGCTTTCTCAAATATGGCCGTTGGCCCCCCCTACTCACAATTTTTCAGTTATTTTCCTCCCTTTGCAATCGTCGAATTTTGCACAATTTTGCACACCCAATTCCAAATTTCGCACATCCACAGGTTAAGGTCCACTAGGTCGTCAGTAATTACCATAACCAAGAAGACGTATAAAATGTGAGCTATTATATTGGAAAGAATATTTGAGAAAACTGCTCAACTCTGCAGAATATTTAAACTAAACGTGGAGAAAATCTAATACCTCAGTTGAACTTTAATGCTTGTATTTCTCAAGACACTGTTTGTTTAAATTGTGGTTTGACGAATACTTTGTACAAATCCATTTTGGAAGTTGCGGTGGAGTTCGCTAAGGACCTTCCACAAATGATCTTAAATAGTATAGAGTCCAAAATATGCGATAAATGTTGGGATAAATGCCAAGGAATTCGTCGCTTGGAAAATCGAATTAGTTTAACACACCTTCTTGTTGAACCTTTAAATTTAAACAAAATAATTTTTAATTTGGAAACTTCACTGGAAGAATTGCCAAAGAAATTGACAGTGTGCAATGAGGTCTACGTTTTAAGAGGTGTAATTGGTTATCTTGGGTCTCATGTGGGAGTTGGTCATTTTACAGCTTACTGTATAAGACATGATAACCTCTGGGAAGTCTACGATATAAGTAGTGTTATGTAACGGACTAAATTTATGTTTTAATATGGGGTTTAAGTTGGTGTGCAGAATTTAAAATTGGGTGTGCAAAATTGTGCAAAATTCGACCATTATAACGGTGGGAAAATAAGTGAAAATTTGAGATGGGGGGCTGAAGATAATTACTGATGACCTAGTGGACCCTAACCTGTGGGTGTGCGAAATTTGGAATTGGGTGTGCAAAATTGTGCAAAATTCGACGATTGCAAAGGAAGGAAAATAATTGAAAAATTGTGAGTAGGCGGGGGGGGGGGGCAACGGCCATTTTTGAGAAAGCTCTAGACTCTAACCTTGTTGATGTGCAGAACTTGAAATTAGGTGTGCAAAATTGTGCAAAATCCGACTATTAGAATGGCGGGAAAAATACGTTTAGTTTAAATATTCTGCAGAGTTGAGCAGTTTTCTCAAATATTCTTTCCAATATAATAGCTCACATTTTATACGTCTTCTTGGTTATGGTAATTACTGACGACCTAGTGGACCTTAACCTGTGGATGTGCGAAATTTGGAATTGGGTGTGCAAAATTGTGCAAAATTCGACGATTGCAAAGGGAGGAAAATAACTGAAAAATTGTGAGTAGGGGGGGCCAACGGCCATATTTGAGAAAGCTCTAGACTCTAACCTGTTGATGTGCAGAACTTGAAATTAGGTGTGCAAAATTGTGCAAAATCCGACTATTAGAATGGCGGGAAAAATACTTTTATCGGCGCTACTGGGAGTGCCAGCGTCAAGTTTGCACCCCCCACATATTTTCCTCCGCCATTTCCAATTGTGAGCTGTGCAAAATACGGGACGGGGTATGCAAAATTGTGCATGTGTGCAAAATTATGAAGTATGATTAACCTGGGTTGTTCCAGGTGGGGGTGCAAACTTGACGGACCCCTTCGAACATCTTCACCCATTTTACGTTGTCGAAGGTCATAGGTCATAGGTCATAGGAACGACAGGGGAGTTAGACTGGTAGAGTTTTGCGATAAATATAACCTAACCGTTGCGAACACTATATTTCAACATCACGTTAGGAGACACTATAATAGGAATAAAAAGAAGTAGTGGTAGGTCAAGATCAGACTACTACTAGTTAGGGATATAGGATGTTCTACTTTTAGGGAAATGCGTAGGTTAACTCAGGATAGGAAAGGATGGAAGTACGCGTTCGACCAGTCTTCAGACTGAGAACTTTCTGATGATGACATCTAGCAATCAAATTTTCCATTGAGCACTGTGTCCGAGCTCCTGCGACTGTTGAATCGACTCAAGGAAACTCTGACGTCATAGTTTTCTTTACTTGGTACAATTAAAGGAAAATGAATTTTTAAATTGCTTCGAAATTTCTATTGTTCAGCCACGCAATCCTCCACTTTTAGGTCATGAACTTTCTCATATTACTATTTATGTCGAAAACACGATGAATAATATATTTGATCAAAACTTCATAAGCTGTTACTTTAAATATTTAGTTAATTTTCGCCTCTTGTATTCACTACAGAAGAAAGTTCATTATTTATTTAGAGAATTACCGAACACTAAATCAATAAAAGGTAAATAATTTTCTCCGAGAAAAATGGTACATAATCTTAGCTTCACAAGTGGATTGTAACATGTATTAGTGTAAGGGTAATAAAAGCATAGGTACAGAAATTAAGACACACTATGATTACCGTTTTATTCATTTGTACAAAAGGTCTCTTAAATCATTAATAATATCAAATGACAATACTTTAAAAAAATAAATTATCTACATCTGTACATACACGTATTACTGGCATCATCATCGCTGGCAGTTACCTAATACGAATAACCTCCGTTGCTCGCGTATGTTTGGCCTCCACCCGAGGAGGACCCATGGCTTAAAGCTGAAGGAGCTCCATAGGACTGCGACGGACTACCACCGAAGCCTCCTGTTGATGGAGCTCCGTAGCTCTGAGATGGCGCAGATCCCCCAAAGGAAGATGGTGCACCATAGCTTTGTGACGGCTGTTGTCTACCTGAAGGAGCACCGTAACTTTGAGATGGCTGTCTAGCAGATGGTGCACCATATTGGCTAGATGGAGCGGAGAAACCACCCCCGAAAGAGGAGGAAGAAGAAAATCCACCGGAGTTTCTTTGCGGAGCCCCATATTGACTCGAAGGAGCGGAGAAACTACCACCTCTGAACGAAGAGGAGCTTCTCTGTGGTGCACCGTATTGACTTGAAGGAGCTGAGAAACTACCACCCCCAAATGAAGAGGAGGAAGAAAATCCGCCAGAACTTCTCTGAGGAGCTCCGTACTGGCTAGAAGGAGCAGAACTGAAAGATGATTGTGCTTGAGGAGCTCCATACTGGCTAGATGGTGCTGAGCTGAAAGATGACTGAGCTTGTGGAGCACCGTATTGACTTGAAGGGGCAGAACCAAAAGATGATTGGGCTTGTGGTGCACCATATTGACTGGATGGAGCGGAACCGAAAGATGATTGAGCTTGAGGTGCTCCATATTGCGAGGAAGGTGTTCCAAAACTAGAAGATTTACCAAATGATGAGCCACCCTGGAAAGGAGCTCCATATTGAGAAGATGGAGGACTCTGCTGTCTAGAAGGCGCACTATACTGGTTAGAAGGAGCAGATGAATGACCAGAAAATGAACTAGACCCAAAGCTACTAGATCCACCAAAACCACCAGATGGTGCACCGTATTGAGAGGACGGGCGTTGAGCAGAATTTCCTACTGGGGTTCCATAGCTAGTTGATGGTGGTTGAGCATGCCCTCCAAAGCTTCCAGAACTTGGTGTTCCGTAACTGGATGATGGCGCACGTGCAGAAGCCCCTCCTCCAAAACTGGGGGCACCATAACTGCTAGACGGAGCGCTGAAACTTGAAGCGCCACCGAATCCACCAGAAGATGGAGCTCCGTATGATTGGGACGGAGCAGATTTAGCAAACCCACCTCCGAATCCACCGGAAGCAGGAGCTCCGTATGACTGGGATGGAGCAGATTTACCAAAATTCCCTCCGAATCCACCAGACGATGGAGCTCCATAAGACTGGGATGGTGCTCCACCAAATCCTCCTTGGCTTCCTGGGGGGAGGTAACTTCTTGCTGGTCCTCCGGATGGATATCCTCCAGGTAATGGAGCTGTAAAATAAAACGAGACAAAATTAATGTTGTAGAAGAAGTTTAAAAAAGGATTGGTAAAATACTGAGAGAAAATATGGTAGGTTATGGCAATTGATGAACTGGAATATAACATTTTCTTCTGGATTTTGTGAAAGAAATCTACATTGTATTGAAAAACAAAGATATGCCCAAGAGGCAAACTTTTAAGGTGATATCTGCCAGTTAAAAGCGTAAGTGTAAAACGTGTATGACCTTTCGGAAGTAAATTTCGGTTTCCTTTACATTTTTTCTCGAGATACGATCACCTGTTCCGTAAGAATCAACTCAGACAACGGCACAAAGAAGAGAAAGTATTATAGCAGCGCATATTTCACTAATTAATACAGTAACTACCTACACAACTCCAGTACTCAGTATCTTAATTCACGTACATGGAAGTAATAAAACTTTTGTGAGAAGTGACTAGAAAATTTTAATTACTCACCATCACGTTTCGTCAAAGTTTTGGCGTTACATCCGAGCGCCAAGGCACATAAAGATATCTGAAAAAACAATTCAATTGTTAATAATTAATGAACAGAGAGAATCGCGTGTTCGCCGCCGTTAGTTCAATACTACGGTATTCTTTCAGAGGTCATTATCAAACGCAGCAATAACAACTAGGTAGGTATGTTTGTTGTTGACTGGAAGGGCACGTTATCGATTTGTAGTATCTAAATTATTAATTTCTCGTGGTCTGACAATGCAAAGTAAAGTAAAATGTAAAGTAAAAATTACACGTTTTCAAAATATTAGATGATTTTGAAAAGTCAGTGACCAACAAAATCTTTACCAACTAAAAGTTTGAAGACTCTTGTGGTCCACTCATATTTTTGTAATGTGAGGAAAATAACTGACTGGAGATCGATTGAAGGATGAGTTAGGGGTTGCCCAAGAGAAAGGTGGATGGATGAGGTAATGAAGAATTTAGAAATCATGGAAGGAGCATTGGAGGAGACAATTTTGTGCCTGTAGAGGTTAAACCATTTTGGCTTTGCAAATTGTCCGAGCATTATTATCAAAAATAAACTTGTTGCGGTTCAGATTAAACTGGTACCACTCCATTCGTATAGGTTCATATTCAGTATTTTACTTAACATACGTGTAAGGAATTTATATTGAACATAATTTGAAATATTTTTATTACAAATACGTGTGTGTACCTACTGAAGGATTTACACAATATTGAACAATGGGTACCCTGTTACGTCACATTATACAGGCTGGTGCATCATTTTTTAAAAGTAAAGACTGTAAATTACCCTGTATAGATATTCTATTTAATATTCTAAAATAAACTGGAAGAGGATGGATATCGGACGAAGGTAAACTTGAATCCCCAGTAAGCCCGTGGAATTTTTTAAAACTGTAATTTCTTACACTAATGTGCAGAAAATTGAAAATTGTAATATTCCAGTGTCTTTTCGAATACGTCATATTTTAATTTTTTTGAATAGAATGGCGTGCTTTTTATGTCACGTACCGATTGATTGATTGTCTTTTTTGGATGTTCACCAACAAGAATACACACAAAACAATTATACGGACAATTTTCTACAAATTAATATGGAAATAACTCAAAAAACAACCCGTTTTAGTTATAAGGTCATATATTTTTTTGAAATTTCCATTATAACGAGAATCCTATAAACGGTTTGCGTTGGACTGTACATCTACTGCTATATTGTGAAAAATTGTAAACTATTCGAGAACTATTCTACATTTTAAATGAAACATTACTACTAATAGTGAACATTTTCAAGATTATTTCATTATTGACAATATGGCTTATAATGTAATTTACAGGAAAATAAATAGTTTTCCAGATCTCAATAAATAAATTTTCGTAAGTTAATTGGTTGTATAATTTAACGATAAACAATGTAATTATTACAGCATAGTAATTTTTTCACAAATAATAAATTGATCAACTTCGCGACACTTACCACTAACAACCTCATCGTAAAATCCGTCACTGTACTCGAGATCACAGGAACACTCGCGTACAAATTTATGAATGGAAACAATTACCGCTGTAATTGTCTTGACTTGAAGTCTTGTGCGGTGTTTCTGTTGCAAATTTGGTTCTGCAGATATTTATAGCCCTAGTAGGGCCGCTAGTGAAAGTCTATATCGTACGTACATCTTCAATTATTTTGAATGCGTGTGGGAGATCTCTGCGCAAGGAAGACCTTGCTGCGAGTACCGAAGGGGTGATATGCGATACCAGAGGCCTTGAAATGTACCCAATATATGTTACTAGGTATTTTGAAGATGAAATTAAGTCACCATTATACTATTAACATATTTGATTTTACTGTTCACTGCATAAATTGGTGACGTAAACAGTGGCGGTACTTAAGAATGGAAAAAAGGTGGATTCATAAGATCAAAAATGGTCAAATTATTGATTTCAATATTCTTCATTAACTTCAAAATTATCAAAATTTCGAAAAATACAACATAATTGCTGTTTTCAATGAATGTCGTGAGAATGTAAATGAATCAATGGATCTATATTTAACAGGTACACAAAAAATTCCTAGATACCTACCCATTTCCAGGCAAATATAGGCCATATAAAATTCAAATTATTCACCATCTCTTTCCGGGAGATCAAGAAAGAAGGCTTAATTTTTGTAGGTGGTACTTAAATAAAATTCAAGAAAATCCAGAATTTGGGCGGTCTGTCATTTGGACAGATGAAACTCACATAAGCAGCGTAGGATTATTTAACAGGCATAATGTGCGTCACTGGTCTGATACAAATCAGCACCAAACTTTTGAACGTCAGAGGCAAGGACGTTTTGGATTTAACGTTTCGTGTTTTATTTTGGGTGGTCAACTAGCATACCAAATTTTTGATGGAGACTTAACGGGATTGAGATACATTAATTTATTGAATATTAACTCATAGGCGATAATGGAAAATATTCCATTAATAAACATAAACAGGGTATATTTCCAACAAGATGGTGCCCCTGCACACAATTCTGCAATAGTTAGAAATTATGTATTTAGAAAATCATTTTCCGGGTAGATGGTTGGGTACAAACCTATATTGTGGGCTGCATAGATTCATATTCTAGAGCTCAATTTTCAAAAACTGAAATAGTGAAAGACAGGAACAGTAATGTTATAAGAAAATTCTCTGTATGAACTTTGAACAAGAAATAAATAATATCGAAATAATAGATGACGACCATCGCTGACTAGAAGGTTCATTTATAGAACACCCGGAACACGCGATTTGTACAATTAAAAATAAAAGAAAAAACTGTTAATTCCATACAAATGTTTAAAGACGCAACTATCAAATTTGTGCCGTCGAATTTTTTGTTAGGTAAACAGTTATGTTTGATCAGCAATTACTGTATAATTTAATAAGTTTTTGTGGATAATCTTAATTCGATAAAAACTCGCTACAACAGAGTACATTTATTTTTATAACTATGTTAAAAGTCAAATATGCGGTTATCAAAAATTAAGTATTTGTTCTTTTAATTGACGATATATTAAATATAAGGTCATTTATTAACAGGACATAGATGCCTTCTAATTAACTTATGGACAAAATTTGTTTTAATTATTTAAAAGTTACTTCATACTGTCTGGATTCCCTCAAGGATGTGGTGGGTTTTTGCAAAATTTTCTCAAAGAATAAGAGCTCTTAAAAATATAACCAACAAAAGAGTGAATTCACGATTGCAAAAAATAACTTAAAAACTTATCTTAGACGCATTCATTTCAATATTGAAATAGTGCAACCTTGCAATACTAAAGAAAATAAGTACAGTATCATTTGGAAACTTAAAATTATATTTGTTTGTTTTGTTTGAAATTGGAAAATTATGTTCAAAAAAGTACGAATACCTTTCAGATAAATAATAATAGTTCATTGAATTTAATAGTCATACAAGTTTAGATTTAGTCGTTTGACATTCAACTATAACTATGCACCACAGAGCATATTATTTTTTAAAACCGATGTAAAAGTGAAGAAAGTTGTTAATAAAACATGCCCTTTCAGTATGTCACGGTTAATTCCCCCTTTTAAAAAAATTGTCGAGGAGGTATCTCGCTTCCATATTAAAATTCTTTGTAGGAAAACAGACCCTTTTAGCCTTAATTCCGAAAATTTTATAAAAGAACCTCACAAGCTGAAAAGGTCGAGCTCCAGAAAATTCTCATCAGTTTCGATGTCAAATCCCTGTTTATCAATGTTCCTACTTCGGTCCATTGCATCAGACAACTCCTAACGTTCAGCAGATTAGGACCCTCTAGTGGAATTAGTGGATAAACATAACTTAACGGTCGCGAACACTCTATTTCACCATCATGTTAGGAGACGCTACACGTGGAAGATGCCAGGAGACCTAGGGAGATATCAAATAGATTACATTCTTGTTAGGCAAAGATTTAGAAATCAAGTTAGGGATTGTAGAAGTTATCCAGGAGCAGATATAGATAGTGATCACAATATAGTCGTTATGAAGGCCAATCTTAAATTTAAGATTTTGAAAAAACGAAGCGGAAGAAGGTATCTTGACCCAGAGAAACTAAAAGATGATGATACGCGCGATAAGTTCGAGAAAAAGACAAACGAAGTACTAAAGGGCGCGGGCGAAAATATTGTTAGGGACATAGAGGAAGAATGGAATTGCATTAAAAATAGTTTAGTTTCCTCAGCTAGGGATATTTTGGGTCATAAACAGAATGAAAGTAGGAAACCCTGGATAACAAAACATATTGTGAGTTTAATAGAGGAAAGGCGCAAATATAAAAATAGGTTAGATGAAATAGGGAAACAAAGATATAAGGCGATCAAGTGGGAAATTATTCGGAAATGTAGGAAAGCGAAAGAGCAATGGATCGATGATAAGTGCAAAGAAGTGGAAAATAAGTTCGAAATAGGAAAGACTGATGAAGCATATAAAATAATTAGGAGAAATTTTAGAGAAATTGGATCTAGTACCAAAAGCATTAGGAATGAGGCAGGAGATATCCTAATCGAAAGCGGGGAGAAGGCAGATAGGTGGAAAGAATATTTAGGAAACTTATATGCGGGACAGGAAGTGCAAGATATATTAGAAAGTGAAAGCAGTGTAGAAGGGGATAACCTAGGGAGTCCTATAATGAGAGAAGAGTTTGAGCTAGCACTAAAAAGTTTAAGGAATAATAAAGCACCAGGTATAGATGGCTTGCAGGCAGAAATCTTAAAGTGCGCAGGTCAAGAGGTAATAGATCGTTTATTTAAATTAGTTAGTCGCATATACCTGACAGGCGAGATTCCAGAGGATTACAAACTGAACATCATGGTAGCTTTGCCAAAAAGGAAAGGCGCGGATAGATGCGAAAATTTTAGAACTATCAGTTTAACTTCCCATGCGTCAAAAATTTTAACTAGAATTGTGCAAAGAAGGATGGAGAAAAAGGCGGAAGAAATATTAGGAGAAGATCAGTTCGGATTTAGACGAAATAGAGGAACGCGCGAGGCCATTCTAGCTTTACGAGTAATTATAGAAAAAACGATAGAAAAGAGAAAGAGCGTATATATAGGATTTGTAGATTTAGAAAAAGCCTTCGACAACGTAAAATGGGGGAAGGTGTTCGAAGTGCTGAGAAAGGTAGGGATGAAATACAGGGACAGAAGAATAATACATAATCTCTACAAAGAGCAAAAGGCAGTTATAGAATGTGAGCAGGAACGAAGGGAAGTAGATATCCGGAAGGGAGTGAGACAGGGATGTGCATTGTCACCTCTAGTTTTCAACTTATATATCGAAGATGCGATTAATATTGTTAAGGAAAGAACAGCCTCAGTGATCAATGTACAGGGCCAAACTATTAACATGCTCAGATTTGCGGATGATATAGCAGTGTTAGCATCTAGCAAAGAAGAATTAGGAGCGGCTTTGAATGAAATGGAAGCAGTTTTGACACAGGGCTACGGCATGAAAATCAATAAAAAGAAAACTAAAATTTTGGTATGTAGATGGAGTGAAAATAGAACTAAAATTGAAATACAAATAGGAAATGAGAAGATAGAGGAGGTCGCGGATTTCTGCTACTTAGGAAGTAAAATAACCCAAGACGGTAGGAGCACTAAAGATATAAAACAAAGAATGGCGCAGGGACGAGTTGCGTTTAACAAAAAGAAACAACTGTTATGCTCGAGAACGGTTAATATAGAGACTAGGAAGAGACTCTTAACGTCGTATGTATGGAGTACGGCATTATACGGGTGCGAAACTTGGACAATAGGAGAAGCGGATAGGAAAAGAGTAGAAGCGTTTGAACTGTGGTGTTACAGACGCATGATGAAGATACCGTGGATAGATAAGGTTAGCAATAGGGAAGTATTAGAAAGAGTTGGGGAAAGGCGAAAGGTATGGAAAACAATAAAGAGTAGGAGAGATAGGATGGTAGGACACCTTCTAAGACACGAAGGAATAGTTCGCGACATACTAGAGTCAGAGATAGGAATAAAAAGAGGTAGGGGTAGGCCTAGATTAGACTACTGCTCTCAAATAGTTAGGGATGTAGGATGTTCTACTTTTAGGGAAATGCGTAGGTTAGCTCAGGATAGAAAAGAATGGAGGTACGCGTCCAACCAGTCTTCGGACTGAGAACCTTATGATGAGTGGAATTATATGCCATTTCCACATATTCCATATTTCGTGGTCAGTACTACGAACAAGTTTTGGATACCGCCTTGTCCCTTATGGTCACCAACATTTTCATGGAACCTTTAGGCTCTTGAATCTTACAGTCTTAAACCAAAGTGTTTGTTCAGGAAGAGGAAAAAGAGGAAGACGAGGAAGAAGAAGAAGAAGAAGAGGAAGAAGCCGAAGAAGAAGAAGACGAAGAACCGCAGATATACCACTGAAGACCAACGTATGAGGAGAAGAATTCTTATATTTAATGAAAAACGCTAAATGGCCAAGTGAAAATGGCATTACGACAGAAAACTTAAAACATGGTGAAAAATTATTAAAAGGAAAGAGGCACATAAATAGAAGAGGACCTACAATTAACAATGTTTGAAGGGAAAATACATAAATATGTATATTAAATACTTTCTTGATGAGGTAACTTTTGACTATAGCACTTAACCTAAAGCATTGCCTATGAATTTCAACAAAATCCGGTATCAAACTTTTTTGATGGTATTTCATGTCCCTTGGCTACTAATAAATACACACTTGAGGTGTGAACTTCTTTCAATTTTGTCTTGAATAAATACTTCCCGAAGGTCAATTTAGCAATAATAGTTCATGAACATTTATATTAGTCAGTCTGAAACTCATGAAAAGCGTTTAATTACTAAAATTTATACAACCTCATCGAGTAAAAACTGAAATTAACGAACGAAAACGAAAATACTCAGACCGGATTACATTTAATATTGTTTATTAAAAAAAACATGATAATGGGACACACGGAAGGCTTACGTGATGTTGATTTGTGGTCTGGTCTTTAAAATATTATTTCATGAGCACCTTGACCCAATAGCAGCAATTAATTCACTGGTCTAATTACCTAACGTACTCATATAAACATTAAGCACATCATTCGACAAAGCATGATGGATGTATTATAATTGAAACGGTTGGCATAATATAAGTGTTTGCGTTGCTAGATCTTTGCATAGGTAACCACTTCAATCGAGCACTCTGGAATTGTTCGAAACACTTGCCTACCGGACTTATGGGGACAACAATTGAACAACCAAACAAAATTGTGTCTTGTTTAGTGGCTGATAAGCAAATTTGAAGAATTACGAAATATTTTGACTTTGTTTGTTTTGAACAGCTGCCGACTAATACACCCGCTCAAACAACTACACCTCGAGCAAATACTCCGCCAGGCATTGAATTACAGAACGGGCCTACGTCGGCAGAATGTACATTAGGATGCACACAAGAGGCCTACCCCAGCAAAGCTGGCCTTGAAAGCCTCCATACGTGCCCCATCGTACCACAGTGAACCAGGTTCACTATTCAAGCTAGAAGCCTGCATGGTGTGAATGTGCACAGCAATCCGCAGACCGGTTTCGTCCTATTGGGACTCTTCAGTACGGCGCCGCTATGCACAAACACACCCTGTGTTTGAGCGGGTGTATTAGTCGGCAGCTGTTCAACAATTTACGTTCTAGATGGCGTGATTTTGGCTCTCCCTTATGGATGACTATCGCAGTTATTTATAGGGAGATCGTTGGGCAGGGTGTGTTTGTGCATAGCGGCGCCGTACTGAAGAGTCCCAATAGGACGAAACCGGTCTGCGGATTGCTGTGCACATTCACACCATGCAGGCTTCTAGTTTGTTTGTTTTGTTGATGATGGCAGAATATTAACTAATAATCCAGCCCAAGTAACAATTTAAGTTTCTTTATTGTCTACTAGGTAGCTATGTTTTAAGAACATTTAATATTATACAATGTATTTTGTACTTTACCAGAATCTTTTGATCTTACATTGAAGTGTGTGAGCCTTCAGAGATATTCCGGCCCACACCGTAATGCTACCACCATTGAAACTGACCCTGGGAGATATACAACATTGACTGTACCGCTCCCCTGGTCTTCGCCACACCTTTTCACGTCCATCTGGTGACCTAACACTAAATCTTGACTCGTCCAAGAAGAGCACGTTCCTCCATGGATGTTCGTCCCAATTTGCGTATTGGCGCGCAAAAGCAAGTCATGCTCTGCGATGTTCTACGGTCTTCGGGGGACCCGTAGCTGGCTTTCTTGAAGTCAAAACATATTCGTTTAGCCTATTCCGAACTGTTCTGGCTGAAACTGCCACTCCTCGAACTTCGGCTAACCGTCCAGCAAGAATAGGTGATGGCAATGCTCGATCGGGCAGCGCAGCAACATGGAGAAAACGGACATCTTGATGGTTCGCAGCCGGTGGACGACCAGATCCGACCTTCTTTACAAACCCACGAGTTTCACGAAATCGCATGAGTACATTTTGCACTGTGTTACGGGGTATATTCAGCACTTGAGCAATATACCGCACTCTTCGGCCATCGTGGCTTAAAGCAACAATTTGTGAACAAATTTCGGGGTGCATTGTATGGAAAATGTTAAAAGCTGACATTTACAAATGAAATTTCACCAAAAAACCAATAGAAAATAGAGAGCAGCCCAATAAGGCATGCATGAAGAGTCAAAATGCTGATTTGGCTGTTTAGGCTTACGAAAGGTGCAATATTCAGCTAAAACTTTCTTTTTCTTCACTAGTAGGACAATCGTTAATTATTTGCGTAAGTTAAGTACTTAACATAAAAATATTGTAGGGCCTCAAAATAAAAATAAAAACGTGTCCGTTTTTTTTATCCGAAACAATGGCGTTTTGTTAACCAAACTTTATTACTATCAAGTCAGATTGAACTCACTGCTCTCAAAATGACATTTCGCGAACCCGACAGACAAACTCAAACATAGTGTTCGCGCACTAGTGCGCGAAATCTAGCAAAAAGCACTGGCCCTTTCAGGCTTTCTAGAAATAATTTGACTTGATAGTAATAAAGTTTGGTTAGCAAAACGCCATTTCTCCAATTTGGATCTTGAAAATAGTGAAAGAATAAAGATAAATCGCTATTAATTCGATTGACATTTTGACAACTCGATTCAATAAATTAAACCAAATGCCATTTTCTACAATTGTCAAATGGAAATCTGTCAATGTAACCACTAGATTTTTTGAAATTTTAAATTGGAAACGTGTTAGATAATAATTAGAAAATTATAATGTTCGTTTCAAAAAATATTGTACGAACCTCGATGCGCGAAGACGTCTTCGGCGCATTCCCGCAAATGAAGCGCTCGCCCCTTCGTCGCTCGTGCTTCAAACATTGAGCTCATGCGCGAAAAATGTCTTCTCGCACTCGTTTCGTAAATAATTATTATTCATATTGTAATACATAGGTAGATACCTACATGCGGGTAAGGCATCGTATCTGACAGCACCTATCCACACCGGAAAAAACATTTTAAGTATAAGGTAAATAGCTATCATTGTCTGGGCTCAGGAGACAAACAAGTTGTAACGAAAACCTGCAATGGTCAAAACTAATAATAATATTGGGTGCGAATCTTGGACGATAGGAAAAAAATTAGAAACATTTCAAATGTGTAGATATAGACGCATGATGAAGATACCGTGGATAGATAAGGTTAGCAACTGAGAGGTATTAGAAAGAGTTGGAGAAAAGCGAAATTTATGGAAGGCAGTAAGAAATAGGAGAGATAGAATGTTAGGAAATAATGGAAGCACGCGTCCAACCAATCTTCGGACTGAAAACTTTAATGTTGATACCAATAAAATATTGAAATATACCCTCGTACATTAATCTTAACAAAAGCACTGAAATTTCACTTTCAGTGGCAAGCAAACATTACCTGCCTCGTGCCCGCGGTGTCAATAAAGAAATTTAACGCTTATAAATAAGTGTATTTTAAATATTCCTTTACGTTTACGTTCAGCGACACTTGACACTCGTGAAGGCTTCTGGCCGTAAATGACAGTGAAAGTAGCCGAATCGTGAGCAATTATGCATTTGTTACGCTCCGCGCTCAGGATTCCACATCCGAATATTTTCCTGTTTACATTGTCGTGAGTATGACATAACTCCCTCAGAGATCATGAATACAAAGAAAATTATCATTTACAATAAGAGCAAAGTAGAGTGGCGGCATTCCTCCTGATGGTTCACGATCCTATCTGAAATTAATAGTAGGCACATTTCTAGGCGTTCATTAGAGATTCAAATTATAGGATCGTGGCATGAACTGGATGTTTACGTGATGTAATTGGTGACATGTACACTAATTTATATGTGCCATCCTTGAAAAGATGATTAATAGCACCTTGAGAGATCTAAATGGGGTATAAGAAGATCCTTTCCCTGAAATTGGGAACTCTTAGCAAAATTACGTCCATAATATGTACAAGAATGCCACATCTGATCTGTAGCTTATTATGTAGTTAATGGCGCATAATAATGCTATCATGATATAAAATGTTGACTTGCGTGGATCATTTCTTTCATTTCTTGCAACTTCTTTAAACATCTGCATATTATATTACAGCGATGTAAGATGGGTTACTTAATTAGTAGATCAAACGAACTTACCTAAGCGAAGTTCGATCTTAATTATGTTAAAAAGTAATAATTTTGTGAATTACTAGCAATTAATAAATAAATACCGTATTATATATCGACGTTTCAGCCCCGTTTGGGTCCTTTGTCAAGATTTATTTGTAGAATTTCGATTTTTAAGTTTGCTACTGATGTTGGGGGAATATTATTTCGATCAAGTAACTGAGAAACAAAATTATTGCTTTGATTTTGTAAACTAATAGTAGGATCTTTAGGGATAATTGCATATGTTGGTTGGCCATTTAATAGTTCATACATTTAATTCTTCCCCCTTAAGTTACGAGCGGGTGGTAAAGTAGATAAAAAAGTTCACTACTTTAAAAAATACGGTCGAACTTCACTTAGGTAAGTTCGAAACAAATATTCCTTCCAAATGTTTGTTCAATTATTGGTAATATTTCGTAATAATTGAACGGGTATCTTGTCACCTAGTTTTTGACCAATTAAAATAAAAAGTCTACAAATTGGTTGCATTTAAACACTAGAAAATGGCATGCCCAGTCCAAATGGAAAGTAAAAGTATACTAACTCAGACGCAATAATTTATTTAGTTGTAGACAAAGACATTTAAACACTTACATTTTTATTGCTGCTGACTATTTTGTTGTCAAAGCAAGTGAGAAGCTTCGAGAGAGACTTAAGTTGAAACTCGCGAACTCATGAATATTTTATTTTACTACAAATTAAAGGAAACAATGGAAACTTCGTGAACTGATGAGAATTAAATATATTTAATGGAATCTTGAATAAGACATTGTTGGGTGAATTGAAGCGAAGAACAATAGATGGAAGGTAAGTTGAAGTTGAATAGGTAGTTTGTAGGAGGCATTTTGTAGCAGTGCGGAACAGAATATATTATTCTATGAATTATCCCTTTTTCTTAAAAAATAATTTTGTACAATAGGAATAATGATGCAACAACAACAGCAGCAGCAGCAAGAGCAACAAATTCAAATTGCTAAATACAAGTTCATTCACAGGGACAGAGTTGGGCGTGGTGGTGGCGTGGGTATGTATGTCCGTGAGGAGCTGGGTTTCTCCGTAATTGATACAGACGGTAAGATTGAGGAAGTGTGGATAAAAATGGAGAACGGTAGGCGCAAATTTTTAATAGGAGTGATCTACAGACCACCTAGTCATGATTTTCAGGATTTTATTGATAATTTTGAGAGTAACTTAATGATTTTGTCCACACAGTATGATGATATCTACATTTCAGGTGATTTCAATCTTGATTTACTCGACGTTAACAACTCTAAAGTTGCTCAATTTACATCTTTGATTGAACTGTTTGGCCTAAAACAAATCGTGGATCAACCTACTAGAATTACAGCCACGTCCTCAACATTAATCGATTTGTTTCTGTGTCCTTCGAATTGCGAAGTTGTTAGTAAGGGTATCATACATGTTCCGAGCATCTCTGACCACGAACTTATTCATGCAACTTTCACTTGTACTTGGAAGCATTCTCCAGCCGTTAAGATTTATAGATATAGAGATTTTAGTAATTTTGACAAAAACCTTTTTGAGGCTGATATGCCGCGATATTTGTATATTCGTGAATTGATTAGTATGGTCAGTGTAGATAATAAAATCTGTTATTTTACAGCATCCCTTCATTCTCTTTTCAATAAACATTTGCCAATAGTTACTTCTCGTTGCACTAGGGGCCCTGCTCCTTGGCTGACAGAGACCATTGAAGTGATGATTGCTCTTCGAAACAAGGCACATGCAAAATTTAAGCGAACTCGTTTACGGGAACATTGGGAGTATTACAAGAGTCTGCGTAATTTTACGAATGGTGCTATTAAGAGGGAAAAAAGGCTTTCTTCGAGTATAAATTTGCGAATTCTGGTATTAATAGTATTTGGAAGTCTTTGAAAAAATATGATCTATTGGCGCCCGAGTCTTGTGATATTCCTGGTGAATTGGGTGATGCTAAAACTGTTAACAATTTCTTCATTAATTCCATTCCAAAACTTCATGTTGACAACGATGCACTCATCTCATTTTATAGTAATAATTCATATAGTAGTAACAAATTAAATTTCAGTCTTATAGATGAAAAGTGTATTTTGAACATAATATCTTCATTGCGCAGTGCTGCAGCTGGCGATGATGGTCTTAACATTAATCTTCTTAAACTATGCTGTCCATACATTATGCCGTTTCTGGTCCATATTATTAATTCTTGTATTTTGGCCAACTATTTTCCCAACGTTTGGAAACGTGCTATTATCATTCCGCTACCTAAGATTAAAAATCCTTCGATGATCAATCATTTACGTCCAATAAGTATACTACCAGTTCTGTCAAAGATTTTTGAGAAGGTGTTATATCTCCAATTACTTGAGCATTTAACGCAGGAGTCTATAATTCCAGAGCAGCAGTCGGGATTTAGAGCCGGTCACAGCTGCACTACTGCATTGTTAGCGATCACGGATGATATCTTGAAGGCCACGGATCAGGGATTGAGCACTGTCCTTGTCCTTTTAGACTACACTAAAGCATTTGATACCCTAGATCACAAAGTTTTACTTTCACTTCTTCATTTTGCTGGTCTATGTGAGAATGCCGTTCAGTTAATCACAAACTATTTGACTGCCAGGAGTCACAGGGTGCTCTTAAATGGCGTATTTTCTGACCCGCTTTTCATAGATGCTGGTGTTCCACAGGGTTCAATTCTGGGCCCACTTCTTTTCACCCTATATATTTCGAATTTTGTCAAATCTATAAAACATTGTAAATCTCACTTCTATGCGGATGACACCCAGCTCTACTATTCTTTCTTACCACATGATGCAATAACTGCTGCAAACAAAATCAATGAAGATTTAGAAATAATTTCAAACGTGTCGGTGCAGCATAGGCTTTTCCTAAATGAAAGTAAGTCGAACTTAATAATTTTTGGCAAGGGGGTTGCGTCTGGTTTACGTTCCGAATTTCCTGATATTGTACTAAATAAGAAAATCTTAGCGGGCCAAGACTGTGTAGTTTGGGAGTCGATGTAGATGCATCACTTAGATTTGAAAAACACATAACTCGAATTCTGGGTAGGGCTTATGCTGCTCTGAAAATTATTTATCGTAATCGTGAATTCCTCAATAGGAAAATTAAAACAATTTTGTGTGAAACGCTTGTGCTCTCGTAGTTAAATTATGGCGATGTAGTTTATGGCCCATGCCTGACCGTTCTTAGTAGGTCCAGGTTACAGAAAATTCAAAATTCTTGTCTTCGTTTATTGTTTGGTATTAGGAAATATGAGCGAATTTCACATACACTGAAAGAAATAGGTTGGTTAAATATGAACAATCGAAGAATTCTTCATGCTGCTTGTCTGTATCACAAAATAATTATAGAGAAGAGTCCACCATATCTTTACAACCGGATAATTTTCCGCACGGATGTACATACTTTGAATATTCGATTCAAGGGGTTAATAACGCCGCCATCTCACAGGCTCGAAATGTTTAAGAGAAGCTTTTCCTATCAAATTTCAAATATTTATAATAAACTTTCCCCTTGTCTAAAAAGCTTACCACCAAATAAATTCAAATATAAATTACGCTCACAACTTTTCGTTGACCAGTGCATTCGGGTGACCGGCTGACTCGCCTGCCCGTCCCGCTGCGCCCACGTCGCTTTTGCTGATTTTGGAATTTCCCTATTTTGTTTGTGCCAGAGTGTAAACTGTATTTTTTTATGTATGTACTTTTTTGGTTTTTTTTTTTTTGGGTTGAGTGGAAGAGCAAGCAACAATGCATTGTTGTTTGAACTTCGCCCAATATTACCCATATTTGTTTTTGCTTCTCTTTTTGTATTGAATTTTGTGGGTAATAAAGTCAATTTATTATTATTATTATTATTAAATGAACTTGCGAACTCGCGTACACGACAACAAAGGTGAGGGAAGAGAAAAATGAAATAGCAAATTGCCATAAATAGGATTAAGAATACCGAAACTTTTAATTCCTGATGTACGGCGAGGCAGGGAGGTGAAGGGACAACGCAATTTTGTGTGAAGCTCTGAAAACAGTTTAGTCAACAACGGTTCCGGCTCAGCCCTCTGCACATGCTAGTATCATAACACCTCTTTTTCAGAGCATCGTTTAAAATTTTAATAGTCACATTTGTTTTTAGTCTACGCGCGTTCACTGCCCTAGTCGAATCATGACTTCAAAGAAACGCTTTATTGCCAGATTACAGAATAATTTACATCTGATATAATTCCCTGAAAACGTAGTTTTGAACTGTACGGCTATTTCTTTGATTTCCTAAATAAATTATCAAACCTTCCCAAGAACGAACTCTTGAAAAAGCCACGCATAATTGTCCGTGAGTAAATATTTCTTTTCGGAGATCAATTCCTATTTGATCAAATGTTTGGCCTTGTGATTTGTTAATAGTCATTGCAAACGCTAGTTTAATGGGAAATTATTGTCGTCTTTTAAAAGTAAAAGGATAAACATTTTCACAGTACAACGCTATACGGTTAACTATATCTCCATGTTTATCGCCTGTTAAAATTTTGCACTGTAGGATATTATCTCCCAATTGTAAAATTAACAATCTCGTACCATTACATAAGCCTTCATTAATGCTGAGATTTCTAAGTAACATCACAATACAATAAACTCTCAACTTCAATTCATGCGGAGGAAAATTTGGCGGGTTTAAAGTATTTAAATATTCAGGAAGAATAGTATCGTTTAAATCTCCATTATCACAATTTTCAACACTATCCAAGTTTGTATATATTTTTTCTGTCTTTTATATCTAACAGTTCTACCACTTTTTTGTTAATGTCTTCAACATCAGAATAGCTGATTAGGTCATATCTATGAATCGCTATTCTCTAATTGATTCCTCCATATATACTTTCAGCGATATCCGAATTATAAATACATCTCTGTGGCAATTCTAAATTGCTAATCATATCGTTCAAAACTCCATATCCAACATCCAATAAAAACTTGGTGAATTCTTGTTCCTGTGGTAGAACCCGCATATTTTGTGTTGAAGAAAATTTACGGAAATAACTCCAAAGAGAACTAAATTTGATACTTAAATTCACTGTTTCACAGCGGGTAGCATTTATTTTAACTGGTAACAATTGTCAAAAATCTCCTCACAACACCATAATTTTTCCACCAAACGGAACATCACAATTCATAAAGTCTCGTAAGGTTCTGTCTATAATGTCTAAAGCATACCTTGGCGCCACAGGAGCTTCATCCCAAATAAAAACATCTACACTCCTTAAATAATCTGCTTCTTTTGAATTTTTCTTAAAGTTGGAAGATGAATCTAAAAACAGAGGAACAGGTAACACAAACGTTTTATGAACTGTTCTGCCATGAGGAAGTAGTGTTGCTGCTATGCCCGTGAAGGCCATGGTACAAACAATTTTATTCTTACTCTTCAGTACGCTGTAAAGGGTTGTATAAACATAAGTCTCACAGGAGCCTCCTGGACCGTCTATATAAAAACATGAAGATTCAGAAATTGATTAACTTATGTTAGCATCACATTTACCCAAAATAATATCTACAATTTCTTTCTGCTTTTCATTTAGGTGTTTATATTGTCTATTGCAGAAAGCATGGAACTAATTTGAATACCTATAGGCTTTTTTGTCCTTCAGTATTGCTGTAACGTCTTTCATAATCTTGTGACATTGCTTCTTTAAATTCTTCCCACAATTCTTCCTGATAAATTGGTCGGCAATGCATTAAACTGTCTGGGCATCATCCAAATTTCAGCTTCATTCATGGCTCTTTTCCACTCGTGATGATCTTAAATAAAACCTAATTTTAAACACGCTGCTACATAAGATTCCTGTATTTCTCCGTTTACTGTTTTCAGATCTTCAAATCTGTTTGCTCCTTTAATATGAAGTAATAATAATCGAAAATGAAATAGTTCAATAACTTTGAATTGTTTCTGACGGCGTATACTTTTACAACGACAACAAACATGATACCTACCTGTGATAGTTCAGACGTACGCACTTTTGGCGATCGGCTCCCGTACGTATTAAAAAGAGACGGAAAGAAAAATCTGACCTCGCTAGATCGAAACGGTACGTGTCTATTGCGCATTCTCCACGACCAACATCACTTTTATTAGATAGGATGTAAATCATAAATCGCACATTTGGCACTTCCATTTTTACATTTTCACTCAAATCTTCAGTCTTTGGCTTTCTTCGTTTACACTTTTCTGCATTTTTGGGTACATAGACAATTTTCTGATTCCTACTGCTTTCGCTACTGTTTCCTGAATATTGACTTGAATTTATACTTTCTTTTCCAGATGGGACGATTTGATTTATAACCCTGTTTATCGTGTTTTCTGAATCTCTTAATAAACAATTACACTATGTGAGACAATTAAGTCAAAATACAATTTCTCATCTACCTGCACAGGTTTAATATTTTCCTGCTAATGTGTGGACAGAATGATAAATAGTTCCCATATTAGAGCACGGAAAATTCAGAAATTACAAAACATTCAGAGTAATTTCAAATATTGTTCCACAAAATGTTGCTCTTCGCTTCAGTTTGTGCAACATATAACAAGCGCCGGTTGCCAAACGGTAAATAATGTCCTTTCACTAAACAAAAAAAAACGCAATTACTGCTGATGGTTTAATTAAATTTTGTGCTATTGGAACTGCATCTTTCACGGCAGCTAACAGTGAAACGTACGAGGGGCTTTCAAAATTACGCCCATATTTCAATAAATTTGCAGTGTCACTTCGACAAAGTGGCAAATTTTCAAAGCATTTTCTCTGGCCCCATGTCTATTACCTATTCCTTTGTTTTACTTTAGTTAAGCACTAGCACTTAGCACTACTTAGCACTCCTTTATTAAATTGTTAACGTTCTTGGAAATCCTATACAGGATTTAACTTTTCCTTTGCAAAAATTGCTCAGCTGGAGTAATACGTAATAATTGATGAATGTTTTCTTCTGATGAAGAAGACCTTGTTTGTGGGTCGATATTTTTCATTGAAGAAAAACCTTCAATCTTTTCAGCTAATTGAATAACGTGCTTCACTTGTACCGGATATTCCATGCTTTTAAGTTGCGTAATACAATTTTTCGCATGTCCCGCATGTCCTAGGTAAGTACCTTCTTATTTTGAAACTGTCATGATCGATGTGCTGCAGTGAACAAGGTCCCAACCTTTAGTGCAAGAAAAGAAAACGTAGCTTTGTGCTACTAGTTATATCTTGTCGAATTCATTATAAAATAAATTTCTGGTTTTCATTTCTTTTAATTCTGCGACAATATACCAACAAGTTTCTTGAAAGATGCTACTTTTGTCAAGTTAGGGATTGTAGAAGTTATCCAGGAGCAGATATAGATAGTGATCACAACATAGTCGTTATGAAAGCCAATCTTAAATTTAAGATTTTGAAAAAAAGAAGCGGAAGAAGGTATCTTGACCCAGAGAAACTAAAAGATGATGATATGCGCAATAAGTTCGAGAAAAAGACAAACGAAGCACTAAAGGGCACGGGTGGAAATATTGTTAGGGACATAGAGGCAGAATGGAATTGCATTAAAAATATGTAGTTAATATTTGTTTGTTTTGTTATTGATATTATCATCATCAATATTATTGTTATTATGATTGATTCTTGAATTAATTATTTAACCACAGTCTCTACATCTTGCTATTATTGCTATCTTGCTATTATTGACTTATTTCTCTCTTTTTTAGTTTATTACAATATGTACTAGCAGTTGGCAGTTGTCAAGACAGAACACATAGACTTGACCACAATTTATTACAAGATTAGCAGTTGGCAGTTGTCAAGATTCCATGGATATTTTATTTATTTAGTTTTTTCTGTTCTGATATTTCACTTGAAGGTTTTTTCAATTGAATTTATTGTTTTCTTCCTATATGGTTTTCTTTAAATTCATTGTTTTTTCCCTTCAAGCTACGAGGTATTCGATTTTCCTTTGTGTTTTTCTTATACCCCGTAGGTAAATACTGAAATTCAGTTATCTAGTTATCTTATTTCATGGATATCATTATAATTTGTCAATTTTAGTTTCCTTGTCAACTGTCATAATAATTTGTTTACAATTTTTCTTAAACATTTCTGATGATGGGATCGTTTGTAGATCTTGAAACCGGTTAAATAAAATAATTTTGTTATACTTATTGGTAGTACGCGAAGTAATTTTTTTATTTAAGCATTAAAAATAGTTTAGTTTCCTCAGCTAGGGATATTTTGGGTAATAAACAGAATGAAAGTAGGAAACCCTGGATAACAAAACACATTGTGAGTCTAATAGAGGAAAGGCGAAAATGTAAAAATAGGTTAGATGAAATAGGGAAACAAAGATATAAGGCGATCAAGTGGGAAATTATTCGGAAATGTAGGAAAGCGAAAGAGCAATGGATCGATAATAAATGCAAAGAAGTGGAAGATAAGTTCCAAGTAGGAAAGACTGATGAAGCATATAAAATAATCAGGAGAAATTTTAGAGAAATTGGATCTAGTACCAAAAACATTAGAAATGAGGCAGGAGATATCCTAATCGGAAGTGGGGAGAAGGCAGATAGGTGGAAAGAATATTTAGGAAACTTATATGCGGGACAGGAAGTGCAAGATATATTATAAAGCGAAAGCAGTGTAGAGGGGGATAACCTAGGGAGTCCTATAATGAGAGAAGAGTTTGAGATAGCACTAAAAAGTTTAAGGAATAATAAAGCACCAGGTATAGATGGCTTGCAGGCAGAAATCTTAAAGTGCGCAGGTCAAGAGGTAATAGATCGTTTATTTAAATTAGTTAGTCGCATATACCTGACAGGCGAGATTCCAGAAGATTACAAACGGAACATCATAGTAGCTTTGCCAAAAAGAAAAGGCGCGGATAGATGCGAAAATTTTAGAACTATCAGTTTAACTTCCCATGCGTCAAAAATTTTAACTAGAATTGTGCAAAGAAGGATGGAGAAAAAGGCGGAAGAAATATTAGGAGAAGATCAGTTCGGATTTAGACGAAATAGAGGAACGCGCGAGGCCATTCTAGCTTTACGAGTAATTATAGAAAAAACGATAGAAAAGAGAAAGAGCGTCTATATAGGATTTGTAGATTTAGAAAAAGCCTTCGACAACGTAAAATGGGGGAAGATGTTCGAAGTGCTGAGAAAGGTAGGGATGAAATACAGGGACAGAAGAATAATACATAATCTCTACAAAGAGCAAAAGGCAGTTATAGAATGTGAGCAGGAACAAAGGGAAGTAGATATCCGGAAGGGAGTGAGACAGGGATGTGCATTGTCACCTCTAGTTTTCAACTTATATATCGAAGATGCGATTAATATTGTTAAGGAAAGAACAGCCTCAGGGATCAATGTACAGGGCCAAACTATTAACATGCTCAGATTTGCGGATGATATAGCAGTGTTAGCATCTAGCAAAGAAGAATTAGGAGCGGCTTTGAATGAAATGGAAGCAGTTTTGACACAGGGCTTCGGCATGAAAATCAATAAAAATAAAACTAAAATTTTGGTATGTAGGGGATGTGAAAATAGAACTAAAATGGAAATACAAATTGGAAATGAGAAGATAGAGGAGGTCGCGGATTTCTGCTACTTAGGAAGTAAAATAACTCAAGACGGTATGAGCTCTAAAGATATAAAACAAAGAATGGCGCAGGGCCGAGTTGCGTTTAACAAAAAGAAACAACTGTTATGCTCGAGAACGGTTAATATAGAGACTAGGAAGAGACTCTTAACGTCGTATGTATGGAGTACGGCATTATACGGGTGCGAAACTTGGACAATAGGAGAAGCGGATAGAAAAAGAGTAGAAGCGTTTGAAATGTGGTGCTACAGACGCATGATGAAGATACCGTGGATAGATAAGGTTAGCAATAGGGAAGTATTAGAAAGAGTTGGAGAAAAGCGAAAGGTATGGAAAACAATAAAGAGTAGGAGAGATAGGATGGTAGGACTCCTTCTAAGACACGAAGGAATAGTTCGCGACATACTAGAGTCAGAGATAGGAATAAAAAGAGGTAGGGGTAGGCCTAGATTAGACTACTGCTCTCAAATAGTTAGGGATGTAGGATGTTCTACTTTTAGGGAAATGCGTAGGTTAGCTCAGGATAGAAAAGAATGGAGGTACGCGTCCAACCAGTCTTCGGACTGAGAACCTTATGATGATGATGATGCTACTTTTGTCCTTATGAACATCCGAATTCTGTCGCTCTATAAAAAACTGTCCGCCTGTACCGAGCTCCAGTAGTATAGCTCAACTATTTGAAAACAATCTCTTTTTATTCCTATCTCCCGCCCCTAGTATGTCGCGAACTAATCCTTCGTGACTCAGAAGATGCCGTACCATCCTATCTTCTCTATTATTTATGGTTTTCCATACGCTTTAATCATATATAAAGCCAGAAGTCTTGTTTCTAATCAGACCTACCAATACAGATACCAGTACAGTATAACTACGAAATTTACTCGAAATCCTCCCTCTTCTTCTAAACATACCATTATCACATTTCAGAAGTCTACTGGGTAAACTGTAACATCGCAGCTGACCTCTGGGTAATACGATCAAAACAAAAACAAGTTTAGAGCCGCAGAAATGTTTCAACACATTTCCCGCGCTGGGGGCAAGAATTCTCATTTCGCTGGATGTTCGCCTGTACCCACATATCATCATTATTTCCCAACATCACGTCCTACTTATCGTCTCCATTTCACTGAAAAATGCACACCGTAACAACGAAAACTGCAATACCTACTCACCGTTAATGTAGTTAATGAAGCGTGATAATTGAATTGAAATCAGCACGAATTGTGATTCTGTGATTGTGATTTTCAAGAAGAAAATTCATTGTTTGCGATCTATATCTGATAAGACGTGAGGTAACGAAGGTTGGTGACGTGTTATCTGGAGGATCAGATGACAGTGTTTGTTCTTGAATCTAGGGAAAGTGAGAAAGCAGAAAGAAACACAATTTATAGTTTTATGTACGCTTCTACAAACACTCTTGCTACATGGACTTGGGTATGCTGAAGAAATTATTAATTGTATTTATGAAGAGTTAAGGAATATTTTTTATAAACCTTGCTTGTGTTGTCCAACAGGATCAGCAATTTCTCTGGCATGCCTCGAACTCCGTGTAGAATCACTCAACTTAAGTACTTTCGTCTATCCCAACAATAATGTCTTCCTGAGCGTATTTCGTCAGAATGATTCATGCACAAGGTTTAATCATTACATTATTTTTCAAGACAAATAATGAAAAAAATCATGCATGATTGTGAACTTAACCTCAAATGAAATAATATGTTGGACTACAACTTCCTGCAGGCTTACTAAAACACTTACCTACACGTTCTTGTATAATATAAAATGTTAAATAACTATTAACTCAGTGTCCTGCAATACAACTGTAATTCTCATAAAGCAGAATAAAGAATAAAGTTTTGATACATCCAATTATGAAATTTAAAGTTCATCTTAAACCTCTGGATTGCTAGATTTACGCTTACATCAGTCCAAATTAAATTACATATCTTTACTTAAAGATAACTCATAAACATGTCACGGTTGTTCGCATCGTACCTACGCAACAATACTCCCGAATAAGAAAATTTATCATCGTGAAAATCTCACAGTCGGTCAGACATCCATCAAGATTGCGTATGCAAAACAAAAGCACGTCTCTCGTTGATGCAACTCGCCGCCTTTATTTACAAAATTATTCTTGATACTCCAGGATACTTGACTAATAAATTTAATTGACATAGTAACGAGTAATTTGTACCTATAATTGCAAAGTATTTCGCCGTTTCGGTTTGAGCAATAATAGACGATGGTTACCTACGGTTACGGAATGCTTATGGTGTGATTTATTTGCAAATGAAACTGTTGTACTTACATCAGATCTAATAGGATACTTATGTAGAACTAATAAAAGACAATAAAACGGCATTGTGAAATACCAAGCAACTAAAACGACGCAAGAAAAGGTAATCGCAAGTGCGGCAGAATACAAATGACGCTATTTATAAGTGCATCCATGTACATGCTCAGGTTACAATGAATTTAATAGGATATTGTAGAAGCATACTTAAAATCAGTTGTCTCTGCAACATGTCCCACACATGCTCAGTCGGGAGACTGAGGAGGCCATGGCAAAAGGGCAATGTTCCTCAAACCAATTTTGTACTTGATGTGCAATGTGAGGACGAGCGTTGTCCTGTATTTAAACCAAATCTGGACCAGCAGCATATGAATATGGTTGCACTACAGGTACAAGAACTTGTTCAATATAACGCCGCTGGTTCATGGCTCCATCCAGACCCTCCTCGATAATTGTGATCTTCCTGGAAGTGCCTGGTCCTCCAAGGCTCCGCCTCTTCGCCACACTCTCGTTCTTCTGCTATCAGGTTGAAATCCGAATCGAGATTCGTCGGTAAACAGAACATTGGGCCATACTGCTTCACCCCATTGAGCATGCTCTTCACCCCGTTCAAGACGAGCTTCGCGATTGCCGTGGCGAAGTGCAGGTACTATTATTAGTCGACGAGAATGAAGACCAGCTTCATGGATACGATTAAACGATTTCTGATGGTTTGGTCAGAAGAACACAATCGTGAATAAATTTAGAAAGAAGGAGAGGTCACATTTATCGTTAAATTTTACTAAACGTAAGCTGTTTGCATAATTTTATTGTCAGTAATAAATAATAAATAAACAAAAAAATGTGTTATGATACACATACATTTTAATTATCCCATGCTTTTGCAACGCTTTTGATAGTGTGTTTGCAATTATTTATTGGCAAAGATAGGGTCGTTATCGTTATTGCAGTAACGCCAATTCATTGACGCCTTTAAGCGATGAATCGTGTACATCTTTCGCAGTAGATATTAGAGCGTATTGTGAATAATTTATTGTCTTCATCTGCTTGTGAAAGACAAGGTTAGGTACCTATCTGTCGGTAATTTCTTTGTAACCGATCTGCAAAGCCATTCATCCTCGCACTGAATATGAATTGTGGTTGCATAATTTTGCTAATAATTGATTAAATTCGTGGCACATAAACTAACATTGCTGGTGTAATACAACAAAAGTGAGATGAAGATGTTCCTGAAGAGCGGCCAGAATTGTCATAATATAATCATAATCACAAGCATCAAAATAACTTATATCATTTCGACAAAAACAAACTCTTTTCTCTCAACTTCCAGATATATTAAAACGAATGTAAAAAAGCGCAATCCCACACAGGATGTATGATTTTTCTCCTAAAACAAAGTTGGGCATTAGGTACTTCGGGATTCAGCAGTCCAAGAAAAATATAAATAAGCCGTACACTTTATTAAATTATGTACAATGTACCTACTCCGGATTGAATACATCACGTATTACAATAATTGAATGAAATGGACACGGCAAAGAAGAATAGAAACAATGTAATAATAGGTAGGTATTAGAAAATTACATGGAACTCTCCGTGACTTCGCAAAGTTATGTTTCATTTTCTGTAGACGGTATTCTTGCGTTTTTAGTCACTTAAGTTGTTGACTAGGCTTTCAGTATACCTAGGCAGTCCGCATATAGCGCCTGATTTTTGTGGGACAACAGTCCTAAAACCGGGAGTCAGTTTTTCTCTTCAAAACTGTATAGTCAGCCAACTGTTTGAAAAACGATTGAGATAGTTTTGCTGCGATTTACTGTTGAAATTATTCGGTTTTTAAGTTAGGAAATAATGGCTTAAGTTTGAATAAATGTTACATTGAACATTAATGTACCTGCGTACCCTACTGAATCCTATAAATGAGTAAATAAATAAATAAATTACTGAAGTGAATCGCAGTCTACTCAACTGGTGTATGTTTGGTTGCATAACAAAGCTTTAGGAATGCACGTTGGGTTGCCTAGTTTGTTTCGTTAAATAGAGGCCAAAAAGTGTTAGGTTCTTCGACGCCGATGACTTCACTTGAAGGTTTTCTCCTAATAAAGATAAATGAGTTTTCTCCAAGAGGTTTTTCCAAAATATAAGAGAAATTCAAAAGTTTTTCCCCTCGAGCGGTGAGATCACAGAGAGTGCTTGTTCTTGTTGTTTTATAATGTAAATTATTTTCCGCTATCTTATTGGCAAATGCTGAATCTTCATCAGTAATTAATTTTAGTCTTTGTTGTTGTAATCTGCATTGTTAGGGAATCCGATAAATCATAATTTGGAAAATCTAAATTATGTCAATAGGTTACTTTCGGGGCAGACTAAATACTTGACATAAGCTATATAATACAGGTTTGTTCACACAAACTTGTCAAAGAAATTTTTCACTCGGCAATTTCTCGATGAAGGGATACCTACCCTCCTAACTTCTATTTCGTGGGATACGCACAACCTGAATTTTTCATGGGATTTAAGCGATTGTTAAGTTAGGTCGTTTCAGGCGATATTTTATGAATGAAAGCTTCAAAGTATCTTGACAAACGAGCCCCACATCCTTTTCCCGTGTTCGACATATGTATAGGAAAACACTCATCAGGACTTTTCGTATTGATCTTGAAGCGGTCACACCCGTTTTAACCGCCTCCCGCTGGGCACGCCCTTTGTAAAGGCACGCCCACGTGAAAACTTCGATCGTTTTCCTCGGAAAATTGCAAGAAAGGAGAAAGGTCACCTGAGCGGGAAAAAAACGATTGGCATTTAAATTTAAGAAGCGTTTAGGGGTTTGGAATGATCAGCCCCATGTCCTTATCTCATCTCCCGCCGTCTGCTATAAAAAATACTCAAGAAGTCGAAGCCCCCCAAAATTTATAAAAAGGTAACAAATATTAGACTACTTATTTTTAACCACAACAAAGGGATATGTTTTAGGGCCTGAAAGTAATGTAAAACTGAAAAATGGCAAAAATCCTAAAATCTTCAACGTTTTTCGAGAACTATAAGGGTGTATTTTGTGGGACACACTGTATATCTACGTGGGGGAGAGAATTTATAGTGTTTTAAGTTTAGTGGTAAGCTTAGGAGAAATAACATTTTCATTTAGTAACTTAGAAATAAAATTGTTATTTTTAGATTGTAAACTTATGGTAAGATCTTTCGTAATCAATGGAGTCTATAATTACAGCTTTATTACCTACTTTATAGGGTTTTAGGATGATAATTTGTGGGATGTTTTTAATGAATCTTTTGATAATTTTAATGTTACTTAAAATTATTTTTCATTATTATTAATTTTTGTAGATGGATTGCTGAATTTTTTAATAATTTGACAAATTTTATTTTCTGATATCATTTTTTTCTTCAGAGGGAATCAAGAATATACAACTTTCAATGGTGGCGATAATATTATTAATTGGAAGCTGAAACCAGAATTTGGATATAGTTTTTAGTTTCCGAGAAAAAAAATAATATTGATTTTTATCGATTTTCAAAAATTCTCTACAATTCTTTTTGTACTAAGCAGACTAAAACTGTTATGATTGATTCCTATAGAACTTTTCCAAGGAATTCAGTGGCGTACGTATTTTTTTCTAGTGAGCGTATTTTTTGAGTTATGACATAAAGTTGAATTTTTAAATGGAAACCACAGCAGGCTTTGGTCAAGTTCGAAAGGTCTTTTTTAATGACAAAAATGTTGGTACTTTTTACCTATAGAAAATATAAGATACAAGGTACATCCAAGATACCTGTGATTTTATGTTAGCAACTTTTAATAACAACTGAAATAAAAGCAACAAAAACAGAAAAAAACAGCAAAACAAACAAAACAAACAAAAACAAGAACAACATCAAATAACAAACAACAAAATTATAGGAACTGCTCAAATTGATTGACATGTTTTCCAACACATAATCTACATCTTTTAGTTAATACATAGATTGATGGAATTAGTTAAAAAAAATAGGATGGGCTTGCAAATATCGGAAAGCTGCATGTGTTGCCTCTGCTAGCTCGGCTTAATTGTTGTATCTTCGTATGTATATTTTTTCTTTTAAAAATGCCCGAACAAAGAAGTCGAATATACTCAGATCCGGTGATCTTGCAGGCCACAATATAGGTCCATTTGTACCCAACCATCTACCCGAAAAATGATTTTCTAAATAATTTCTAACTATTGCAGAATTGTGTGCAGGGGCACCATCTTGTTGGAAATATTCCCTGTTTATGTTTATTAACGGAACATTTTCCATTATCGCCTTATCCATTATGTACAGTGTTTCCTTCAATTTAATTTTATATACTTGTTACGTTATTATTTACTAATTTTATTAGAAAAATAATTGTCATTTTTTTATACTTTTTCTTTTTTAAATAAATCTTGACGGGTCCGAAACGTCTATACGTAATATACAGTTTATTTATTTACCTGTATTTAATTTAATTTAATTTAATTTAATTTATTTAATAACCCAATTAACTATAAGAATTGTTTATTTGGCTAAAAATTTAAATGAAAATGATATCTAGCAAAAGAAATTATCTGGAACAAAACATCAAAAAAGCTACGATTCTGAAGGTGTGTTAAGGATAAAGCTGTCAAAAAATTTCCAGTTTGAAAATTGAACCCATGTGACGCCATTATTGTTCCACTCACAAATAAAAAATTAAAAGTTGTATTCTTTCTTTGGTTGGTATTGCCCTAGAACAGAAAATATTTGCTTCCACCATCAAGAAGGAAGCAAGCAACAACTGTCATCCAAACTGGTCTGCCACTGATCGATTGGTCAAATCGGCTTAGATCGAACAACAGCAAAAACTACAACTCTGGCTTTATTTATTTCTAGCTTCAGATACCTACTTTTGCCTACAAAAAGACTATCTGAATTAGGACGTATAACGAATGTGAATGGAGTATAGAAACCCATCAAGAAGAGCGAAACGTTGAAGTTAAGAAAAATTTAGGTTTCAAAAGAAATTTGTTGATCCATATTTCTTCATTTAAGTAAATTCTACAAAACCAGGCCTTACCTATTTAAGGCGCATATATCGTATTTAATAACGACAAGGATTAGTTCAGATTGAGTGGGCATAAATTTAAGTTTCTGGTGGGAAGCAAATTACTATTTAATGCTTATCGATTTTAGATTTGTGTTGTCTAGTGTTATTAATTACATCAATGCCAGTTAAGCCTTCGATTTATAATTTCATAAACAAATTAGTGTTTATTAAACTAACTCATGTAGTACGTCAGCTAAACTATTGATCAGATTCTTTTCTCTGACAATAATGGTCTTCAACACTCGAAGAATTAACTACTTAGTTATTACAAGTACGTTATAGGTACTGTATTTCTCAAAGTATGCTATAAGTACCAATTCATTCGGCTTACTTTCAAAAATTTAAGATTGAAGTTGCATCACACTGTAACACTGACATAGATCAAGGAACGATCTACAATAGAGAGAGCAAACCCTACCAGCAATGTGATGAAGTCTTTTAACGAAGGTACTGGCAATAGTCTTTATACCTATAAACTAGACCAGAAAAAAATCATTGTATCCCTTCACGGATGCAATCAAATTTTATGAAACAAAACTGATAATACATAACACAATCTTTTATACTTCAAAGGAGGCAAAGAGGGATTAGTTATCGTTGGAAGCAATATCTACAGATATTCCAAAGATCAATTGGCTCTTGACTTTACTTTGAGATGCACCGGTTGATTGCTCTACAACAAACAAAGGACACTTGTCGGCGTCCGTGTCCTCGACGCCGTATCGTATTCATATACTTGCAGGACTATAAAACTCCCCCTTGTTCAAAACAAAGCCAACGTTCCTATCAAAAGCGTATCAAAGGATTTTAAATTAAATATTAATTGGATTTGCATTATTTATTACCTAGTAGGGAATAGGTATGCAAGTCTGGTCGAGACGATGTGTACTAAGAATTTGTATGCACCTACGTAGAATGTGTAGCTTTAAAGCCGCGGAGTGCAAGGGAATTATAGAGATTTCCGCAGAAAAATAGAGTAAATTTTCATAATACTGTCGACTATTCAGTATTCCACCTTTTGTACAGATCACGTATACTTACTTAAAATTTCGAAATTAATTAATGAAGATTTTTTTCTTCAATTTTAAACATAAAAATGTCTGCCAATAATGGACTTCGCTAGACCTGTATTTTGGGAATCCTTACTAGAATAAAAGCAATTCTGAATGGTACAAAAATATGCCTTATGGAGTAAATGAGATTGGAAAATAGACCAAACAATCTGCTGAAAGAATAGGGCTTGATACTCTGACAAACAAAATCACGAATCTTTCAAATCGATCAAGTGCTGTATCAAATCTTGCTAAATCAGGTGTCCCGGAAGAACAGCTCATCAAAATGACTGGACATGCAAATGCTAAGTCATTAGGCCCTTATTTACAGTTAGACAAACAACCTGAGACCTGGACCTTCTGGAATCCAAACTACAAGAGATATAAACATAAGGCAAGAAAATTTTACCACTGAAAACATTAATAATAATAATATGCAAAAAAAATCTGGTCATAATATAACATATAACCATTGCACTTTCAATGTTCAAAATATGTATGTAACTAAAGATCAGTCAAACTCTACACAATATATTTAAATATTTTAATATGTTCTGTTAATTTAAAATGTTTATTGTTTCATTAAATCTTCTATTTCCAATTAAATTGTCCGTATAATGTAGTAGTGTATTAACCTCCCTAAAATACATTCGAGATCATATTTTATAAGTTCAAATTGTATTCAAATTTTATTGCCATTCGGCAAAAAATCTCGAATTATTTGCCATGACAATAAAACTTTCATACAATTAAACATGTATTTATCGGGGGTAAATACATAAGAGATCATTTTTATCGATAATTTTACTCGTGTAAATTTGACAGAAGATCACTCGCGCAAGCGCTCGTGATCTTTAAACTGTCAAATTTACACTCGTGGTTACCAAGCAAAGCAACAGCTTTCGTAAAATTTCCGACAATTCCAGACCACTTATTACATTACTACAGAATAAAATCTCGTAAGCCGTGATGTTTTGTCAGGATGACAGCGATAATTTATTTACTTGTTGCTACCATGAAGACGTTCCAAATTTCGTATTTTTGATTGTAAAACGTTTAAAAATCGAGTCTCCATTGTGGTTTCCTAACTAATAGAGAACTGTATATCTACAGAAATTGTACTCTTGGCTACTGTTACAAAAACAGAACTCCAAGTTAAGAGTAGTATAACAGTATTCAGGGGATATAAAATATTCCCCTTGTTGGTGCCCGACCGCGGTGTTCCAAGGTGAATGTTCAGGACAAGTCGCCTGCTGGCTGAAACCTCATTTGAATTTTCGATCACATAACCCCCGGGGGCGTAGGGTGACTTGTAGAACCCCAAGGTAACTGTGGACTGTGTTCGGAAATGACACACGCACCACAAGGAATGAATGTGGAAAATTAGTTCGACGACGATGGTTGCCAGATTCGTGATTATCTGTATTTGACATAGTGACAGGGAAATTACACATTGATTCGCTTCCCCAATTGGACACGCCCGGGTAGTTGCTATAGATGAAGTTGAAAATTAGTTGGTAATTGTGTGTCGAACACCCGCTATTTGCATTTAATTTGAAAAATAAATATTTAGTTTTGCTGGGAGTACAACGAAGTATAAAGTATTTGATCATGAACAAAAAACAGTGCACAATTTTTTCAACATAATTTCAAGGGCTGTGTGCTAGAGAGAAATGAGAGCATGCTTCCTAGGCGTCGCTCGTCGCTCGTCGCTCCCTCGATAGGGTGTAATATTTCAACCCCTTGGAAGGATGTCATGAGATGAATGTTAACGTATCCCAAAAACCATTTTATAGATTTAAAATATGATTAGAGCGATTACGCGCTAGATCGGGCATTTAATTTTCCGAAGAATTGAGTTTGTTAAAAATTTAAATACTTTTTATGAGTTGTTGTGACTGATGATATTCCAAGCGGATAAAAAGGGGTCAGTGAAGCACTACGGGGTAAATTGATGAAATTTAATTACTGTCGCTGGTGATTTGATTTTCTTTGGACTTTCGCTTTAAGGCTGTAGCTCGAGGAAGTCATTTTCTGTTTCCTGTGTTGTTCGTGAAAAGCTCTCGGGAGGAAAATTCAATTATGTACCTACCAGGAATCGAAACAACCTGCGTATTATAGCAACGATCTACTAACTTTTATTATAGAATCATATTATCATTACAGTACCTAGTTTTCAATCTTATGTCTGTCTGTATACCTGTAAGAATGTTGGTTTTGTGTCTCAGAAGGCAACCTACCTTCCTGCCATCGTATATATCCTAATCTTTTTGTATTCTACATACCGGGTGTCCGGTTAAGGTTGGCGACTGGCTATATCTCAGGCGCAGATTTCTATTACGCTATTAATTCCCTTTCCAAAGAGACCAAACTCATTAAAATTGGTTCAAGCAATATGGTATTTTTGGTGTAAGGGAATTCTTTTCTCCTTCCAGTCGTTATTTCGTAAGTTAGATCAAAAAGTTATTAAACTAATTTACAGGTTATTACGAGTAGATTTTGAGAAAGCTAAGGAATACCCACATTTCCATTTGAATTTTTCAAGAAAATGCGGATTGTCCATTTTCTTTTAAAATTGTGCCCCCTAGCGGGCAAAATTGAAAGCCATAAATATTTTAGGTGGATTTTTCAGGGCCACTTTTATAAGAAGATTTTTTTCCCGAAAGCTGTAGGATGAATAGGATGAAGACTCTAGCCGGTCGCCAACCTTAACCCGGTATATGCCGATAAAAATAGGGGCACCCAAATTTTTAATAACAGCCAACGATAAAGTTTAGTTTAATACCCACTGCAAAACGCATCTTACAAAGTTAAAGTTAATGCTTAGGTGTGGATGGGGTAAGCGTAGACTGGGGTAATTGGAGACGCATGAAATAACTTCGTAGTTAATAATGAAATTCAGGTAAGTGGTCTAGGTTTTGACTATACATTGAAGAACTAATTTAGATTTTAGTTTCCGGGTCCTACGGCTTTTGTGATACAATTTGGTGACCAGATGAAAAATTTGTAAAATATAATTTCTCCACGGTTTTTGCCCATCTTGACTTTTTATTTGCTTTAGCTCTTATTTTGATTAGCTCATACATTTTTTTTTATTTTTAATGCTCTATTATGGTGTTTCTTCATTTCTGACTTTGCCTTAGTCACAGTAGGTTGTCTACACGTACCCCAATTTGGGGTATGTGTGGACACTGACGACACTCTGCTTTGCCGGGCCAATTAAGCTGGAAGGCATAAATATATTTTCAATATCTTCCAGTCCATTAGAATTAAAAAACCAATACCGTGACTAAAATTTGCTACCTATTATTCCTAGGGCTACTTACCTGCTTGTACATTGTTTCCTTTAATGGGTATTTTATTGATAGTACCTAGCTAGGTACTAGAGGTGTTTATTTCTGTTTATTTTGTGGTACCCAAGTAGAAACCTTATTTATGGTTAAGTACCATTAACATCAACTGCTAATGCTAACTGTGAAGTAAAAGAAGAAAAAAGAAAATTAAGGATTTAATAATGGTTACTAGAATAGATATTAGCTAATACTAAATAGAAATGAACACAATTAAAAAAAAATCTATTCAGTCTTCAATAATCCAAATTTTCAACAAAATCTGCTTTCCGAAGGGAAATTTAGTCACGTATTTTACCCAGCTAGCGGGGGTTACAAATACAGGTAAGATAACGTGCCCTTGCAACAAAAGCGCGGTGGAAATAGCCGGTCGATACAGCGGCCGCCACTCTTGCATAAATATTTGATTCCCCCACCGTTACATCGGCTACCCCGTGCCACATTCATGCCTACAGAAAACTCCAAATGTCAAGAACGAAATTCTGGCTAGGAAACTGTCTGTCAATGTGACTCTAACGAGACCTGAATTATTTATGGTGATTATAATCTGCATCGCATGGATAGGAATTTAATTGTTTATGGGGCATTATTGGCTCAGTTTCATTCGAGAACAATTTTACTAATGGAAAACAAATAAAATATATCTGTACCTTCCGATGAAATTACTGTCATTCGTGTTCAAACAAAAACGTAACATTGTTGGAATGGCAACACTCAAAAATCGAATCTGAATTTCATCAACAACTACCAAAGAAACTTTATCCCTATTCTAACAATAACGAAAGAACCTATCGCCTTCCTTCTACAACACAATTAACTAAAACTAGTCCCCAAAACACACATTGTTATTCACATCAAGTGCCTGTATATACATTGGTCCTTCGAGTCGGATTTGAACCAGCGATCTATAGAATGCACATGTTTTCAATTAAATATTATTAAAGTTCATTATCAAAATTTAAAAGGAACATTGATCTTATTCGTTTCGAACAGCTGTTTTCTTATTCTGCTCCAATCTACGTCCAACGACTTACGTCACTTTTAATGATGTCACGTAAAATAGAACTTGGATGAGAGAAGATCCTCGCAAATGCCTTTGAAAAATGTTACACGAACAGTTATTTTCTTAGAACAGCGCTGGAATCTTTGAGTAGATGGAATGGAAGTTGCGAATTTATCATGCAAATATCCTCGCAAGGTGAATTATGTTCATCAAAATGAGCTGAATTATGTAAATGTTGGCAATTGTGCTATCTTTTAGGTGTATATTCTATAGTCATTTTGATGAAAAATTCATCTAATTTTAGGAACATGGCTGCAATGTTGCTATACAACGTTTCCAAGATAAGGAGGGCCAGTATGGGGATATTGGAAATGACAAGAGATACGGATTTGGTTAAATGGGAAAAAAGTTGTGTAATTAAAGGACCAATAAAATGGCGCTTAGAAATCCTTGATAAGATTTTCTGTTTTTGAGTTATTTAGAAAAAACTGAATTCATGGATTTTTAACTATATTTTTTTCTGACTTTAATATTAAAGTTAGAGCGAAACTGACAAAACCACTTCGTAGCAATTTTTGATGAAATTAAAGATTTCATTGCCAATTTTTTTATTCTACGTTTCGTCTTCGAGCAACCATCATCAACTTAATTTTTTTAAATACGGTCTTGATTTTCTGATGTCAAATTTTATGAGCCCCTTTCATTCTGAATTCAATCATGTACCACACGTTATGGTTTAATTACGTTTCGACCCTTTTTTGGCCATCATCAAAGAATTTTTAAGATACGGACCTGTATTTCTCATAATTTTGTAAAAAATATGTACATACAGTATAATTTGGGCAATTTTTAAGTGCACCACAAGAGTTTTACGAATCTGTTAGATGATACTAGCGATAAGCACCTTCCCTACTCTAAGCATAGCGCATCTTGCAGTTTTTGGAAATCTTGTTCGTTTCTGATATCAGAAGAAAGCCCAACTAACTGTATTTCTCATAATTTTTAGAGAATTGAGAGAAATGCAGGTCCGTATCTTAAGAATTTACTGATGATGGTCAAAAACGGGTCGAAACGTAATTAAACCATAATATGTGGTACATGGTTGAATTCAGAATAGAAAGGGCTCATAAAATTTGACATCAGAAAATCAGGACCGTATTTAAAAAAATGAAGTTGATGATGGTTGCTCGAAGACGAAACGTAGAATAAAAAAATTGGCAATGAAATCTTCAATTTCATCAAAAGTTGCTACGAAGAAGTTTTGTCAGTTTCGCTCTAACTTTAATATTAAAGTCAGAAAAAAAAATATAGTTAAAAATCCATAAATTCAGTTTTTTCAAAATAATTCAAAAACAGAAAATCTTATCAAGGATTTCTAGGAGCCATTTTGTTGGTCCTTTAATTGCGCAACTTTTTTTCCATTTATCCGTATCTCTTGTCATTTCCAATATCCCCATACTGGCCCTCCTTATCTTGGACACGTTGCAATTGTATGGTTAAACTTAAAAACACAGGTGTTAGGTAGAACAACGAAATTAGTTTAAAATTAAATATGCCGCATTGCTAACCTCTTTATTATTGGACCTCCACTACCTGTTAAATAGGCAAAGCATTAATTCATATTTTTTCGACCAATATACAGAAAAAAATTAACTTCGCCTTTTCGAGTTATTCAAGCAAACTGGAATATTATGAATAAATAACAAAATTATGAATTTAGAGCGAAACTTTATCAACACTCTGTATAAGTACTTATTAACTTCATTTCAAAATGCGAATCTTAATGCACGAATTAATTCATTACTTAGCAGTGAGTCGACTCGATAACAACAAAATATTTTGCATCATGGAGAATAATTAGGATTAGAGGTACAACATTCCACAGATAAATAATGTATCTTCACAATCGGACTAATTTTAATTCCATCATAATACACTTTATTTCAAATTATGTTCTATGCCATTTCCTGTTAGTGTAACAATTTTCTGTTTCTATATAAGAACGAATTTAGTTCTTGAAATTGTTTGGTATGGCCAAAAATATTACAAGGTCTTCCCAAAAATACCTCTATTGAACTTATAGTTCAGAAAATACACTCCTATTAATCATAAGCGAACGTTACTTTTCCATTTTGACAGAAGGAACAAACTGACCGCACAATATGACGTCATTATTCGCGCCTGCGTCTATTACCCTTGCTGTATTCGGTGAACTGCATTGTTTAAGCTGCAAGGCGCTAAAAATATGTAGGCGACTTATGATAGATGGCACTAGTAGAAAAAAAATGATGATGACGATTGTTTATGTTCTCTGGTTGATATATCGAAAGTGTTTTTTGTTACTGTGAATTTAAACGTTCATTAAATATAACAAACTATAAGTTTTTAGTGTTTATGGAACTTCAAGTTCGAGCCCTACTGTTAGTCCTATAACGCATGACACATCTGTGTCAGAAAATGTTGGGGTATCGGAAGACAACATTTTTGAGACTCTTTCTACATAATTCTGAAATGTCAGAGGAGTTGGGAAATCTTGAGGATTTGTGGAATACTTATACAGAAAAATGTGTGGATATAAAATGTTATCTTCTTATTGCAGCGTTGGAGATCGTGAGCTTGATGTTGAAAAAGTTGACAAATATGCATGTATGGAGTATGGCATTACACGGGTGCGAAACTTGGACAAAAGGAGAAGCGAATCGAAAAAGAGTAGAAGCGTTTGAAATGTGGTGCTACAGACGCATGATGAAGATATCGTGGATATTAGAAAGAGTTGGGGAAAAGCGAAAGGTATGGAAGAAAATGAAGAATAGGAGAGATAGGATGATAATACACGAAGGAATAGTCAGAGATAGGAATAAAAAGAGGTAGGGATAGGCCTAGGTTAGACTACTAGGGTTTGTCTTGGTCTTGAATTCTAGACCAAGACCAAGGCCAAGACTAACATAAATGATCCAAAACCAATACCAACACTTAACCTCCAAGATCAAGAGTCTTGGAGCAAGAATCTTGAGAAAGTCTTGGTCTTAATATTTTAGATTAAATGTTTCACAGTTATTTTTTAGTTTATTAAAAAATGTATCGAAACAACTGCAATTAAATTTAAGGAATACAATTTTTTTGGAGCGAACGTATAATTTTACAAGAGTAGATATATTAGGTTAATATTATTCACCACTTATCACTCTAGGGGTTTATTTTATCATCTCGTCGACAAGCTACAATAATTCATTGTTTTGGAAAATTGAAGTAAGTACTTTATATTAGTACCCTCGTTTAGTTGGTGATTTATACAACACATTTGGTCCAAAGCTGGATACAAGATAAAATAACACAAAATTTCAATTTTAGTACAGCCATGAACTAAATACAAAAGTTGTATTCAGTCAACTGTACAACTTATCGAATCATTATTTTCTGAACAAAAAATTATGGATAATATGAAATAGGACTTCTTGTTTTTGAACTGTCTCCCGTTAAGTGGGTGTGGAAACGTTGAAATTCATAAATTTCTCGTACTCTCATACAAACCAAACCAGACCAAGAAAAAACAACACCAAGACCAAGGCTTATGTGGTTCTCGTCTTGGTCTTGGGTTTCAAGGCCAAGACCGAGACCAAGCCCAACACGAGGATGAAAGACCAATACCAAGTCTGGTGTAAGTCTCGTCTTGTCTTGGTCTTGCGTAACCTTATAGACTACTACTCTCAAATAGTTAGGGATGTAGGATGTGCTATACTTTTAGGGAAATGCGTAGGTTAGCTCAGGATAGAAAAGGATGGAGGTACGCGTCCAACCAGTCTTCGGACTAAGACCTTATGATGATGTATTGAGTTGCTGACTGTCTGATGTAACAATGTTCTAAGATTAAGGGAGATTATATTGAGGAATAGATTAGCTAAAGCGCATTATTGCATCAGTTCTGGACCTATAATTTTTTACTCTTTTACCTGGTATCTATTTGTTTGTCATTATTTATCAAAGGAATTTAGCATTATTGCCATTCACTTTACAATAAACTAAGTGTCACATGATTAATGATTCTAAATCGTTCTCTCTTAATCAAGTATTCCTCGGTGATATTAAGAATTGGAAGAGATCAATGATCTGCTAGAATTGTTTTCTAAATTTCCTTATCTGTCGCAGATAAAATTTGTATAGTAAACTTAATTTGACTTTGGAAGCAGATGCCAAAAATCAATTTCGTAGAATAGCAGGAAGGAAAATGTTATTGCTTCCAGACAAACATGGCACAATTCTTAGGGATTAGGTACCTACATAATGTTCATTTCAACTTAAAACAATGCAGTCTGCTGGCTGCTTTCAGGCGTAATTGAATCACTGAGTTGAGCAAATTCACACTTTTGTCCGATTGTCCAATTTAATAATTTAGAACGGCAAATTCAATCTGGGCCCGTTAGTCTAAACCCTTATTGATTTCCCCGAGTCCATTCGTTCAATTATGGGGTCAGTTTCCATATTTAGCCGTACATTAATATAGCGTTGAATAAATTAACCCGAACGCGAAATTTCATCATTCGTCCCAAAAACGATGACGTGCCCGCGAGAGCCAATCGCGCGATTCCTTAAGGGCGCATGTTAAGCTGCGGGTCCGCCCCTACGATCCGGCAACCCGCGAGACAGACTGATAGCGTGGACTGCGTCACAGGAGCGGTCGCACGTAGCGGGAGTGAACATACAAGTGCACCTGGACAGCGGCACCGTGGAGACCCGCGGGCAGCACGTCCCGGGAGGCAGCAGCCTCAGCCTACTCGGTGAATCGCGCGTCGCCACCAACATTCGCGGATTTTTCGCTACACGGATCGGCAGTGCCCTTCCAGACACAGGTAAGCGCCGAAATTTCTTTAATACCTTAATTCCTCCTCTCTTCCCCATTTAATTTCTTGAAACTTCTATAAATAATTGGTTAAAATTGTGTGGATAAAATCGAGACGTAAGTTTTATTGATCGGTAACCTAATTAAACTTACCTTTAAAGGTGAGAGTTGCTGAAAACAAAATGGCCGACTTAAACAAGATGGCTGAAATGTTAAATCAATATGGGTAACAAACTTTTTGCATCGACATTTCTCTTTAACTGAATAGCGAAACAATTTATTGTTTACATGAAAATCAACTTTCTTTTCGAATTCACCCTATACAGTATACAGGGTGGGCCAATAGTGTGTAGTCGGCCCATATCTCTGGTTCTATTCAAGATATCAAAATAAAATTTTACGTGTATGTGGAGAACCCCATGAAGCATCTGATAAAATTATTTTGGTGTATACAGGGTATTCACACTCTGAACACCAAACCAAAGTTGTGTTTTTTTAAATGGAACGCCCCACCCAACTTTGAGGAGCTGCTGACATCTATTGGTCGAAGCTATTGAAGATTTTTTTATTGGACTAGGTTCACAGACTGCTCTATTTGTAAAATACTTGAGTACTTTCATCACAAAACTTAATATCATACAGGGTGGACAGCTTACGCAAAATGGTTTTTTTCCTAAAAATTTCAAATGGAACACCCCATATATTATTTCCATATTTGATAGATAGTTTACTAAGCTTTTCATTGATGTAGATATTGTTAGGTCTGCGACTGGCGGTTTCGGTAGAATTGAAAATTGAACTTTAAAATGTGGTAATTTTGACCGGTAATTTATTCGTTTCTCCCATATTTTAGCGCCCAAAACACAAAATATGATTTCCATTTTGTATCTGGAAGTTGACTTCACATTGAAACAAAATTTTTCATCGCCAGATTGCTTCTTCATGGTCATATTCTTAAATAAATGGTAACTTATTAAACCTAGGTATAAATTGAAACAAGGAGTGCCATGGAAGAAAACCGTCCTTTCAAAAAGTAAGCTTGCACTGAGATTTCTAGTGCCAGTGTAAATTCTGTTGGCTAAATTTTCTGTAAAAACAAACTGTACGCATTTTTCTGAGTTTTGGGTGGCAAAATGGGGGAAATTCCCCAAAAATGGTACAAAATTACAGCAAAAATCTCAATTCTTAAGGTTCAATCTTTATTTCTGCCTAAATTATCAGTCGCAGACCTGCCAATATCTACATCAGTCAAAAGTTTAATAAACTGGCTATCAAACCTGCAAATAATATACGGGGTGTTCCATTTAACATTTTTGAGAAAAGCTCCATTTTGCGCAAGTTGGCCACTCTGTATAATATAAACTATTCTGAAAAAAGTGTTCATGGATTTTACTAACAGAGTATCCTCTGAACCAAGTCCAATAAAAAAATCATAGTTAGCTTTGACCAGCAGACGCCAGTAGCACCACAAATTTGGCTTCACACTGGTACTAAAATGGCTATATCTTAACATCGCTTACTCTGAACCCCACCGTGTAGCATATCAACTTTGATGAAATTTTATGGGGAATCCAAATATGTAAACAAATGTGGGGCATTCCATTTAAAAAAACACAACTTTGATTTGGCACGTAGCACGTGAACATCCTGTATACATCAAAATAATTTTAACAGAAGCTTCGTGGGGTTGTCCACATACACATAAAATTGATATCTTGGATAGAATCAGAGATATGGACCGACTACACACTATTGGCCCACCCTGTATATTTCATGGTGCATTACATTCATTCAGATACAAAAGGTTTGAATTAATTTTGTTTATCAAATATAAATTATTAATGCATCATAATAATCAGAAAACTGTGTAAATAGACTCTCGCATCTCTCTTTAGACTTCCATTAAATCTGACCGCAGGTTTTTAATTTCCTAGTTGTCGGTCATGCTAAACGAAAAACTTTCAGAAAAAGTCAAATTATGCACAATTTTAGAGTATCAGAAGTTGATATCTGTTGTAATAACACCACAAACATTTCTACGTGCCTATAGACAATTTTTTGAATAATTTTAAATCCCGAAATCCAGTGATATAAGTTAACGTTGTACAATAATAAGAGCCCTACAGGATAGCTATTGCACATGCGCAGGAAGAAAAACACATTTCCCATGTTGGCATGTGGCTTGGGAACAAGTTCCTGAAAACACTTACTGTTACAGTCCCAAGTAAGCTTTCCATCTTTCGTCTAATATCGAAACTTATTTATTAATTATTTATTTTCAAATTACTAGTATGAAAGTAACCGAACGACTATATTGCGCTAAATCCTCCGTTATCCTTTAAACAAAACGGGGTGCGGGGGGAACAGCGCAGTGCCTCCCCACCCGTGAACCTATATCCAGATACTAATTCAAATATTCTGTGTCCAGGTTAACCAGATGGCACTGCGCTCCCCCGCCCCTTAAAAGCATCCAAAACACGCCGCGAAATCCGGTAGAAGCCTACTAGCCACGATGACGACCATACCAATAATCAACATGGAGTTCCGCGAGTTGAAGGAGGTGGTGTGGACGAAGCTGCAGGAACCCAGAAGCCAGCGAAAATTGATCCTCGTCATAGTGTCCATCGCACTGCTGCTAGACAACATGCTGTATATGGTCATAGTTCCCATCATCCCCGATTACCTGCGTGACATCGGAGCTTATAAAGACGTAATTGTTGAGCTTCCGGGAAACGCGACACTTCCACCAGGTACCCCGGTAAAGCACGACCACCACGGCCAGGATTCCGCTACAGGCATCCTCTTCGCATCGAAGGCAATCGTGCAGTTGATGGTGAACCCGTTTTCTGGAGCACTGATCGACCGAATCGGCTACGACATCCCGATGATGATAGGATTGGTGATTATGTTCCTGTCGACGAGCCTGTTCGCAACTGGCCGAAGTTACGCCCTCCTCTTCTTCGCCCGCAGCCTACAAGGAGTAGGGTCGGCATTCGCAGACACGGCGGGGCTAGCCATGATCGCCGATCGGTTCACCGAGGAGAACGAACGATCGAAGGCTCTCGGGATAGCGCTAGCCTTCATAAGTTTCGGATGTCTGGTGGCACCCCCCTTCGGAGGAGCTCTTTTCCAGTTCGCCGGAAAGGAAATGCCTTTTCTCATCCTCGCGTTCGTGTCTCTTCTGGACGGTTTCATGCTGCTTCTGGTGATGAAGCCAATCAAAGAACAGATAAGAGAATCGCAAAAGGCGAAGCCCCCTTCCGTTCCGATTTGGAGACTGTTCATGGACCCGTACATAGCAGTTTGTTCCGGGGCTCTGATGATGTCGAACGTGGCGTTAGCGTTCCTGGAACCGACCATATCGCTGTGGATGGAAGACAATCTGACGACAGACAACTGGAAGATCGGGATGGTTTGGCTTCCGGCGTTTTTCCCACACGTATTCGGAGTGATACTGACAGTGAAGATGTCAAAGAAATATCCACATTACCAGTGGCTGATGGCCGCGGGGGGACTAGCTCTGGAAGGTATGTGCTGCTTCATCGTTCCATTTTCAACCTCGTACATAATGTTGATGATTCCGTTGTGCGGTATTTGCTTCGGGATAGCCCTGATAGACACAGCCTTATTACCTACCCTCGGATACCTGGTGGATGTCCGATACGTTTCAATTTACGGAAGCATTTACGCCATAGCGGATATATCTTATTCCGTAGCTTATGCAATAGGGCCTATAATTGCGGGAGGTGTGGTAGAGGCCATAGGTTTCACTGCTTTAAACATAGGAATAGCATTCTCAAATCTACTCTACGCACCGGTACTGATGTACCTGCGACACATATACGACTTCAAACCGTTTGAAAATGAGGCCAATATACTCATGTCAGATCCGCCTAACAAAGAATACCAGACGTATACGTTGCAAGACCAAAGACCGGTAAGCAACGACATTCAAAATCATTTGGAGTACAAGCAGGAGACGAACGTGGATGATGTGAACGGATATCCTCCGGTCGGATACCGAGATTACAACCAAGGCTACCAACAGCAGAATTATTCGTACCAACAGCAGGAGCAGCCGCAACAACAGCAGGGATATCCACAACAGAGGCCGCAGCAACCTCCTCAGAGACCGGCTAGTAGAGTGTTGCCCGCACAGCCCGAAGCTTCGAATCCCTTCCGGCCGCAGCCGGAACCAGGACGAAATCCCTTCAGACAAGGATTCAACTAAGCTCCCGATGTATTATATTGTATACTTATATTAGAAGTCCCTACTAGATGTTTACCTTCATTGTGTACATATCACGTTATGTTGTACATATCCAATATTTGTAGGTGAGTAAAGTGTAGATATTACATTATTTTTAGGGACGGTTGTGTCAGTTCACGGGAGGTGGTTCGGTAAAGTGCTGCCTCGAAAATTCGCTTTTATAAGTACCTCTGAAAAGATTGTCAAAATCAACAAATATAAGTTAGTTGTACAGGATTAACTTGTACAGTATAATTTAAATTTCATTACTGAAGTAGCCCGTGATACGTCAGCACAATGCTGTTTGCAAGTGTAAACCGTGCTTTATTTCTGTTCAATATTCGAAGTAGTACTTTTACCGCTCGACTTTCTCCCCGTCGTAGTGGTAATTATCAGTGGCGGCGCTAGGGGTGGGCGCGGGTGGGCGAGTGCCCACCTAAAATTCTTCTTGCCCACCCAACTGCCCACCCTATTAAACGAAAAAAAATTAAGAAAAATCATATCAATGTTCGCTTCATATCATGTAATAATGGGGATAGGTATGGGATAGGGCGAACAATATAGCATATTTATGGAGGCAATTTATTGCAACTGGCTGGTGGCCGGCAGGCGACAGCGGTATACAAAGTTATTATGGGATTATCATAATATAATAACTTTGGCAATGGTGTACATCTGGTGACGTTTTTGCCGCCTTCTTATCGAGTGTCGGTCTGTCGGTGTTTCAAAGATTTCTTTTGCAAAAACAAAACACCGCCCTGTCAAATGGCACGTGCAACCGTACCCCAGATACAGATATTTGCAAATGAGTTTCGAGCGTCCAGCCAGACACTTGTTCTTATTTTGTGTACGCGTGCTTGGTGCTGCATTTATTTCTTGTTATTTGTTGTGCGTAGTGACTTTTTAGATTTGACTAAAATATGAGTACCAAACGTACCATAAGTGACTTTTTTCAACCACAAATTAAAAAGTCAGGAACACCTGATAGCGTAAAACCTCACAAAAGCGACAGTAATGCTGAAGCTACTGAAGGCGGCACTTCGAAAAAAAGAAAATTACAAAAGGATGAGGTATTTCATGGTGATGAGTCTTCCACTTCTAGCGATAGCGACAGTGATGACAGAGGTGAAAATGCTCCTAGTTTTGCTGAATCAGAATCGTGAGAATTTTACCCTTCTTATTTCGGCCATATTTTTGTAAATATAAAATTTATCTTTGATAGGGTGTTAGCCAAAGATTTAGATGAGGATCCTACTTTAGATTTGGCCCAATCTTTAAATGAGCCTCCAAGGCAACCGGTCCTAGCTAGTTTTCGTAGAAGGAAATATGGTTCTGATCTTCGTAGTTTTAAATCTAATTATTACAAGATTTATCCTTGGATCGAATATAGCGTTATGCAAGATGCTGTATTCTGTTACCCTTGCAGATTTTTTTCCAAACAAGGTGGGCCCAGAGGTTTTGTTAGTGAAGGTTACCAAAACTGGAAAAGAGCTTCAGAAACAAATTCTGGATTCAAAAAGCATGACAATAGTCATCAGCACAAAAGTGCAATGATCACGTGGCAATCCTACAAAAGTAGCCAGAAACAACAGTCAGTAGTTGCACAACTAACTACTACCCATTCTAAATTTATTAAAGAAAATCGAGAATACATTAAAACTATCATCAGAAGCATAATTTATTTATCTACTCAAGGTCTTGCTTTCAGGGGGCATGATGAATCGAAAACTAGTGAAAATAAAGGGAATTTTTTAGAATTCCTACTCTTCATGTCTCATGATAATCCCATATTGTCAGGTAGATTAGAAAAGGGGCCAAAAAACGCTCGTTACACCCATCATTCAATTCAAAATGAACTTATACACAGTATCGCTGAATTAACTTTAAAACGTATCAGTAGTGAAGTTAAGGAAGCCCGTTATTTTGCTTTAATGGCAGACGAAACTAAAGATTTAAGTAAAACTGAGCAGTTATCGATAACAATAAGATATTATTTAAAGGGTGCATTGTACGAGCGTTTTTTGGGTTATGAAGCAGCAGAGAAATTAGACGCCGCGTCTCTTTTGCAGTTTATTAAAAAGCGTTTAAGTCAGTGTGAAATTGACATAAATTATTGTGTGGCACAAACATACGATGGTGCTAATGTGATGAGCGGGAAAATTAGGGGAGTGCAAGCATTATTGAAGAAAGAGGTCCCACAGGCTATATACGTTCATTGTTTTAACCATGCCTTGAATTTAGTTGTGGTGGATGTTTGTAAAAATTTAAAAGACTGTAATATTTTTTTCTCTCTACTTGAAGACTTGTATGTGTTCACTTCCGGATCTGCAGTACACAGTACCTTTTTGGATATACAGAAACAATTAGATCCAGAAAATAAACCTGTTGAATTGAAGAGACTTAGTGATACAAGATGGACTTCTCAAGTATCAAGCTGTTTGGCTTTAAAAAGAACATTACCTGCAGTATTGGTTTTACTCAATCAATATGCGACAACAAATAACAGTCGATCTCCTGAGGCAAACGGACTCTTAAATAAAATTAATTTTACCTTTTTATTTAATTTACATGTTTTCTGTGAATTCTTACCAAAAATAAAAACTGTTTCTGATTATCTTCAAGGTTTAAATAGTGACATTTTGAAGAGCATGACATTAATAGAATCTGTGAAGCAATTGATTATGTCATATAGAGATGAAGACGAATTTGAAAAGTTATGGAATAGGGCAGTTGAAAATGCCACAGATAATGGTATTAAATTAGATGATGTGAACACTAAAAGATCTAGAAAACTACCAGCTAAATTTGATCATTCCATAATAATTCAAAAAATCACTTCTCTTGAAAATGAATGCGTCACTGAGAAAAATCAATTTAAAACTAAATTATATTTTCCTATTATTGACAGAATTACTTCGGAACTATCACGTAGATTTGACGAAAATGCCAATGTTTTTAAAGGATTTAACAGCTTAAATCCATCTAGCACTACTTTTTTAAATCTGGAGCAATTAATTCCATTAGCCAACAATTATCGTTGTGATATAGCCTCAATTGAAGCAGAAATAAAATTATTGCCAAAAACCATAAGCAGATATGAAGTAAATCACAATACCAAAATAAAAACAATATCTGAACTTGCAGTTCTTTTGGACGAGTTCAATTTAGTTTTTCATGAACTGTATAAATTATGTAACATCACATTAACAGTACCATCTTCTAGCGCAAGTTGTGAAAGATCTTTCAGCAGCCTCAAAAGAATTAAAGATTATTTAAGAACAACTATGTCCCAAGATAGACTCGCCGATTTAGGCGATTTAGGCGCCGCCACTGGTAATTATACATATAAAGATAGATTAATCATAAAATATCGATATTTATGAAACGTTTTTGTTTTAAAATATAGTTTTGTATGTTTTAATATACCAACTAAGATCACATACATATCAGAATCGAATGATTCGCTTAAAAGTGATAGGCCGTTTTCCTCGGCCACTAGTACTTAAACTGTAGTTGTAAATTAATATTGTAATATCACTATACTAACTTAGCCCGCATCACACCCCCGTCTCCCTCGACGAAAAAAAATTATATTTAATTCTGTATATATTCATATATATATGGTTGGATTTTATTAATATAGCTCTCGACTCAAAATAGTGTCAATTTTCCTGAAAATGTGTACAGTATGTAGATGTGGCAAAATGTGATATTCATAATTTAATTGCAGTTAGTATAAATACGTTCTGGTACCAGAAAAATTGCTCAGCTATGTAGATAACACTCTTTATTATCATGTATCCCTCTATGGAAATACTCCCTGGTCCCCATGTAGAGCGTATAAAAATATTCCCAGAAAGTAATAAATTATCATTAATCAAAGAAAAATTAACACTGGAACTGTGTCGTGTGATTGAACGAAATGAAATCGATGCAAAATGAACGTATAAATATTTCTACGCATCAAAATTTAATGGTGTCACTGCTAAAGTCGTTGGTTGCATTAAGAAGTCCATGGATTCAGTTCCCATGCTGACCGTTTAATTTTACAAATTATTTTCAAAGCAAAATTTCACTGGGTCTTCGGGAAGATGTACAGGTGAAATTCTGGAATTATACTAATATTTCTACGCCGACAACTATAAATTTAACGTTTAGATATTTAAGAAGTGTTATACAGGGTGATTCTACGCTCTGGATTTCTTCTCTCGTGCCTCTATTATACATTATAAATAAAAATGTTATAAGAGAGACCCTCTTCATTTTTTTGATTATACAGTGTGTCCAAAATAAGCAGGGCCAATATGAAAATGACTAGTTCAGATAAATGTGAAAAAGGTTGAGTAATTATGGAACCAACAAAATGACTAATAGAAATAACTTGACGTGATTTTTCATTTTCGAGTTTTTTTTGAAAATAATATTAAAGTTAGAGTGAAATTGACGAAACTTCTAAAATTTGACATCAAAAAATCAGTCCCATAGGAATTTAAAAAAAATTAAGTTGATGATTGTTGATGAGTGTCGCTCTAACTTTAATATTAACGCCAGAAAAAGTAAAATTAAAAATCGCATTTTCAAAATAGGTAACTCAAAAACAAAAAATCACCTCAAGTTTTTCATACCCTGTATATTTTTTTCTGCTTTTTATCATTCGCAGATAATGCTTTCATCTCGCCAACTAACACTACTACAGCTTTGTTCTACCAGAAGATATTTAATTTTCAAAATTCCTCTGCATCTGTGAAAATCTTAGAAAAAGCGACTTTAACACCAAAACTAAGCCTTTTAGGCAAAAAATATCTTATACAACGTCGTAGCAAAATTAAATGATGAATTCAAAAAAGCAGCCAAATACAGGGTGTTCCGTTAAAAAAAAAGTTAGGTACTATGCAGAAGAAATGGATAAGTTGGAATATTTTTTATAATAGAGAATCAAAAATTAGGACCAGTCTAGGCACTAGAAAAGATTTCCAGATCGTGGACCACCCTGTATTAGAAGATGGTGAGATGGATCTGAACATAGTGAGTAAGAAGTTATTGAGGAATAGAAAAAGATTCGAATCCTAATATACCGGGTGGGGATTTAGTGTGTAATCGGTTCATATCTCTGGTACTGCTTAAGATATCAAAAAGAAATTTTACACGTATGTGGGGAACGACATGGAGCATTTTGTAAAATTATTTATGTATATACAGGATGTTCACATTCTGAGTACCAGACCAAAGTTCTATTTCTTTAAATGGAAACCCCATAAGTATTTGCTTGATTTCGATTCCCCATAAAATTTCATGAAAATTGATATACTACATGATGTAGTTTTGAGTAAGGACTGTTAAGATATTAACATTTTTGTGTCATTATGGTCCCAAATTTATGACGCTACTGGCGCCTACTGACCAAAGCCACCTAATTATTTTTGATTGAAATTGGTTTACACACTGCTCTATTTGTGAAATCTATAAATACTTTCACCATAATACTTAGGATTATACAAGGTGGTTAAGTTATACAAAAGGGAATTTTTCTCAAAAATTTCAAATGGAATACCATGTATATTATATGCACAACTGACAGTCAGATAACTAAGCTTTTAATTGATGTAGATATTGCCAGGTCTACTACTAATAGTTTCGGCAGATATTATGATTGAGGATTGAGCCCTTTTTATTCTGAATTCAACAATGTACAACACATTATGATTTAATTACGTTTCGACCCTTTTTTGGCCATCATCAAAGCATTTTTAAGATACGGGCCTGTATGTCTCACAGTTTTGTAAAAAATATGTACATACAGTATAAGTTGGGCAATTTTTAAGTGCACCACAAGAGTTTTACGAATCTGTTAGATGATACAAGCGATAAGTACCTACCCTACTCTAAGCATAGCGCATCCTGCAGTTTTGGAAAATCTTGTTCGTTTCTGATATCAGAAGAAAGCCCAACTAACTGTATTTCTCATAATTTTTAGAAAATTAAGAGAAATGCAGGTCCGTATCCTAAAAATTTCTTGATGATGGTCAAAAACTGGTCAAAACGTAATTAAACCATAATGTGTGGTACATTGTTGAATTCAAAATAAGAAGGGCTCATAAAATTTGACATCAGAAAATCAGGACCGTATTTAAAAAAATGAAGTTGATGATGGTTGCTCGAAGACGAAAAGTAGAATAAAAAAATTGGCAATGAAATCTTTAATTTCATCAAAAGTTGCTACGAAGAGGTTTTGTTAGTTTCGCTCTAATTTTAATATTAAAGTCAGAAAAAAATATAGTTAAAAATCCATAAATTCAGTTTTTTTCAAAATAATTCAAAAACGGAAAATTATATCAAGGATTTCTAGGCGCCATTTTATTGGTCCTTTAATTATGCAACTTTTTTCCCATTTAACTGAATCCGTATCTCTTGTCATTTCCAATATCCTCATACTAGCCCTCCTTATCTTGGACACGTTGTATACCTAAATAATTTTGGGAAATGCTCCATGTGGCCACATTGGTGCAAAATTTCATTTTGATATCTTAAATAGTTCCAGAGATATGAGCCGATTACACACTAAATCCCCACCCGGTATACAAAGAGAAAATTGTTGGTAAGGAACTGGAAAGTTTGGAAGAATGGTTTTAACGGTAAAAAACTTAAAATATCCTTCGCCACGAGGGCTCAATATGATCAGTGAAGAAGAAGAAGGGGAGAATGTAGTAAAATACAGGTGGTTCAATTTAAAACAACGAAGTTAACGTAGTTACAGCAAATACGTTAATACACCGTATAATTGAAAATCATTTAGCTTGAGAAATATATTTCACTTTTTTTATTTAAAATTTTTCACTAATTTTAACTGTTTTGATTGTTGGAAACATATCAAATAAACACTTATATTGACTCACCTATAAAACTAAACACATATTATTAATATACTATTGCATGTCATATCGCACAAATAGTGAGTTTTGGCTTTTAAAAAAATTCGGACATTCAATTAAACATTTTTGGGCGTACGATCACACGACATTTTTAAATGAAATTTAAATTAAGTAAGAGAAGTAAAATTATTATTAAAATCCAATAAATATATCAAGTAACTAAAGCATTTGCATGAACACATAAATATTAATGTATCCCTGCTGTGTATTGTTTTAAAAATCGGCAAGCTTAATACTGAAAAATAATAATACTTATGATGTACAAAATAATGTGTTTAACTTGTTTGGGCTTCAGAAAATTTATAAATTCAGTACACTTTGCTAAATACTCTTTTGTTTACCTCAAATTACACCCAAACAAGTTATTCAATAAAAAAATACTCCTAAGCGCGCTTTTAAAACATGTAGATAAAAATAGACACAAGCAATAATGTAACTAAAAAGGAAAAATTGCATGATGTAAAGAAACTTGACTTGATCACATCGAAACTATGGAATTTTCCCTAAAATGTGCCTAATATTTTTTCACAAAAGTAAATGAACACCAACAACTTCATTTACTTTTCAACTGCACAGTTAATGGCACTTTAGACACTACTTAAGAAGAACTGGCAGCTCTTTTTACACAAAACTAGAAGAGACGTCAGTTCGAGGAAAATTCCCATGAGCACAAATTTTGTACCATTTATCACCCAGCTTTGTAGCTATAAATGTTAGTTGCCATCGAGTTATGTATTTCATAAATTTATTTATTAATAATCGTTGTGTAAAGTCCATATAGTTTAAAGCGTTGTACATTTTCTTTGGTTGTTAGTAAGATTTTTCGTTCAACTCTTTTTTAAACTCCCGAGAACAATATCATTGCGTTTCCGGGAGTAGAACTCCTACGCAGCTATTTAATAGAATATAAAATAAACAAAATATAAAAAGTAAATGTATATAAAACGTAATTATTTAAACATTTTGTGTGAATGAGCGAATGAAGTAATATTTAATTACTTAATCTCGTGCGAACAGGTGCTAGATCATTAGTGTTTGTTCTGCTTTTTCAAGTAGAATGTAAAATGAGTCGTCACTGTAATTTATTATGTAAGTAATTCTAATTACTTTGTTGAGACAAAACCGATTATAGTTTAATGAAATGTGTGGATAATTGTCAGAATGAACTATTAAATTATTGTTAAAGAATATTTGTGCTTTATTAGCAATGTTACTTTCTTACTTTATATTCTACCTTAAACTTCACTAAGAAATTTGGTTGTGGAAGAATATTCTTCAGGACTTCGCTTCACTCACGCTTCATTCCGCCTCGCCGTCTCGTTACTCGGCGGCAATGAGTGAATAGCGGGGCTATATTTTTGTAAGAAGCTACAGAACAAATCAATCCAGGTTAGATCAAGTAATATCAGTTGATAGCCTGATAGTTGATAGGTCTGACATTTCATTAGGACTTCCAATTTTGTGGTGTGCTCTTAGTACCTATGTATTTTACATCTGATAGGAAAAGTAGGGCATTGTGTAGAAAATTTCTTACATAAAAGTGACAGAGTAGTTATGACTAGGTTAGATTCGAAACCTGCAAAAACAGTAATAATGCAAGTGTATGCGCTATGGTGTTAAGGCTCAAATAGTTGGGAATGTAGGATGTTCTACTTTTAGGGAAATACGTCCGTTAGCTCAGGATAGGAAAGGATGGAGGTACGCCTTCATCCAGTAGTTGTATTTGCAAATAGCCTTACCACCAACTTGGAAAAAAGAGACGCTATAATAGATCACTTTTCCTGGAATGTAAGCCCAGCACTGCAAAACAATTTTGGACGTGTTCTCAAAATTAAATAGACGGGTAAACATGGCCCAAAGAACGGTGTGTACAAGGTGTTCTTATGGGAACACCCGCCCTTATTTGAAGAGATAGAAAAAAATTAACCAAGCTGTCCGGAGCTCAAATTTAATGAGAAAACCACTGGCGCAAACAAAACTTTGCTATCTCTTATCGTTTGGCCGCTAGAGGGCGATTCTCAAATTTCGTCGATTTCTTTTATGTCCTATAACTTGTTTATTAATAAAGATAATTAATTTTGGTAAAAACCTTCTTAAGGCACTTTTTTCCGTAGAATCCATTGCAATAGGCAGTTTTTTACAGGGCGTTTACATTTTCGTGCACCACCCCAAACTCATTTTTTTTATATAGACCACCCTATATATTATGAGATTTTTGAAAAGCTCGTAAAATTTCCCCCGGCCTTTTGCTTGCCCTAAAAAGAGCTGCCTGTTTATTTGCGTTGAATCATGCTCGCGTAAACACATGGGTGGCGCTTGTGGGGCAATTCGTATCATTATTTTTATTTTCCTAAATATTGTAGATAATATACCGTGTGACAAACTTCCATGTGTACATAGGGAAACAACATGGGCACTTACATTTTTGGGGATTCCTGCTCCCCATGTGTAGTTACAGTGGTGGTAAAGGTAACAATCGAAAGACTATTTTTTTCCGCGTATGAGGATATCAAAAACTCTGCAATTTTCCAATTTATTAAAGCATTAAAAGCAAAAATTACACTAATAATTTTCAAATTAAAACACGGATATTCATCAGATTACCTATGACATTTTAATTTATTCTAATCAAAGACTCCCTTGATTCTAATTTCTAATTCGTCTGAACTGTCAACATTATTTATCGACAATTTAAAATTTGGGTTTCAAAATGAACAAAAATATTTATTCAGTCGAAGAAAAGGTTTTCATTGTGAAAACATTTTACGGCGGCAATAGTCTGCGGGTAGTCCGTGACTTATTTTCTGTAAAATTCAATAACAGTCCTATTCCTTCGGTAACAACAATAAAAAATTTAGTTAAGAAATTTGAAGATACTAGGAATCTTTCATTGAAAGAAGGTAATTTTTACTAATAAATTTACTTGGTTTTTATTTAGATAATTCTGATTCGCTTATTATTATTACCTAGTTGCTAATTCCTTATTGTTCGCTAACTTAAATTTTACTGGGATTATGAGAAATTTAACAAGTGATAACGTGGAGTGAAACAAAACTAAAATTAATCTTATCATTTATTTTTTTAGTCGTTCCAAGAAATCTAAATGTTGAGGTAGAGGAAATGGTACTAGGCCTGATAACTGCTAGTCCAACATCTAGTTTAAGGTCTATTGCCCTAGAATGTAATGCTTCAAGAGAAACTGTCCGTAACATATTAAAAAAAAAAACAAATATCATCCCTTTAAATTCCAATGTCACCAAGAATTGCTTCCTTTTGACGAAAAATCGAAAAATCAAGGCAAACTTTCTGTGAAGAAATGCAAGAACAGGCTAATCGGGATCGCAGCTTCCTCTCATCAATTTGTTTTACCGATGAGTGTACCTTCACTTTAAATCAAGAGCCAAATTCACAAAACTTTAGCCATTGGGCCCAGGAAAATCCCAGAATAAATCTAGCCACTTCAACGCAATACCCTCAAAAAATCAATATTTGGGCAGGCATTTTTAATAATCGCATTATAGGACCATTTGAAATACAGGGAAATTTAAATTCAGAAGCTTATTTAGATCTTTTAATTAACCATATTGGCCCTGCATTAGAAGAAGTTGCACATGCGAATCGGGAGGTCTGGTTTCAACATGACGGATGCCCAGCACATTTTGGAGCACAAGTGAGGGAATTATTAAATGAAATATTTCCAGAGAGCTGGATTGGTCGAGGGGGTGCTATAAACTGGCCAGCTAGATCTCCCGATTTGGCACCGTGTGACTTTTTCTTGTGGGGTCATTTAAAAAATAAGATTTATAAAACTCGTCACCCAAATATTGATTCTTTAAGGAATGCTATTTTTGCGGAATGCAACTTAATAAACGATCGGCAACTTGCGAATGTGAGAAATTCTGTCTGATACAGAATGGGTTTTTTTTTGAATATTTGTTATAGTTATTTTTCTTTTTTTATGTTACTTTAATTTCATTGTATATTAATAAGTTTTTGTCCTTACCTAGATATGAAATAAATAAGTATTAAATTGCCAGATTACAAAATTCATTAGAGCAAAATAAACAAATAATGTTGCCGCTTGTTAAATTTTTCATAATTGCAGTAAAATTTAAGTAATTTAATTTTTATTATTTCATTTTAATGCTTTAACATTTCCCCAAAAACTTTTTAATAGGTTAGAGGACACCTACAATTTACCCTAAACTATGGACCAGCATTCACCAACGAAACATCCAGACCAGTAATCAATTAATTGTCAAATAGGTAATGACAATAATAATGTGAATGAGAATTATCTAAATAAAAAAACAAGTTTATGTATTAGTAAAAATTAACTTCTTTCGATGAAAGATTCCCAGCCTTCAAATTTCTTACTAAATTATTTGTTGTTATACCGAAGAAATAGGACCGTTATTGAAAATAAGGCACGGACTACGCGCAAACTATTGCCGCCGTAAAACATTTTCTTGAACTGAATAAATATTTTTGTTAATTTTTAAATGTTGAAAGTTTCGAAAATCCATAAAAATCAAAGGCGTCCGTGATTAGAATAAATTAAATTGTCATGGATAATCTGATAAATTTCTGTGTTTTAGTTAGAAAATTATTAATGTAATTTTTGCTTTTACTGCTTTAATAAATTGGAAAGTTGTAGAGTTTTTGATATCCTCATACACAGAAAAAAATAATCTTTCGATTGCTACCTTTACCACCACTGTAACTACACATGGGGAGCAGGAATCCCCAAAAATGTAATTGCCCATGTTATTTCCCCATGTACACATGGAAGTTTGTCACACGGTATATATTTTGATAGCTTGACCAAAGCCTGCTGCGGTTTCCATTTAGAAAATTCAACTTTATATCATAACTCAAAAAATACTCTCCCTAGAAAAAACTACGTACGCCACTGAATTCTTTGGAAAAATTTCTATAGGAATCAATCAACAGTTTTAGCCTGCTTAGTACAAAAAGAATTGTAGAGAATTTTTTAAAATTGATCAAAATCAATATTATTTTTTTCTCAAAAACTAAAAACGATATTCAGATTCTAGTTTCAGTTTTCTATTATACTCAAGAAAGTAGCTCAGGTTCTCGAAAACCCCGAGGCTCTATCTCTGCTGCTTCTATTAGAAACCCCCAAATCTCAATGAAAATAGGACACCCTGTACAGTGTACTGGTGATACAAAGAAAGTTGTATGTTTGCAAGTAACGCCATTATCCGATTGTAATTAAAACATAGAGCACGTAGGGCTCAGTAATTGACTAATTCTGCCTGTTCCATTGTATATAACAGAGGGCAACCGCATAGCAAATCACCCCTGTTCGTTATCTAAGGGTGGCGGTAGGGTGTTCCCCGGGGCCAAGGGCAACACACGCCTCGAGGTCAGATCATTTCCATTTATTCTAAAGGGGAAAATTCCCTCGAACTCTTCAAACCGACCTCGACTGACGCATCCAAGGCTCTCGCATTTGCAAATTTGTTCCCTGGTTAAATTAGCCTAATTACAAGACACGTTCTGGGGTGGGTTTTTAAAATATTTCGTTTCGGGGCGAAGACATTTTTCATCTCTAATTGGGAAATGGTTTGAAAGTGTTTTCGTGTATCTTTATTCCTACGTTATTTTTAAACTTTTAGGTTTTAAATTCGCCAATTCTTACCTATCCTTCTGACTGCTGTAGTCAACAATTTTTTACTAACCAGCAAATTTCCAAACAATGTTGTATTAAAGAGATTTTAAAATATTGATGAATTTTGGGTTTTTGTTGACACATTATTTATATGCATAGATCGCTGAATGAATTACTGAATTGTCGCCAAAGAACAGAGCAAATTCAAACCATCAGCAGAGAGAACTTTGTCTGCTCTGCAGATACTCAAAGATTAGGTACCTGAGCACAGAGAGAGCATGCTAAGCTGCACAAACAACTTGAATTCCATTAATTTAATTAAGAGCAGTGGAATCAATTCATCATCTCGGTCAACATTCTGCTGGGTAAAGGGTTCTCTTTCTAGTGGAGTTGAGAGTGCTCGTCGCGTGGCTCCGTGTTCTTTTGGCGAACGCACTGGAGAGCTGGTGCTTTATAAACAGAAACAAGACTCCCTAGAGACCGAAGGGTCTGACCCACTCGCTGGATAATCGATAGATTACCGACACAGGACACGGTTAGGAAGCCGTTGGATCACCTTTCCAAAGCCTTCTCGAATGCAATCATTTTGTTAGTACAAAGTGAGCCATGCGTCAGTCGCAAATCAATTTATAGGAGCACTCGAATAATAATAATTGATCTGTGGACTGACACAAGCTCAACTACGTACAATGTGGCTAAATGTTAATACACTGCCGGACAAAAAAAACGGACACTCTCAGAATTACTATTTTAGTGAATAAAAAACAACGGACGGTTTGAAATGATATTTAACTATATTCTTTTCATCTTAACAATAAATAAAAAACCAGAAACAAAATGATTCGTCACAAAAACCTAACAAAATTATTTTTTAGAGATCAACCTGTTACTTAGAAACTTGAAAAGACAAACAAAGAAAATATTAAAAGGAAAAGCACACTAGTAGAACCAAATTAATAATGGGTGTTACCACCACGAACTCTTATTACTTCCCTTAAACGTTGCGGCATGCCCTAAATGAGGCTATCAATAGACTCTTGGGGTATTTGTTCACATTCTTCTTGAAGCGCCATTTAATGTTTCTGGTAGGGGTTGGCGACGTCTAATCCTTTTCCCAAGCTGATCCCACAGATGTTCAGTGGGATTCAGGTCTGGACTATTGGCTGACCATGGGAGACATCCAATACCAACCTCTTCACGGTACTCGGTAACAATTCTTGCTGTGTGTGGGTGGGCGTTGTCATCCATAAACACAAAATTGTTCGCTATAAATGGCATATTGTGACATGGAGCTCCAGGCACTCAACAATGTATCGGTGTGCAGTCATTGTTCCATTCTAAATGAAAATCAATTCTGTGTGAGCCCTCAGAGATATTCCGGCCCACACCGTAATGCTACCACCATTAAAACTGACCCTGGGAGATATACAACATTGACTGTACCGCTCCCCTGGTCTTCGCCACACTTTTTCACGTCCATCTGGTGACCTGACACTAAATCTTGACTCGTCCGAGAAGAGCACGTTCCTCCATTGATGTTCGTCCTGATTTACGTATTGCCGCGCAAATGCAAGTCATGCTCTGCGATTTTCTACGGTCTACAGGGGACCCGTAGATGGCTTTCTTGAAGGCAAAACATATTCGTTTAGCCTTTTCCGAACTGTTCTGGCTGAAACTGCCACTCCTCAAACTTCGGCTAACCGTCCAGCAAGAATAGGTGATGGCAATGCTCGATCGGGCAGCGCAGCAACATGGAGAAAACGGACATCTTGATGGTTCGCAGTCCGTGGACGACCAGATCCGACCTTCTTTACAAACCCATGAGGTTCACGAAATCGCAAGAGTACATTTTGCACTGTGTTACGGGGTATATTCAGCACTTGAGCAATATACCGCACTCTTCGGCCATCGTGGCTTAAAGCAACAATTTGTGAACAAATTTCGGAGTGCATTGTATGGAAAATGTTAAAAGCCGACATTTACAAATGACATTTCACCAAAAACCAATAGAAAATAGAGAGCAGCCCAATAAGGTAAAAGATTTTGATGTTTCAATAAAGATGCATGAAGAGTCAAAATGCTGATTTGGCTGTTTAGGCTTACGACAGGTGCAATATTCAGCTAAAACTTTCTTTTTCCTCACTAGTAGGGCAATCGTTAATTATTTGCATAAGTTAAGTAACTTAAAAATATTGTAGGGCCTCAAAATAAAAATAAAAACCTGTGTCCGGTTTCTTTTGTCCGGCAGTGTAATAGTTATTAAATGTATTCTTTCTAATTATTTGTTTGATACTTCTTGGCTCCTCAAGATTTAACCCAAGTGAATCTGTCCTGTGCCAGCTGTCAGTCTAAACTCTAAGATCAAATACATTTTAACAAAAATTCAGAAACTGATGGTAATTACATTTTTTCCAAACAGCATTCGATTTATTCCCTGGGGAATCAACTGCATCTACAAAGTTCTCAGTCGAATACCAATGCCTACTCTGATTAAGGAAAATACGAGCTGGGAAGAATAAAAACAGGCCCCTTCAAGGAACTAAAAGATCGATAAGTTATAATCAGAGAAATGGATATTTTATATACCTACCTATTTTCGTGCTTTGAAGTGGTGCTATATTTCACATAGTTTTTATGGTATACGCGTAAAAAATCTGCAGATTTCTTGCAAGTTTCTTAAGGATTTTAATATAAACGCTTATTTCTGTTTTTGGTGTCACTTGTAGTAACTACAGTGCAGTGCAGGTTGATGTTGACGCAAACTCAGGTCAAGTGAAGCGTTACCACCGGGAAGAAGGCCTGAGCGCTCCTGCGCGCCGTACACATTAGACATTATAATATGCTAACATTTTGGTGGTGTTACAAGATTTTAGGTGTAAAGAGGGTGCCATGCGCCAATAGATTCCTTCATCGCACTCCGTTCGAATTTTTAACAATGGGACAAACAAAATTTTATAGAAAACAAACCAATGTGAATGAAGTAAAAGTAATTTACATTAACTGGTTAATTTGATTATGACAGTCTTTATTAATGAAAAAATAAACTGATTGTCTGTTTTGCATGTTGGACTTATATGTACAACCTCTATCAAACTCAATCTTACACTAGATATCATATCATGAAAACAAAAATAGAATTTGTCAAAGAACTGCGATTGCGAGCATAACCAACAATATGTATATGGTTAGGAGCATTACACTAAATAATAATATTAACAAACAGTTAAATAACAACATTAAACACTGCAAATGTTTACAAGCAAAGGGCATCAGATTACATAATATGCGAGTACTGAAATTATATTGCTGAACATTTTTTAAGCGCAGAGGGTAAAGCCAAAACACATGGAGTATCTTTCAACGCAGACCTTGCTTATAGACCTTGATTAGTTAGGAAGGAACAAAACTACATTATGAACTTGAATTCTCACTCTAAGTTAGTTAGAGCATAAAGGAACTCGTTCCCGCAAACATTTGTAACAAGACACAAACAGATGGCAGCAGACAATACTAATTCTTCATCGCTAATGGAAAACGTGAAAGCTCTCCCAACATTGCAACACTGCGAGAAAATCTCATTAAGTTTCCCCCGCAGAGTTTTTCATACCTGAAATAAAATGAATTTCTCGAGGAGACGAAGTCAGACTGTGTGTACCAATTTATCTTTTCATGGAAAAATCTCATTGACACATTCAATCTAGTCAAGTGTGTCGACAAGTCTTGAATAGGTCCGACGCTATTTTGTTTGCAGTTTGAGTTTCCGCCGGTCGGGTTCGCACAAAAGTGCGATTTCTATGCAAGAAGCAGAACCGTTTCCGTGTTTCTTTAACAGTGTGGAAGTAAATGCTTGTGAAAATCTCATTCTTCAATATAATCACAAGAAGTAACAAGATCTAGAAGGCGAGGGGAGAATTCTGACATTTTTTACCTGTACGACCCTGTTATACAGACATCTATAGACTGAAAATTAAAATATTTTATTTCCAACAAAGAAATGATAGTCCGTGTGATTCTAACAATCTGAATTTATTATTTCCTGGTTTTAAGAGTTTGGGATTATTGATACTGAATTTATGGCCCGTTTCCAACGCATGTGGCGCCATGCTAGACTTCTTAGTACGGTCATATTTGTAATGGGCTTGATGCTAGTTAAAATAAACCGAGTTGACTGCCCGATATATTTTTTTTGCAATTTCCGCATGCTATTTCGTAAATTCCAGCTTTGTGAATGGGTTCCGTTTTATCTTCTGCGTTTCCAAGTAGATTTTGTACATTGTTGCTCGAAGCGTGAACCACTTTGAAGCCTGCTTTTCCGAAAATAGTTTTCATACCTCTAGTCATCTGCGGAACATATGGTATTTTTATAAATTCAGTAATTTTATTATCAAACTTGCTTATAAAAATATGTACTCCCTAAATACACTCATTGGTCAAATCGTGCTAAACATTCCAATTTCATTCGTCCAATCAGATGGATGTGTCAGTTACAAAACTGACCCTTGCACGAAATGTGTTATTCTAATTAAAACTCCAATTTGTCAAATCTTGGATTTGTACCTGTCACACTCGAACTTCGAAGAAATATGGCGTCTTAGCGTCGCCACACACTGACTAGACACAATCAAAAAAATCCCTTGCAGACGCCACACACACACGCATATACTTAAAAGTACCCCCAGAATTAGCCGTACACACTAGATTTCGATCGTCAGTACGGCGTTTTACCAATGCACACCGTTTAGCGTTTTAGCGTGCTCTTGTTTTCATTAGTAATAGCGGATTTTCTTTAAAAAAATATCTTTCCTAACGGGAAGCCGGAAGCGCCGCATCAAATGCAAAATTCTATAAATTGCAATAAACTTTAGAAGAAAAAAGAAAAGAGGATCAGCCTGGAATCGATCTTTGCTCATTAAATATCTAGAACGTCTACAAAACCTAAATAAAGTCTGAAATAACGATCATTCTCTGTCGCTTGAGAATTCTGAATTTCAAAATTAAATGATGCACAGTCTGAGAAAGTTCAGTGGAGCGGGAGCCCAGCCGGTTATAAGCCCCACTGCAGCGTAACGCGCGTTAAGAACCCGTAACCGGAAAACCAAACGAAGAACGCAGCGATGATGAAGTGTGGCATACTTAAGTTCCGTTCGGATATTTCAATGAGTTCCTCATAACTTCCGTTCGAATGATTGTGGAGAAGTGCGATGCTTTGTTGAGCGAAGCGGGTGCAGAGTCAATTGGGCGAGCAGAGGGCGACTGAAGCCCTTTGCGACCGCGGATCAACGAGATTGGCTTTGTTAGCCGGCCCCAGCCCTAACCGTGTAATACTGAAAGAACTACATGTCTCCGGCTTTTTTGTCGGGGAGATTGTCCTATTTTCATCAACGTTAATTTTTTCCCTTGCCCGCCTTCGGCGTAGAAAGAAGTTGTCGTGTAATGAACCTCCGTGAGCTTGGAGAAAATTGCTCTGGCACAAAAAGGACATTAGCAGGAATTCGAGGGTATCCGTTTTAGCCGGGAAGGTGCGAGAGAGGCAATTTGTCTTGTGTCGTTTTATGATCAAAAGCATATATATATATATATATAAGAGACAGATATTTGATTACAAAGTGATTGCTTTCAGAATTTTTTCAATAAAATATTGACAACCATCGAGTTGTAACCAGAATTTTTCTGAGATTAAGGATGAAATAAGTTTTGACCAGTGGCGGCTCGTGGGTTAATAACCAGAGGGGTCATTTTGGTTTTGGAACTTATAATTAATACTAAAAATATATACATATACAACGTGTCCTATAAAGTTCTCTACATATGGGAAACTTTTTTATTATCCGTTTATTAAAAAAAATATTCTTCATAAAAAGCTCTGAATTGCTCAAAAATCAAAATGCACTCGCAACATTCCAAAAATATCGGATAATATACAGGAGAGATCAAAAAATAATAATTTAACTAAAGAGTAAAGTACCCTTATTTTTGAAAATAATGAAAAATGTTATTCGGGAAAGTTATTCAGTATAAAAAGTTATGGACTATTATGAAATAACAGCCACCTATGATCAAATTTATTTTTCTAAATTACAAACGTGTTAATATCTAATAAAGAACTAAAATTATTTTAAATTAACTTAAATTTAAATTAGAGCACTTCCTAAACTATTGCCTCAAAATATCCACCTTTTCTCTCAATGCAAATTGCTGTTCTTGCTTTAAATTCACGAAACATAAATTTGATCATAGGTGGCTGTTATTTCATAATAGTCCATAACTTTTTATACTGAATAACTTTCCCGAATAACATTTTTCATTATTTTCAAAAATAAGGGTACTTTACTCTTCAGTCAAATTATTATTTTTTTATCTCCCTTGTATATTATCCGATATTTTTGGAATGTTGCGAGTGCATTTTGATTTTTGAGCAATTCAGAGCTTTTTATGAAGAATATTATTTTTTCACAAACGGATAATAAAAAAGTTTCCCATATGTAGAGAACTTTATAGGACACGTTGTATGTCCAAATCTTCAAAAATATAAGGGGACATATTGTTAAAATAAAACATACCTTAAACGTGCTTATATTTCAAGTCAATTCTCCTCTCCTTCTGTTCCGCAAAATGGTCTATGACTTTCTCGTTGAAGTTTGGAATGCTCTTGACAAGCGTTTTCTCGATGCTCAACATAGACAAGGCACAAAGTCTAGACTGTCCCATTGTATTGCGTAAAAATGTTTTTATCCGTTTCAAAGTTGAAAAACATCTCTCACTTTCCACTGTTGTCATTGGTAGTGTACACAAGATATTTAACAAGTTCACTGCTTCAGAAAATGTTTCGGACAAATTCATGTTAATAAAAAGTTGAAGAATGGCGACTGCACCGGCACTGTTACGAAAATCCTCACGACAATATATTACTTCAAGTTCTGATTTTAGTTTGGAGATATCTATTGTAGCATAATTAGCCTTCACCATATTTAAAATATTTTGGGGAAAATTGGTAGTGTATGCTTCAAATTTCTCCGTCTGAAATAACTGTGAAATCATGAGATGATCATTGAATCCAAATCTATGATGAATTTCAGACATAATAATGTCGCAAATTTCAAGTGCAGTTAGTCGTTTAGGATCCCCTGCATTAACTTTTCTTCTTTTCGCTGATGATGTGCTTGGTTCTTCCGATTCTAAAATAGCACTTCTCACTTTTTGGATATTGCTGTTGAAAGACATTATGTAGTTTTTGACTGATATAACATCAATATCTCGCATTTGTAATTGTTTGAACAATATGTCTACATGAGGCATTATTTTATGAAAAAAATTTAACCAAAATAAAAAAAGTTCATCTTCCAAATGCCTTTTTAAACCAGTTGCTTGATTTATATTATTTCCGTCTTCCTCCTCATCAATGATTTGCTCCAAACAACATATTAAATCATCTTTATAAGTGTGTACAGTTTCAACACACTTTGTATTGAAAGCCCATCGAGTGGGTGCAGCTTTAGGTAATCTCACCTTAACCACCCTATCCAATACCGCCGTACGTTTTGGGGATCGTCCGAAAAAAGACGAAAATGCATGTAAATTTGCAAAAAATATTTTTATCGGTTTGTGTTGACTCGCCGCTTTTTGGAGGATAAGATTAAGTTGACGGGCATAACAATGAATAAAGTGTGCATTTGGGTACATTTCTTTAATTTTTGTTTGTACTCCTCCCAGCTTACCGCTCATGACTGATGCACCATCGTAACTTTGAGCAATCAATGTATGGGGTGCTTCATTAATTTTTAATAATTGGAGTTCTTCCATTATTGCATCGGATAAATGTTGTGCTGTGGTACCTGGAGGGTTGACAAATTTCCAAAATCTTTCATGCACAATACCATCTAATACATATCGAAAGATAAAAATCATTTGCGTTTTATTGGAGCTATCTGTGCTCTTATCAACTTGAATTGCCACAAAATTTGTCTGGTCAATTTCCTTTATTATATGTGTGTGTACAACGGCCAGCATTGAATCTAAAATTTCGTTTTGAATTGTTTTTGATATTCCTTTGAATACTGTATTTTTTTCAAGGTGCTCTTTAAATATTAAGTCTAGTTCAGAGACAAAATCTATAAGGCCACGAAAAATCCCAGGATTATTGGACATGTCACTTTCGTCATGACCGCGCAATGCAATTTCAAAGACTCCACAAAATTTTACACAATCAATTATTTTGTTTAAAATATACCTATTTTTAGAAACCGATTCATTAAAGTCGTGCACTGATTTGCGATACGCACCATCAAGTTGCTGTCTTATGTCTACACGTCCTAAACTGGCGTAACTCATTGAATAATTTATATGAGAAGCAGAAGAAGCATGCTTTTTAATTTTGTCTTTTAAATGTTTAATATCGGTTACTCCATTTTTAGCCCATATAGCATCATTCGAAAATAATAAGCACGGATAGCAAAAGAACGCATTTTTAACACTGCATCCACAAATCCAGTCGCACAAATTGTACATCGATTCTTTAAAATATCTTTGGACATTTTTACCTTTATCCTTTGTTGTCTGCTTCAAATTCAGTTTTGGTTTCGGCCGTCCACTTTCCCTCTTTTCAAGCCGGCGTTCATAATTTAATGTTCCAGCTGACTTTAAGGCAAATATATCCTCAACAACACTCATCTTGTTTTGCTAAACACACACAATTTCTCAACGATCAGAACTTCACAACGATCACAGTTCACATCCGCAACAATAAAGAAAGGTTTCCCGCCTGCTATCTAAGAAGAACTGAGATCCAGAGTCCAGAGAAAATATAACTGAATACTGTAGAACTAAACTCGATTCTGCGCAGTTGTAATCGGGACATTGACCACGTTGGAGTTATAGGAGTAAAAGGTGACTCTCACTTCCACTCAAGAATTCGCCATCTGCTGTCACTGTTCTTCTTTACATGCATTTCTCCATAAGCCATAAGAGCTGCGCAGGGTCAATTTGAATAATGTCCCGGCTTGCTAGCGAGCGCGCAGCGCGGCTTGACGCTTGGCTATTTCTAGTATTGCTGCGAATGCAGACCGCTGAAGATTTTAAATTTGAGACTGTTAGACAAAAAATATTTTTATTAAAATTATGGTTTTGACTAGAATATTTTAGGAGGGTCATTGACCAATTGACCTTAAGGAGAAACTGCCACTGGAGTAGGTACTCCCCAGGCAAAATTCCCTTCTATATTCAAATCCTCACGGATTTTCCCACTGCCCCAATGACGTAATGCGCGAAGGTCTTCTGCGTTCCTTGGGTGAAGGGGACGCATTTATGCCGATCCTACGCGGTATAACATTAGAGCTAATGCAACGTTCCCTGATTGGTGTATTTCTGCCGCGCAACAACAGTAAATCAATAACAGTAAAAGTCAACAAATTAGTGGATGTCTGTCTCGCGTGATGGTGATCCCCTAGCTGTCCTTTTGGACCAGAACAGTTTTTTTGGTCAAAAGAAAAAAGAGAAATCATCATAACATAAAACAGCTACTACGAGGTGCGAACCCTCAACGTTGCGGCTTGGGAGGCTGACACATCGACCACTGAGCCATGAAGGTGTGGTGCCAAGATCGCTTACGAAAATAGTATATTAAGAAAATACGCCCGTTGCCGTAAGTATAAAATCAGGGATGAGTGTACAGTTGCTATGTTATACTGCGTAGGATCGGCATAAATGCGAAGGGGACTGACAGAGCACGGTATCATGTTACAAGGATAACAAGATACGGTACTAAATCGAACAAAAATATCATACCGTTCTGCGCATGTCGTAATTTGGTGACCCAATATTATCTTCAATTTTGTTAAAAACAACCAGCTCTAAATGTGAAATACTCATACAATGGTGCATTCAATTAAAATTTATTCAATAAAAAATAACCATATCGAAGTAGAACTACTTTCTTTGCCACGTGATGTTTAGAAAATTTTCTGTTTTAATAAGTGCCCCAGTTGCGCTAAACTCGACATCACCAGTAAGTTTTATGTCTTAATGCTGTGGCGTAAAGTTTTAAGCATCGGCGTCTTCTCTAAGTGCATCCGCCCATTACAATAAAAGGTAGTGCGTTCTGGTTAATGCAATCCCCTTCGTACAAGGGAGGGTGCTTCTCAAACAACAATAAATATAGGTCGAAACTCCCCAAGTCTATTAGATACGCCAAACATTTATGAACCTGGCCCCTACTGCGTCTAGAGTATTAAAAAATAATAAATGTTGATGAAAATTCGGTATGAAGTTTGCACTATTTCTCAGGATGGATAGAGTTTTTGAGGCTGAAAAAAAACATTTACGGAAAGATAATCTTTACAATTCTTCTTTATTCTGATTTGCAGATCTTTCTGTCAACATAATAGTGAATCAAAACACTTATTACAAGATTTCTTGCAATTTTATTATGTTACTAACTTATTTTATACAATCCTCTGAGGTTCCACCCAGAGCCTTTCCTTCGAATTGGCTTAATTGTGATCAAGTTTCTGATGTGCTTCGGGCGAAATGGAAAGCAGCAACTGCGAAGTATGACTCTCCCGAGAGTTCTGACCATCATTTTCCCAACACGTATTCTGTACGTGTCCGTTAGGGGTCGTAAATGTAATATGTTTAGACCGATGTAGAAACTTCAGACGTTTATTTCTAGAACTTTCACAACGAGCCTATTCAAGACCAAGAAAATCGTTACTTTCAGAATATACTAATTTGCTACATTTCTTGAGTTCACTTATACTAACTTGTAAAGATTAAAATACTCAATTTGGTGAATGCCTTCATTTTTTCAGGTATAATTTACAAAGTGTTCGCTTTAAATAGATGGGTAGACGCGACGGAAAATAAAGTACAAGGGCTATAAAAAGATAGGATCTGCAAAGGTGACGCTGTTTTGGTAAAGAAGGGGAGATGATGTGTAAGTTCTGGTCCAATATTGAACACCCCCGCGGTTCCCAGAATAAATAAAGCTATTGTTCCAGAGCTTTGTGTGATGACAGAGTTGGGAACATTAATATTCATAACCGTTTTCCACCGTGTCTTTATGTATACGTTGGGGTGCAACTTGGAATAAAAATACTGTGCAGACTTACGATTCCAGGGGTGAATACTGGGGAATATTATAACGTTTATTACTACAGTAACTGGTACGTATAAAGCAGAAGTTTTATACTATTAAGGAAAGATAATATTTGAGTTTTACAAAATTTATATTAGTAACCTCTGGAAGATTTCACATTTACACTTTGTTGGTTAAATCACTTTTAAAATATAAATTGCATTTCTCACTATGAATTCTTAACCCTACACGCCAAAAGACAGTGACCCAGTAATTAAACTCGACACGTGTTTCGCTGACAACGTCAGCATCTTCAGGAGTTGAAGATTATCTGCAAATGTTTTACTCTAACTCACAGCATTTCATGACAAATGGTACTATCAACTCTGAATACCTGTAGTTACCTATAAAAAGTACTTAACATGTTAATTTAATTAAATATTATTTGTAAGTACCTACAGTAAACGATAAAATCTTAATTTCTCCGGTGTAATTCACCTGGTCGACAATTTACCTGCGGGTTCGCATAAAAATAATGCGACTGCCTTAAATTTTACGAGATACGCTATTTTCCCTTAAATACAAAATCTACTCTTGCGCCAAGTATTCTTGTAACTTAATAGTCTTTGTTGGATTTTAAAGACTTCGAGGCGAATGGGAGCAATTTAAAGTTGATAACTCAATTTCTTGGCAACAAATTGCTTCCCCGTCTCTTTAGACCGTGACCTCTACCCCTCCATTCGGAAATTAAAAAACAAAACGTCTCCAATTACTTATGCTCGAAACCTGCCGGCAATTAGAGGATTTCGTAGAGAAGGCGACCTAATGGTGCTTACTGCAACAAACAAAGCCTGGAACATGAGTGCTGTTATCTGAGCGCAGCGATCGAGCGCGGGGCAATCTCCCGGGGGACCCTTCCGACACAGAGACGAATTTCAACCCCCGTATTGCCGCGGGCACGTTCCGTATCCAGGAGAATGGTGATAGCGAGCGGGAAAATGCCGGTGCCCGAAATGAAAACATCAAGCCGTTATTGTTTTACTGCGAAAGTAAATTTCCACCAGCCTGTGCCCTTTTGCCAAGGATGTACATCGTGGAAGGCACGAAAACGATCGATGTTTACACGCTGCTTTCGGAAAAGTCATTTCGCAGATCCTGAAAATCCTACGCATTTGTACTAAGCGTAATGCGAGAATCCAGATCCTTCACGTCACCACAGAAATAAATTAAAGTGGAAAATATGCAGACTGCCGACTGCAGCAAGCCCTTTCTTACTTTTGGGGGTATACAGGCTATTAACTCACTAAAGCTATCTCTATTGTTGGATATGTGGACTATATACTATAAAGATGAATTATTTTTTACACAATTCTTTCTCTGTGACAACCATGCTAAAAACTTACTAGATAAAGTTTGACATTAAACATACTCCCCACCTTGAAAGGATTAACTTTCAACTTTACATGATGTGCAAAACATCAAGGAAAATATAAACCGTAAAATGTTTACAATAAATTCACTTAGGTAAGGGCAATCGACATAAATTCACTAAAGCGCGACGCAATACACCTTTAGAAGCCTTAAGTGAACAAACACGCACTATACCATCCTTAGACCATCTCTTCCAAATTGTTGTAACAATTGAATTTTCTTGTAAAAATTAAGTAAACAACTGTCTTTATGGTCGTCCAAATTTAAGTCTTTTGCCGACGTTAAAGGTCTACCAATCAAAAAATGACCAGGAGTCAGTGGTTTTAGGTCGGAAGGACGATAAAAAGTTAAGCAAGAGTCACACATAACTCTTCTTAGATGGTATTTCGCAGATTTCACACCAGCCTCCCAAACTCCCCCGAAATACAGAGAATAGGCTGGAATGAACTTCTAGCTAAAATTAGATTGAACCTTACGATATCCGACACCCGTTTCAACCTTTAAATAAATGGTTGGATACCTAAACGTATCTAAGTACCTAATTTATGAGAATAATATGCATCATGCTTGTTACCGAAAAATCATTATTTTCCTTTTTACAAAAACATATGAAGCAGTATTTGCTTGAATGGAATACAAAGTAGAAAGTACACGCACCAACAAACAATCCGGGGCGATCATACTCTCGATTAAAGCCGAAAGAAGTATGAGATGAAAGTCGTGCGGAGGCAAAGCCGGGGTATAAAACAGATCTAACTGCCGTCGTCGCATTTCTTTTATTTGCCAGCGCCTCACGTCCACCAACTGAGGTAAATCCCTGGAGATCCCGGCTAAAAAGTTCCCAACGCCAACTTTGTTCGCACACAAAGGAAACAGAAAGGGAGGACGAGGCGTCGCACTTGGGGAACGAAAAAACAACTTGCAGATAATCAACGGGCACATATGTACATACTTTTGTAGACCGCTGCTGTTCTCGCTACGGCCTTTCTCAGTTCTGGTGTGTGTAGTAATATCGATCGCACCTTGCCTCAGGTTTGTACCCCCCCATAAAGTGAAGCCAATTTAAGGTGCGGCTTTATCTTCCGCGGAGTAAATCCATTTCTACCGAAAGCGGTTCTTACTAAGCCTGCATTTCGCGGAGAAAAATATCGAATTCCAAACAGGTAACGAAAGTAACGAAAAATAATGAGGCCACAAAAATTAATATCGTTCGGGCTGGAAATATAATCCTGTAGTTCGTTTAGGCCTTGTGTAGGATGAGGAAATTGTGCTTGAAATAATTATAAATAATACAGTATGACCCAAAATATAGCCTTCGATTCGCAAACGATCTATTTCAATTTCATACACCAATCGTATTTAAAGTAGAAAACACCGACGAACCTCTCTCACGAGCCACCTTTTGTACTAGTTTCCAATAACCAAAACAATTCCCCATAAAAACAGCGATTAAACAGGCCACAAACAACGAAGGTGCGCTTGCTTAACTAGCTGTCGTCGTATACACTAAATGAACGATCTAAATTGCCAATAAGATTACATCGTGCCGCACTAAATAAACTCTATAATCTGCTAATACCGTGTAATGACATTAGACTTGGTGGTCGGCATCCCTTTTGTCAATTAAGAGCTGAAGCTATAAGAGCCACCAGCTAAATATAGCTCTGAGTTTTCTCAACGGTTATGAAAAGTGACAGTTTGTACAGACCCCTCCTAAACGACTCTGTTCGGTGACATCTGTAATCTACAGATGACAATTTTAACTTAGGTTTTAGTGTCGAAGACATTTTTGTCCTTAGGAATTATCACTTTTGTCCTATGGTCACAATTTCTATTTAAAGGGCGAAACCGGTTTTAAAGTAACAACGGTGATTAATTTTGGCTACAAAAGGTTAGGACTATAATCGTAGTTTGCCAATTTCCTAAAATGAAATGAAACAGACCACAGCTCTTTCCTGATGGGGAATTAGGTACGTGGTTATAGGGGTTTTTCTTCATATTTTAAGTCACGGAATAAGCCCTAAAAATGTTTGTCGAATTTTGGGGCAGCCTGTAAAGTATAAGTATACCTACCGTGAAAGATATATTACAAACACATGCAATGACATTTACGACGTTTCATGGCCCCAAGCAATAAAGTAGCAAAATATATCATGGAAGTGTCACGTTGTCCACACATGCGAATGGTAAATATATCCGAGGATTACATCAGTGGGGCGTGTAATCCTCAGGAGCGGGGTATCGTGGTTGTAGAATTAGCACCAGATAACAAGCTACCCTGTTTTTGTTCCAAAGAATCTTCTCCTGAGCACACTTTGTTTTTACTACAATTTAGCAAAGAATTGTGATTTCTCTGGAATTGGAATGACATTTATCGTCCTGGAATAAATTGAGAGGGTGAACAATGAAAATCTTTTGTGCACAGGATATGCACAGAATAGGGTCACGTCAAACACAAAAGCCTCCCATTCGCATAACCAGATTATTGAGAGCAAGAATTCATGGTGCAGGAGCATCCTAATAAACGTCAAGAGTGACATGATAAATCATAACTAAATGTGTCGCTTAACAACAATTAAACAGCCCCTATTGTTCGAGGGAGGTTCTGAAATTGCCTAATTAGCATAAACATAAATACATGATGTGGTATGATGCGATTTTGATACTTTCAAGCAGTGACTAACTTGGGACAAAATCTCCAAAAAAAACTCAAGTCATAACATAACTACTGAATAGACTGATAGTAAAAGTAAAAAAAATATAATTATAACTCGAGGAAGCAAGGTTTTGGTTTTACAAGCTTCATTTTATTTCGCTACATCGATTAATATAATCCAATTTAGTTCGGGATGATCAAGGGAATTCTGATAAGGGTGTTGGGGAAAATGTCCCTCTTCAGTCTTGTGGGATAAGAACGATGTTGACAGATCACCACTCAGGTGATCTTCTACAGTTTCAGTTCGACAAAAGTTTACAAATTTCAGTGGTAATGCTATTAGGACCTCGATGTATCAATATTTTAACGCATTCTTTCGTCTTTCATTCTACTGTAGTCCAACTGTGACGTGTTAAGCGGATTTACCAATAAAATAATTTCCTTGCTCCACACCAAGCCACTAGCTTATGCGTCGCAAATAAGTAATCAGTTCTTTCTTAAGATTTCACCAAGGGCCGCTGGTTACACAAGGTGCGATCAATTTCTGCCGTTAAAAACGTCCCGTTCCAGACCGAAGTCACACGGGATTGCCAAATCGATCTAACCTTCAGCAGCAGACACCCATAATTCCTCGGCATGAACACATTACTACTCATTAGGTACGCATAAGATAGACCAAGCCAGCTTGTGACTGGATAATGTTTAATTGTTGATATTTCAGCAATATAACAGTAATTAAACACCGGGCACTTACTCAAATTTATAAAACGGTTTCTTTATTGTCTATAGATATTTTTACTAAGAATTAGAATTAGAATTAGAGTGATATCCAGCCAACTCTGATTATGACTTGAAACATATTTATCTAAATTTAGAGCATAAAAACAAATCAAAGGTATCAAATTTGAACAGTTACTTTTCCCCACATTTTCCAGTGCATGGATAATGCATCATACAGTACAATTTTGATTATAATTATAGGTAAGTAGATCAAGATATCAAAGCTGGAAAGCTACTCGAATACGCCCACTATAATACGAAAAGTTTTCCGTCCGAGAAAATAAAATCGAACTCAGCACTATTCCTTCTATTAGGTTTGTCGGCAATTTCCGAAGAGTCTGCGGCATTTGTAGTAGCCCTACCCGTGATGTATCTAGCTAATCTCCCGTCCCCGACCAACTTACACCCCGACCTGACGCGGTTGATTGCTTTGTCAAGTTGTTTTATTGTCACGAGTTCATCTCCACACCTCGTCGCATCAATTTTTCCCTTTGTTTCGCACTTTCCTTCAATACAAAGCCCACGCGGTCTTCATTTGTATAACACAGTATTTATAAATAGTTTTTTTCTATTTCAGGATGGCGGGATTCACTTCTGTCGCTACCAAAGAAGTGGTTGTCATCTGGGTCGACTTTGTTGCAGACAAATTCGACTTCGGGTAACAATGACGATGAGGTGAGTACAATTCACCTATAAAATAGTGACGTAACTTTGAGTTGGGTCAGTATATCTGTTTCGGTTGTGAGAGTATTATAATAATATTGTAGAAGTTAGGTTAAGGTGTTTCTCAAGTGACACTAGCTTATGCCAGAAGCACTCGGCACGTTTGTTTATTTGAAGTGAAGATATGGACTACCAATGTCGGGAACTGCTTCCGTTATTTTTTCCTCGACCGTTTTTTTCAAAACTTACTATATTGTCGCATCTGGGTTTACTAGGGGAATTTTCTCTTGGTACGGGATCTTTAAAAAGGGAGTTACTAAAGAAAAGCCGAATGTCCAGTCCTCAATTTACCTTTTAATCTCATCAAAAACTTGTGTTTGCGACAACCTTTCTTACATAGGCAAATGAACTCCACCCGGACACATAAAATATTAACCGTTTACAAAAAGAACGGGAAACGCAGCACAACAATTAAAATTCAAAAATAACAAAGACAAAATTAATTAGTTACAAATTTAAAATTACTTACATTTTGTAGGCTGGGCGGAAGTGTCACTTGCACCTTCTAGCAGACCCGAGACGCGACTCTCTATACCGCGTTCGCACGGCTGAGGTTAAACATTTTTGCTAACGCTGCGGTTTACTTCAGCATTGCTTTTTATGAATGGAAATTTTAATTTGGCAGGTACAAAAAAATAATATGTTTTTGGAATTATGCTATATGACAATATTTTGAAGCAGTTTGTTAATCTTGAGGCAAGCAGAATACCAGACCAATAGGAAAAGAAACGCTCTATAATTTTCTGACAACTCTCATCATTTATTCCTAGAAATTGCGAGTCTTGCAGCAAGACAAGAAACGACACAATAAGTAACTGACTTGCAGTGCAAGAAGTCTTGCCAGATGTAGAGTCTGATGGAAAAGTTAGGAGAACAGAACGCTCCACAAATTAGTTTGTGGAGATTTGTTTGAAATGAAAATTTAAGTCATCACTTTCATCCTAGATTGGCTCCTTGAACTCCTTGAGCACAATGTTAGAAGTTAAGGATGAAAGAATCAGTCTTCCCTTTGGAGAATTTGGTGTAGGGGGGATAAGTGGTGGGAGAATGAAGTCATTTTCACAATTTCACAAGTTCTAAGAAAGTGTCACACTAAGAGTCACTCTAAAATATGCACGATTGTTTATTCCGGCGCCTCCACCAAAAATAAATACGGTTCCCGCTTCATACCTGATACGAAGACGACTCATAGAATTACATGAAGTGGACCTATATGCGTAATGTCCTTGATATGGCGATCGCGAATAACCATTACGTTTAGGGTTGATTCAAAATTCGAGCTTTTGAGTTAAGGCTGAAATGTTCGCAATTTTTCGGAGCGCGATTCAAGCGTTTACGCGCTGCAATATTGTGATGATTTTTTACATCATAAAAGCATAAATTAAAAATTAAAATATAAGCATACACATTGCCGTACCCGACAACGATGCCCAATTTTTCAAAAAACGTTTTAAAAAATTGTAACACTAGTCCAAACATAACCTAACCGTCGAGAACACTATATTTCAACATCACGTTAGGAGACGCTATACATGGAAGATGCCAAAGGGCCTAGGGAGATTTAGAAATCAAATTAAGAAAAATTTAAGAGAAATTGGATCTAGCAGCAAGAACTTTAGAACCGAGGCAGGTGGCCTCCTAATCGGAAGAGAGGAAAATGTAGATAGGTGGAAGGAATATTTGGGAATCTTACATGCGGGACAAGAACTAGAAAATATGTTAGAAAAGGAAATCAGTGTAGAGGGGGATAACCTAGGCTGTCATATAATGAGGGAAGAGTTCAAGCTACCAGGAGTATACATCAGCTTGCAGGCAGAAATTTTAAAACCGCAATAGAAAATTTTTGTACTCTGTCAGAATCATTCTCATACCCTAAACCATATCTCAAATTCATAAAAGTGTACTGACAGATTCTAATATTCTTATATTTCATGATATGTAGCCGTGCACCGCGCAACTAGAAATCGATTTGCGACCAACCCTCCACTGGCATCAGTCAAGGTGTGTTCGACACGGGGAGCTCAACACAGCGCCGTATCGAACCCGTAACGAACCGTGAATACAACCCAAAATACTTGCTTCCCAATTTATAACCAACACCAACGAAAAAAAGCTTAAAATCAAATTTTCCCGTTTCCCAACTAATCAAAAAAGGATTAGACACTTTAAAACTCGTAATCCGGGAACGGATTAGTACCGAGCAACTCGAAGCACGTTCGCATAAATTTGATCAATCCGCGTTTTGTTGGAATATGTCAGTCGGTGGATCTATTAGATCTGATGTTGGAAAAGTAAGTTAGTGTCGAATGTAATAAATTGAAGCCCTTCTACCACTCAAATCTCTGCCAGTCACAAAGAACGTCTTCTAAGAGACGTTCGATTGAGGCTGAAATTTATTGAATGGAATTAGTTCCGGCGGATTTTAGAGGGGTCATCCTATAACATGATAGTTCGGTTCGAATCTTGGGTTTTGAAGACAACCGAAAAATATTTTAAGAATGTAGGAAACTGGGGATTACAAAGTGGTCAGATTAACGGTGAAGTATATATTGTAACCGTCGATAGTGTGTCGTCGTAATACCTAGAGTCTTACAAACCCGATTACTAATTTGGAGGTGGGCCCGAACATACGTGAAGGCACATTTTCCAATAATCCGTAAACGCAGGTAATCGATTAGAGCTAGTCGAAAGGCTTGAAATACCAGCCGCTCTTAGGGGGTAAATACAGTGCAGAGTTCTTTGGCATAGTATATACCTTGCTATTACATAACGCAACACAGCCATCATTTACACTGAAGGGAATAGTTCCAATCGAAAGACGGAATAATTCTCTTCTCCGCACATTCATTAGGGAAAGATTGCGTCGAAAGGCTGCGAGAGTCCTTATCCGTTACATCACACTGAAACAACATTTACTCTCCGTGAATAACCGCAAGGTAGTACGATTTACATTCCTTCGTTGATTTTGGTTTGTGATTTTCCGAATGTGGGTGCCCGATCGGTAACCTACATCGCCAAGAGCGAAATAAGTTATCTATCGGTCGCACGCTTCGTGTATACAGTGATTAAATTAGCTGTCATGGCCCCCCTGATTTACAAAAAATCGAGATGTACTAGAAATTAGTTTCGAACCAAGCAGGGCTTATTTCCAAAATACCAAATTGAAATGCCAATATTTTCAGTCAATCATACATCTTGTAACATCAATCCTGGGACACACTGTATAGTATGTCGAATTATATAGTTCTAATCTACATATAACAAAATATCGGCGAATTCCTCGTGAACGAAATGGCAAAATCTAGACGAGCAATAATTGAATAATCTTTTGTATGGTTCGTTATTCCAATTCGATTGGTCAAACTGGAATTGCATGGAAGTCCGTGCGTATGCCGCTGAATGGGGCCATTTACCCGGTTCACGGAACTCTTTTATTATTTATCCAACGTAGGTGCTTGTTTATTTAATGACGCACTACCCTATTATATTTTCGCTTCGATGAAAGCTACCCTCCTATACAGAATAAACGCATTCTGCCTAGCCTATTTGAAATTCGTTACCTACTAAAGTTCAGTCGATTCGAATTTATTATTCATTTTGAAATCACGTGTATACGGTTTCCTTGATGCGGCAAAGTTTGAATTGGAAGTATATTTTCATTAATTCTTCTCTCGGAGTTGAAATTAAAGAAATTTGATAACTAGCTACAAAAGTTTGAATTGAATTCGTTTTAAGGATTTCGTCGTCCTGTTGGATATACACAAAGTTCTAATACCGTCCTTATAAGCAAATTGCTAAAAGTTTCGCACTTTCAAGGGGGAAATAGTGCCTGAATTTCTACCTGAAAACTTGATCTCGTGCAAACTTTGCTATACAGGGTATCCCACGACGACCTTACACGATCTGTATATGGAAAAGTGTGTTTAGTAGAGTTACACAAATTTGCACATCTAGGTAATCGAGGATGCTCAATTCGACTAAAACATTTTTGACTTTCTGCGACTTCCGGTTATACCGGAAATAGACACCAACTTCCTTATTTTAAATGGAATGCCCAAATTTTTATTACGAATTTTGATTTTTGGGCAAATTTTAAGGTCACATTATGCAAAACATCATATGTGTAAAGTGCACCCTCTTCGAGATATTGGACCTTAAAAATCGTCATTTTTCAAATTTCATCAATTATAACTTGGAAACGGTACGAGATAAAGAAAAATGACTTACATGTCCCTATCCCAGTTTTTAATTCTCTATCTAAAGGGTCTGGAAAATACTGCCTCCTGATTGGTCAAAAAATGTCAAAAAGTTGTCATTCAGGAAGCAGTATTTTCCAGACCCATTAGATAAAGAATTAAAAACTAGGATAGGGACATGTAAATCATTTTTCTTTATCTCGTACCGTTTCCAAGTTATAATTGATGAAATTTGAAAAATTACGATTTTTAACGTCTAATATCTCCAAGAGGGTGCACTTTACACATATGATGTTTTGCATAAGGTGACCTTAAAATTCGACCAAAAATCTAAATCCGTAATAAAAATGTGGGCATTCCATTTAAAATAAGGAAGTTGGTGTCTATTTCCGGTATAACCGGAAGTCGTAGAAAGTCAAAAATATTTTTGTTGAATTGAGCATCCTTGATTACCTATTTGTGCAAATTTGTGTAATTCTACTATATATATTTTTCTATATACAGATCGTGTAAGGTCGTCGTGGGATACCCTGTACACATAACAACTTTGCGTCAAGTCTCAAGTGTTAGTTTTACAACTAGTATGCAGTTTGTTTGAGTTACTAGTTCTTCCTATGACATAATCATGGTCATTAGAAGTATAATCCAAGGTAATACACATATCAGAAAATGGAGATCCATTGACATCAACGAATTAGATCATTTTCTGCGCGAAAAATGGGACAACATTCCACAGAGCCAGAAAATATCCATTCTTCTTCCACCCTCTTTAACGACAGCGGTATATGAAAGCACTGGTAATATTCAATGCGGTTTCTACAAAATTATTTGCAAGAAACTAAAGATTCTGCAGCAATATTTCACTTCACCATCAACATGTCTCTACCATAACAACAGCAACTGAATTTCACCATCGTAATAACATTATGCAACGACAAAATTTCACTCGTACAAGAACACCTCAATAACATGTTCAGCGCAAATCATCCTTTACAAAACTTCCAAATGACACTTTGGTATTATAAATCTGTATGGTAAAGTTGTTGCATTCAAAACTTATGAAACGTATGCTTGCAGTCTAAATCTAATATAATGAAAATGAAAATTCTGTGAATGCATAGTTGGTTATCATGGCTATCAACTGCTAAAGCTGCATCACGCTATATCAAAAAGCACCCCGCCGCATCTATAAATATTTAGGTTATTCCGCGATGTCGTGGATGTATTACAAATGTTGTTGTTAAAAGGGCTTGCTTAGGGTTGTCGCCCTCTCCCGTCGGGGTCGTGTGAGAGAAAATGTCGTGTAGCAGGTGCTCGCGGTGTTGATGACACATTATGGGAAACGGAATAGCTTTCCTCCCGTTTCACAGAAGCACTTCCTTTGTGAAATTCCTACAAGATAAAACAAAAAATACAACACCAGGATTTGTTATAATTGCGAATCGGTCGTTTGGCAATCGGATGCTTATCTGCGCCAAGGTTAATTAATAACAGTGTGTTTGGTATTGTGGCGTAATCCCCTCGCGAAGGGTCGTAACGAGGACACGTGTCGATCACCCGCACCCTCGTACCACGTTCATAAGGTATGTCCTGACGACTGCGTCATGTTGCACTACTGTATTTGTTCACCATTAGAAGTTTTAGTTTCATATCAAATAACTTTAATAACTTCTATTATGGACTAGTACCTAGTCATTATACAGAGTGTCTCATAGATATCAATTTGATAGAACAGGTACATAAATTTAGAGATACCTACCCATACGTGTTACAAAATGTAATAGGTGCCCTTGTAGGGATACATCTCCTTTAATGTTAAAAATAACTGTTAATTGCACTATTAAAATACTGTTGAGAAAATGGTGACAAGGCTAAATGTAGCGATCAATATTCTCACGTACTCATGTTTTGCAAACCTACCCGTTTATGAAAATTACCCTGGTGGCAATTATTGTAGGTCGCGTGAAGTAATTATTCCTACTTACTATAACCAGACAATTCTAACGAATAATTTTGCTGTTACACTGTTCCGGAACTCAACTTGCTAATTTCACGAGATAAGTTAGTTTATCTACATCTAGATGTGCATTAATATACAATGCAAATTCGGAGGGATCCTTTCATAATAGTCCAACAGGAAGGGTGGTCCTCCCTCTATGTGAACTAACTGGTGGTCTAATGCAGTCCCCACACAATACGATTCCTCCTCTCAATGACACATCATGATAATGTTAATGTTTCCTAAACTAATTAGAATTTCGGTAATTACCTACTGAACACCATCATTTGATTATTTTTTAAATATCTCTTGATGAGGACTTGTACCTTGACGCAGTTCTAGTAATACTGGGACAGGTGGGATGGCTTGCGCGCTTCAATGATATAAACAGCCGAACCATAGGTTTAACCATATTGGAGGGGTTTTTATTTGAGAAGCCAGACTAAATCAAGTCCCTGGAAGGGGGCAGCAGCTCTTTCAGTAATCATAGTGGCAGAGATCGTGAGGGTTGGTATGGCACTGTGATACACACTACTGCGATGTGGAAGGCAACGGGAAACCACCACATTATTTTATCCCTAGTACAGCGTACTTTAATTTATGATGATGGCGCCTTCTGGAGTAAAATATTCCGGAGGTAAAATAGTCCCACATTCGGATCTCCGGGCGGGGACTGCTTCGGGGGGAGTCATCAGAAATGATAAGTGTAACATCTCACGAGTCGGAGCGTGGAATGTTAGAAGCATGAAACAAGTAGGGAAGTTAGAGAATTTGAAAATTGAGATGGATAGGTTAGCATTAGACGTAGTAGGTATCAGTGAAGTGCGATGGCCAGAAGCTGGAGACTTCTGGAGCGGAGATTTTAGAGTAATACACACAGGATTTGTAGGAGGAAATTCGGGAGTAGGAATTGTTATGCGGAAAAAAGTAGGACAGAGTGTAGAAATTTGCTTACAGCAAAGTGACAGGGTAGTTATGGTTAGGTTAGATTCGAAACCTGTAAAAACAGTAATAATACAGGTATATATGCCCACTTCTAACTACAGTGATGAGGCCGTAGAGGCAGTTTATAGTGATATTGAATATGTGCTAGATTTTGTGAGAGGGCACGAAAATTTAATAATTACAGGAGATTTCAATGCAGTCGTAGGCACAGGGCGAGAGGGCGGAATAGTTGGCCCCTTTGGATTAGGCAATAGGAACGATAGGGGAGTTAGACTGATAGAGTTCTGCGATAAACATAACTTAACGGTCGCGAACACTCTATTTCACCATCATGTTAGGAGATGCTATACGTGGAAGATGCCAGGAGACTTAGGGAGATATCAAATAGATTACATTCTCGTTAGGCAAAGATTTAGAAATCAAGTTAGGGATTGTAGAAGTTATCCAGGAGCAGATATAGATAGTGATCACAACATAGTCGTTATGAAAGCCAATCTTAAATTTAAGATTTTGAAAAAAAGAAGCGGAAGAAGGTATCTTGACCCAGAGAAACTAAAAGATGATGATATGCGCAATAAGTTCGAGAAAAAGACAAACGAAGCACTAAAGGGCACGGGTGGAAATATTGTTAGGGACATAGAGGCAGAATGGAATTGCATTAAAAATAGTTTAGTTTCCTCAGCTAGGGATATTTTGGGTCCTAAACAGAATGAAAGTAGGAAACCCTGGATAACAAAACATATTGTGTCTAATAGAGGAAAGGCGAAAATATAAAAATAGGTTAGATGAAACAGGGAAACAAAGATATAAGGCGATTAAGTGGGAAATTATTCGGGAATGTAGGAAAGCGAAAGAGCAATGGATCGATAATAAATGCAAAGAAGTGGAAGATAAATTCGAAGTAGGAAAGACTGATGAAGCATATAAAATAATTAGGAGAAATTTTAGAGAAATTGGATCTAGTACCAAAAACATTAGAAATGAGGCAGGAGATATCCTAATCGGAAGTGGGGAGAAGGCAGATAGGTGGAAAGAATATTTAGGAAACTTATATGCGGGACAGGAAGTGCAAGATATATTAGAAAGCGAAAGCAGTGTAGAGGGGGATAACCTAGGGAGTCCTATAATGAGAGAAGAGTTTGAGATAGCACTAAAAAGTTTAAGGAATAATAAAGCACCAGGTATAGATGGCCTGCAGGCAGAAATCTTAAAGTGCGCAGGTCAAGAGGTAATAGATCGTTTATTTAAATTAGTTAGTCGCATATACCTGACAGGCGAGATTCCAGAAGATTACAAACGGAACATCATAGTAGCTTTGCCAAAAAGAAAAGGCGCGGATAGATGCGAAAATTCTAGAACTATCAGTTTAACTTCCCATGCGTCAAAAATTTTAACTAGAATTGTGCAAAGAAGGATGGAGAAAAAGGCGGAAGAAATATTAGGAGAAGATCAGTTCGGATTTAGACGAAATAGAGGAACGCGCGAGGCCATTCTAGCTTTACGAGTAATTATAGAAAAAACGATAGAAAAGAGAAAGAGCGTCTATATAGGATTTGTAGATTTAGAAAAGGCCTTCGACAACGTAAAATGGGGGAAGATGTTCGAAGTACTGAGAAAGGTAGGGATGAAATACAGGGACAGAAGAATAATACATAATCTCTACAAAGAGCAAAAGGCAGTTATAGAATGTGAGCAGGAACAAAGGGAAGTAGATATCCGGAAGGGAGTGAGACAGGGATGTGCATTGTCACCTCTAGTTTTCAACTTATATATCGAAGATGCGATTAATATTGTTAAGGAAAGAACAGCCTCAGGGATCAATGTACAGGGCCAAACTATTAACATGCTCAGATTTGCGGATGATATAGCAGTGTTAGCATCTAGCAAAGAAGAGTTAGGAGCGGCTTTGAATGAAATGGAAGCAGTTTTGACACAGGGCTTCGGCATGAAAATCAATAAAAAGAAAACTAAAATTTTGGTATGTAGGGGATGTGAAAATAGAACTAAAATGGAAATACAAATTGGAAATGAGAAGATAGAGGAGGTCGCGGATTTCTGCTACTTAGGAAGTAAAATAACTCAAGACGGTAGGAGCACTAAAGATATAAAACAAAGAATGGCGCAGGGCCGAGTTGCGTTTAACAAAAAGAAACAACTGTTATGCTCGAGAACGGTTAATATAGAGACTAGGAAGAGACTCTTAACGTCGTATGTATGGAGTACGGCATTATACGGGTGCGAAACTTGGACAATAGGAGAAGCGGATAGAAAAAGAGTAGAAGCGTTTGAAATGTGGTGCTACAGACGCATGATGAAGATACCGTGGATAGATAAGGTTAGCAATAGGGAAGTATTAGAAAGAGTTGGGGAAAAGCGAAAGGTATGGAAAACAATAAAGAGTAGGAGAGATAGGATGGTAGGACACCTTCTAAGACACGAAGGAATAGTTCGTGACATACTAGAGTCAGAGATAGGAATAAAAAGAGGTAGGGGTAGGCCTAGATTAGACTACTGCTCTCAAATAGTTAGGGATGTAGGATGTTCTACTTTTATTATTAATTAAATCAAAAGTTGTGAATGTCATGTACCAAGTGCATCGGTGAGTCTGAATAGTCAATGCTGAATGAGGAATAGACATGAATATCGTTAAAAAACTGAAGCTAGTCGTGAAAGTATACAGTAATGGGACCAAAGACTGAGACCTGCGGGACACCATAGGACACTCAAAAGGCAAGGATAATCCATCACCAATTTTAACTCTCACACAGTACGTATTTCATGATTATAGGAACATCAAAATTCCTATCCCAACGAAAAAAATCGATACGATCCAATTCCACCCTCGTCAAATCCATACCCGAAGTTCCAAATGCTGGAATTAAATTTAAAACTCATCCTTCGGAGTAGATATCAAGACGTAATCGAATCAGAATTGACGTGAACGTGGCAAATTCGGTTATTTTTATATAAAACACGGCGTGGCTCGGAATGGCGTATTATAGGAGAAAGATTTCGGGGTAAGAACAAATGCAAATGCCAGTGTTATCGCTGGGGATGACGCTCAACTCGGAACACAGAAATGCCATCTACATATCTGATGTCCCGCGGGACGCCGATGGCGACTGTCACGTTATGAATGCAAGCAGTGGCGTACGAACAGCCTCCGCTTTATAAGTATTATGCCATAAAATGTTGGATCTATTTTTGTGATTCTGAATCGCAAAAAACAAATCGAGTTTACGTACAAACTCAAATATGTAAATACGTGAAATAAAAACAAAATCCACAAAAAAACACTAAAGCCGAAATAAATTAAAATGGCTAGGGTTATTGAAATTCTCTATTTTTACTGTACTTTACTCTGCTTGAATATTTTAGGTAATTTATTCAATAAATTGATTTATCTTGGAACGAACGTCCCCTCGTGCGTACTGAGACACACTGTATACCTATTGAAATCAAGTCATTAGCCTATTAACGATTAAATTACTGCATCTAGGTCGGTCGTATGGGAAACGTGCGAGAATAGCAAACGAACACTGGGTCTTGAACCACGTTTTGCAAGCAATTCTCACAGTGACGGTACCCTGGGTAACTGCCGGTATCTGGATTTGTCGTCGCAACGCAGGTGTGCAATTCAGACAGGATGTAGATCTGGGATGTACGTTTCAGGTACTATGTGCAATCCCGTAATAGGATGGCAGTTAATTAGCACATACGTAGTTGTATAACCGTTCTTCAACTCAACCTTGCTAGATGTCGTTTAATCGCTCACTGCAGTAGCTGAATGGAGGCGTGTGAATTTTCACTACACGGAACACATCCAGCAGTGCTGAATCACGGATTGAACATCCTCTGTTATACCTCTACAACCGATTAAGTAACCTATGTTTAATTATTGGTAGTCTCACAGCAACAATAATTAAACACCTGCACTTACTTCTAATAGTCCATTTGTATTTGTATAACAATCACCCTACGCAAGACAGCTACTCAGGTACTTTCAATAGTTTAGAAGGTCTAGTGATTCGGATCGTGTCTGGTAGAGAAGCTCTCAGTCATTCTGGGCACTCGACTCCTCCCCATCAATCGGCTCGGAAATTGCAGGGCTCAGATCTGTTTGCCCTCGCGATAAAATAAACGAAGCAATTAATAAATATAAATTATTTTGGATTAATGAAATACTCTGCGTACTACCAATGTAACAATTTATTATAGTATTGACCGGTTTCAAGATTTAAAAAATCTCATCATCAGAAAATGTTTATATAAAGTATTTCTACCAAAAAAATATTAACTACGTAAAAATAAATTAATAAATATATCCAGAATCTAGCACCTGCCGTGGCTCCCTCACCCGCCTCCACCTGAAACGAAAGCGCTGCGATCGAAGACAGCAGTAGCCGCTACCGGGGCGCCATATACAGCTGGAATGTACAGCCATTTGTCGTGTTTAATCGAACATACATCTCCTTTGTACAGGACTAGTTCGGCCCTCAAACGAATCCTGCAAGTCTCACGCTTTGTCATTTCGCTCCTGCGAACACAAAAGCTAGATAAACACCAGTCCCACACGGAACGAATTCTGTCTAGTATACACCTCTCGAAAGCTGCGCTGCTCTACATTTCGCATCACGCCAGGATCGATATTGGCGTTGGCGGAACTGCTTCGTCGTCTACTTCTCCAGGTAACCTGCACAGAGTGAGCTTACTCGCCAATTTTTGTACGAGACACGAAAACAGTTTTCATGTACCTGCATAAATTCAATTCGGTTTAGGTGGTTACCGGCGCGATTTTCATTAATTTTCTCGCTGGAGAGTAACAGAAATTTCAGATTGTAAAATTCGTTAACGGCGTATGTCGAAAAATATATTTTTCATTTGCAATATTCTCGTAAATGAACATTGGAACTTTTTTACGTGATAGGTACTAACCGAGGTACTTAATAGTAATAGTAATACTTGCCTAATATTATACGAATCCTTCTGGAGTACCTATTTTATTTTTCTTTGAAGTACCTACTCTACATTCCAAACTATGATGTGAAAACTGTTTTCTGTATTATACAGTTTCGTTTAGTTTGTACCCTCATAAGCAACGCTGTGATTTTTATGCATTAAAACCATGAAAATATGCAGCATATATGCATATTAAAAGCATAAATTATGCATAAATTATGCACATGCTGAAATATATGCAAAAAAATAATACCCTAAGCGTTTCCATAATATGATTGTTACTTTTATTACTTGAAAAATTAAAATAATAAATTATGTGTTTGATTAAATTTTGGTTCAAAAGGGAGAGTCGTTTATTAGTCAAAATGTTTTTGTAACACGAAAAACACCTTCCAACATCACAAGTTTTCTTGTATTAGAGATGAAGATTTTAAAAAATATGCATTCATGCTTCAGAACCGCGAAAATATGCACGTAAAATGAAAATTTATTCAAATTATGCATTAACGTCAGAATATGCATTTATAAGAACTATAAAATTTTGACAGTTTGCGTAATTTTAAAAGATTTTTAAGAGCATTCACATAAAAATGACAATTCATTATGTGCGAGTATTTTGAACTCCTATCCAAATTTAACAGTTTTTTTGCTGTATTCAGCATTACAAATGCTTTAAAGTAAGGCCCCAAACGAGATATCTTTCAAGTTGGGGTTGTTCAGGGTTAATGCTGAGGAATTGAAAATAACCCCTACAGGTGTTATTTTGAAAATAAAAGACGATGTTTCCGAGGATTTTCTGTAGAAAAAATATTTACATTTAAGGAATTTTGTACCAGGCTTTAGGGACATACTGTATATACTCTTACGGTCGATAAGGTTTTTTTGAGTCCACATTGAACTCCCGCATACATAAACTGTACACAATATTCTCACTGTACTCTGAACGTTCGCAGAAACAACCATAAATACCTACTTAATCAAAATTTCCAGTGAAAAAATGTTTCTTTAGTCGAGAAAAATTATTTAAATTAAAACTAAGCGAAATATAAATAAAAATAATTTAGAAAAAAATTGACAAAAGAAATTTTGGAATTAGCGGCAGAACGCTCTCTAGAATACCTAGAAAGAAGAATTGAGAAAAAAATATTGGCGGTGAAAAAGTGGTAAATGAAAAATGAAAAGAAAAAACACAAATAGGGGTAGTTCACAAACACCGCCGAAATGAATGGTGGAACATCATCATAAGGTTCTCAGTCCGAAGACTGGTTGGACGCGTACCTCCATTCTTTTCTATCCTGAGCTAACCTACGCATTTCCCTAAAAGTATAACATCCTACATCCCTAACTATTTGAGAGCAGCAGTCTAATCTAGGCCTACCCCTACCTCTTTTTATTCCTATCTCTGACTCTAGTATGTCGCGAACTATTCCTTCGTGTCTTAGAAGGTGTCCTACCATCCTATCTCTCCTACTCTTTATTGTTTTCCATACCTTTCGCCTTTCCCCAACTCTTTCTAATACTTCCCTATTGCTAACCTTATCTATCCACGGTATCTTCATCATGCGTCTGTAACACCACAGTTCAAACGCTTCTACTCTTTTCCTATCCGCTTCTCCTATTGTCCAAGTTTCGCACCCGTATAATGCCGTACTCCATACATACGACTTTAAGAGTCTCTTCCTAGTCTCTATATTAACCGTTCTCGAACATAACAGTTGTTTCTTTTTGTTAAACGCAACTCGGCCCTGCGCCATTCTTTGTTTTATATCTTTAGTGCTCCTACCGTCTTGGGTTATTTTACTTCCTAAGTAGCAGAAATCCGCGACCTCCTCTATCTTCTCATTTCCTATTTGTATTTCAATTTTAGTTCTATTTTCACTCCATCTACATACCAAAATTTTAGTTTTCTTTTTATTGATTTTCATGCCGTAGCCCTGTGTCAAAACTGCTTCCATTTCATTCAAAGCCGCTCCTAATTCTTCTTTGCTAGATGCTAACACTGCTATATCATCCGCAAATCTGAGCATATTAATAGTTTGGCCCTGTACATTGATCCCTGAGGCTGTTCTTTCCTTAACAATATTAATCGCATCTTCGATATATAAGTTGAAAACTAGAGGTGACAATGCACATCCCTGTCTCACTCCCTTCCGGATATCTACTTCCCTTCGTTCCTGCTCACATTCTATAACTGCCTTTTGCTCTTTGTAGAGATTATGTATTATTCTTCTGTCCCTGTATTTCATCCCTACCTTTCTCAGCACTTCGAACATCTTCCCCCATTTTACGTTGTCGAAGGCTTTTTCTAAATCTACAAATCCTATATATACGCTCTTTCTCTTTTCTATCGTTTTTTCTATAATTACCCGTAAAGCTAGAATGGCCTCGCGCGTTCCTCTATTTCGTCTAAATCCGAACTGATCTTCTCCTAATATTTCTTCCGCCTTTTTCTCCATCCTTCTTTGCACAATTCTAGTTAAAGTTTTTGACGCATGGGAAGTTAAACTGATAGTTCTAAAATTTTCGCATCTATCCGCGCCTTTCCTTTTTGGCAAAGCTACTATGATGTTCCGTTTGTAATCTTCTGGAATCTCGCCTGTCAGGTATATGTGACTAACTAATTTAAATAAACGATCCATTACCTCTTGACCTGCGCACTTTAAGATTTCTGCCTGCAAGCCATCTATACCTGGTGCTTTATTATTCCTTAAACTTTTTAGTGCTAGCTCAAACTCTTCTCTCATTATAGGACTCCCTAGGTTATCCCCTTCTACACTGCTTTCACTTTCTAATATATCTTGCACTTCCTGTCCAGCATATAAGTTTCCTAAATATTCTTTCCACCTATCTGCCTTCTCCACGCTTTCGATTAGGATATCTCCTGCCTCATTCCTAATGCTTTTGGTACTAGATCCAATTTCTCTAAAATTTCTCCTAATTATTTTATATGCTTCATCAGTCTTTCCTATTTCGAACTTATTTTCCACTTCTTTGCACTTATCGTCGATCCATTGCTCTTTCGCTTTCCTACATTTCCGAATAATTTCCCACTTGATCGCCTTATATCTTTGTTTCCCTATTTCATCTAACCTATTTTATTTTATTTATTTTATTTATTTTATTTATGGTGGAACACAGAATGTAAATTGGCCGTGCAAAAAAGGTGGATGCAAGAAAAAGATGACTGCAAATCAAAAAGCAAGAAGACAAATTAGGTATAATACGATGAGAAAAGAAACGAAAGCAACAGAATTGAAAAACAAACGAGATAAAATGGATGAAATAGAAAAGAAAAACCAAAACATCAACTCAAAATTTTTTTATCAAAGTATAAATGAACAAATGCAGAATAAAAGCATTAAGTAAGAGTCAAAGATGAAAAAATAGTAGAAATCGTAGAAGAAGCTATTTTAACATGTGAAGCGTATTTCATGTTAATTCAGTGCCATTTTTTAACATCTAAATTTGATTTTAGGCCAGAGCTGGGTCGTATCCGAGTACTTAGGCATATGGATACAGTATTCGGATACATTTTCTGTATCCAGGGCGTGTATTCGAATACTTCCGAGAAAAAGTATCCTTTATCCGTATCCGTAACAAATCTTGACGAGTATCCAGTATTCGAATACAATTTAGAGGGCTCGGATAAAAAAAGTATCCGGATACTTTCAAAAACTTACGGATACAATTAATAACGCGAACTTAATGTTGAGTGGATAGATAGTAAAACCATATTCTGACATCACATCTGACCGGACTTTTTTGATTTCGGTAATAGCCGTAGTCGGTAATAGCGGCGGCGGCCGATGACAGCGATTACACAGTCAGCTGATTCTGATTTGCACAGGCGGTGATCCGGAGATCGCATGGGTGTTTTTGTTTTGTTTGTTTTTCGTTGTGTACCTATTATTTGGTTTCCTTTCTATTGTTATTTTGAAACTGTAAAATGTTTATTTTGTTAAATTTAAAATTATTTTAGTGTAGTTTTAGTTTAGTTTTTTTTATATCAGTATTTATTTATTTTGGTTAGTTTATGGATTTTAAGAGAATGTTCACTCTCAAGTACCGTTAGTACTTATGTGGACAAATCACCAATTTATTGTATTGTTGATCATTTCCACATTTGTAATATTGTGAAAGAAATATATTCTATTCTATTTTATTCTATTCTATTCTATTCTATTTTGAAATACATAGGTAATACAGGGTTTCCTTTAATTTTTCTTTTACTCAACGTATGCTGATGTATCCGTATCCGGTATCCGGAAAATAGTATTCGGATACAAGTATTGGGATACATTTTTACTATAGAAGTATCCGTATCCAGTATCCGGTATCCGAAAGCAGCAGGTGTATCCAGTATCCGGTATTCGAATACTTTCAATTTGTATCCGTACCCAGCTCTGTTTTAGGCTAATTGAAAAGAGGAACCAGGATACATTGTATGGGTTGTGTGGGTTCTGCGATGCACAGAGGCGGTATTATCAGGGTGTAAAGTTGAGGTCCGTTTTAGTAAAAAATTTTCAATTTCTATTAAAAATGGCGAAGTGTGTTGAACATATTATACTGCAACATTTTACTCTAACACAGAGACAAACGTGTCAAACTTATCAAAAGCTTGTAAACAATGAATGAGGACACCGCTGCGCCGCACTCATTGACAGATAGCCATCGACGACGTGAAATCAGTTACGTTTCACGGAGTCCTTGCTGTAATTGTTTCGATTTCGTGAAAATTTTACCATTTTCATTATTTGTTGCGTTTATACTGAAGACTTGAAGCTTAGCCAAGTTCAATTTCAATGCTAAATTACAACTTCTCTAAATTGTTTGCAATTTGATCGTTTACTCTACTTATTTTTAAAATCTTGCCTAAATAAAGCATTATGGACTGGTACACTCCACCACTTCATCAAGATTCTAGTTTCTATTAATAGTTACCCTAATTCCCCATCTTTTTTTCACCACATTTGAGTAGATCATTATTTTTCGATAAGGCGGGTCACAATTATTTTGCCCACTTACGATTTGGTTCGCCTGCACGTGGAATAATCAAGGGAAGTGGCAGCACGCGACATCGTCATTTAACCCTGTTGTGGTAGACTCGCCTGGTTGCGTTTGTTATATTGAGCGTGTGTACAGTCTACATTGCGTGACTGTTCTAACATGGCATTCGCCAGCACGCAGAGATCCTTTAGAGCGATCAATTTCGGGCAAGAATTTTCGGTATTCTTAACAGTAATACGGATTGGGAAGGTCTAACCAGCACCAGAAGAATTAATATGATCAGGAGTTCTATTTCTATAGATACCAAGATACGCTTTAATAGCGCTAAAAACATGCGTGCGACAAGAAAATATTTTCCATCTTAGTTTGAAGCAGGCAAAAATGGATTTTGCATCTGTTTTAAGACAAAAAGTCAAATCTTGCATTCACGAGTTGTCAGTGTTAGTTGTTGTCAAATTAGGTACGAGAAAATTAAACCTTTTAGGAGAGTGAGCATCGAGTAGGCAAGTTAAAATATCCTTTTTCCCTTAACAACTCCTCCAGTATTTATAAAACGCAAACAGCATCCTTAATTCTACTAAAGCGGAAATTGAAAGGTACAACTTCAACCCATGATAAATCCCAAGTGCTTTTGGGATTACTTCTTTTCAGAACTCCAAACACATAAATTGAACATTAATTATTCAGATGTTTTCCCCTGCATTTCTAAAATCAGTCTCAGTACGCGGAAAACAGTTTTGGTTGACTACACACGATAAAAACATTGACAGAAAAGAATATATCAAAATATTTTCCTACCAATAAATAAATTGGGACAATTCCAAAAATAGGGTGATAACACCAACCCTTATTAAAATTTTAAGTAAGTCATCATTAATAACGAACGTCTCTACAGGATTTAGTAAGGTTTTAGGTTCAATATTTAATTTAATAACTCAAAAGTGTTTCCCAACCTGCCAACACAAATAATTGAAATCCGCGACGCGACTGTCTGAAATTACGGGCAAACAGTACTAATTGGGAGTGGGTGTTGTTGGAATGATTCACGGGATGTTAATTGAGGGGGCACCCCCGTATTCGCATGAGTGCTTACTACCCTTATATGACCCACGCCTATGAATAATAAATATACACTTTGAATTATGTCGGCCCAAATACCAGATTATTTTGTGATTAATACATTCTTTCTGAATCAAGAAATAATTCGACAGTCGAGGGATTTTTTTGGATACACCAACAAGAATAGAGGATTTAAGTTGATCTTCGAAAAGCGCATCTTTATGATTAATGAGGGAAATTATTAAATTTTCCGCTAGAGGGAGAAAGTTCCGAGCTTTGATGTTATCCGAGGAATTACTTTTATTCCCAAAATCTGATGCTTTTTTCAAGTTTTTATACAAAGCATAGTAAGCACTCGTAGTACACAAAATCTGGATTTAGTTCTATAATTCAAGGCTTGGCGGGGTATTTACCCGAGGAGTAGTTTTTCGAACGATCCAGTACCACTCATTACCGCCGCATGATTCGGCAAATAATTAGCTCTTGCTAATACTTGCATCAATTTGACGATGAAAAAAATAATCTTTCTAATTTTGTTTTTATTTTGATGTATTTTCAAAAAAATATAAAATTTTTCTTTAACACCCTGTATCTTTTTAAGGAAGCATTTTGGTGCCAAGGTATATTAGGCTTTGTTTTGGTCCAAAGAAACTTCAGTTAAATTTTTTACACCTAATTATGACTCACCTGTATACAGCAAGCAATATTGCGTAGTTCGAGTGTGTAGGGCAAAGCACCGTACTGATGAGTCCCAAAAGGACGAAACCAGTGGTCTATGGTTTTCCATACATATTCGAAACATGCAATATTGAAAAACTTCTAACAAACGTAATAGGCAGGTTCAGTAATTTTCAAATTTCATTAAAATTGATAGAGTTTATTATACTGAAGGCAGTTATGTTGTTAACTTTTGTTAAAAAAAAATTCCTTCGCCTGTGAAACCGTTGCAAAGTTTTCCGTCGGTGCGAGGCTAGAAATCGTACCTTGCAGCGAGAATAGGCCGCGTGACGTCAGAACTTAGTATAACGTACAAGTCCCAGCTTCAGCGCGCAGCAGACCCATAAGTATTATGCGCATGTGTAGTTAAATTGTTAAATATTATTAACTGGTTCTAACTGGTGTTTTCTGTTTTGTACCCAGACTAATACATCGTACACCACACCAATAAAACGGAAAAAGTGGTTCGTTGGAGCCAGAAGGAAAATCGGTCAGCATTATATATATTTTCGCGAGTTAGTTTATCATTGCAAAAGTTTATAAAATTATCGGCTGCCCCATTGCAGCCACTCTAAATAAAATCGAACATAATGTAATTTATCGACAGTTTTCTGGGACCCCTTGGTACTTGGTAACGTGTTACGGTACGGTCAGCATAATTTGAAACAGGATGCTAGGAGCATGACGGAGCCAAATACTGAATCGCCGTAGCGTTCCCTCCCTGAACTAAAAAAGGAAATTTTATTAACTATTTTACAATAATAATTAAATAGTACGTCATCATAAAGTTCTCTTTTGAAGACTGGTAGGACGCGTACCTCCATCCTTTCCCTGAGCTACCCTACGCATTTCCGTAAAAGTAGAACATTCTACATTCCCAACTATTTGAGAGCAGTAGTCTAATCTGCTCCAACCTCTACCTCTTTATTCCTATCTCTGACTCTAGTATGTCGCGAACTATTCCTTTGTGTCTCAGAAGGTGTCCTACCATCCTACGATCCTATCCCCTATTCTTTATTGTCTTCCATACTTTTCTCTTTTCCCCAACTCTTTCTAATTCCTTCTTATTGCTAACTTGTCTATCCACGGTATCTTCAACACCCGTCTGTAGCATCACATTTCAAACGCTTCTACTCTTTTTCAATCCGCTTCTCCCATTGTCCAAGTTTCGCACCCATAGGTATAATTTCGTACTCCATACCTGCGTCTTTAAGAGTCTCTTCCGAGTTTCTACATTAACCGTTCCAGAATATAGCAGTTGTTTTTTTTGTTAAACAAGTACCTAGTACCTACGTATCGTAGTTTTTTGATTCGCGTGAGTTTTATTTGTTTCCGTTTTTTTAAAAAATTTCCAATCCGTTATAAAACTGTTAACTGGATAACTTGTCAATCACTTAGGTATACATACCTACATAAATGAGTAGGTATGTATTGTATTGTATTAGAGAATATAGGCAGGTACCTATTTTACAAACAGAAGTAAGCAGGTATCTACAATCTACATACCTACTCATACTGAATTATAAAAGGCATGAACAGTTAATAAATTGTTGACTTTGTTTTACTTATACCGGTCTGCATTTACACTACTGTTTTGAGGTTGAATGAAATTGGGGTTAGATGCAAGAATCACACACCATTTCCACATTTACCGGGACATTTATCTACCTACTACATAAATATGGCAAATTATGTGAATCGGACTTTTGATACCCTTGTTGCATCATTATATCGATTATGTTGTCTTTGTTTTATGTTTCCTTGACACCTTACTTTAAAAATTCACGCTCGAAATAGTCCCAATAAGTATGTTATGAGATAGGTACCGCTTCACGGGCACTTCAAGAGAAGTGGGAGGAGCGCCTTACGAATCTCTGACGTCAAACCAATAACGAAGCAAACTAGCATGTGGGCGAGATAAGTTAATTTCTTTCGCTTATAACGCCGCAAAAAAATTTTTTGGAAAAAAAATTTCGCCGTAAATCAATTACAATAACAATTTTCTGTCATTTTCATGCTAAAAATAGATATCTTATTTTTCTCCGAACCTATTATATACGATATTGTTGACGAGTGTTACTAGCGAGGTTATTAGTAAGTTAATAGTTGTTGTTTCTATTGCTCCTTTTCTAGTTTTAAAATATGTGATATACTTACTTTTATTTCATTTTTGTATCAATTACCTACCCTTTTGATTTCAGGGCAAGACGCTCCCGAAGTTACCCGTGCCCGCCTTGGAAAAAACTCTAGAAAAATACGAGAAAACTATGCTACCGCTCCTGGACGAAATCGGTCGTGAAAAACTGCGCCAAATAATAGAGAAGTTCGGTGGTCCTGGCTGTCTAGGACCTCGGCTTCAGCTCTATTTACTCGACAGGCAGGAGAAAAAAGAAAATTGGGTGAGTTTTCATGAGTTAAACTGCTGCTTCAACACAAATTTCCACCTGAAAATAGTTAATAATTACAAATTCATTCAAGCAATTTACAGAATGTAGCATTGGAACTATTGTGTGTCCCTTCGAAACTCGAATGTTCCAGTTCCAATTAGCAAATGCAAGGCGTGTTAGTTCAGGCATTCAAGCGAACACCCTAACAACCCTCCGCAGAAAAAATCCAACTGATCTTGTTAGCTATGAAAATTGTTTGATCACCGATTCGGAATGTAAACGTCGTATTTTCCACCCTCCCCCGGCTAGTTAGCTGAGTTACCTACATCCCACTATTGAAATATAAACAAATAGAAAACCCCCTTGAAATAAAAAGCATATTTAACCTACACCAGAAAACATTTTCCGCTTTAAATAAATATTGTTTTTAAATTGTTCGGCTGAAAATTGATACAAAAAGAGAGTTGACATATTTTTGCTTAGAGTCGAAATATGGGCGCTCTACGGAGTTTATACGTCGATGGAAGTTGCAAATCCCTCTGGACCTCAAGAGCAAACAGCGCATTTCGTTGCCCCTTGAGGGATTAAAAATTATAATTGGATTGTGCGGGGATGGCGCGAGTTAACCCTGAACCTACATACCTCAACTGAAAACACCAATCTTCAGAATAAACACAATATGCGAGTTTTTTTCAAGAAGAATAACAAAGGTTAAATAAAAACATTGGGAGGAGTAAACCCGGGGACAATCTTGCAATTAGAGGCCTCTTGGTGAATACTGTTAGAGCAAATTAAATAAGTTACAAGCGTCCTTGAAAGTAAAGCCACAAACTGATGGCGAGTCAGAGCAAAACAAAATCTGCCCAAAATCAGTGACGTAACTACCGCCTCTATTATGCATTTTAAAGAAAAATTTATATGAGACACTCGTCCTTATGTTTAGTTCTCCACACTTTAAAATTATTTCCATTCATACAGGTTGTCTCATTTCATTTGTTTTTTTAAATGGAACACCCTGTATTTGATTACACTTTTGGATTCCTTAACTGATTTTACTGTGAGGTTGTATAAAACATTTTTTGTCTAAAATGCATATTTTCGACGCTACCGACATTTCTTTGCAGATATTGACAGATGTAAATGAATGTTGAAACTTAAATATCTTCGGACTGAACAACACTGAAGAAGTGAGAAGTGAGAAAAACAATATCTAGGAGTAATAATAATAATAATAATAATAAATGGTCTTTATTGCCACAATCAAAGTACAAAATAAACAAAAAAAAAAACTAATTGTGGCTGGGCGAAGTTTAGTCTAAGCGACTATTCTACCACTTAACCCAATTACCTAGACAAAATTATCATTTGAGGCACCCGCATGACCGAAAACACAAAAAAAGCGAGGAAAAGCAAAGGACAAACTGCAAAACTCACACAACTGCCCTAAGTTACAAAAACTAATCATGATCAAACAAAATAAAGAAAGAAACAAAAATATATATACTTATATCTATCTGTGTATGGGCATCATGATGTAGGATGTGTAACAAATTCTATATCGCTGCTGACTGACGCTTGAAAAAATATTGCTTAGATTTCAACTTAAATTGCCCTGGCGATAAAATCCTCATGTCAGATGGCAAACTATTAAAAAGCTTCACAGAACTGTAAATAAATGACCTCCGGAATAGTGATGTCCGATGTCGAGGCAAATGCAAAGAACAAACATGTCTCAAATTTACACCATGGAGAGATTTGCGAAATGTCAAGCATTCAGCCAGATAAACAGGCGTACCCGTAATTAACAATTTATTCACGAATACAGCCAAATGATGCTTTCTTCTATTAGGCATATTCAACCAGAACAACTGAGCAAACTTAGCAGATATGTGATCAAATTTCCTTAAACCAAAAATGAAGCGACAGCAAGCGTTCTGAAGACACTGAATACGCCTGGAATCCAGCGAATCAAGGCAAGGCCCATAAACAAAATCTCCATAGTTGAAGTGCGATAGAACTAAAGACTCGCAGAGATGTTTTTTCAATTTTGTGTTAATAATGTCTTTATTGACATATAGTAATTTCAACGATATAAATGCTTTCTGAATTAACTTATTAATATGAGGTGTAAACCTAAGATTCTCATCAATGATGAAACCCAAATCCTTAGCACAATCAACATGAGGCAATACTCCCGAGTTCAATGAGACTGTAAAATTTTGTTTAAGTGAATCAATTTTATTTCTATTACCAAAGAGGATAACTTAAGATTTATCAGAATTCAACTTTAAATTATGAACCTTGGACAGTTGGTGCAATTTTTTTAAATCAGAATTTATTGTACTTAACATATACTGATGATCGGAAGGATGAAATGTATATAATAACTGTGTGTCATCCGCATACGCCTGTACATGGCAGTTTCTTCCAAGAGAATTTATGATATCGGCAGTATATATAATAAACAGCAGAGGGCCCAAAATAGAACCCTGAGGAACTCCTGAATTTAACGTTACAGAACTAGACAAAACATTATTGAATTTAACTATTTGTTGACGGTTACTCGAATAAGAAGAAATTAGATCAAGGGCAGGTGATTCAAAGCCGTAATATTTAAGTTTGGCCAGAAGTACATCATGATTGATGGTATCAAAAGCCTTTGAATAATCCAGTAGTATTAAGGCAGAAATCATACCATCATCACGCGCACATATAATTTTATTCAGAATATCCGCAATCGCAGCACTAGTACTAAAACCTTTTCTAAAGCCGGACTGGTAAACCGGAAGTATATCATTTCTTGAGACATAATTGTTAATTTGCTTAAAAATTATCTTTTCAAAAATTTTTGACATCGTAGGCAGAATACTTATCGGTCTAAGATCAGCCAGCGAAGTGGGACTCGATTTTTTAGCCAAAGGATTCATAACAGCCTGTTTCCAAGATTCTGGGAAATAGTTATTCATTATACAGCAGTTGATGATATGCGTGATGTACTTACTAATAAAAGGACTACAGTATTTAAGCATTATGCCCGAAATATTGTCTATACCAGCAGATGTTAATTTTAAATTATTAATGAGCTCTGTCACCTCCTCAAGAGTTGTGAGTTGAAAAGAAAAACTCAGATCCGCACCAAACATTTTGTCATCATAAAAAGCAATTGCCTCTAGACTGTTAAAAACACCATCCCGCACAGCGGCTGCAAAGAAATTATTCATTTCTTCAGAGTCAGCCAAAGTAGCAGGTATAGTATTTTGACTCCTTACGTTCAGTGACTTCAACGCAGCCCACAATCTACGATTGTCACTCGCCCGATGAGATAAATGATTAATATAGGCTCGTTTTTCGTTTTTTATGGCTTGGACCGTAAAGTTTCTAAGTTGTTTATAACAATTCCAATCATTTATATTGTTTGTTCGCTTGTATTTTAACAAAGCCTTGTTTCTCTCGCGCTGCAAAAGTCGAATACTATCAGTATACCAGGGCGATCTGGGTTTCGTTACTCTGACATTTCGCAAAGGTGCATGGCAATCAAACAAACTTATTAACAAAGAATTGAACATATTAATTTTATTATCAATATTCGTTTCTCTAATTATGGAAAACCAATCAGAAGTCTCCAGGTCTGTGACGAACGAATTATAATCAAAATATTTATATTCCCTATATGTAATAAATTTTGGTGCAAGTTTTGTAGAATTTATTTTAAGTTCACAGAAAACAAGTTGATGATCTGATATTAAATCGGCATTAACAACGCCCGAGGTACTAACAATACTCGACTGGTTAACAAAAATTGGATTCAACAAAGTCACAGTGCCAGGTGAAATTCTAGTGGGCTCCACAATAAGCTGTTCAAAACCATAAGCAGTAAAACATTTCTCAAGAGGATTGTTAGGATTAAAAAGATTAATATTAAAATCACCCAAACATAAGAAAAGATCTGTAGAAGGAAGAATATATGTGATAATCTGATCAAGCGTCTCGATAAAAGCAGGACAACTAGAATTAGGGGGACGATAAAAGATTCCAATAGTAATTATCGTTCTACTTATAGTGAATTTCATAACCAAATATTCAAATGATGATTCTATTGGGAAATCAAACGATAGTATCTGAGTATTGTAACTGCTCCTCACATAAGCCCCAACACCCCCACCCCTACCTCGGCGATCACTTCTGAAAAAAGTATAGTCAGGAATGCTTATAACATCAGTCGACATATTTAATGAAAGCCAAGTTTCAGTCACAGCAGCGATATCAAAAGAGAAAGACTCAATTAAATCAGAAAAATCCTTAAAATTAGACATCAGCGATCTAACATTTAAATGAGATATCGTAAACGGTTTCATGACACAAACAACAGACCTCCACCAGAACACAAACCGAAATTCAAAAAAGGGATAATAATACTTAAAAAACAAGAGATATTAGTTAAGTTCTTCAAATAAACTGTAACAAAAATTCCTGGAACACTAGTGCACATCCTTCAAGTCATCAGTAGCTAAAAATGAAAATATTATACAGGATATAGGCAGTTCCATGACCAAATTAAGAAATTTCGAAACTCTAACTTATTTTTTCTACTCTCGTCTTTAAAATGCCATTTATCGTTGATTCACCATACTATGTGCCTCCCTGTGCCCAAAATTTATCATTTTTGAAATATTTGCAGTTTCTTGAAAAAAATATCAAATCAGGTAACTAAATAGAGAAGTCGAAAATTTTAAGTAAACAGTGAGAATTAAATGCCAATTAACGAATAAACAAAATAATACAACAAACTAAGGACAGAACAAAAACTGTTTGGAATTAGAAAATTATGGGTGTTTTGATATTTTCTAATTTTGTCCTGTAATTAACCTGTATAATATTTCCAATCTTTTATTACAACAACTATTCCTAAATACTGCTTTCATCCCTTGAAAATATTATTCCTATGGCTTCATTTTCAAAATTTCAAAATTGCTCTGCATCTACATTCGCCAAAAAATCTTGCACGATTGTCTCACCCTGTATAAGAGTTAAAACCTGAACTGACTCACATTTTTAGCAACTAATCGAACTAATACTATTTGTATACAGTATTCGGCTAGGCTGAAATACTTCTCGGCGTCGCTACCAGAGTTCTCCACTCTACACGAACAAGCAGCGTCGCGACGTCGATGTAGAATGAAACCGCAACCAGACCAACAGCCGCAGTCTATAGTTTTCAGCCAATCCTGAAAAACGGAATCGGCGCAAGCGTCTTATACACCCGCAGTGCCCAATGACGTTTTGTAAAGGCTACGTGAAACAATGGGAGTGCGATAATACAATTGTTCCGCTTGAATGCCAGGATTTATCCTTTCGAGTTATAGATGTCTGTGGTTTTGCATATAAAGGGAAATGAAAAGGATATTCCGTTACGCAGGGAGATTTGGAGGATTGTACTTAGTCATTCCATCAGTTTTAAATGTGAGGTCCATACTCGAGAACCAATTTTTTAATGAATTAAGTCATTTAAATTGTCGGTACAAGAAACTCTAATAAAACTCACTCTTAAATACATATACATATATAAACGACGCTGTAGACATCACAGGATGCTCAACAGAGTGCTTGCCCGAGGAGTAGTTGGTTGAACTGTCTAATACCACTCATTACTCCAAGTAAGTAGTATCGTAGAGACACGGTTCCATTGGCAGCTTAGCTTGGCAGCATTCTGTGTCTTCTCATTGTGTACAAAATCCGCATAAAGTCAACGACACCCACAAGTCTATCGTTTTATCAGAGACAAACTTTTCTAGTGTGGTTTTCGTCAAACCTGCGTATTGTTCTTAAGAAAAATGTGATAATTGCAAAACAAAACCGTCAACAAAATCAGAAAATTCGAAATATTTTAAAAACTAGCAGAGACAGACCAAAATGGTTTTAATGGCATTGAAAGAGGATAACAATCTGCATCAAATGGTGTAAAAATTAATATACCGTTCCATTGAAAAAAGTCGAGATATCAATGTTTGCAAAGTCTGAAGTATAATGGTCCATATCATTAACTTTTCCAATTTTCTAAAATAAAGTTTGCAACGTAGCAGGTACCTTCTTTTTTGTTTAACACACATGCCAAAACCGCAACTTTTTATATAATTTAGTTTCCGAGATATCATTAATTTTTCAAAGAACTGCAAAGGTCCAATTTCTCGAAAATTGTCAAATTAAGACCAAACGGCACATCTTAGGACCAAAGAGTTTTTAACAAAGTGACAGATCGCCATCTTTGAAAATAATTTTAAAATGTGCAACTTACAAACTAGAACAACTTTTGTACATGGCAGTTTTCTCGTGTTTCTAACGGCAGTGGAGTTATGGAGGAAATATGCTAACGTGAGACACCCTGTATACATAAGTGCTTATTTGCCGCATTTTTTCGTGGGAGTATTATTTGATGTTCCTTTAACAAATTGTTATATAGTTCTTAAACTCGCATTTTGTGCGTCTGATAGTTTTTTGTGCAGACTCTAGATTTATTATTGTAGTTTTGTAGTTCTGTATTTATCGAACTATCACGGAAGAATCTTTAAAAAAATTAATTTGTTGGGCCGTTTATCTTTGAAAGAAAGCGTTTTGGTGTAATAGTTTATATGATAAGAAGGAAAACTGTAAACTATCTATGCAATATAGGTAAACAAACCTGCGAAAGAATAAATGCTTTAAAATACGGAAAAAGATGTTTTATCTTCATTTTTAACATTAGGTATAACAAATCTTCCTTCATTTCAGCTATTCGCTTTTTGTCCCCGTCAACATCCCAGATATTAACGTTGAACCAGTGATGGGAATTTTCTGGTCTGCATACGTATTTATTTAAAAACTAGCGGCCCGGCAGACGTTGTCCTGCCTAAAATTACTTTTCGTATTGAACTTTTGATTCATTAACCAAATCGTTTATTCAATGTGAAACATTTTTCTGATTACGTTTATGTTCAACCAAATATGTCGTTCCTATCGTCAGTTATGATCGCGAGCGCATACAAAAAATTATGATTTTAACAGTTTGTCCGAATTTCCCGATTTACGCCTATCCATATCATACAAAAATCCAATAGAAAAAAGCACTTTCAGTTTTTCCGAATTTTCCAATTTTCCGGGCAACTTTTCCAATTTTTCGTTGCTTAAAAACCTTATTTTTGAAAAGAATTAGCCACATCGGTTCAACCGTTAAGCACTTTCAGTTTTTCCCGAATTTTCACATTTTCCGGTGGATTCTCCAAAAATTTTCTTTCATACAAACCTTATCCTGACAATTACGATCACAACAAAAAAAAATCAGCCAAATCGGTCCAGCCGTTAAGCACTTTTAGTTTTTCCCGAATTTTCAAATTTCCGATGGATTTTCCAAAATTATGATTTTTACAGTTTGTCCGAATTTCCCGATTTACGCCTATACATATACAAAAATCCAATAGAAAAAAGCATTTTCAGTTGTTTCCGAATTTTTCAATTTTCCGGGCAACTTTTCCAATTTTTCGTTCCCTAAAAACCTTATTTTTGAAAAGAATTAACCAAATCGGTTCAACCGTTAAGCACTTTCAGTTTTTCCCGAATTTTCACATTTTCCGGTGGATTCTCCAAAAATTTTCTTTCATACAAACCTTATCCTGCAATTACGATCACAACAAAAAAAAAATCAGCCAAGTCGGTCCAGCCGTTAAGCACTTTTAGTTTTTCCCGAATTTTCAAATTTTCCGATGGATTTTCCAAAATTATGATTTTTACAGTTTGTCCGAATTTCCCGATTTACGCCTATACATATACAAAAATCCAATAGAATAAAGCATTTTCAGTTGTTTTCGAATTTTTCAATTTTCCGGGCAACTTTTCCAATTTTTCGTTCCCTAAAAACCTTATTTTTGAAAAGAATTAACCAAATCGGTTCAACCGTTAAGCACTTTCAGTTTTTCCCGAATTTTCACATTTTCCGGTGGATTCTCCAAAAATTTTCTTTCATACAAACCTTATCCTGCAATTACGATCACAACAAAAAAAAAATCAGCCAAGTCGGTCCAGCCGTTAAGCACTTTTAGTTTTTCCCGAATTTTCAAATTTTCCGATGGATTTTCCAAAATTATGATTTTTACAGTTTGTCCGAATTTCCCGATTTACGCCTATACATATACAAAAATCCAATAGAAAAAAGCATTTTCAGTTGTTTCCGAATTTTTCAATTTTCCGGGCAACTTTTCCAATTTTTCGTTCCCTAAAAACCTTATTTTTGAAAAGAATTAACCAAATCGGTTCAACCGTTAAGCACTTTCAGTTTTTCCCGAATTTTCACATTTTCCGGTGGATTCTCCAAAAATTTTCTTTCATACAAACCTTATCCTGCAATTACGATCACAACAAAAAAAAAATCAGCCAAGTCGGTCCAGCCGTTAAGCACTTTTAGTTTTTCCCGAATTTTCAAATTTTCCGATGGATTTTCCAAAATTATGATTTTTACAGTTTGTCCGAATTTCCCGATTTACGCCTATACATATACAAAAATCCAATAGAATAAAGCATTTTCAGTTGTTTCCGAATTTTTCAATTTTCCGGGCAACTTTTCCAATTTTTCGTTCCCTAAAAACCTTATTTTTGAAAAGAATTAACCAAATCGGTTCAACCGTTAAGCACTTTCAGTTTTTCCCGAATTTTCACATTTTCCGGTGGATTCTCCAAAAATTTTCTTTCATACAAACCTTATCCTGCAATTACGATCACAACAAAAAAAAAATCAGCCAAGTCGGTCCAGCCGTTAAGCACTTTTAGTTTTTCCCGAATTTTCAAATTTTCCGATGGATTTTCCAAAATTATGATTTTTACAGTTTGTCCGAATTTCCCGATTTACGCCTATACATATACAAAAATCCAATAGAAAAAAGCATTTTCAGTTGTTTCCGAATTTTCCAATTTTCCGGGCAACTTTTCCAATTTTTCGTTCCCTAAAAACCTTATTTTTGAAAAGAATTAACCAAATCGGTTCAACCGTTAAGCACTTTCAGTTTTTCCCGAATTTTCACATTTTCCGGTGGATTCTCCAAAAATTTTCTTTCATACAAACCTTATCCTGCAATTACGATCACAACAAAAAAAAAATCAGCCAAGTCGGTCCAGCCGTTAAGCACTTTTAGTTTTTCCCGAATTTTCAAATTTTCCGATGGATTTTCCAAAATTATGATTTTTACAGTTTGTCCGAATTTCCCGATTTACGCCTATACATATACAAAAATCCAATAGAAAAAAGCATTTTCAGTTGTTTCCGAATTTTCCAATTTTCCGGGCAACTTTTCCAATTTTTCGTTCCCTAAAAACCTTATTTTTGAAAAGAATTAACCAAATCGGTTCAACCGTTAAGCACTTTCAGTTTTTCCCGAATTTTCACATTTTCCGGTGGATTCTCCAAAAATTTTCTTTCATACAAACCTTATCCTGCAATTACGATCACAACAAAAAAAAAATCAGCCAAGTCGGTCCAGCCGTTAAGCACTTTTAGTTTTTCCCGAATTTTCAAATTTTCCGATGGATTTTCCAAAATTATGATTTTTACAGTTTGTCCGAATTTCCCGATTTACGCCTATACATATACAAAAATCCAATAGAAAAAAGCATTTTCAGTTGTTTCCGAATTTTTCAATTTTCCGGGCAACTTTTCCAATTTTTCGTTCCCTAAAAACCTTATTTTTGAAAAGAATTAACCAAATCGGTTCAACCGTTAAGCACTTTCAGTTTTTCCCGAATTTTCACATTTTCCGGTGGATTCTCCAAAAATTTTCTTTCATACAAACCTTATCCTGCAATTACGATCACAACAAAAAAAAATCAGCCAAGTCGGTCCAGCCGTTAAGCACTTTTAGTTTTTCCCGAATTTTCAAATTTTCCGATGGATTTTCCAAAATTATGATTTTTACAGTTTGTCCGAATTTCCCGATTTACGCCTATACATATACAAAAATCCAATAGAAAAAAGCATTTTCAGTTGTTTCCGAATTTTCCAATTTTCCGGGCAACTTTTCCAATTTTTCGTTCCCTAAAAACCTTATTTTTGAAAAGAATTAACCAAATCGGTTCAACCGTTAAGCACTTTCAGTTTTTCCCGAATTTTCACATTTTCCGGTGGATTCTCCAAAAATTTTCTTTCATACAAACCTTATCCTGCAATTACGATCACAACAAAAAAAAAATCAGCCAAGTCGGTCCAGCCGTTAAGCACTTTTAGTTTTTCCCGAATTTTCAAATTTTCCGATGGATTTTCCAAAATTATGATTTTTACAGTTTGTCCGAATTTCCCGATTTACGCCTATACATATACAAAAATCCAATAGAAAAAAGCATTTTCAGTTGTTTCCGAATTTTCCAATTTTCCGGGCAACTTTTCCAATTTTTCGTTCCCTAAAAACCTTATTTTTGAAAAGAATTAACCAAATCGGTTCAACCGTTAAGCACTTTCAGTTTTTCCCGAATTTTCACATTTTCCGGTGGATTCTCCAAAAATTTTCTTTCATACAAACCTTATCCTGCAATTACGATCACAACAAAAAAAAAATCAGCCAAGTCGGTCCAGCCGTTAAGCACTTTTAGTTTTTCCCGAATTTTCAAATTTTCCGATGGATTTTCCAAAATTATGATTTTTACAGTTTGTCCGAATTTCCCGATTTACGCCTATACATATACAAAAATCCAATAGAAAAAAGCATTTTCAGTTGTTTCCGAATTTTCCAATTTTCCGGGCAACTTTTCCAATTTTTCGTTCCCTAAAAACCTTATTTTTGAAAAGAATTAACCAAATCGGTTCAACCGTTAAGCACTTTCAGTTTTTCCCGAATTTTCACATTTTCCGGTGGATTCTCCAAAAATTTTCTTTCATACAAACCTTATCCTGCAATTACGATCACAACAAAAAAAAAATCAGCCAAGTCGGTCCAGCCGTTAAGCACTTTTAGTTTTTCCCGAATTTTCAAATTTTCCGATGGATTTTCCAAAATTATGATTTTTACAGTTTGTCCGAATTTCCCGATTTACGCCTATACATATACAAAAATCCAATAGAAAAAAGCATTTTCAGTTGTTTCCGAATTTTCCAATTTTCCGGGCAACTTTTCCAATTTTTCGTTCCCTAAAAACCTTATTTTTGAAAAGAATTAACCAAATCGGTTCAACCGTTAAGCACTTTCAGTTTTTCCCGAATTTTCACATTTTCCGGTGGATTCTCCAAAAATTTTCTTTCATACAAACCTTATCCTGCAATTACGATCACAACAAAAAAAAAATCAGCCAAGTCGGTCCAGCCGTTAAGCACTTTTAGTTTTTCCCGAATTTTCAAATTTTCCGATGGATTTTCCAAAATTATGATTTTTACAGTTTGTCCGAATTTCCCGATTTACGCCTATACATATACAAAAATCCAATAGAAAAAAGCATTTTCAGTTGTTTCCGAATTTTTCAATTTTCCGGGCAACTTTTCCAATTTTTCGTTCCCTAAAAACCTTATTTTTGAAAAGAATTAACCAAATCGGTTCAACCGTTAAGCACTTTCAGTTTTTCCCGAATTTTCACATTTTCCGGTGGATTCTCCAAAAATTTTCTTTCATACAAACCTTTTCCTGCAATTACGATCACAACAAAAAAAAATCAGCCAAGTCGGTCCAGCCGTTAAGCACTTTTAGTTTTTCCCGAATTTTCAAATTTTCCGATGGATTTTCCAAAATTATGATTTTTACAGTTTGTCCGAATTTCCCGATTTACGCCTATACATATACAAAAATCCAATAGAAAAAAGCATTTTCAGTTGTTTCCGAATTTTCCAATTTTCCGGGCAACTTTTCCAATTTTTCGTTCCCTAAAAACCTTATTTTTGAAAAGAATTAACCAAATCGGTTCAACCGTTAAGCACTTTCAGTTTTTCCCGAATTTTCACATTTTCCGGTGGATTCTCCAAAAATTTTCTTTCATACAAACCTTATCCTGCAATTACGATCACAACAAAAAAAAAATCAGCCAAGTCGGTCCAGCCGTTAAGCACTTTTAGTTTTTCCCGAATTTTCAAATTTTCCGATGGATTTTCCAAAATTATGATTTTTACAGTTTGTCCGAATTTCCCGATTTACGCCTATACATATACAAAAATCCAATAGAAAAAAGCATTTTCAGTTGTTTCCGAATTTTCCAATTTTCCGGGCAACTTTTCCAATTTTTCGTTCCCTAAAAACCTTATTTTTGAAAAGAATTAACCAAATCGGTTCAACCGTTAAGCACTTTCAGTTTTTCCCGAATTTTCACATTTTCCGGTGGATTCTCCAAAAATTTTCTTTCATACAAACCTTATCCTGCAATTACGATCACAACAAAAAAAAATCAGCCAAGTCGGTCCAGCCGTTAAGCACTTTTAGTTTTTCCCGAATTTTCAAATTTTCCGATGGATTTTCCAAAATTATGATTTTTACAGTTTGTCTGAATTTCCCGATTTACGCCTATACATATACAAAAATCCAATAGAAAAAAGCATTTTCAGTTGTTTCCGAATTTTTCAATTTTCCGGGCAACTTTTCCAATTTTTCGTTCCCTAAAAACCTTATTTTTGAAAAGAATTAACCAAATCGGTTCAACCGTTAAGCACTTTCAGTTTTTCCCGAATTTTCACATTTTCCGGTGGATTCTCCAAAAATTTTCTTTCATACAAACCTTATCCTGCAATTACGATCACAACAAAAAAAAATCAGCCAAGTCGGTCCAGCCGTTAAGCACTTTTAGTTTTTCCCGAATTTTCAAATTTTCCGATGGATTTTCCAAAATTATGATTTTTACAGTTTGTCCGAATTTCCCGATTTACGCCTATACATATACAAAAATCCAATAGAAAAAAGCATTTTCAGTTGTTTCCGAATTTTCCAATTTTCCGGGCAACTTTTCCAATTTTTCGTTCCCTAAAAACCTTATTTTTGAAAAGAATTAACCAAATCGGTTCAACCGTTAAGCACTTTCAGTTTTTCCCGAATTTTCACATTTTCCGGTGGATTCTCCAAAAATTTTCTTTCATACAAACCTTATCCTGCAATTACGATCACAACAAAAAAAAAATCAGCCAAGTCGGTCCAGCCGTTAAGCACTTTTAGTTTTTCCCGAATTTTCAAATTTTCCGATGGATTTTCCAAAATTATGATTTTTACAGTTTGTCCGAATTTCCCGATTTACGCCTATACATATACAAAAATCCAATAGAAAAAAGCATTTTCAGTTGTTTCCGAATTTTCCAATTTTCCGGGCAACTTTTCCAATTTTTCGTTCCCTAAAAACCTTATTTTTGAAAAGAATTAACCAAATCGGTTCAACCGTTAAGCACTTTCAGTTTTTCCCGAATTTTCACATTTTCCGGTGGATTCTCCAAAAATTTTCTTTCATACAAACCTTATCCTGCAATTACGATCACAACAAAAAAAAATCAGCCAAGTCGGTCCAGCCGTTAAGCACTTTTAGTTTTTCCCGAATTTTCAAATTTTCCGATGGATTTTCCAAAATTATGATTTTTGCAGTTTGTCCGAATTTCCCGATTTACGCCTATACATATACAAAAATCCAATAGAAAAAAGCATTTTCAGTTGTTTCCGAATTTTCCAATTTTCCGGGCAACTTTTCCAATTTTTCGTTCCCTAAAAACCTTATTTTTGAAAAGAATTAACCAAATCGGTTCAACCGTTAAGCACTTTCAGTTTTTCCCGAATTTTCACATTTTCCGGTGGATTCTCCAAAAATTTTCTTTCATACAAACCTTATCCTGCAATTACGATCACAACAAAAAAAAATCAGCCAAGTCGGTCCAGCCGTTAAGCACTTTTAGTTTTTCCCGAATTTTCAAATTTTCCGATGGATTTTCCAAAATTATGATTTTTACAGTTTGTCCGAATTTCCCGATTTACGCCTATACATATACAAAAATCCAATAGAAAAAAGCATTTTCAGTTGTTTCCGAATTTTCCAATTTTCCGGGCAACTTTTCCAATTTTTCGTTCCCTAAAAACCTTATTTTTGAAAAGAATTAACCAAATCGGTTCAACCGTTAAGCACTTTCAGTTTTTCCCGAATTTTCACATTTTCCGGTGGATTCTCCAAAAATTTTCTTTCATACAAACCTTATCCTGCAATTACGATCACAACAAAAAAAAATCAGCCAAGTCGGTCCAGCCGTTAAGCACTTTTAGTTTTTCCCGAATTTTCAAATTTTCCGATGGATTTTCCAAAATTATGATTTTTACAGTTTGTCTGAATTTCCCGATTTACGCCTATACATATACAAAAATCCAATAGAAAAAAGCATTTTCAGTTGTTTCCGAATTTTTCAATTTTCCGGGCAACTTTTCCAATTTTTCGTTCCCTAAAAACCTTATTTTTGAAAAGAATTAACCAAATCGGTTCAACCGTTAAGCACTTTCAGTTTTTCCCGAATTTTCACATTTTCCGGTGGATTCTCCAAAAATTTTCTTTCATACAAACCTTATCCTGCAATTACGATCACAACAAAAAAAAATCAGCCAAGTCGGTCCAGCCGTTAAGCACTTTTAGTTTTTCCCGAATTTTCAAATTTTCCGATGGATTTTCCAAAATTATGATTTTTACAGTTTGTCCGAATTTCCCGATTTACGCCTATACATATACAAAAATCCAATAGAAAAAAGCATTTTCAGTTGTTTCCGAATTTTCCAATTTTCCGGGCAACTTTTCCAATTTTTCGTTCCCTAAAAACCTTATTTTTGAAAAGAATTAACCAAATCGGTTCAACCGTTAAGCACTTTCAGTTTTTCCCGAATTTTCACATTTTCCGGTGGATTCTCCAAAAATTTTCTTTCATACAAACCTTGTCCTGACAATTACGATCACAACAAAAAAAAATCAGCCAAGTCGGTCCAGCCGTTAAGCACTTTTAGTTTTTCCCGAATTTTCAAATTTTCCGTTCGATTTTCCAAAATTATGATTTTTACAGTTTGTTCGAATTTCCCGACTTACGCATATCCATATCATACAAAAATCCCATAGAAAAAAGCACTTTCAGTTTTTCCCGAATTTTCCAATTTTCCGGGCAGCTTTTCCAATTTCTCGTTCCCTAATGCCACGTTCGGCCTCTGTTTTGTCGACGTTCCAAATTATTTTGTGCGTAAGCTCCAACTGAGCGCGTCGAACTCGACTGTATCCGTTGTTCCGGAGTTATAATGGATCGCGCTTGAGACTTGAGAAATTCTTATTCGACTTGGCTCCAAACGCTGTCTACGCTCTTCGCGTACGCCGACGGATATTTCGACGCCTCACTGGTGGCATTTTTTCCAAAGAACCACCAAATACATGATCACCACCGATAACACACTGACAATTCAATTTTTAGAACTGTCAAACTGAACGTCACATTTTTGTTTGTCAAACAGATTTTCATACAAACTTTTACCTTCCAAATTTTCTACTTTCCCGGTGGATTTTCCAAAATTTTCTTTCATACAAACCTTGTCCTGAAAATTACGAACACAACAAAAAAGAAATCAGCCAAATCGGTCGAGCCGTTCTCAAGTGATGAGCTTACATACATGCGGCAATTGATTTTTATTTATATAGATTCGTATTTTTATAATTATCTTTACACGTTTTAATAAATTATTCTTGACAAAGCCCCGTAACCAGGAGCGAAACGTCGAATTTTATACAATTGTACAGTTATTTATTAATAAATATATGCCAGAAATTTCACAAAATTTAAAAGTATTTATTTAAATAAATATCTATTTTCATTGTGATTTTCATGTTATGCCGTAAGTTTATTCTTTCTTTAATATAGTATAATATATTGGTTTTCGTGCTTGTTATGGGTCCTGAATCCTGTATCTATTGCTATTTGCAATCCACTTCACACAGGGTATTAAATAAATTATTATTATTATATTTGGCGGATGCGCCGGCAAAAAAATGGGATATATCTTTGAAGAATCTTAGTTGTCAAAATTGTTAAAACTTCATACGTTTCGTTTCAGGCGTACGAATACTGGATAAACGACATGTACTTAGGCAACCCAGCATCCCTTCCGATTAACTCCAACCCAGGTATGGTATTCCCTCCAAGAAAATTCACCACAATACTCGACGTAGCACGATTCACAGCCAGAATGTTAGACGCCACTCTCGACCATAAAGCTATCTTGAACCGCAAAGAATTGCCTGTAGAAAAAGCTGCATCCAGAGAACCAGGACAACCCCTCTGCATGGCCCAAAATTATAGAATATTAGGCTCTTGCAGACTACCTGGAAAAACATTAGACACTCAGTGCATGGCAAACCAGCCAAAAAGAAACGAGCAACCACCAGAGCATGTCATAATTATTTGCAGAAGTCAGTTTTATTGTGTTCCACTGCAAGCTAATGATCGAGGGAGGTTAAGTGAAGATGAAATTTGCTCCCAAATACTTCACATATTGGATGACGCTCCTTGTTTGGAAAATCCTCCGCCAGTTGGACTTCTGACAGCTCTTAAGAGACCTGCTTGGTTCGAAGCTAGGGAAGCGTTACGCCAAAATGAACCCAACAAAAGAAATCTAGAATTAATAGTGACTTCCTTATTGATAGTTTGTTTAGATGAGCCACTGCCTTCTTCTTTCAATTGTAGATTACAAAGGGGTGCAAAAGGGCATTCTGCTGGAGCTAGAGATGAAACCAACTTAGCCTTACAGATGTTACACGGTGGTGGTAGCAATTACAATTCAGGTAACAGGTGGTTTGACAAAACTGTCCAAATAATTGTATCAGGAGATGGCGCTTGTGGTTTATGCTACGAACATTCCCCAGCAGAGGGCATGGTGGTCATACAATTAATGGAGAAGTTGCTGAAGCATGTCGATAGCTTACCAGCAGAATCTGAAGTACCAACAGATAGCAGTCACTTGCCTCTACCAGAGAGGCTTGAATGGAACTTAGACTCTGACGATTTGAAGAAAATCGAAGAAGGAGCTTTATTCATAGACAATTCAATCAAAGACCTAGACTTTCAGGTGTTCAGATATACAAATTACGGCAAGAATTTCATCAAAAATTGTAACGTAAGTCCAGATGTTTACATCCAACTAGCTCTTCAGTTAACATACTACAGGTTATACGGAAAACTAACAGCTACTTACGAAAGTGCTTCGACGAGGAGATTTAGGTTAGGTCGTATCGATTGCATCCGATCCGCTAGTTTAGAAGCCCTTGATTGGACCAGGGCAATGTCCCAACCAAAGGAAGAAGACGAGATGGGCGCGAAGAAAGTCACCTTCCATCTTGTCGATGATGAGAGGAAATTGGAACTTTGGAATGTCGCAGTTAAGCAACAGACTGAAGAGATGGTCGACAACATTTTGGGAAAAGGTATGTACCGGCAACTACAGATGAGGCACAAAAAGCACTTTAGCTCCATATAAAATATGCTATTTTTTCGGCAAACGTCGATACACTTATCTAAATTCCAATAAACATGATTATTTTGCTTGCAAAAAGAGTAAAAAACATAAACTTCTTTTTAGATTCTAGTTTACCGTGTTTTTATTCCTCAGGGATTGATATACACCTCCTAGGGCTTCGAGAAGCAGCCAAAGAAACTTCGCCAACAGCAGCTCACCCCCTGTCAGAGATCTTTACAGACAGTACTTATAGACTGGCCAACAAGTTCCTGCTCAGCACATCTCAAGTAACTACTAACACAAATACGTTTATGTTCTATGGTCCTGTTGAACCAGACGGTTACGGGGCATCCTACAATATTAAAAATGACTGTATCATATTTAGCGTATCTGCGTTTTGGTCGTCGGAAGTCACGAGTGCATCAAGGTTTGTTCAAACCTTAGAGGAAAGTTTGAATTCTATGCAAACTTTGCTTAAAACGACTACTTAGTAAATTTGATTTTATGTCAGTATTAAATTAAGTAATCTAGGTACTTTAGGAAATTTTAATAAGCATTCAAAGTACTTATTTTATTATTTCAGCTAGCGATGTGTTATAAAAGAAATTAAATTCTTTATAGAAAAACACAATGTTGGTAGCAGTGGTTGTCAACTGTCACGTAAAGAATTTGATCTGTTGCATATTCACATACACGTAAATGTTGGACCTCGTACTCCGATTGGTCAATTTACTGACTGGAGCCACCGATAACGCATTCAGAATATTTAGCGACGGTCTCAATGAAGGCACGGCTAGCGCGGTGGTCTGCTGATCAACTGGCTATTAGATAGTGCCGCACCCACTACGTTCTTTTATTATTGCTTTTGTTCTTGATCAATATTGTGTTCCTTTATTTCTGTTCGGAGCGCTCAAGTCAGGAAAAGTTGGAAAGACAAGCAGAAATTCCGGTATTTTGCATTTATCATCTAAACACTTACTAGTATGTGAATAAGCGGCCCAGTTGTTCGTTAAGAAGTAACACGGTGTTAACTTGATCCTGATGTGCGTGACTGGCAAGAATTTCGTAACATGGATTTTTTGTTTTTCGAATATGCCGTGACGTATTTCCATATGCTTCTTTTTTCTTAGGCGCTGCGATCTTTTATTTGATTCGGCCGAGCAAAAGAATTAATGCCAATTCTAAGTTTGTTGGTTCCTTAGGGCGTCTGATTATGCTTTGTTACAGGTTCATGAACATGCAAAGCAATGTTTTCTCGATATTCCAAAAACAAAAAAATCGATTTGATGGAACAATGTACCGGTCACTTTAAATAAACCAATCATAAGTCCCAGTGTGTACTTATATAACCTGGTATTACCCAGCTTTTTTGGAATAACCAGGGCTGTATTTAGTGATTGTTGTGACAACTGCGAAGAACAACATGCCAATTTGCTGGTTACTTTGGCTTCCGAGCTAAGACCGCGTCCTTGATTGATTGGCTGGTAATGGACTGATCAATTCAACGTTCTGGAAAAGCCAACTGGTGCCTTTATTTTTGAAATGAGGTATAAAAGATTTACACAAAAGTTGTTGCACTGAAAGACGTCTCTTTATTAAAATTATTTTTCGCCATACAGCATGTCCCATATTTCTTGTATGGAAATCAACTTCTTTATTTCAAATGGAACACCCTGTATTTTGCTTTATTTTATGATTGCTTGATCAATTTTAGTGCGAGGTTATACTAAGTGATTTTGTCTAAACTTCGTATTCTTTTAGTTATTGGCATTTTTCTTCAAATTTTGACAAATGCAGAGCCATTTCGAATAATCAATATCTCGGGATTAAATAAAGCTGTAGCAATGATATTTTGGAGAAGTGAAAGCAAGATGTAGGAGTGACTGCCTTCATTACTAAAACCAAAAAATATTATACATGGTTTGAGCAATTATATGACCAAATCAGAAAATTTCAAAACTCTATAGCTTGATAATTTCAAATAGAAGTGTACATTTTTTAAACCATTATTGAACTCCCCATAAAATTTACTTTCACATTATTATACACTTCCCTATACCTAGAGTTAACAGTTTTTGAAATATTTGCAGTTCCTTGTAAAAAGTGTCAAATCAGGCAACTCAATTAAAACAATATTACGCATTTTGAATTAGAAAGTAACAATTGCATACTAGATCAATTAATTAATAGGTAATTCAAATTATATTACAAGCAAAACAAAGAACAAACCGATTTAAACTTCACCAAATGGGAAAAAAGAAAGGCTGAATACTGATTTTATTATTTTTATAAGATGTGCATAATGAGTGGTACCTACGGGACAGTTCGAACAACTACTACTCGGGTAAGTATCCACGTCACTATAGAATTAAATTCAGATTTGTGCACTGACTTTGGAACATTCGTAGCTTGTCTCTATGTACTCATAAGCTTACTAGCAGGTTATGTCAAATTAAAGATTGCAAACTTGAACTAGGAAATATTCAATTTAACATAAGATATACAAAATAAAGAAAAAGTTAACAATAATAAATATTTACAATGTGTATTTATTTAAGGATTAAAACCAAAACGAAATCTAACAACAAACATTTTAACCGATTATCAATAAAGTAAAATGTTCAAAGTAGTGCCCATTTTCTTCTAAGCATAGTTGGGTTCTTCTTAGTTAGTAGTTGCTAACAATGGTGTAGGTAAGTAAGTTGGTATAGAAATATGGTAAATTATTTGAAAAGAGTAAAAGATAGATTTAATAGATTTGATGGGACATTTACTGTGAAATACCATACAGGAGATACAAAACGAAGGCCTACTGTTTATAAAAAAAATATTTCAAAAACTGTTAACGTTAGGTATAGGGAAGCGTATAGTAAGGTGAAAGTAAATTTTATGGGGAGTCCAATAATGGTTTAAAAAATATACACTTCTATTTGAAATTAGCAAGTTACAGGGTTTTGAAATTTTCTGATTTCGTCATGTAATTTCTCAAACCACGTAAAAAATTTTTGATTTTAGTGATGAAGGCAGTTACTCCTATATCCTGCTTTCATTTCTCCAAAATATCATTGCTACAGCTTTATTTAACCCCGAGATATCGATTATTCGAAACTACTCTGAATCTGTCAAAATTTGAAAAAAAATGCCAATAACTCAAAAAATACTAAGTTTAGACAAAATCACTTATTATAACGTCGTACTAAAATCGATCAAGCAATCATAAAATTAAGTCAAATACAGGGTGTTCCATTTGAAATAAAGAAGTTGGTTTCCATACAAGAAATATGGGACATGCTGTATGGCAAAAAATAATTTTAATAAAGAGAAATCTTTCAGTGCGACAACTTTTGTGTAAATTTTTTTTATCTCATTTCAAAAATAAAGGCACCAGTTGACTTTTCCAGAACGTTGAATTACCCTGTATTTGAAAAACAGTCAATCAGCTCGCTAATACTCTGTAATCTGTGAAATCAACTGTGACTTATTTGAATGGATGATTGTCACTGAGTTGTAAGCAGAAGATGTTGTATTTATTAGCATTGAAGGGGTGCTTGATGATTTGGAACCAAAATAATCCATTCGATGCCGAATCAGAGGAACCTGGTGTTTTGTCCTTGTTCAACTAGAGGAGTAGCGATGAATCCAGTCATTCTTCAAAAGATTTCAAGTACGGAGGAAAAAAAAGAGTAAATTATGGTATATGAGACTTGTTCAGAGATCTGCCCATGAAAGTACAAAAACTATAGTGAAGTTCGAAAGTCAGGGTAACCATTACCACCATGGTCACGGCATACCAAAAGTTATACCCTTATTGAAAATTTGTGAAATATTTTGTACATGATGGTGCGTTTGTTTTTGTGATATTTACACCCTGTGAGTTTACCCCATGTCGATCTAGTAAAAAGCACTTATTTTCAGTAACTTGGCATTATTTAAAAATATAAAAATATATGTATACACCTATAGAAAAATGTTATTGTTAAGTATAAATACGCTTACACCTATATGTTAAATATCTCGTTAAATTTATGTAAAATGTTTTAATTCTTATGTAAAATATATTGATATTTGTATATGCTTTTAAATTTCAAAATATTGTAGCTGTACAAACAATAAAACATGATTATTAATTAGAGTTTAAAAATGGCCTTTAAATAATGGCATATCACTACAACTGTCAATCTAGTTAAAAGAAAAAACCGAGAATATGTGTTTTTATATGTACGGTCTTTGTTATTTAATATGTAGTTATGTATTATATGTATAAAATCGTACGAGATTTAAAGAACTCACCTTATTTTTAACGACCAATGCGGGGATGTTTGGATTTTTAATCGGTATTAAATTTACAGAGGTTTGTTACTATTTCACAGCTCTTTAAGGCAACTTACTCCCTGTCCTGAGCTAACCTACGCATTTCCCTGAAAGTAGAACATCCCGTTTCGTTCAGAGCCATTCCTAATTCTTCTTTGCTGAAAACGCATTCAAGAAATCAGAAAATCCGAAATATTCTAAAAACTAGCAGAGACAGACCAAAATGGTTTAAGTAAAATTGAAAGGGGGTAAAAATCTGCGTCTGATGGTGTAAAAATTAATAGACCGTTCCATTTAAAAAAGTAGAGATATCAATGTTTGAAAAATCGCAAATTTAACGGTCCACATTATGAACTTTTCTAAAGTTTCAATTTCATTTATAGTACAGAACCCCGATTAAAAATTAAAACACCCTGCATATCATGTAAATAAAGAAACGCTTAATATAGTACTTGGTAACTTGGTTAAGTTTATGCAACAGCGCAACTGATATTTAATTATTATTATAAGAATAGTATTGTAAAGTAGAAATACTTACGTTGATTTGATTTTTAGTTTATGTGTAAATAATTTTCATAGGATCGTGTATTAGCAATATAAACTAGAATATATTTTCGCCAGGTAGCTTCAAAAACACCTAAGTATACAGGGAGTGTGCAGTTTTACCATTTATAAACTATGAATTCTCTTTGATATTTATCTGTAACTGTCTTACAATATTTATTATGTATAACCACGGAAAACTCGTTAAATTTTGCTGCATCGCCTCATTTTATTACAAGACAACTCGCGCGTCTAAAAGCATACAAAAAATTCAATCACAATTTTCATTTCTGCTAGATAGCTTTAAGAGGCTGAACGAATTATTTTGTACAGAATATGTGTATTTATTTGTAACGTTACGTTGTCACTTTTTGCAGTGATGCCCGCACAGTATATCTTGTCCATAACGTAGAATTAGGCAAAAAAGCTAAATAAGATATACATACAACCATACGAAGAAATAAGATCGAATACTTAAAAACATAAAACTTTTTTTAATTACGCAATCGATGGTTTACTGTTCTAAAGAAAAACTGTTTAATTGGTAGTTGTAGTTATACTGTGATATAAATTTTGTTTATAAAACCATTTATTTTTATTTTTTACTCAAATATTCATATACATATTTTTCTTTCGTTTTGTTTAATATTTGTATATCTATTTTATTATTGATTTGTCCATGTGATATATTTATGTGAAAATAAAGTATAATAATAATTGATTTGTGGCGATTTTATTATTATGAATTAACAGGGCTATAGTACATATATTATACACGAGTTTATAATGAATGCTATTATTACCGAGGATGAAGTTTACAACACGAGCGAGTGAAATGAGCGAGTTTTGTAACAACACGAGCTAGTGAAATGAGCGAGTTTTGTAATCATCCGAGGCAATAATAGCATCATTATAACGAGTTGTATACTATACTTTGTCCACGACTATCAAAACAGATTCCCAGAAAGAATTTACCTTCATTTCCCTTCTCCAGTGTAAGAAAGATTCATACATACGCTCTCAGGTATAATTTTCTTGGTTTTCTGGGCAATGAATCTAATGAGGCAAGTTCTGCAGCTTCTTTTATTGCTGGTGCTGTTAAAGAAACCTCGTTTTCACTCTCACTACTCATTATATCTTCTTTTTTAGAATATGCGTTTCAAATTAAAAGCAAACCATGCTGATTTGACGTTTCAATTTGAACTGACACATCGCGATCGCGGCCTGCTAAATAAATGTAAAAAAGGGTCAAAGCGATGTTCCTATTGGTGTAGTGAATAATATTCATTAATCACTGCAGTGATTAATGTATCTAATTATGATTGAAGAAACACAAGTATAAAGAGTATATTATAAGATAGTCGTGGACAAAAAAGTTTTTCCAATAATGCTTCGTTCCTTTCAATCATGGACGATCATGGTTTATTTAATTTATGAGCCCAAATTTAGGGTATTCTGTCATCTATGCACTGTAAGATGCACTGGGGAATTTATTCACTTAACGTGCTTTGTGACCAACAGAGCGACTTACACTACAGTCACTTAGATGGCGCTCAATGACAAAGTGAATTTGACAAGTTATTTTAAAAACTTTAAATTTAAAACGTATTTTCGGTTGTACCTCAGAAGAGGTTGTACGTTGCAATCTGTTTTATTCAGTTTTAAGAATGTTAATTAGTTCCTTTTAAATTAAATAATATTGTTTACAGTTTGTTTATAAACATGAGTACGTTTTTCCAGGTGAACCAAACAAAACTAGTGTATTTTTAATCTAATCAAATAATATTAAAGGTTAATATCTCGCCAGTAACAAGACCAGTTCAAAAAACGGTCCCAACAAAAAAAGAATCGGAAGAAGTTAGTATTTTAAGTCTAGCGCCATTTTCTTCGAATCCGAAACTATTTTTCGAAGACATTAAAGTTGGGGAAACTGCGACACGTCAGTTAATAATTAGAAATCCCAGCAAACAAGACGTTCAAGTAATTAAAGCAGATTAAGCTTATTAGTGGTATTACATGTATCGGTTTTAGTTATATATCAGCCGTTCGCCACCTCCTGAACGAGAAGTCACGTTAGATTTTGGAAACGGCTGCGTGCCGTCAAATGGCGAGATTATCGTAGAAATTATTTGGTGCCCTTCATCTGAAGGGGCTTGGCGAGATTTTTATACGTTCGAAGATGGCTGCAGGATAAAGAAGGATATTCCTATCGTGTTTAAGTCGATATCTACAAAGGTGAGAAAAGTTTTTATTTGCAGAACTAACGTAATGCAGATTGTAAAATAGGGACATTTGCTTTATTATTCAATTAAGCGTTTTGTGTGAAAATATTTTTTTTAAGTTTTTTTTTTTAAATTAAACCATTTCAGATTTTTCGACTATGAATAACGAAATTAATTTTGCATTTTTTTCTTTACATTCTACCTAAATATGTATAGGGTAAGGTTGCCCATATTGGACCACTTTTCACAAAAACACTAACAACTCTGCTAAAAGTTGATCTGGACTAGTGAAATTTGGCCAAACCATACAGCATACTTTCGGGAATAAGATGTGAAAATTAGATTAGATGAGTGCTTGCCACAAAAAGGAAATTCCCGCAGGTCTGCAAATGGTTCAATATGAGAAACTGGTTGCCAAATTTGAACCATGAGTATCCGAAATTGAACCTACATCAAATTAAGTAGAAACGTGCTTAAAAATTCATATTGAACACATATAATACCGTCGAGGGGTATTCACGGTGAAAAATATGTACACCAAGCTTCCTCTTAGCAAAAACTTCCCCGACTTCGCCTAAAATTACCGAACTTCCCGGGGACTACCAGGACTTCCTGGAGACTTCCCAAACTTCCTTGAGACGTCCCAAATTTCCTCAAGACTTCCCAAACTTTCTTGAAACTTCCTCGAGACTTCCTCCAAACTTCCTCAAGAGTCCCCCGTCTTACAGAGACTACACAGACTCCCACGAACTCGGCCACGAATCTCCTAAGACTATGATTTTCTGAGCCTCCATCGGTTAACTGAAATTCAGCTTTACTGCTACAGCACACACATTTAAATCATTTTCAATTGCTTTAAAAAACGAAATTACAGTAATCCATTATGACGACATTAATTTTGCACCAACGGGTGGCTAATACTAACGTAGTTGAATGCCAGTGACTCTTTGGTGTTCTTAGAAACTAAAAAAATCGGCCACTGTTTCTTTTCTACTGGACGGACTCTACCTTCTGCACAAACTAAAAACTAATACACTGTATGGATGTATGAATTCAGTTCAGCATCAGACTATATCCAGGATTGGTAGTTATGTATCAAGCGATTAGATTCATCATCATAAGGTTCTCAGTCCGAAGACTGGTTGGACGCGTACCTCCACTCTTTTCTATCCTGAGCTAACCTACGCATTTCCCTAAAAGTAGAACATCCTACATCCCTAACTATTTGAGAGCAGTAGTCTAATCTAGGCCTACCCCTACCTCTTTTTATTCCTATCTCTGACTCTAGTATGTCGCGAACTATTCCTTCGTGTCTTAGAAGGTGTCCTACCATCCTATCTCTCCTACTCTTTATTGTCTTCCATACCTTTCGCTTTTCCCCAACTCTTTCTAATACTTCCCTATTGCTAACCTTATCTATCCACGGTATCTTCATCATGCGCCTGTAGCACCACATTTCAAACGCTTCTACTCTTTTTCGATCCGCTTCCCCTATTGTCCAAGTTTCGCACCCGTATAATGCCGTACTCCATACATACGACTTTAAGAGTCTCTTCCTAGTCTCAATATTAACCGTTCTCGAACATAACAGTTGTTTCTTTCTGTTAAACGCAACTCGGCCCTGCGCTATTCTTTGTTTTATATCTTTAGTGCTCCTACCGTCTTGAGTTATTTTACTTCCTAAATAGCAGAAATCCGTGACCTCCTCTATCTTCTCATTTCCTATTTGTATGTCAACTTTAGTTCTATTTTCACATCCCCTACATACCAAAATTTTAGTTTTCTTTTTATTGACTTTCATGCCATAGCCCTGTGCCAAAACTGCTTCCATTTCATTCAAAGCCGCTCCTAATTCTTCTTTGCTAGATGCTAACACTGCTATATCATCCGCAAATCTGAGCATGTTAATAGTTTGACCCTGTACGTTAATCCCTGAGGCTGTTCTGTCCTTAACAATATTAATAGCATCTTCGATATATAAGTTGAAAACTAGAGGTGACAATGCACATCCCTGTCTCACTCCCTTCCGGATATCTACTTCCCTTCGTTCCTCCTCACATTCTATAACTGCCTTTTGCTCTTTGTAGAGATTATGTATTATTCTTCTGTCCCTATATTTCATCCCTACCTTTCTCAGCACTTCGAACATCTTCCCCCATTTTACGTTGTCGAAGGCCTTTTCTAAATCTACAAATCCTATATAGACGCTCTTTCTCTTTTCTATCGTTTTTTCTATAATTACTCGTAATGCTAGAATGGCCTCGCGCGTTCCTCTATTCCGTCTATATCCGAACTGATCTTCTCCTAATATTTCTTCCGCCTTTTTCTCCATCCTTCTTTGCACAATTCTAGTTAAAATTTTGGACGCATGGGAAGTTAAACTGATGGTTCTGAAATTTTCGCACCTATCCGCGCCTTTCCTTTTTGGCAAAGCTACCATGATGTTCCGTTTGTAACCCTCTGGAATCTCGCCTGTTAGGTATATGCGACAAACTAATTTAAATAAACAATCTATTACCTCTTGACCTGCGCACTTTAAGATTTCTGCCTGCAAGCCATCTATACCTGGCGCTTTATTATTCCTTAAACTTTTTAGTGCTAGCTCAAACTCTTCTCTCATTATAGGATTCCCTGGGTTATCCCCCTCTACACTGCTTTCGCTTTCTAATATATCTTGCACTTCCTGTCCCGCATATAAGTTTCCTAAATATTCTTTCCACCTATCTGCCTTCTCCCCGCTTTCGATTAGGATATCTCCTGCCTCATTCCTAATGCTTTTGGTACTAGATCCAATTTCTCTAAAATTTCTCCTAATTATTTTATATGCTTCATCAGTCTTTCCTACTTCGAACTTATTTTCCGCTTCTTTGCACTTATTATCGATCCATTGCTCTTTCGCTTTCCTACATTTCCAAATAATTTCCCCCTTGATCGCCTTATATCTTTTTTCCCTATTTCATCTAACCTATTTTTATATTATTAGATTATGTACCTATAATAAATATTACCAGGGCGTCTCAGGAAAGGTGGGTCAACACTTAACTATAGATTTCTAAGGATAAAATAATGTGATTTACTTAACTCAATTTATGTCTACAGAAAAATGCATCCCTACCGAAATAGAACCCTTTCGGTAAACCCTCAATAATTAACACAATTTAAATTCTCTTTGCAACCGTTGCTTTCGGAATTGTGTAATCTCGACAACAATCGTTAAGTCTCTTTCTGCCCTTGGAATATGCATCCAAAGCCAGCTGCAAGTCTTCAGGAGTCCATTTTCCGTATTTACCCTGTTTTGCCATCTACGAATAAATTTCCGAATCAGATCCCATTATTATTCGAGCGTTTCCCAATTTGAACCCCGGTTCATTTTAGGCGACTGTTTACGGTTCAAATTGGGTGACGGGCACTAACGTACTCAACCTTAAAATCACCGCTACCTCTGATTGTAATTTAACGATAACCCATGTAGAATACACTTTAACAACTGCTCTTTCTTACTGGTATCCTAAAATTTGACTCACCTTTAAATGTACTTCGGAATGCCCTTAGCTGGATGCACCCAAAACTGCACTACGTCAGTGGTAAACACAGAAACGCACGGGAAACGGTCATGCAGGGGAGAGTAGGCTCGGTTTAGCTAACATTAGATCTACTTCGTATACATAGATGGCGTAAGCTGCTATAGAAGTAGGTGAAAACCGGCAGGTTCAATTTGGGAGCCGATTCAATGTCTGTGACTTTACCCTAGTAGCTACCGAGGTAGCGATGGTTTTATTTTTATTTTATGTTTTGCAGAAAGTTAAGAAAGTTACTAAAAGTGTAAAAATGAAGAGGCCTACGTACGTGTCTAAAAAAGTTAGATCGCCCGTTAAAAAGATGTCGCCGAGAAGTGCTCCAAAAAGGACTTCGCCAAAATTACAGACAGTTGTTAACCCAAAAAGACCTGCTTTACCAAACGTAACAAACTTGCCCATAACAGTCACTACCTGGGCAAGCCCTAGAGGCTATACCCACTCGGACAAAGAGAATGTGAATACAAGGCAGGAAAATTCGATGGGTTTTCCCAGTACTAGCAACAGTTTCGTTTCACCGTCTAGCGTGTTATTTCATTTGAAAACGGACAATTCTCTTCAAAGTCGCAGGAACACTTACACAGTTAAGAACATCCCTCCTCCTGTACGCCTTTCTCCCGATTTTTTTAATGACAGTTTAGAAGCAAATACGCCGGTAAAATCCAATATAGCGCAAAGATTAGAAGCAAGCGCTTTTAATTTTACCCCTGTTACTTTGCGAACCCCAGAAATCGCAAGGGCATTAAACCCAAGTTCCCCCGCTGAAGAATTCTTGAAAGTGAACAGCACATACGAAGTAGAAAATTTAAATTTGGGCAACTGCAGCAGAGAGACTTACGTCAAGGGAAATTTAAGTACAGAGACCTATGTGCTCGGCAACGTAAGTTCGAGTACTTACGTAAAGGAAGCAGAGGTAGTCACGCACGCTGCAACAAGTTCTCCATTGCAAGTAGGAAATGCCAGAAGTGGGCAGAATCTGTCGCAGATGTTTGATAAAACACTTGAGTAAGTACAGTTCAATTTAATTTCTGAGAATAATTTTTGTCCCACACAGTGACAATGTCTTTGCCACTCCGGAGCCTGGGTTTTCGTCGGCAGTTCACTCGAATTTATCAGGAAATAACGCTAAGAAGATCATCGAAGCCAATTTATGGCTAACGGAACAAAGGCGATATCTGCAATCAATACAAGAAGAGCACTTCAGCAGTAATGCGAGCCCGAGGAACCCTCAAGGTTTCAAAAGAAAAGCCTCCCCAATCGTTGAAATATCGCCTCCTAAACGAGGTAATTACGAGTGGGATGTCAAGCCGAAGAAGGCTCAAAAAACTTGGTCTAAAAGTGGCCGCTGCACTCCCAAACGAAGAACAGGAACACCCATTACCAACTTCAGTTCACATTCAGCTCTTCAACAATCTAGCGTCTTACACACGACGGTAACAAAGACTTCGGCAGTCACTTTCAACAATCCGTTTATCCTTGCAGCGACGTGTTCGTTGGATCCGTTTATGACGGCTCAGCTGTACTGCGATATAAACTGGCTGGAGGAGCAGGAGTTGTGCTTCAAGAAATGGCTGAATGCGTTACTCACACCACCTACGGAACTTGGCGATGGGAGTGACACGCGTCATCCTGTTGACGTCACGAAGCTCTGGCAGGAGTGCAAGAGGCGCGAAGTTGCTGCTGCTCCTACAAAAGAGGCCGTTTCCAGCCAGTACCACACGAACAACCGGCTGGATTCCTTGCGCTTGGCCGCTGCGCGTTTCTTCAGGTATTTATGTTTATAAATTTTGCAAGTTTGCGGATATTCCCTGGCGTATTTATTATTATTATTATTATTACATTTAAAAAGCAGACAGCCGTAGACTTTTCGCTTCACTTACATTATTATGTTGTAGTTGCACAAATCCTTTAGAAATAATATAAGCAAAAAATAAAAGAACAAAACAAACATTAGTTAGTTTATAAAGTGCTGCCATCTATCGCCCAAAAGTATGATTAGGATTATCACAATCTATTATGATTGTTTTCTATCACAGCTGCACCTTCACAGCTTGGAATTTTCAATGTGTTTTGCTTCAACGGCAAACGAATAAATCTGGGAGAATTAGTCGGCGGTCCTGTCTTTAAATTATCATTTTTAAACTGAAGGGCCAGCGCCATCTGCATTGCAATGGCCACATTGCTACTACTGATAAATTTCCAGTTTACTGTACCAGGTGGCCAGATAAGAATACAAAGTGCTGTATCTCGGAAGCTATTCATTATAGAGTCTTGCGGTAAAAAAATTTATTAGTAAATTGACCAAGAGAAGACCGTGGAAAATATTTTCAGATTTCCAAGATGGTCGCCAGGGGGCGTAACCGCCATCTTAAACTTTTAAAGTGATTTTTCACTGAAATCTACCTAGTAAATGTACCAAAAAAATATGTGTTCTTTAAAGATAAGCTTTATTCCAGTAATTCTTGTTTAACACTTTTCGACGTATCTATTAAAATGAAGTAGTGGGGGATGATTCAATGTTTTTTTACATAAACAGCTGTAACTCCTAAACGACTGAATGGATTTTAACAAACTTGATCTCGTTGGAAAAAGCATTTATTGCTCCATCAAACCCATCTTACCTGTGATATGTCTAATTCTTAGTGATGCCGCTAGAGCGCGTTTTTTGATATAATAACAGATAATTGCAAAATTCTCTAAAAAATTAAATACAATAATATGACTTTTTTGTCATAAAAATGTAGTGAAATGATACCTAAATAGGCTAGTGAAGACCACATCTCGATATCTTATTCCTGGCCAAAAATATTGAAGAAAGAAAATTGAGTTATCATAAAATTATAGAGAGACTATATTACACCGGTATTTATTCTTATTTATTTGTCTTTTTTTAAGATTCAGTGGTAAAATTTCATTATTTTTTAATTTTTAATAATAAAAGTATTCTTAGTTCAAACAATTAAAAAGAAACGTGTAGGGGCATAAGAAGAAAGAAGGACCGATTTTGAAATGAAACTACTTACTTACTTATCCGCATCCTCTTCTACCATAGGTGTAGAGGCAATTACTTTTCTCCATGCATTTCTATCTCTGGCCTTGCTCTTTGCTTGGGTCCAGCCTAATCCTTTCTTCTTCAGTATATCTACCACCTCCTCGTTCCATCTTCCCCTTGGCCTCCCCCTTCTCTTTTTCCCGGTCTCCGTCTCCCATATCACTTTAACTGTCCTGTCTTCTCCCATCCGAACCAAATGCCCGAACCACCTCAGTTTTTGTTGTTCTATTTTTTGTATTACACTTATTACTCTCAGTTCACTTCTTATCACTTCACTTCTTATTTTGTCGAGCCTGGTCACTCCTGCAATCTTCCTTAAGATCCTCATCTCGCATGCCGTTAATTTTTGTTTCAATCTGTTGGTCAGGACCCACGATTCGCTTCCATACATAAGCACAGGGACTAGCACCGATTCATATACTCTTATTTTCGTTTTCTTCGTTATTTCCTTCCTGTCAAAGAATGGTCTGTACAGAGTCCCATACAATGCAATCGCTTTGCTTATTCTATTTGCTATTTCTTCCTCTAATCTACCATCTGTCTTCGTAATTGTGCCTAAATACTTAAACTTGCTTACATTCTTTATTGGCTTTCCCTGTATTTGAAGCAGCATATCTTCGGTCTGGTTTCCAATTTCCGTTTCTTCCACATTTATCTTCAGTCCATATTTCTCTATTTCATTTCTCCATTTTTCTATTTTGTCTTGTAGTTCTTCTTTACTGTTGGCGAATATTAGCAGATCATCAGCGTACATCAGCTCATCTATATACACTGGTCTGAGCATTCTGTATCCTATATGGGTTCCTTTAGTTTTCCCATTTACTCGCTTGGATATTTCGTCCATAACAATGATAAAAAGCAGCGGGCTGAGTTCTCCCCCCTAACTCCTCTGATTGTTTGAAATCTTTCTGTTCTTTTTCCTCCTACCCGCACTACATTTTCTGTTTTTCTGTATATGCTTTTAATTACTCCAATGAGTTTTTTATTTATCTTTCTTGTCCTAAGAATTCTCCAAATTTCCTCTCTTTTAATACAGTCAAACGCCTTTTCGAAATCTATTGCTGTCACAAACATTTTACTATTTGTTGTTATTATCTTTTCTGAGATTTGTCTTATTGCAAATATCCAATCCTGCGTTGACCTGTTTGCTCGGAAGGCTGCTTGTGAGTCACCCAGTGTTTTTTCTATTTCCCGTTTTAGTCTTCCTTCTATTATACGTTCATACAATTTATAAGTAGTGCAAAGCAATGATATGCCCCTATAGTTATTACAGTCACTAAAACTCCCCTTTTTATGAATTGGGGTAATTATTGCTGTGTTCCATTCATCGGGCATAGTTTGTGTTTTCCAAGCTAAATTTAATATTCTGTGTAATAACGTTATCCCTTTGTTTCTCATGTATTTTATCATCTCCGGCCTCAGTTCATCTATCCCTGGTGCCTTACCTATTTTGATTTTATTTATCGCTTCCATTATTTCGACTTCTATTATTTCTTCTTTGTCTTCTTCTTGCTCCGATTTTTCTTCGTCTTCAGTTGTGTCTATTTTTTCGTTTCCTTCCAATAATTCTGTGTAATCTCCACCTAGTAACTGTTCGTAGTATTCTTTCCATCTTTCGGATATTTTGTTTTCATCTGTGATGATTTCTCCTTCTCCATCTTTGATATTTTTCAGCGGACTTTTCCTTTCTTTTCTCAGGCCTCTTAGGATGTGGAATAACATTTTTGCGTTGCCTGAAGCATTTTTCTCCATCTTTATCCCAAACTCTTCCCATGACTTTGCTTTCGCCTCTTTTACTTTTGCTTTCACCCTTTCTCTCTGGTTCTTGTATAGCTGGTAATCATTCAAATTTCTGCTATTTCCCAAGTACTTTTTCCATAAGCGTTTTTTCTCCTTTATTTCTTATTTTATTTTATTACTCCACCAGTACGTTAGTTTCTTTTTGTTAGTTGTCTTCTTCACTCCACAAGCTTCTGTCGCTGCTGTCATAATTACCATTTTAAATGTTTCCCATATTTTCTCTAAATCCGCTTCCTTTAGAATATTGTCCTTCGACTTTATTTCTCGCTTTATCAACTCTTGATATCTCTTCTGTATCTCATTATTTCCTAATTTGTACATTTTGATGCTTGCATATTCTATTTTCTTCCTCATTTCTTCAGCTCTTTTCGGCGCTGCTTTACTCTTTATGGTTGCCTTCACTAGGAGATGATCACTTCCGACGTCATATCCTCTTTTTACCCGCCAGGGGGCGTAACCGCCATCTTAAACTTTTAAAGTGATTTTTCACTGAAATCTACCTAGTAAATGTACCAAAAAAATGTGTGTTTTTTAAAGATAAGCTTTGTTCGAGTAATTCTTGTTTAACACTTTTTGACGGATCTATTAAAATGAAGTGGTGGGGGGTGATTCAATGTTTTTTTACATAAACAGCTGTAACTCCTAAACGACTGAATGGATTTTAACAAACGTGGTCTCGTTGGAAAAAGCATTTATTACTCCATCAAACCCATCTTACCTGTGATATGTCTAATTCTTAGTGATGCCGCTAGAGCGCGTTTTTTGATATAATAACAGAAAATTGCAAAATTCTCTAAAAATTAAATACAATAATATGACTTTTTTGTCATAAAAATGTAGTGAAATGATACCTAAATAGGCTAGTGAAGACCACATCTCGATATCTTATTCCTAGCCAAAAATATCGAAGAAAGAAAATTTAGTTATCATAAAATTATAGAGAGACTATATTACACCGGTATTTATTCTTATTTATTTGTCTTTTTTCAAGATTCAGTTGTAAAATTTCATGATTTTATAATTTTTAATAATAAAAGTATTCTTAGTTCAAACAATTAAAAAGAAACGTGTAGGGGCATAAGAAGAAAGAAGGGCCGATTTTGAAATAAAACTAATGCCTCCTTAAATGCTCGAACTGTCTTCCATCACACTCAATGCATTGTTGGAGCCGCTCATGCGTAGACATTACAGCAGCTTCAATTTCTGCTCTTGACAGGCTACGAATGGCCTCTTGTATTCGTATGTTCATGTCGTCTCTCGTTGTTGCTGGAATTTGGTATACAATATCTTTTAACCGACCCCATAGATAGAAGTCCAAACAGGTGAGGTCTGGGGATCGGGGTGGCAAAGGAAATAGACTTCCTCGTCCAATCCACCTCTGGTGATATCTTCGATCTAAATACTTTTATTATTTAAAAATTATGAAATTTTATCACTGAATCTTGAAAAAAGACAAATAACTAAGAATAAATACCGGTGTAATAGGGTCTCTCTAAAATTTTATGATAATTAAATTTTCTTTCTTCGATATTTTTGGCTAGGAATAAGATATCGAGATGTGGTCTTCACTAGCCTATTTAGGTATCATTTCACTACATTTTTATGACAAAAAAGTCATATTATTGCATTTAATCTTTTAGAGAATTTTGCAATTATCTGTTATTATATCAAAAAACGCGCTCAACTCTAGCGGCATCACTAAGAATTAGACATATCACAGGTAAGATGGGTTTGATGGAGCAATAAATGCTTTTTCCAACGAGACCAAGTTTGTTAAAATCCGTACAGTCGTTTAGGAGTTAAAGCTGTTTACGTAAAAAAACATTGAATCACCCCCCACCACTTCATTTTAATAGATACGTCAAAAAGTGTTAAACAAGAATTTCTCGAATAAAGCTTATCTTTAAAAACCACATATTTTTTGGTACATTTACTAGGTGGATTTCAGTGAAAAATCGCTTTAAAAGTTTAAGATGGCTGTTACGCCCCCTGGCGACCATCTTGGAAATCTGAAAATATTTTCCACGGTCTTCTCTTGGCCACTTTAATGGTAAATTTTTTTACCGCAAGACTCTATGATGAATAGCTTCCGAGATACAGCACTTTGCATTCTTATCTGGCCACCCGGTACATCTCTGCTAAATATGCACAAGATGGAGAGATTGCAATATAATTTTTATTCCAACACGGCCATTCAACCAAGTAACGTATCAAGACGTCCTTAATCGAAAATGAATAACGAATAATTAACTTAGGCAACCCTACTTTCTAATTACGATAAATCTTTGTACAAATAGTAAAAGAGGTGTTGAGTTTATGACGGATTTTTCAATAATTTCAGAGAGATTTATTTAAGAAGAACGAAAATTATTACTATAAAAGTAGTGAGAGTCTCTAAGTTGATCCGTTATTGATAAATCTTTTTTTATTTAACGCCCTATCTACTTTCAGAATTTCAGAATGGTGTTGAAATAAAAATGTGTCTACATGTCCCGTTTTTAGTGCTCAAATTCCACGCCCTTAAAGTAATTTTGACGCCATATTTAGTCCAAATGTTAACTTATGACATTACTATACAGTGGCCCATTAGTGCGGGGACGGTCTATATCTCTTGAACCATTCAAGGCATCAGAATGAAATTTTGCAAGTGCTTAGGAAACCCTATGCCGCATATTGTAAAATTATTTCGGTGTATACAGGGTCTTCACATTTTGCATAACAAACCAAAGTTATATTTTTTTAAATGGAAACCCACAATTTTGTTTACATAATCATGTTCCCCACAAAATTTCGTGGAAAACGATATACCACATTATGGGGTTTCCAGCAGGGGATGTTAAGATATTGCCATTTTAGTGCCAATCTGGACCCATTTTTGTGGCACTATTGACGCCTACTTACCGAAGCAGCTTTCTACGATTTCTTTATCGAACTGGATTCACAGACTATTCTATTTGCAAATTCTGTTAATACCTTTGCTACAGTACTTTGTATTATACAGGGTGGTCAACATACGCATAATTGAATTTTCTCAAGAATTTCAAATGGAACCCCCTGTATATTAATTGCACATTTAATAGCCAGTTTACTAAGCTCTTAATTGATGCCGGCATTGTCAGGTCTGCGGCTGACAGTTTCTACGGAAATTAAAATTGAAACTTAAAAATTTTCAATTTCACTGTTATTTTTTACAATTTTATTCGGATTTCCCCATTTAACTTAAATTCGGACATGTCCCATTTTAAGTCGATTTAGTTAGGTAACTTTGTTGCGAATTTTGAATTCCTTGTTTTAAAATTTCGAGTTGCTTCAGGACAGATAAATGGTTAAAAGTAGATACAAATTATTAATAGGTAAGCTAAATATGACTTTGTAGAGGAAATGTAATTTAAACGAAAAGCTGGACGGAGAACAAATTTATAATGTAAATAATGTTTATTAACAGTGCCATTTTTATGGAAAGTAATTCGAAAACATTGCTTTCCCGAGATAACTGTTTTATTCTCACTTTTTATATATATATATATATATACAGTAGGCGCTCGGTTATATGAACACTTCATTATATGAACTATCCGCAACAGTGAACACGCAAAGTAAAACATATCAGGTTCTATAGAGTGAACAGTGTTAATCTCGATTAAGTGAACAGCAAGGTTTGCATGTTGGGTTTCCAGTGAAAACCCAACAAATTGACCAAAATGTCATCCCTATAACAAAACTCTACTACAGGTCTAGTTTGTTTTCTTAAATTATTGTATCTTCAAAATCTAGAGATCTATCTAAACTTCTAAAATAATTAACAATTAAGGATGCTGTCATTAATCTTTCTCTTGCATGGAGTAGGCTTCAAGCTAACACGATTAAGAAGTGCTGGAAAACATACTGAATTTTACTGAAAACGACGATGAAGATCCAGAAGAGGATATTCCACTTAGCATTTTGAAAGAAAAGTATACAAGTGAAACAGAGGAGCAAGTGCAAGAAGTAGTAACTTTATTGAATGAAGTGGATATATAGTCAGATAAGCACAAATTTTATTTGAAGTTTCTTTAGAATTTAGCGGAAGAGATAACATTCAAAAGTGGATCGAAGAAGATCACGTAAATGACGAAGATAGTGACAGTGATAAGGATGGGGAAAGTGATGGCCATGAAGATCATGCAGAAGTAACTGAAATAAGTTCTTCAGAAGCTATTTACTAGATCGAAATAAATATATGTACATAGGGATGCAACGTTTAGCGATTTTTCGTAAACGTTTAAACGCGTATATTAAACGTTTAAACGTGCACCCTGTGCTACACGTAACTTACCAATTATATTGCAATATTGCTTAGAAAAAAAATCAAGGGAGTGACTATACTAATCCGGCCGACCGTCACTTAAAATTTTTTTCGAACACGGTCGGGCATGCCCATTACAAAATATCAACACATTTTGTATTTTGGAAGTGTGAAAAACACTAAAACTGAGAGAACGCATTTTTGAAACAGACCATTTAGTTGTCCTCGCACTAGATACACGCATATTTTGGAAAAAGATGCTATAGAAACAAGCAAAACAAATAAACCTGCACGGGAGCAGAACTCACCTAGCCCTAGGACGGCAGCTCTATACGATACCCGATCACCCACGGATGCTCTTAGCGGCGTTTTCTAATAACGAATTACTTAAACGTCATTTTACTGATATTGTGTAATGCGCACGTCCGACCGTCTTGGAACAAAATTTAAAGTAACAATCGTCTGCCGAAGCAATAGTCACTCCCAAAAATCAAACGTCGTTTGAAAGTTGGGTTATAAATCATAAAATAATACATATTCCGCTGAATAATGGCCGCGGCGATGGCGGCGAAAGTTCTCAAAGGGATGCAAACAATAAAATTGAAAAGTACCTACATCACGATTTTGCAATATTTAAGCGGCCGCGTCGCTTTTGCTCTTACGCGGTGCGCCAAGCACTATCCACGGCTTTGTTTATCTAAAATTTAATGATATCTAAATTTTATTTGCATTGCGTTTAAACGTTTTACTAAACGGGTAGTGTCCACACGGGCGGTTAAACGTTTAAACGTTGCATCCCTAATGTACATGACATTGACGACTTGCTGGTTCAGGGAAAGTGCAGAGATAAAGCACTGCAGAAAAGTTTAGCCGCAAAGAAAGTGCAACAATACATTACACAATACTTTAGTAAAGTGTAACATGCCAATACATTAATGTCATTTTAATTAAAAAAATACTTTTGATTATATGAACAATTTGATATTATGAACACCCCTCGTTTGTATTAGTTCACATAATCGAGCGTCTACTGTATATGTATACTTCGTTCGTTGTTCCCTCCATGATAAACACCGGGCGGACCGACCTCCGGTATTTCTATTACATATACTACGAAAAGCTTGTATATACATATTTGGGGGAGGAGTCTTTATACGTCGCTCAAGAGAGGGGTAAAGAATTGGACCAAAAAAATTTCTATATATTTCCAAGATATTATTCATTGTTAGTTCCCTCCGAACTGATATATTTTATCATTAATAATTACTCGTGCTTCCCTCCAGCGCTGTTGCCATATTGTGGAGGGCGCTACGTGTTATTATTACTGTTTCCTTATATTATTTAATGCTGTAATTGAATTAAATATTTGTGGAAGGTTGGGTATTGCAAAAGTGGTAGGTAAGTAGTACGTTATTATTGTTCTGTCTTTTGGATGAGGTATTAAAGATACTTTATCTGTTTAATAGGGCAGAAAAATTTCTGAAGGAACATTACGTGGTAACACATGGAAAGAAAGTTTTTTAGTAATAAATTGTTTTTCAGCTTTTTGTACTCGATATTCAGCTTCAGATTCGAGATCCGAAATTTTACAGTGGACCAAATAACTAGCGAATGGAAATTCTTGAAACACGTGAATATTGGTCAAAAACTTAATAAGTCCCTAAATATTCCTCTAACTAGCGGCTAAAGGGGTGAATTCAACCCCCTTAAATCAGGAAATGTTTTGAAATATCACGATAACCGTATATAACTCTGAGACTTTACAAAAATCGTATTAAAAAACACTAAAAAATACGATTTTTAACATTAAATAACGCCGGATCCGTAAGACTTAGACCCAATGTATGATTAACAAAGTGACCCGGACGGAACGAGCAGTCATTCAGGAACTGAGGAAAAACAAGGATTTGATGACACTCCCAGCTGACAAGGGCAATGCCGCTGTAATCATGGATATCACGGAGTACAAGGATAAAGTGAAGGCTCTTCTAGCGGACCCCATTTACCGGAGGATCAAATCCAATCCTGTGAAGAAAGTGGAACAGTCTGTAAACGCCGCCATCAGGACATCGTTTATACCAGAAGAAATCCACAAACATCTAGTGCAGTCGGACTCGAGAGTGCCTCAGCTTTACTGTCTGCCGAAGATCCACAAGGCCGGGAACCCTCCTCGCCCTATTGTGAGTGCCAGAGGATCAGCGACTCACCCTCTAGCCAAGTACATCGCAGGAGTTTTTCGGAGTCTAGTAGGGGAAACGGAGCACCACATCAAGAACTCTGGACATTTCATCGAGAAGATACGAGGGATACAACTAGAGTAGTAGATAAATGACAATACTGGGCCACATCCCTGGCCGAGGCGGTTGACCGCCTCGGCAGGAGGAAGCCGGGCGCCCGTCTTTCTGGCTGAGGAGCGATGGGGCGCTCGAGCCAGCCCGCCGAGGCGATCGATCGCTTCGGCGGGTGGAAGCCGGGCCCCCCGGCTTCTCCAGGTGCCATCCACTTCTTCAAGGAAGCCGGGCCCCCGGCTTCTCCAGGTGCCATCCACTTCTTCAGCAACGACTTCTGCGGCAGCCTCTCTCAGAAGAAGCGAGTGTCTTTGCCGAAGAGTGCGCCCCCCAAGCCGCCATTTTGGGCCCCCTTGGTTGTGGCTGAGGCGCATGCGCCGGGGCTCTGAAAGTACATGTGTTGTTCAGGCCAGTCCATCCAGGTGCCATCAATGACCAGAGGCTGCTGAAGGAGTCATGTCTTCTGCCTCTGGTGTCTTTGGGGCCTTTGGCAGTGGCTCAGGCGCCTGCGCCGGGGCTCTATGAGAGTGGGCGGGGCAACAGCCAATGATAGAGGTTGTGGGCGGCATCCAATGGGTGTGGTTGTGGGTGGTAAGGTTCAACTACTGCTAGATGCCTTTGGATGTGGCACAGGCGCCTGCGCCGGGGTTTTCGCAAACGTTCTGGAAATGACGCCGACCGGGATTCGAACCCGGGTCCCCGCGCACCGGAGCCCTCGCTAAACCCACTGAGCTAATCGGCTGCCTACATGCCCGTCTTTTAAATCATCCATATATACTTAGGATTGTAAACAGAAGTTTCTCGGAAATTCCAATGGTTGCAATTGTTTATACTAAATAAATATTGATATCAAAGTTTAAGAAAAAAGCACGTTCGCCGCCGATAAGAGATGTTATAATTGTTTTTATTATGGGTAAAAAACCTTTCAACTCGCCGACAGGATTATGTTTGTTTAGGTTTGCTCCCACGTTCTGTATATGCACATACTACGTTGTAGACACTACAAGGTGACCCGTTTATTTGTTTGTTACAATAAAATAACATTCTAGAACATTCGTCAGTTTGTTTATATTGATACGTACTATGTTTTGAAATTACTTGTTATCTTAATGCGTTTCGGACACGTGTGGGAACCATCTGGTGAGTGCTGGAAGTACTAATTGAGTGTCGGTAATATAGAACACATGTAGATTTCTGTTACACTTACTGGAAAGTGCAAATTGAATGTCGGTAATATAGAACGCATGTAGATTAGGGCCCACTGCACACGCCCCCTTGCCCCGCCCACTTAGGTCATGGAGGGTATCAAATTAACCAGCTCGATGAGACAAATAGGAATCTATAGTTATTCTCCTACTTCAGAATTCTCATCAGATGTCTGTCTGTCTGTCTGTCTGTCTATCTGTCTGTCTGTCCGTGTCTGTCTGTCCGTGTCTGTCTGTCTGTCTGTGTCTGTCTGTCTGTGTCTGTCTGTCTGTCTGCCTGCCTGCCTGCCTGTCTGTCTATCTGTCTGTCTGTTACATCAGCCGTTCGTGTCAACAACAACATTCAATGCCAATGACGAAATTCGCATACCAATCCACCAACAAGACGTTTACGTACTGCCGCATCTAAGCTGCATCTACATAGAGGGGTTTTTCCTCTTTCTATTCTTGCTTATGTCATCAGTAGGGTTTTCAATCCCGGGATCCCGAATCCCCGGATCCCGGTAAAATGTCGATCCCGAAATCCCGGGATTTCGGGATCGACATTTTACTAGGATCCCGAAAAATACCGAAATAATAATTTACGCAAAAGGAATTTTTTTGCATTGCAAAATTATTGTTCATGTATCCCACAGGAAATTACGCCCATGTCCTTACAAGTTTTTATCAGCGCCGTGGGTCAGTTTCGGCGCCGCACTGCCGCGTGCGTAAATAATCCGTAAAATCACCAGTCGCCGATTGTATTTATGTAAATACGTAAATTCGTTCGGGGTGTTTATTAGTTATAAATAATGGCAGGAATGCAAAGTTGCAGCAATTTTTCGTAAACTTTTAAACGCGTTTATTAAACGTTTAAACGGCGTATAAACGCGCACCCCACGCGTAACTTAACGATATTGCAATATTGTTTTGAAACTTGAATAATTAGAAAAAATCAAATGCCGTTTGAAAGTTGGGTTATAAATCATAAAATAATATGTACTTATACCGTTGAATGATGACCGCGGCGCTGGCGGCGAAAGTCCTCAAAGGGAAGCAAACAATCAATTTGAAAAGTGCATGACGGTTTTGCAATATTTAAGTGGTCGCCTCGCTTTTGCTCTTACGCGATGCGCGCCTAGCACTAGCCGCGGCTTTGTTTAGCTGAAATTTAAGGGTGCCTATATCTAAATTTTATTTGCATTTCGTTTAAACGTTCCCCAAAACGGGTAGTGTCCACACGTGCGGTTAAACGTTTAAACGTTACATCCCTAAATAGTAGTGTTTCCTATTTCAACTTCTGAATTTCGGGTTCGGGATTCAATCCCGGGATCCCGGGATTCTAAATTTCGATCCCGAAATCCCGAAATTGAATCCCGATCCCGAATTCTTAAAACCCTAGTCATCAGCCATGGTGTTTGCGAATAGAGCTGTCTGGGTCAACAGCTGTCTGGTGTCAACAGACAGCTTGTCAAAAAAAATCACGCTTCCAGCATGATTTTATTATAATAATACAAACAACAGGGTATAAAATAATCTCGATCATCTTGTAGAGTTTGCGACATATTAAGTGCACATGTACTTATTAGCATGCAGAATGTGGGAGTCAAACCAAACAAATATACATTTCCTGTCGGCAAAGTTGAAAGGTTTTTCTAGAACGTTCTTAGCTATTAATATTTCATCATAATAAAAACAATAAATCATAACATCTCTTATCGACTTCGAATCTATTGTTTCTTTCTCAAACTTTGATAACAATATTTATTTAGTGTAAACAATTACAAACGTTGGAATTTCCGAGAAAAAACATTAATTCTGCAACATCTGCGTACTATTGCATCAGCATTTCCAGAACATTCTTCCATTGCGCAACAATGAGCAACACGCGCACTTTTTAAGCCCCGGCGCAGGCGCCTGAGCCACAACCAAAGGCCCCGAAGACACCAGAGGCCCTTCTTCAGCAGCCTCTGGTCATTGCCGAAGAACTGGGTGGACTGACCTGAGGAATAGCCCCGGCGCATGCGCCTGGCCGCTGCTGAAGACCACTTCTTCGGCAATGACCTTGAAAGACACCAGACGCTGCTGAAGACATGCCCACTTCTTCGGCAATGACCTTGAAAGACACCAGACGCTGCTGAAGACATGCACACTTCTTCAGCAATGACCTTGAAAGACACCAGAGGCTGCTGCAGATGCCGCTGCTGAAGCACTTCTTCGGATGACGCAACGACTCCTTCAGCAGCCTCTGGTCTCTTTCAAGGTCACTGCCGAAGAACTCGATGGCACCTGGAGAACTCGATGGCCTGGCCTGAGGCTCTCATTTTCTAACTACTAACTAGACCCAGGAGACATTTTGGTGAGCTTCGATGTCACTTCGCTCTTCACGAAGGTACCCATTGAGGACGCTTTGGAGGAGACCCGTTCCAGACTGAGGCAACGAGGAATGGAAGACCTCTTGGGTTTGGCTCGACTGCACGAAATCTACGTTCTTCGCCTTCGACGGGGAGTTCTATGAACAGGCCGATGGAGCAGCGATGGGATCACCTCTATCACCAGCATTAGCCATCATCTACATGGAAAGCTTCGAGACCACGGCCCTGGACACAGCGACTCTCAAGCCGAAGTGTTGGTTCAGATATGTGGATGATACCTTCATCGTATGGTCCCATGGATCGGACGCCCTCAGAAATTTCAAGGACCATCTGAACGGACTACACCCCAACATACAGTTCACGATGGAAATGGAGAAAGACGGCGCCCTCCCATACCTGGATGTTCTCGTCAACCGCAAGACTGATGGAAGCCTGGGACACAGAGTATACAGGAAGCTGACGCACACAGATCGCTATTTAAATGCCGCTTCCCATCATCACCCGGCACAGAAGCAGGGAATCATCAACACCTTGGTGCACAGTGCCCTCCAAATCAGCGAACCAGAACACTTGGAGGAAGAACTGGCGCATCTGAAGACAGTCCTAAGGAGGAATGGATATTCTCTATGAGCCATAGAGTCATAGAGTGTGCTATCGGGAAGAGTGACCAACGGCGACAGGCCTACATTGCGGCGGCCTACCTTTCTTACATAGATGGATACACGGACAAAATCGGACGCCTTCTCAACAGACACAAGATCAACGTAGTGTACAATCTGCCTGGAAAGATTGCTGCAAGTTTCCCTAGGACAATAAGAGAGCAGAAGGAGCATCAAGGACCAGGAGTATCCAGCATCCTATGTATCTGCGGTAAGGAATACATCGGAGAAACGAAGAGACAAATCAGCACGAGGCTACACGAGCACAGGAGGGACTTCAGGAACCAACGGACGGATAAGTCAGCAGTTGCGGAACACTCCTCTTTGCCAGGACACGAGATTCGATTCGAGAATGCTAAGGCGATAGCAAGGATTCTCAATTTCTGGCCCAGACGGATCAGGGAGGCTATAGAGATCTTCAAGAGACTTCGACAGAGATGGAGGATTGGATCTACCGGTTACTTGAAAGTTTCAGAGTAGGAGTAGCTTCTGAAGAAGACTCCGATATGCGAGTCGAAACGTCAAGTGTTAATGTTAATTTTAATTTTAGTGTTACAGATTACCAACGACGACGTGGCAACCAGCCCGGAAACCATTATTCCATGGACAACGGCCTAGAAAGCCTTAAGAAGAAATTGACCCTTGAACTCAACAAACAATCCCAAAATGTAGTCAGATACAAGGTGTTCCATCTAAAAAAACAAAGTTAGGTGCTGTACAGAAGAAATGGAACATCCTGTATACTCGAAAATAATTTTAAAATGTGAGGATGTTGATTAGCTGCATCTTTCATTCGAATCATTTTTCGATATCTACAACTCCTGTCGGGCTATGGAGGAAATACGCTGGCGTGGGGCACCCTGTATACTGGGATTTTTGTACAAAATCTCAAAGTGGTACAGGTTTCTGTTTGGCATTTACGAATTCTTCCCGAATTTCAAGGGTTAGATTAAACCCATTATCCCTTGAATAACGGGTTCATATTTTCTTACCAAGTTAGTCTTATGTAAGAATTCTTAATGAATTTCAAGGTTTGGATACAACCCCTTAACCCCTGAATCAAGAGTTCATACTTTTTCCCAAGTTAGTCTTATTTATTGGGATTTTTGTACAAAATCTCTAAAGTGATACAAGTTTCTATTTGGCATTTACGAATTCATCCCGAATTTCAAGGGTTGTATTCAACAACCCCTTATTCCCTGAATCTCAGGTTCATATTTTTTCCCAAGTTAGTCTTGTTTACTGTAATTTTTGTGCAAAACCTCTAAGTGATACAAGTTTCGGTTTGGCATTTACGAATTCTTCCTGGATTTCAAGGGTTGGATTCAACTCCTTATCCCCTGAATCTGGGGTTCATATTTTTTTCTCAAACTAGTTTTATTTACTATGATTCTTCTACAAAATCTCAGTGATACAAGTTACTTTTCGGCATTTACGCTTTTTTTTGAATATTGGGGATTGATAATTCATCCCCTTGTCACTTGAAATTCGGGTTTTATATTCTGTTCTTAATACGATTTTTGTAGTCTCAGAGTTATACACGGTTATCGCCATATTTCAAAACATTTCCTGATTTAAGGGAGTTGAATTCACCCCTTTAGTCGCTAGTTAGAGGAATATTTAGAGACTTATTAAGTTTTTGATCAATAGTAACGTGTTTCAAGAATTTCCATTCGCTACTTATGTAAAATTTCGAATCTCGAATCTGAAGCTGAATAACTTCCACTACGTGTCAACACTCGCAACTAATAAGTATCCGATCACTTTAATTTGCATGTTGCATCAGAGTACTATACTCATAGAACATAAATCCTACACTGCCAGAGACAAGTAAAATAAAACGGTGTTGTCAAATTTCAGAGGGAACTAGATCGACTATTTAAATTACAATCTTTTAAAACAAAGTGGAGGGAACATAGAACGAAATTTGTAATCTACAAACACGATTGCAGCGCCGCCGGTAGAAAGTTGAACTACACCACCCATTTTCAAGACAAAGATATACAAAGTACCCTCCAGGCAATTTTCCTTCAATTGCTAGGAGGGAGGTTGGACAATCGTTTAAAATGATTTTTAACGCAAAACGTTGTTCCCTCCATAATCGGAGGGAACTTGGTTATATATGAGGGAACTCGGAACTAAATATTTCTAGTTTGGAGGGAAGAACGTATGGGTTATAAATATATATATATATATATATATTTGTTCTCCCTACAATCGTGCGTCCCTATATTGTGCAATTACATGCAATCCTGCGTCCACCGTAATTCTGCGTCCATATACGGACGCAGGATTGCCTGCCCATAGTAAACGTTGGCGGGGAGGGGTAGCAGCCTGTAGAAACAAAATCAGATGGACGTCAAATTGTCGGTATAATAAAATTGATCAGTATAATGAAGTTCACAAAATTTCCGCTGCGAGGCGCTGCGGAATTTTTCTATATACACGATTCCGTATATACATAATTTATGCTTCCGCGTATTCTGCGTCCGATCGATATACTTACTTTCACGATGTGGTGGTTACTGCTACCGAAGAGAGTGGCAACAGGGTTTTTATTCTTTATCATCTGTCTATGAGGAGCTGGTGGAAAAAGTCTTTTAATAATCTTGCCTCAGCCGCGCGCAACTAAATTTCAGAAATATGTAAATCTAATATTAAATAATGAATTTATTGCTTCCCATTTGGGATTACAATTTAAAATAAAGAAACAAATGGAACAAATAAAAGTAAAATAAAATTATTCTCACAATTCATTTCAGCATATCTCAACTCCCATTCATGTGTAATTCACCCTCCATCTCCTTTCTTCCCCTCTGTATCAATTCCATCCACTTCTCCCCTCCGCTTTCCTCCAGTATCGTCTCCACTCTCACTTCTTCGGAGTTCTCTCTCCACCAGCACCTCTCTAACACATGTTCCCATGTCTCCTCCGCCTCGTATACCCTACACATTCTTCTGTCTTCGCTTTTCAAATACCTTTCATCTCCCATCTCATTATATAGATATTCGACCCGGATTTGCTCCAACAATTATTTCCCGGGCAAGTGCCCCGACAGGCATTGAATTACAGAGCAAATTCAATGCATGTAGAGGTATTTGCCCGGGAAATAGTTGTTGGAGCAAATCCGGGTAGAATTTTTATATTTTTGCTCTTCGACTTTGAATAGTAATATATTAAGAGTTGGCTCTCGCTTACCGCTCGGATTTAAGAATAGATGCTGGTTTGGTTTGTTTGTACATAGCTGCTCCATACTGATGAGCTCTAATAAGAGTGAAATCATGATATGCGGTTGCTGTATGCAAACAAACCAAACAGTTTATATTCTTCCTTTGTTCTCATCTCATTTCCCAGCCTAAACCTCGCCACCCATATTATCCTCTCCTCCCTTCCGCTTCTTTGTAAATTAATATCCTGGCAGTCCCTCTGCTCTTATCTCATTGTATTTATTGTTGTATCTTGATCGTCTTCTCTTCTTTATCCTGTTCTTGTATTTGCCTGTCTCTCTCCTCTACCTCTCTCACTATGTTCCATCCTGATGTTCTAAAGTTCCCCACTTCTGCTGATGTCTACCCTCGCTCCTGGTAAAAATATTCTTGCTTCTCTTCCCATTTCGATCTTTCATTTCCTCTCTTCCGTACCTCTTCCTAACACTGCCTGGCTAACTCGTTACAGCACCCATCTTAACTTTTCTTCGTATTTCATTGTTCTCGTCCCTGCCCTGATTCTCAATTTATCTCTGTTTGTCTCCTCTCTTATCATGTACCCTGTCGTTATCCAATTTAAATCCAGTGTCGATCTTTATCTATCCCAAAGGACTTGTACCTTGACGCAGTTCTAGTAATACTGGGACGGGTGGGATGGCTTGCGCGCTTCAATGATATAAAGAGCCGAACCATAGGTTTAACCATATTGGAGGGGTTTTTATTTGAGAAGCCAGACTAAATCAAGTCCCTGGAAGGGGGCAGCAGCTCTTTCAGTAATCATAGTGGCAGAGATCGTGAGGGTTGGTATGGCACTGTGATACACACTACTGCGATGTGGAAGGCAACGGGAAACCACCACATTATTTTATCCCTAGTACAGCGTACTTTAATTTATGATGATGGCACCTTCTGGAGTAAAATATTCCGGAGGTAAAATAGTCCCACATTCGGATCTCCGGGCGGGGACTGCTTCGGGGGGAGTCATCAGAAATGATAAGTGTAACATCTCACGAGTCGGAGCGTGGAATGTTAGAAGCATGAAACAAGTAGGGAAGTTAGAGAATTTGAAAATTGAGATGGATAGGTTAGCATTAGACGTAGTAGGTATCAGTGAAGTGCGATGGCCAGAAGCTGGAGACTTCTGGAGCGGAGATTTTAGAGTAATACACACAGGATTTGTAGGAGGAAATTCGGGAGTAGGAATTGTTATGCGGAAAAAAGTAGGACAGAGTGTAGAAATTTGCTTACAGCAAAGTGACAGGGTAGTTATGGTTAGGTTAGATTCGAAACCTGTAAAAACAGTAATAATACAGGTATATATGCCCACTTCTAACTACAGTGATGAGGCCGTAGAGGCAGTTTATAGTGATATTGAATATGTGCTAGATTTTGTGAGAGGGCACGAAAATTTAATAATTACAGGAGATTTCAATGCAGTCGTAGGCACAGGGCGAGAGGGCGGAATAGTTGGCCCCTTTGGATTAGGCAATAGGAACGATAGGGGAGTTAGACTGATAGAGTTCTGCGATAAACATAACTTAACGGTCGCGAACACTCTATTTCACCATCATGTTAGGAGATGCTATACGTGGAAGATGCCAGGAGACTTAGGGAGATATCAAATAGATTACATTCTCGTTAGGCAAAGATTTAGAAATCAAGTTAGGGATTGTAGAAGTTATCCAGGAGCAGATATAGATAGTGATCACAACATAGTCGTTATGAAAGCCAATCTTAAATTTAAGATTTTGAAAAAAAGAAGCGGAAGAAGGTATCTTGACCCAGAGAAACTAAAAGATGATGATATGCGCAATAAGTTCGAGAAAAAGACAAACGAAGCACTAAAGGGCACGGGTGGAAATATTGTTAGGGACATAGAGGCAGAATGGAATTGCATTAAAAATAGTTTAGTTTCCTCAGCTAGGGATATTTTGGGTCATAAACAGAATGAAAGTAGGAAACCCTGGATAACAAAACATATTGTGTCTAATAGAGGAAAGGCGAAAATATAAAAATAGGTTAGATGAAACAGGGAAACAAAGATATAAGGCGATTAAGTGGGAAATTATTCGGGAATGTAGGAAAGCGAAAGAGCAATGGATCGATAATAAATGCAAAGAAGTGGAAGATAAATTCGAAGTAGGAAAGACTGATGAAGCATATAAAATAATTAGGAGAAATTTTAGAGAAATTGGATCTAGTACCAAAAACATTAGAAATGAGGCAGGAGATATCCTAATCGGAAGTGGGGAGAAGGCAGATAGGTGGAAAGAATATTTAGGAAACTTATATGCGGGACAGGAAGTGCAAGATATATTAGAAAGCGAAAGCAGTGTAGAGGGGGATAACCTAGGGAGTCCTATAATGAGAGAAGAGTTTGAGATAGCACTAAAAAGTTTAAGGAATAATAAAGCACCAGGTATAGATGGCTTGCAGGCAGAAATCTTAAAGTGCGCAGGTCAAGAGGTAATAGATCGTTTATTTAAACTAGTTAGTCGCATATACCTGACAGGCGAGATTCCAGAAGATTACAAACGGAACATCATAGTAGCTTTGCCAAAAAGAAAAGGCGCGGATAGATGCGAAAATTTTAGAACTATCAGTTTAACTTCCCATGCGTCAAAAATTTTAACTAGAATTGTGCAAAGAAGGATGGAGAAAAAGGCGGAAGAAATATTAGGAGAAGATCAGTTCGGATTTAGACGAAATAGAGGAACGCGCGAGGCCATTCTAGCTTTACGAGTAATTATAGAAAAAACGATAGAAAAGAGAAAGAGCGTCTATATAGGATTTGTAGATTTAGAAAAAGCCTTCGACAACGTAAAATGGGGGAAGATGTTCGAAGTGCTGAGAAAGGTAGGGATGAAATACAGGGACAGAAGAATAATACATAATCTCTACAAAGAGCAAAAGGCAGTTATAGAATGTGAGCAGGAACAAAGGGAAGTAGATATCCGGAAGGGAGTGAGACAGGGATGTGCATTGTCACCTCTAGTTTTCAACTTATATATCGAAGATGCGATTAATATTGTTAAGGAAAGAACAGCCTCAGGGATCAATGTACAGGGCCAAACTATTAACATGCTCAGATTTGCGGATGATATAGCAGTGTTAGCATCTAGCAAAGAAGAATTAGGAGCGGCTCTGAATGAAATGGAAGCAGTTTTGACACAGGGCTTCGGCATGAAAATCAATAAAAAGAAAACTAAAATTTTGGTATGTAGGGGATGTGAAAATAGAACTAAAATGGAAATACAAATTGGAAATGAGAAGATAGAGGAGGTCGCGGATTTCTGCTACTTAGGAAGTAAAATAACTCAAGACGGTAGGAGCACTAAAGATATAAAACAAAGAATGGCGCAGGGCCGAGTTGCGTTTAACAAAAAGAAACAACTGTTATGCTCGAGAACGGTTAATATAGAGACTAGGAAGAGACTCTTAACGTCGTATGTATGGAATACGGCATTATACGGGTGCGAAACTTGGACAATAGGAGAAGCGGATAGAAAAAGAGTAGAAGCGTTTGAAATGTGGTGCTACAGACGCATGATGAAGATACCGTGGATAGATAAGGTTAGCAATAGGGAAGTATTAGAAAGAGTTGGGGAAAAGCGAAAGGTATGGAAAACAATAAAGAGTAGGAGAGATAGGATGGTAGGACACCTTCTAAGACACGAAGGAATAGTTCGTGACATACTAGAGTCAGAGATAGGAATAAAAAGAGGTAGGGGTAGGCCTAGATTAGACTACTGCTCTCAAATAGTTAGGGATGTAGGATGTCCTACTTTTAGGGAAATGCGTAGGTTAGCTCAGGATAGAAAAGAATGGAGGTACGCGTCCAACCAGTCTTCGGACTGAGAACCTTATGATGATGTCGATCTTTATGTACTTCTCATGGAGCCACTCTATTTTCTCTCTCTCTCTCCCTCTCTCCTCACCCCCAAATTTCCGCTCCATACATTCCTACACTCCTCACTAATGCGTCAATCCACTTTACTATTCTCTTCCAGTCCCTCAAACATTCCTCTTTCCCAATCCCCATACCTACCTGTTTCATCGCTATTGTTGTCTTTCTTGCTACATCTCTTACATGCTTCTTTTGTCGCCCACTTTGTAAGGTGAATCCAAGGTATTTAAACTCTCATTTCTTCCAACTCTTCCCACTTCCAATTCTCTATGCGACTTCTTCCTGAATCTCATAATTTAGTCTTCTCCGTGTTCAATGCTAGTTCTTTCCTCTCCAAACATTCCATACTTATCAGCATCTAATTGAGTTCTTTCTCTTCCTTTGCCAAGAGGACTATATCATCCGCATATGCTGGTGCCTAATATTCCTTTTTCCCTATCATCAACTCCTCCCGCCTGCCCCTCATTACCTCTTCTAAATATGACAGCAAAATGTTCAATAAATATGAGCTCAAGGGACACCCCTCTCTGACTTCTCTATCTATCCGTCCAAAATACTTCACTTAGCCGTCTTCCCACCCTTACTATGTTTCTTGCTCTATATGTTTCTTGCCCTGTATTCCCTCTTAATTACTCTCTTTCTCTCCAACAATTTTTTTCCTGTTAATTTTGGCAAATGCTACCGTCAGATCCACTAAGTATGTCATTATTTTCCCTCCCTTCCTTTTCGTTTCTATCCCTATTACATGATTCAGTGCGTAAATATTTTCAATCGTACCTCCCTCTCCCTTTCCTGAATCCTGATTGCCCTTCTTCTCCTCTAACTTTTCTTCCAGTATATTTGCCAGTACTGGTGCATATTTTTTGTATATGTTTGCGTCAGTCTCACTCCTCCGTAATCTGCCGTTTCCCTCCCATCTCCTTTCTTTCTTATTGGCAGTATCAGTCCCTCCCTTCACATTCCCATATTCCTCTGCATATCTTCCTTATCATCTCCAGTGTTTCCTCAACTTCATGTGTCCTTACTTCATTTTGTAGTTCGTCCACTCCTGCAGCTTTTCCTAATTTCAATTTATGTATTCTTAATAAGTTAACCCCACACGCTAAAAGACAGTAAGGATTAATCTTCAACTCCTAAGGATGCTGACGTTGTCAGCGAAACACGTGTCGGGTTTCATTACTGTGTCACTGTATTTTGGCGTGCGAGGTTAACTTATTAAGAATTTATAGTGAATTTACGTCAAAGTTCTCGATTCAACCACTCTGTGCTCTTTCAATCTGTTTACCACGTCTCCGACTTCCTCCAGTTTATTGTCTCTACTTGTACCTCTTTACTTGTTTCTTCGTTCATGTCATTCTCATAATTTTCTCTCTCTCCCCCTCCGCCCCCTCCCCAGTACTTTTATAAAGTGCCTCTTCCAATCACCCATTGTAATTCTTTAATCTATCTCTCTTCCTCGTTTCCTCTCTCTACTTATTATATTCCATACTTCTTTTTCTGACTTCACTTTTCCTATTTTTTGCAATAGCTTGATACTTGCCCCTTCCTTTTCTTTCGGCATAAGTTCTTGTAGGCATTTTTAGCTTCCTAGTCTAAGCTAGGTAGCTATTGTGATAGTCGTTTTTTGACCATGGTGTTTTTTCATCAAATGTGGACGTTTCAGGTCATTCTAAGACTTTTTGGCAAGGTGGCACATTTCCGTCCGTATGTATGTGTGTATGTCTGTTGGCACTTTTACGGGAAAACGGCTCCACAGATTTTGCTGAATTTTTGCATACATATATCAGAGATGGTTCATAGGAAACTGACGGGGCGGGTTTTTTTTAAACACTTTTGAGCCGAGATATGATGTCATAGAACATTTTTTTCAATGAGACCGTATATATTTTTGTATTGCATCGGCTAGAGGGTATTTTGCTCTACACGATGTGCGAAAATCGTAATAGGTTGTATAAGGGAAAAAATGGAGAAAAAAATTACGAAAAGGCGCGCGCGCGCCAAACGCGCCCTCCAGTTCAGTTGTGGCTGTGGCTAGGAAGCTGTTCTGTCAATGCGTTGACAACTAGTTTTCTGACCTACCTATACTCTTCCAGGCTCATCTCCTCTTCGACATCTCATTGCTTTCCTTACTTCTCTATATCTCCCCACTCCCTGTCCCTCCAATTATTTGTCCTTCCTCCCCCCTTACATCCTTTTGGATAGTTTTCCATCTTGGTGCTCCCCTTATTATCTGTTCTATCTCCTTCACCATCTCATCTGTATTTTCTTCTCTGACTTCTTTTCCTCTGATGTTCTTCTTGTACTCCTCTAATCCTTCCTCCGACCAACCTATCACTGCTTTTTCCTCTTGATCTCATTTTTTTTCTTTTCGCCATGTTGCATTCTTCTTTTAGTTCTGCAATTGTCGGACAGTGGTCCGAGTCCACGCTGTCTCCCACCTTCAGACTATCTTTACCAAGCTTCCATATTTCTAATGACATAATCAGTTACAGAGGTTCCTCTTCCTCCCACATAATAAGTTTTCCCTCCATACCTCCTCTGTTCATTCCATTCATTATTCCCCAACCTTCCTCTTCCACTAATTCCAGCACTAACTTTTCGTCTTTGTTTATGTTTTTCTTGGATTCCCGCCCCCCAGTACTTTTATAAAGTGCCTCTTCCAATCAGCCATTGTAATTCTTTCATCTATCTCTCTTCCTCGTTTCCTCTCTCTACTTATTATATTCCATACTTATTTTTCTGACTTCACTTTTCCTATTTTTTGCAATAGCTTGATACTTGCCCCTTCCTTTTCTTTCGGCATAAGTTCTTGTAGGCATTTTTTTCTGACCTACCTATACCTACTCTTCCAGGCTCATCTCCTTTTCGACATCTCATTGCTTTCCTTACTTCTCTATATCTCCCCACTCCCTGTCCCTCCACTTATTTATCCTTCCTCCCCCCTTACATCCTTTTGGATAGTTTTCCATCTTGGTGCTCCCCTTATTATCTGTTCTATCTCCTCCACCATCTCATCTGTATTTTCTTCTCTGACTTCTTTTCCTCTGATGTTCTTCTTGTACTCCTCTAATCCTTCCTCCGACCAACCTATCACTGCTTTTTCCTCTTGATCTCATTTTTTTCATTTCGTCATGTTGCATTCTTCTTTTAATTCTGCAATTGTCGGACAGTGGTCCGAGTCCACGCTGTCTCCCACCTTCAGACTCTATCTTTACCAAACTTCCATATTTCCAATGACATAATCAGTTACAGAGGTTCCTCTTCCTTCCACATAATAAATTTTCCCTCCATATCTCCTCTGTTCATTCCATTCATTATTCCCCAACCTTCCTCTTCCACTAATTCCAGCACTAACTTTTCGTCTTTGTTTATGTTTTTCTTGGATTTCCTTGCTGTTTCTTCCTCTTCGTCAACTGTTGCCATCATTCCTCCTCTTTCACCTGTTCTTGTATTGAAATGGCCTCCTATTAATATGTTCTTCACCACCTCTTCCCCGCCTCTTATTTATTTTAACACTCTTATCTTCTCCTGCATATTATTAGTCACATTAAATAAATTACGCACTGGGTTTACCCTACGGGAAAAATTTAAGAAACCTGAAATAGAAAATGCGTGGCAAAAAGCATTTAAAAAATACATTTTTCGTTTTTATTCAAAGAAGAAGAACTTTTGCGAGTTCCAATTGTCCTATCATTGGCACCACTTCGCAGAGGAGTAGACAAAAAAGTTACTTATACTTACCTGCGTTGGAATTCTGGATTAGAATCTTCGACGGCTTCCCCAACAATTATTCATATCCCTACATATCTTTCTCTTGCTTCTCCAGCGATCATCCGTTCGAAAGCGCTGAAGATTCAACCTCTCACTTTACTTAACCCAATCGATGAGCTTAAGTTTAATAACTGGTGAATATTTAAATGGCAACGTCGCGGAGTTCAGCTGCGCCATTAAGTAAAACTGAATATACAATCGGACGCTCAAAGAGGTGGACGGTGAACTGGAATATACGGAGGACGCCTTAAAACCCTACTCATAAAAGGACGTCTTACTACATGAATAGTAAACTTTCCGTTATCTGACAGATTTTGAAATATCTTTGGCGGTTTTCCTTTTCTCCAGTGGTATGTGACTCTCTATCCTTGTTTAAAATTGTATATACACCATTAGTTCATGTGGACGCGGGATTGGGGAGGTAGTGAAAGGACGCGGATAGAGAGATGTATATATATATATATATATATATATATATATATATGAGCTCTTCAGGCCTTATAGGCCCATGGCTTGTCCTACTATTTTTCCCCACTCCGCTCTGTTTTGTGCCTTGCTTTTCCAGTCCTTATTGCCTAGTCTCCTGACATCCTCCTCCACACATTCTCTCCATCTTCTCTTAGGCCTTCCTCTCTTCTTTCTTGTCTCTCTCTTCATCTCAAGCATCTGTCTCGGTATACGTTCTTCCCCCATTCTAGCAACGTGCCCTAGCCATCTCATTCTCTGCGCACGCACATACTGGACTATGTCCGCTTCCATGAACATTTCTCTCAACTCTGCATTGTTTCTTCTCCTATACTCATCTCCATCCTTTATCCCTCCAAAAATTGTTCTTAATATTTTCCTTTCCCAGATCTCTAATTTCTGCTGGTCTTCCTTTCTTAAAACCCATGCTTCACTTCCATAAGTTACTGTCGGTCTGATAATGGTCTTGTATATCCGTATCTTCGCTTTTCTTGACACATTCTTGTCCCTCAACACTGTCCTCAGAGCCCCAGCACTTCTGTTACCTATCATTATTCTTTTTCAATTTCTCTTAGTTGGTCATTGTTGCTTGTAATTTCTGTCCCCAAAAAATTAAAACTCTCCACTCTTTCAAATATGCTCTTTCTATCTTTTCCACTTTTCACGCTCAGATGTTCTTCCTCTTCTTTTGCTTTCTTTGTCGTCATGTACTTTGTCTTTAGCTCGTTTATCCTTAATCCATAAGTTCTTGCTTCGTCTCCTAGCCGCCTTACGAGCTCTTTCAATTCTTCCTTTGTTCTTGCTATCAATGTTACATCATCAGCATATGCAATACACTGGTGTGAGTTCTTAAGCACTGTGCCATCTCTGTTTATATTACTGTTTCTGATCATTTGCTCTAGCAACAGATTGAAGAGCACCGCCGACAGTGGGTCTCCCTGCTTCAGACCATTGCCGACCATAAAACCTTCCGACATCGTACCATTTATTCGAACTTGGTATTCTGTGCTCTCCAAAGTCATTTTCACCAAGGCAATTACTTTCCACGGGACTCCCAGTTGTCGCATTACTCCATCCAACTGTCGTCTGTTTACACTATCATAGGCTTGTTTGAAATCTATGAAAGCCACGTGTAGCTGCACATTCTGCTCCTCACATTCACTCTGTATCTGCCTCAATGTAAAGATTTGGTCTATAGTAGATCTGTTCTCTCTAAATCCTCCCTGATATTCCCCCAACATCCCTCCCGTACTATCCTTCAGCCTTTGTGTTAATATTTTTGGAAATATTTTGTATACATTGCTTAATAGGACTACTCCTCTATAGTTCTCACACTCCTGTTTATTTCCCTTTTTATGTAATGGGCATATTATTGCTTGTCTTCACTCCCTCGGCATTTGCTGTTTCTCCCATATGTCCTGGAGCAGCTTGTGTATTCTGCTGTGCAGCCCGTGGCCCCCATATTTTATCAGTTCTACTTTTATCCCATCTTTTCCTGGACTTCTGTTCTTTAATTGTATTATAGCACTTTTCACTTCTTCGAGACTTGGTGGTTCTATGTTCTTATCCCGTGGTCTCATCTCGTTTTGGTTGGTATCTTTACAATCTCCATGCACCTCAGTCACATTCAGTAGTTCGGAAAAATATTCCCTCCACCTTTCCAGCACTTCCCTTTTCCCCACCCACAAGCTGCCTATCCTTGTTATAACAGTACATGGTATTTACACTGTCCTTCTTTTTGTTTTTTCTTACTTCTTTATAAAAATTCCTTATTTCTTTCTGGTCGTAATATTCTTGTATGTTTCGTATTTTCATTTCCTTATACTTTCTCTTCTTTTCTCTACATATTCTTTTTGCTACTCTTCTTTTGTTCTCGTAGTCTGCTTTGGTCTCTTCTGTATTAAATTCCAGCATTCTTAACCGTGCTCTATTCCTCTCCTCCATTCTTTCCTTGCATTCTTGGTCTATCCATTCCTTACTTTGTTGCTTTTGTTTGTTCCCTATCACCGTTTCTGCTGATTGGCATATTATACTTCTTAACTCTTTCCATACATCTTCCACTTCCCCTTCTCCCACTCTCACCATTCTTTGTTCGATCTCTCGTGTGTACTTCACTACATTTTCTTCCCTTTTTTTTGTTTAAATTGCAACATTTTCCACTAATGCTAAAAGCCAAATTTGTCTCGTTAATAATTTCTACCGACTTTAAAATATTTATGTTCTGACTTCCGCAACAACTCTAAATTTGAGAAGAAAAAATTGGAAACACACAACAAAAGTACGTAACTAAATTGACTTGGAGAGTGAGTAGCTCAAATTGTAAGTTTTCTTGGTTCTGGTAGACATTGCGATTTTGAGCTATTTTTATTCTTTTTGCTCCATTTTTTCACAATAATACTAATTCTCGGTAAGAATATCTTGAAAACTACCCGTTTTAGGAATACGCGGGTAGACTTAATAAAAATTATATCGATATTACCTTCAAAAAGTAATTTTGCAATGGGACTTTTTGTGTCAGTGTAAATTCTATTGGCTTAGTTTTGCGCAGAAACCAAATTTAAACATGTTTTTTTTTGTTTTGGGTGAAAAAATAGGTGAAATCGGAATAGAATTGTAAAAAATAACAGTTAAATTGGAAATTTGTAAGTTTCAATCTTAATTTAAACTGTCAGTCGCAGACCTGGCAATGCCAGTATCAATCAGAAGCTTATAGTAAGCTGGCTATTAAATGTGTAATTAATATACAGGGTATTCCATTTGAAATTCTTGAGAAAAATTCAATTATGCGTATGTTGACCACCCTGTATAATACAAAGTACTGTAGCAAAGGTATTAACAGAATTTGCAAATAGAATAGTCTAGTGAATCTAGTTCGATAAAGAAATCTTTGACAGCTTCTGTAAGTAGGCGTCAGTAGTGCCACAAAGATGGGTCCAGATCGACACTAAAATGGCAATATCTTAACATCCTCTGCTCGAAACCCATTAATGTGGTATATCGTTTTCCATAAAATTTTGTGGGGAATGTGAATATTAAAACAAAATTGGGGAAATTTTCTAAGTGCTCTAAACCTTGCCTAATTATTTTGTTGAATGTGCCAGAGAGCATTATTTGCAAAGTTGTGATATCACTTTATTTTTTTGTTATGTGTTTATTTTTTGTTACTGCAGGACCCAGGAAATAAGCGAAGTATTGACAAAAGCTTTACTCTCAATCGATACTGGTAAATTGTCCATGCGTGCCGACAGGGATTTGCACCTAGACCTTGGTCTACAAGCGGAAATCATGACTTTGTTTCTGAGCTACAATCCGCTTTGGCTTAGAATTGGCTTAGAAACCATTTACAACGTTATCATTCCGTTAAATTCCAACTCGGACATAATGGGCTTGAGTCAGTTTCTCTCGCAACACTTCTTCAAAAACACCGCTTTGTTAAAAAAGTACAAGATCGTCCAGAACAAGAAGTACGGAGCTGATATTAAAAAGTTCATGCTGCGCAAATTTTTGACACTCGTTTATTTTTTGGACAGAGCAAAAACTAAGAAATTAATAGAGCACGATCCGTGCTTGTACTGCAGAAACGCACCGTACAAAGAAAGTCGGCAAATACTGTTGAAATTCGCTAGCGAGACATTGTCCGCTGTTGGTGACATAACACGATCGTTGCGTTGCTTAGGGTATGTCGTATCCCATCAACAAACTGCAATAAACGAGTACGATTATGCCGTTATCAATCTAGGAGTAGATTTAAGAGATGGAGTCCGCCTTACGAAAGTCGCGGAAATCGTTTTGTCCAAAGTTAATTTATTGAAAGATATGCGCGTTCCGGCCATATCGAGGCTACAGAAAATTCATAACATTAAAGTAGCTTTCACCGCTTTCGAAAGCGAAGGTTTCAAGTTCTCGCAAGACATAGATCCGAGAGATATAGTCGACGGGCACCGAGAAAAAACCTTGTCGCTCCTGTGGCAAATAATTTACAAATTTGAGGCTCCAAAATTCACAAGAGCAGTTACCACCATCCAAAATTGGTGGAGAAGTTTAGGCGTGGTGTTGAAACGGCGCAAAATACGTGAAGAGCGAATGTGGGAAGAAAACGCAGCCAGGAAAATTCAAAGTTGGTATAAGCGTATGAAAACAGTTTATAAGCTTAAAACGTTGATACCTCTTCTGAAACAATTACATGGAGAAGTAAGGGCTCATAGAGCCGCGACAAAAATTCAAAGTTATTACAGAATGTACGTGCAAAAAAAGAAATACGAAGAAATTAGAACGTCCGTTGTTACGATACAAGCGTACGCTCGAAGATACTTGATTTTACGTCAGAAGCGACAGAAAATCGGAGCAGCGATTGTAATCCAAAAGTTTGTTAAGGGTTATTTACAGCGCACTAAATATTTACGACTAAAATCCTCCGTTACAGTCATACAGCAAAAATACTTGGCTCATAAACTAATGAAGGAACAACGTAAAGCATACTTAGAACTTTACAGTGCAACAATATACGTTCAGAACAAATTTAGGGCGAAAAAGATGTTTATTGAGTACCAAAAATTAAAAGTGGCGACGATTTTTATCCAACGGCGGTTTAGAGCAAATAAAGCGATGGAACTGCAACGGGAACGTTTCGAAGAAATGAAACGTGCTACCCTCCGAATACAGACTTGGTACAGGGCGAAGTACCAAATGAAACAATACAGAGAAAAGCGTGCAGCTGCTGTAATAATCCAACGTCGATTCAGAGCAAATTTGCTCATGAAAAAATGCAAGAATGAGCATCAACGATTAAAGAAAGCCACGTTGGTTATCCAACGAAAATATCGAGCTCAAATTGCTATGAGAAACGAAAGAATAAAGTACTTGAACTTGAAAAATGCCGCAGTTGTTATACAAACTCTATGGAGGGCAAGAAATTGCCGATATCATTACCAGCAACTAAAAATTGCCGCAGTAATAGTTCAACGAAGATTTAGAGCCAATAAACTGATGGAAATAGACAGAAAAAGGTTTGTGGAAATGAGAAATGCCGCCCTAACGATCCAAGAGCGTTACAGAGCTCAAAAACTCATGAGATATCACAAAAATCGATACGGCGAATTAAGAAATGCCTGCATATTCGTTCAAATACGTTTTAGAGCTACGCAACTAATGAAGTTGGTGCGAAAAGACTACGAAGAGCTCTGTACAGCAACAGTGATCGTCCAAAGAAGATTTAGAGCGAATTTATTGATGAAAGAAACCCGAAAAAACTATTTCCAGTTAAGAAAAGCTGCTGTCACTATTCAAAGACGTTTTAGAGCTAATATTTTAATGAAAACTGAAGTGAAGCGTTACCAAGAATTAAGGAAAGCTGCCATTTGCATTCAGCAGAAATTCAGGGCGAAAATAATTATGCAGTACATACGCAACGATCATAAAATTCTTCGTAACGCAGTCCTCATTGTTCAAAAGAAGTTTAGAGCAAATTTGCTTATGAAAAGAGATCGTGATGAATATTTGAAAATGAAACGAGCTGCGCTTGTGATTCAGCGGCGTTTTAGAGCCAAGATTTTAATGAGAAATCAAAGAGAAAACTACGAAAAGTTGAGGAGAGCTGCGATTTGTATACAAAGTAATTGGAGGGGTTTCCTACAGCGACGCAATTACCAAAGATTGAAAACAAGTACAATTAAAGTGCAGCGTCGGTACAGGGCTCATGTTCTTATGAAAAAGCAAATGTCTGATTATTTGCAACTGAGGCAGGCCGCCGTGTGTGTTCAAAGACGATACCGAGCTGTGCAGCTAATGAAATTCCATAAAACAAATTACGATAATTTACGAATCGCGTGTGTTTATATTCAGAGACTATTCAGAGCAAATAAGCTAAAGGAATTGGCGCAGAGTGAGTTCAAACAACTTTATTTTGCGACCGTTGTGATACAAAGAAGATTCAGAGCAAAATTAGTGATGAAGCAACAACGCAATGAGTTTCTACAATTAAGGAAAGCTGCAGTTGTAGTGCAGCAACATTTTAGAGCCCAAATTATGATGAAAAGTGAAAGGCTAAAATTTGTGAAACTAAAAAATGCCGCTATTTTAATTCAAGCAACGTGGAGGGCGAAGATTCAATTTTCTTCTTATAATAATTTAAAAAGGATAACAATCAAAATTCAGCGACAATTTAGAGCGAATATTCTGATGAAAAAGGACCGGGAATATTACTTGAAACTAAGAATAGCCACTAAGAGAATACAAGCACAATTCCGAGCAAATCGACTAATGAAACAACAACGAAATTATTACTGGAAGCTAAAGAGAGCTTGTATATATGTCCAAGAGCATTTTAGGGCAACTAAGGAAATGAAATTGAGAAGTAATGAATACAAAAAACTCCGCACTACTGTCATAATGATCCAAAGAAAGTTTAGGGCGAATCAGCTTATGAAAAGGGAACGCAAGAACTATTTAGAATTGCAGAAAGCTGCTGTATGCATTCAGGAACGGTTCAGAGCTCAAATTTTAATGAAGAGACAATTAGAATATTTCCGCCGTTTAAAAAACGCCGCTATATTAATACAACGAGCATATAGAGCCAAAAAAACACGAAAGCAATACCTTATTTTAAAAAAGAACGTTATTATCGTACAAAGGTCGTTCAGAGCAAAAAGGGCTATGAAAATTGAGCGCAATTCCTACTCGACATTAAAGCAATCAACCGTGTGTATTCAGAAATATTTCCGAGCCTATTTGGAAATGAGGAAACATCGCGAGCATTTTCTTACCGTAAAAATGGCCGTTCGAGTGATAGAAGAAAGATATATTGCTATAAAAAAAATGCGTAGAGAGCAACAAATATATGAACATTATTTAAAGTCCGCTAAAACCATCCAGAAGTATTTTAGAGCTTTTAAGTTGATGGAAAAAGAACGCGACAATTTCGTCAGATTAAGAAATGCTTCGATTACCATACAAAGATACTACAGAAGTTACATGATCACTAAGAAGCAACATTACATCTATTACACAAAAATTAAGTGCGTTAAGGAATTAATACCGTACATTAGGGGATATTTAGTTAGACAGACGCATGGAGCTTTGTTGAAGCCGGAAGTTTTGAGAGAACGCAAAATGTTTAAAAAGCAAAGTAAAGCGGCGACTAAAATTCAGGCGGCCTGGAGGGGATTCAAGACGCGGAGTTTAGAAGATGTGGAAGTGAGAGAGATCCGGAAACGAACCAAATTAGCCAACACAAATGCTGACCCGCAAAAAACTTTGGGAAGTCTTCGGGATCAAGCCATTCAGATGCTCGTGAGCGACAGAGCTACGCTCTCGCAAATAATTAAAGCCCTGCAAGATCTTGGTAAGTACATTAGTTAAATTAAGGGGGGAACTCACTGAAAAAATTTGTACATTGAAATTCCCCTTTCAAGAAAAATTCCACGAAATTCCCCAAAATACCCCCAAATTCCCCTGAAATTCCTTGCCTTGTACATTAAAATACCCCCAGTGATTGCCCCTAGGCGGGGAACTCGCTGAAAAAATTTGTACACTGAAATTCCCCTTTCAAGAAAAATTCCCCGAAATTCCCCTGAAATTCCTTGGCTTGTGCTCTAAAATACCCCAGTGATTTCCCCTCGGTTAAATTGTTTTAAATGTACAGGACAGAAAATCTAATAGACCAAGAGCCCATAGACCAAAAATTGTGCATAATAGGTTTACTCCAAAAATGCCTGAGATGTTGTGATTTTTGGGTCATGGAGCACAGAAATGCCCATGCCAGTTTTTGTTTTTGGTGCAGTGATGTGTGGCAGACCCGTAAATGTGTAAAAAAGTTGTTTAAAAAAAGTATTATAGGTTTAGGACTGGGCTTTGCGGGAAGCACTAAATAATAAAAAGTAATCCAGGGGACGCGGTTCGCTTGTTGTGAATTCTGGGACACTGACCCGCTGCAGGGGTCAAACTGTGTAAATAAATCACCCCAAAAAAAATCGTAGGTTTACGCATGGGGATTGGAGGGATCTCCTAATTTACCCCCAAACATCATGAATGTCGACTCCCATTCATTTTGGTTGGTACAAAGAGGGGCCACTCTCGCGACATTTTGTAAATTCACTCAGGTAAAAAAAATCATAAGTTTATGAATGGCGTTCAGTAACTTGTTTAATATAAACATACTGAGTGCGAAAATACATTCGCCATCGTTGAAAAGTGGTACAAAAGTCTTGCCATTCACGATAATTGATTGTGCACTGAAGCTTCGTTCCTACTGCGTGTAGATTACTGCAGTAAATAGGAAATGCAAGAAATTTAAAAAAAATTAAAATGGTTCTATGAAACGTTTAGCTGCACATACCAGACAGGCGATATTCCAGAAGAATACAAACGGAACATCATAGTAGCTTTGCCAAAAAGAAAAGGCGCGGATACGTGTGGAAATTTTAGAACGATCAGTTTGACTTCTCACGTGTCAAAAATTTTAACTAGAATTGTGCACAGAAGGATGGAGAAAAGGGCGGAAGAAATATTAGGAGAAGATCAGTTCGGATTTAGAAGAAATAGGGGAACGCGCGAGACCATTCTAGCTTTACGACTACTAATAGAAAAAGCAATAGAAAAGGGAAAGAGACCCTATAAAGTATTTGCAGATTTGGAAAAAGCCTTCGACAATGTGAAATGGAGGAAGATGTTCGAAGTGCTCAAAACGGTAGGGATTAAGTATATGTATAGTTAGGGAGCCGGTATAGTAAATCATGACTGTATTTTCTACCATGCCGGACATTATTAATCTTAATGTATGCAACAAGAGGAAGAAGAATATGACTATGAGAAAGTTGCATCTGAGTCGCACCGCAGATGGCGCTCTTAAGAAAAGTTTCGAATCGTCTGGCACCCACTCGCAACTATCTAATGTGTCTGGCATTGATATTTTGGCATTCTTCATAATACAAAAATTCAGTAAAAGAAAAATCTGTTGGTAGAAAATACGTCACGTGACGCTCCTGCTTAAGATAAGTTTGGGGTTCTCTGGCACCCACTCGCGACTTATAATGTATCTAATTCTTTTTTTACTGACTATTTGTAACATGAAGAATGCCAAAATATCAATGCCAGACACATTAGATAGTCGCGAGTGGGTGCCAGACGATTCTAAACTTTTCTTAAGAGCGCCATCTGCGGTGCGACTCAGATGCAACTTTCTCATAGTCATATTCTTCTTCCTCTTGTTGCATACATTAAGATTAATAATGTCCGGCATGGTAGAAAATACAGTCATAATTTACTATACCCGCTCCCTAACTAATAGGGATAGAAGCATAATTTATTCATAATCTACACAAAGAGCAAACGGCAGTTACAGAATTTGAGCAGGAACATAGAGAAGTAAACATCCGAAAGGGAGTGAGGCAGGGACGTGCGTTATCGCCTCTAGTTCTCAATTTATATATCGAAGATGCGATGAATATTGTTAAAGACATCAGAATAGCTGCTGGAATTAATATACAGGGTCAAACTATTAATATGCTCAGATTTGCGAATGATATAGCAGTATTAGCATCCAGCGAACCAGCAAAGAAGAATTAGGAAGGACTCTGAACGAAATGGAAGCTGTTTTGACGGAGGGCTATGGTATGAAGATCAATAAAAAGAAAACCGAAATTTTGTTGTGTAGGGGCGTGAAAATAGGGCTAAAACTAAAATACAAATAGGAAACGAAAAGATAGAGGAAGTCTCAGATTTCTGCTATTTAGGAAGTCAAATAACTCTAGATTTAAGACAAAGAATAGCGCAGGGCCGAGTTGCATTTAAAAAAAAAGAAACAACTATTATGCTCGGAAATGATAAATGCAGAAACTCGGAAGAGGCTCTTAAAAACGTATGTATGGAGTACAGCAGTGTCCGGGTGCGAGACTTGGACGATGGGAGAAGCGGATAGGAAAAAATTAGAAGCATTTGGAATGTGGCGCTATAGATGCATGACGAAGATACCGTGGGTAGATAAGGTTAGCAACAGAGAGGTATTAGAAAAAGTTGGAGAAAAGCGAAATTTGTGGAAGACAGTAAGGAATAGGAGAGATAGGATAGTAGAACACCTTCTGAGGCACGAAGGCTTAGTTCGCAACATACTAGAGTCAGAGATAGGAATAAAAAGTGGTAAGGGTAGGCCGAGATTGGACGACTGCTCTCAAGTAGTTAGGGATATAGGATGTTCAACTTTTAGGGAAAAGCGTAGGTTAGCTCAGGATAGGAAAGATGGAGGTACGCGTCCAACCAGTCTTCGGACTGAAATCTTTATGATGAAGGGTGAAAATTTATAATTGCTTTCTTTCAAGCTTTCTAGCGGGCCCTTGTACCACCATTCAATGATAAGGAATGTATTTTTGTACTCAGCAGGTTCATCATAATCAAATTCTTGAATGCCATTCATAAACTTATGATTTTTTTACGTAAGTTTTTTTTTTACAAAATGTTGCGTCTCTAGCGCCCCCCTGTACGAATTTTTTTTATCGGCAACGGTGAATACTCGACTTTTGTGATTGAAATAACTTGTCTCCAAGTTTTGAAGAGTAAACTTATGATTTTTTTTACCTGAGTGAATTTACAAAATGTCGCGAGAGTGGCGCCTCTTTGTACCAACCAAAATGAATGGGAGTTGAGATTCATGATGTTTGGGGGTAAATTAGGAGGTCCCTCCAATCCCCATGCGTAAACCTATAATTTTTTGGGGTGTTTTATTTACACAATTTGACCCCTGTAGCGGGTCAGTGTCCCAGAATTCACAACAAGCGAACCGCGTCCCCTGGATTACTTTTCATTATTTAGTGCTTCCCACAAACCCCAGTCCTAAACCTATATAATACTTTTTTAAGCAATTTTTTTACACATTTACGGGTCTGCCGCACATCACTGTACCAAAAACAAAAACTGGCATGGGCATTTCTGTGCTCCACGACCCAAAAATCACAACATCTCAGGCATTTTTGGAGTAAACCTATTATGCACAATTTTTGGTCTATGGGCTCCTGGTCTATAAGCTAGTTCCTTCTATTGCACCTTTATTATACAGGGTGAGTTAGTGGAGTAAACAGACTTTGCGCTGTTTACTCCTTAACAGGATGGTCCCCAAAATGTAGCACGAGAAAGTTAGATTTTTTTAAATGGAACTTTGTCTATTTGACCACCTTTTTGAATTCATGTCATTATGGAAGTTAATGAAAATAAAATTAATACAAATTTGGATCGGTTAAGAATGTTTTCTTAATACAATACGATTCATTCTTTTTTAAATAAAATTGTTTATGACGCATTTTTTGCCTAAAATCCACAAATAAGTTTAGTGTTACCGGCATTTTCTTGAAGATTCCAACAGATGTGGGAGAATTTTGAAAATTAAGTATCTTTGAGTTGAACAAAGTTGCATCAGTAAAATTTTGATGAGAAGAAAACAATATCCGGGAGAAAGTGTCGCTGTATTAAAAAACAGAAAATATTATACAGGGAATTGGCAATTACGTGGCTAAGATAGAAAATTTCCATACCGACAAGTTTTGAAATATTTTAATTTGGCTATGTAACTGTATATTTTTCACCTTTTATTACTAGAACAGTTACTTCTAGATGTTACCTTCATCTCACTAAAATATCACTGCCACAACTTTGTTTCATCTGAAGGTATTTAATTTTTGAAATTCGTATACTCCTATAAAATTCTTCATAAAACAGCCGATAGCATTAAAAATATTCATTTTAGGCAAAAACTAGATATAATGCATCTAGTAAATTCAAGTAAAAAATCAAAATCTGCAAAATAATAGTGATTCATTTAAAAAAAATACAGGGTTGGGTGCTTTACAGAAAAAATGGGATAACTGGTATAAGTGAAAACAATTTTCTGTGGCAGAAAATCAAAAATCATAATTTTTCTCTAAAATGAATAATAAAAGGTGAAACAGGAAATGTCCTTACGTGGTGCACCCTATTTAATGGAAAATTAATTCCGTAATATACCTGCAGGATGTTTTGTAATGTGCCACTAAAATTGCTATCTTTTTAATCTTGGTAGATACAGTTTCAGGTAAAAGGGGAACAAGTTGGGCATTTTCACAACTGGTTTAGAAAACCTTTTTAGTTTTTTTAATAACCATGGGTCACTTGGTATAAAAAGAAAATTGAAAATCTAGTTTTTAACTTTTTTCAACAACTTGTATGCGGTTGGCAATCCATATCACTATTATTAATATTATAATTATATTATTTTTGAAAGCATCGATATCACTAAAATATCAATTTTGTTACATAATTATTAATAATATTTAAGTATCGAAAATATCTATGTATATTATCAAAATATCCATATATCAATATCGGTTTTTCACAATATCACTTTTATCAATAATATCGATATGACATGATATATAGATAAAATCTGGCGGCCTTAGTAGTCATCAAGCTTGGTAAAAGAAACTAAATGTGTTTTCCATATCACTACTATTGATATATTATAATGATATTATCTATGTAAACATTGATACCACCAAAATAACAATTTTATTGCATTTTAATAATATTGAAGTATCGAAAATATCGTTATAATAAAAGATATCAATATATTGATATCCGTTTTTCATAATATCACTTTATGAAACGATATATCGATAACATCTGGCAGCTCTAGTCCTGTTGATATTTTGAAATTAAGTGCCGCAGGGTTCATAATATGATCATTCACTGGAAAACCAAATTTCATGCCAATATCGCCTACCATTTAGAAGTTATTCAGAAAAGTTAAAAATCAAAATTTTTCTCTTGTTGTCTCTGTCAAGTGACCCACAGATATTAATTAAAAATTAATGTTATGTTCTAATCATTCGTAAAAATGTGCCACTTTTCTCCCCAGTTACGGTTTTAATCATTTATTATTATTATTATTTAGTGTTACTGTTTGGAAACTGTCGTACTCCAGCTTTACTTGCTCCAAAATTGAGCAGTGAAGGACTAAATTGTTGATTTTCTGCTTAGATTTCGTGACGAGACGGTGTAAAGAAACCTGCATGAAAATGAGCGAAATTCTGCCAGAGCAAATATACATAATAGTCGGAGCAACCAGTCGTTCTTTGCCCGATATGAAAGCTTGCATCTTCGCGGTCAGCATTTTAATAAATTTCTGCAAGTATCGAGTAACTTTTGAAAGCACGTGGTATCCGGAAATGATCGATAATATATTTACGATAATGAAACATTGGTGTGATAAAGAATCTTTACTGTTTTCGTACTTGTGCACATTGATATGGCTGCTGGCGCACAAAATGGAATATAAAATTACGATTACGAGATTACCCAATATCAAACAGAATTTTGAGAAAATCGAAGATCTTACATACAGGAAGTACAAAATGGTGGAGAAAACAGGTTTCAGGGGTTCCGCTGGTGCAGTGTTTCTGAACTGGGAAAATCTTCCGTTGCCATCAACGAAACCTGATTGGGGCTTGGATTTTAAAGATAGGCCACGGACTTTTACTAATTCTATGCATGCACTTAAAAGTCTGAAAGCCATTTTAAACCTGTGATTATATGCTTTTTATTAAATGTGTAGGTAATGTGTATATTTTATGTTTTATGTAATTACAAATTTAATAGAATTTTTCATATATTTTTTTGCTGTTTTTTTTTGTTTTTAAACCTTGTATTATTCACAAATCTGGGAAAAATGTTCGAGGGATCTAGGCAATAGAGGAGTATGAATTGAGAACGACAGGGGCCCAAAAATACAGCCCTGAGGAACACTATACAACTAACATTCTGGGTCCTCCCCACCAGGTAACTACAGATGAAACCAACAGCACATGGCTTCAGTCCAATATGTTACAGAATAAATGTCAAAAGATCATAGCTTATTGGGCCCAAAGGCTCTGGAAAAGTCCAAAAGTATTTGGATGCCCAATTTACCTTGATCAAAAAACCTGATATCATCTGCAACATGCACAAGAGCCGTCTCGCAATAGGCAGGTTCGGTAATTTTCAAATTTCATTAAAATTGATAGAGTTTATTACACTGAAGGCACTTATGTTGTTGATTTTTGTTAAAAAAAATTCCTTCGCCTGTGAAGCCGTTGCAAAGTTTTCCGTCGGTGCGAGGCTAGAAATCGTACCTTGCAGCGAGAGTAGGCCGCGTGACGTCAGAACTTAGTATAACATACAAGTCCCAGCTTCAGCGCGCAGCAGTCCCATAAGTATTATGCATATGCATGTGTAGTTAAATTGTTAAATATTATTAACTGGTTCTAACTGGTGTTTTCTGTTTTGTACCCAGACTAATACATCGTACAGCACACCAATAAAACGGAAAAAGTGATTCGTTTGAGCCAGAAGGAAAATCGGTCAGCATTATCGATATTTTCGCGAGTTAGTTTATCATTGCAAAAGTTTATAAAATTATCGGCTGCTCCATTGCAGCCACTCTAAATAAAATCGAACATAATGTAATTTATCGACAGTTTTCTGGGACCCATTGGTACTTGGTAACGTGTTACGGTTAGCATAATTTGAAACAGGATGCTAGGAGCATGACGGAGCCAAATACTGAATCGCCGTAGCGTTCCCTCCCTGAATTAAAAAAGGAAATTTTATTAACTATTTCACAATAATAATTAAATAGTACGTCATCATAAAGTTCTCTTTTGAAGACTGGTAGGACGCGTACCTCCATCCTTTCCCTGAGCTAGCCTACGCATTTCCGTAAAAGTAGAACATTCTACATCCCCAACTATTTGAGAGCAGTAGTCTAATCTGCTCCAACCTCTACCTCTTTATTCCTATCTCTGACTCTAGAATGTCGCGAACTATTCCTTTGTGTCTCAGAAGGTGTCCTACCATCCTACGATCCTATCCCCTGTTCTTTATTGTCTTCCATACTTTTCTCTTTTCCCCAACTCTTTCTAATTCCTCCTTATTGCTAACTTGTCTATCCACGGTATCTTCAACACCCGTCTGTAGCATCACATTTAAAACGCTTCTACTCTTTTTCAATCCGCTTCTCCCATTGTCCAAGTTTCGCACCCATAGGTATAATTTCGTACTCCATACATGCGTCTTTAAGAGTCTCTTCCGAGTTTCTACATTAACCGTTCCAGAATATAGCCGTTGTTTCTTTTTGCTAAACAAGTACCTACATAGCGTAGTTTTTTGATTTGCGTGAGTTGTATTTGTTTCCGTTTTTTTAAAAAATTTCCAATCCGTTATAAAACTGTTAACTTGATAACTTGTCAATCACTTAGGTATACATACTTACATAAATGAGTAGGTATGTATTGTATTGTATTAGAGAATATAGGTAGGTACCTATTTTACAAACAGAAGTAAGCAGGTATCTACAATCTACATACCCACTTATACTGAATTATAAAAGGCATGTACAGTTAATAAATTGTTGACTTTGTTTTACTTATACCGGTCTGCCTTTACACTACTGTTTTGAGGTTGAATGAAATTGGGGTTAGATGCAAGAATCACACACCATTTCCACATTTACCGGGACATTTACCTACCTACTACATAAATATGGCAAATTATGTGAATCGGACTTTTGATACCCTTGTTGCATCATTATATCGATTATGTTGTCTTTGTTTTATGTTTCCTTGACACCTTACTTTAAAAATTCACGCTCGAAATAGTCCCAATAAGTATGTTATGAGATAGGTACCGCTTCACGGGCACTTCAAGAGAAGTGGGAGGAGCGCCTTACGAATCTCTGACGTCAAACCAATAACAAAGCGAACTAGCATGTGGGCGTGATAAGCTAATTTCTTTCGCTTATTACGCCGCAAAAAAAAATTTGTCGTAAATCAATTACAATAACAATTTTCTGTCATTTTCATGCCAAAAATAGATATCTTATTTTTCTCCGAACCTCCCTATTCCTGTATTGGTTTAGGTATGTGGACGATATAATAGCCTGTTTTACATGAACGGACAGACAATTAAATATAATTAAATTAATTAAAATTAATTAAATTAATATAATTAAATATAATGCAATAAAATTAGTTTGCCCAATTTTCGATAACTCGACCAATAATTATAAATCTCCGACATATTCCGGAACAAAAATTAATAAATTAAACCCACTTTTCAAAAAATTCAACTACAAACTAGCTTTGCAAACAAATAATTCCTTAGCAAAAATCATCAAAAACAACAAAGACAAAACAGATAAAAAATTGAGATCGGGAGTTTACAAGTTAATTTGTGGGTCTTGCCCTAAGAGTTACGTATGTCAAACAGGACGACCATTTATAAAAAGAATCAGAGCCTTTAATAGTTTCAAAAATAGGAAGACAGACTCTACTTATGCAAATCATTTAATATCAGAAAACCACACATTCAATGAAAACTATGAAATTCGACATTTAGAAAATAAAGGAATTACATTAAACTTATTAGAGGCACTAGAAATAAACAAACTTAAAAAATCAAATATTTATATTAAATGATCAAATAGATTTAAATTTTTCACCATAGTTAAATATCTTTCAGAAGTAGTAATAAAATTTCAGCCAGGTATAAATAGGAGTTTAGCATTGTAAACATTTAGTTCAGTACCAACATCTGAAGAAGCCGCTGTGTAGGCGAAACAATTGTCATGTTGAATTAATAATAAATTTACGAAAACCTAGACAATCTTTTGTCTCATTTAAATTAGTGATTATGGATTTTCGTCAAGTAAAGGCAGTACTATGAGGGAAAACTTATAAAGGCTGGACAATCACCGAAAAAATTTTGGAATATTATAAAGGAAACAATGCACTCGCAATAAACGCTTTAACCAATGTAAAAAAATAATAAATGATAAGAAGAAAATCACAGAAGATCCAAAAGAGATTTGCAACTCTTAATGCACATTTTACTACAATAGCTAGAAAAATACTAAGCACAACACAGACATGTAAGAATAGTCCCTGCAACACTCTTGAGTGGAAGACAGACAGATCACTACACTTGACACCCACTACAGCTTCAGAAGTTCAAGCGATTATCAAACAGCTTAAAGCAAATACATCTCCGGAGCACGATGGAATAAAAACAAATCTAATTAAACGTTTCAAACATATTCTCTCTCCAGTGATTTCTGAAATAATAAACAAGGAGCTTCAGGTGGGCAGATTTCCCAGTGAGCTTAAACTAACAAGAGTAATACCTGTTTATAAGGAGGGCTCTAAACTAGATTTAAACAACTATCGTCCCATTTCTATTTTACCTGCTTTCTCAAAAATTTATGAAAAAATAATTCAAGTGAGAGTAGCGAGTTTCTTAGAACAGATAGGGTTCATAAGCAAAAATCAGAATGGATTTGTTAATAAGAGAAATACAGAAACAGCGGTAATTAATCTATTCCAATATATATACAGGGTGAGTCACTAAGGCGAAATCGGCCTATAACAAGAGTACAGTTCAAAATGGGAGAAACTTTTTCAAATAAAAGTTTTTGAAAAATAAGTGCTTAATGAGATAAAAATATTTTCAAATATGGCGGACTTCCGGTTATATCGGAAATGGACACTAACTGTGTTGTTTTAAATGGAACACCCTGTATTCGTTTGCATTTTTGGATTTCTCATGAAAAATAAATGTCAGTTTGTTAATCAAACATTGGGTCTCAGTCGAACCGCTATGGAGTTTTTTAATTTTTTTTGAAAATTTTGACGTTTGCAGTAGTTGGCGCCATTTTGAATATCTTCGAAACGAAAGCACTTAGAGGAATGCGGTTTTGACAGTTCGTCTCTGGAAGTAACGGCCTATCACACACAAGTATAACATGGAATCATAACTTTTTAATCAAATGAAATTTATCCATGCCAATATTTACTAATTCAAACAGGAATAACTCTTTTTTAAATGGAATGCTACATTGATTCTCACCTCATAAGACGCAAAATTAAATTTCCTTTCTGATGATGTATGATTGTTGGCATCTGTCACCAGCAGTTTTTAAGAAATTTGCGTTTTTCTGGAAATTTTGAATAATATCATGTTTATGCATTAACAATGGTTGACGTTTGGCGATATTGTTTTGTTTTGTCTTACAAAATGTTCGTTCCAAATCTTCTATACTATTTCCAAAACTTCAAAGATCATTAGATAATAACAGCAACAAAAATAAATTAATGTAATTAGATTAAATGTTCGACATAACCGCCATCCTCACGATAACAAACACGCAATCGATTCAACAAAGAATTGTTCACATTTATCAACATATCTTCATTGATACTTTGAAATGCATCGCGAACTCGTTCCATCATATTTTCTCGAGTAGTTGGAGGTTCCCTGTAAACTAACTACTTTACGTACCCCCACAAGAAAAAGTCAAGTTTTGTTAGGTCTGGAGATCGCGCTGGCCAAGGTGTCGGACTTCCTCTTCCTATCCATGTGTTTGGAAATGCTGCAGTCAAGTGCTCCCTTACATCCCTCCCGTAATGTGCAGGCGCTCCATCTTGTTGATACCATATCTGTTGTATTGCAGCAAGTGGTAAATTGTCTAACATTTCTGGCAAATCGTTTTGTAAAAATTGTAGGTACCGTTCAAATTTTCATCGAAAAAATGTGGTCCAATTACGTGTCGACCAATTATGCCACCCCATACATTCAAAGACCACCTATGTTGATGATCCAATGGCCTTATCCACTGGGGATTGTCAGTACTGTAATAATGGCAGTTGTATCTTGAAACAAAACCGTTCTTATGAAACGAAGCTTCGTCCGTAAAGAGAACATGATCAAAAAAGTCATTTCGCTCCTAAAGTTTACGTAAAGCCCACTCACAAAACTGCAACCGATTGTTGAAGTCATTTTGATCTAGTTCCTGAACCAACTGAGCGTGGTACGGGTGAAATTTATTTTTGCGCAGTATTCGAGATACAGAAGTTTGGCTTATTTCTAACTCGCGACTAATTTCTCTGGTACTTAAATGAGGATCTCGGACAACAGTAGCAGTTACTAAAACTTGATTTTCCTCATGTGTCACTGATTTTACACGTTCTTTCTTCTCGTATCCCACACAAACAGTTCGTTCAAACCTCCCTTTTAATTTTGGGAATGCCGTTACATTTGGATGTCTATGCTAGGGAAAATGTTGCGCATGCATTCTTGAGGCAAGTAATGAATTCCCTTCTGCTTCACCCAAGGAATACACCATAGCAATTAATTCTTCTTGAGTGTACATTTTCAGTTTTCTTAATTGTGATATTTATTAAAATTGAAATCAATATTCTCACTAATTGAACTCAAATTGCACTCTTACTTAACAATAATTTAATAGAAATTACATTTCGTTGGCAAAACAAAACAAAATCGCTGAACGCCAGCTATTGTTAACGCAATAACACGATATTATTTAAAATTTCCAGAAAAACGCAAATTTCTTAAAAACTGCTGGTGACAGATGCCAACAACCATACATCGTCAGAAAGGAAATTTAATGTTGCGTCTTATGAGGTGAGAACCAATGTAGCATTCCATTTAAAAAAAAAGAGTTATTCCTGTTTGAATTAGTAAATATTGGCATGGATAAATTTCATTTAATTAAAAAGTTATGATTCCGTTATGCTTGTGTCTAATAGGCTGTTACTTCCAGAGATGAACTGTCGAAACCGCATTCCTCTAAGTGCTTTCGTTTCGAAGATATTCAAAATGGCGCCAACTACTGCAAACGTCAAAATTTTCAAAAAAAATTAAAAAACTCCATAGCGGTTCGACTTAGACCCAATGTTTGATTAACAAACTGACATTTATTTTTCATGCGAAAACCAAAAATGCAAACGAATACAGGGTGTTCCATTTAAAATAACATAGTTAGAGTCCATTTCCGGTATAACCGGAAGTCCGCCATATTTGCAAATATTTTTATCTCATTAAGCACTTATTTTTGAAAAACTTTTATTTGAAAAAGTTTCTTCCATTTTGAACTGTACTCTTGTTATAGGCCGATTTCGTCTTAATGACTCACCCTGTATATATATAGTCAAATAGACAGAAAATGTAAGATCAGAGGACTTATACTTGGCTTTAAAGCGTTAGATGTAATAAGTCATGATTTTCTGTTAATGAAACTAGAAAAGATAGGCATTGTCGGACCCGCACTTGCATTGTTCAAAAACTATATGCAGGAACGTGCACAGTACACAGCTCTAAATGGAACTAATAGTAAAGTTGAGGAAATAGAATAAACGTAGACGTAGAATAAACGTAGACTTAGGAACATTAGTGCACTTTTAACTAAATTAAGATTAATTAAATAGAAATAGAAGAAAGAAATATGTATACGATCTAGACGGAGCCACGAGGTCCCTTATGATCTGTAACTGATATTCAATAGATTTTCGAAAAAAAATACCATCAAATATTTACCAACAATGGTATTCTGGATATGCCCCACAGTAACGTAAGGATCCCTAATGTGGTGGAATAAAGCCAGAAAAAGTGAAAGCTGCAAGAGCGATACAATGCTTACTGCACCCACCCATGAGGCACCGCTCGATCTACCACCAGTGCGCATCATGATGGAGGCAGATTCGATGAACACATAAAATAACAAAAAAAAATTAACTCCTCAATCAGTTTATTTACAACCATAAGAATTTTTGATTGAATTAATTAAAAATAAAAATTATTTTGAAAATCATGCAGATAAATCAAATCTGGATTTACCTTTCTCAAATATGTTTAATTTCAACTAGTTATTTTCGTAACTAAGCCTACAAACAATTTAACGTATAACTTAATAATCTGAAGAAAAAAGTGACAGACTCTTTGGACTATTAAGGTTAAAAAAAATCACAGATGTGAACAAGTCCTTTAAAAAATGTTACTGATAACTGAACCCTTGCGATCCTGGCTGCGACACTCCCAACTGTGAAGGATCTTCTAGGGGTGGCAGCTGCGGCTGGAACTGTTCGGCGGATAATCTCGTAAACAATATACCGACTCCTTCTATTAACGCTAATAATACTCCGCCGATTAAAGCGCTACCAGCCATCGCCGGAACGCCATTTCTAGCCGCTAATATTCCACCGGTCGCCGCACCACTTATAATCGAATTCCACGGGTCCTCTTTCTTCCGAATGTGTATTAGAGCACAATCTATCGTCGAAAACATGCCACCCCACACTGCGAAATTACCAGCTATTATTGGAGAGCGCTGTTTTATGGCCGACAAACTTCCAACCTATAATGACTCAAAATAATTGTCTACTGATTTGACTGAGACTTGTTACTTTTTGCCAAATGCTTGCGCAACGTGGGGTCTAGTAGTAACAAGGCTCTGTATGCACAAATTACCAATCTTCTGTTGAAACCTGATGGAGCATTCCGAAATCCTTTAAATGTTTGAAACACAGCTCCCCCAATTAGACCCATGGTAAAAGCACCACCACAATCGTCCACTATTCGCCATGGGCAGGGTTCTCTCGTGTACTCTTCCATAACTTACCTAACTAACCTAAAATATTTGTAACCAATAAAACCGTTGTGTAATAATATTATATGAAAACCAAACTTACCTTCAAAACTCAATAAGTTATTTTTAATGTAGGTATATATATTTTTCTAATTTTGTTCATCCATATCCAATTATTAAGCCAAATGATAAAGCCAAAAATTATCACTCAACAACGTCAATGTCAAAAACACATGCACTTTTAAAATTTGACATTTATAATTTTTAGACTTATGCAATTCTTTTAAACTTTTAACTAAATACCGTTTTATTATTACTTCAAACAAGAAATTAGAATATTATTTTATAACTTTAATATATCCTATTTAAAACTATTTCTACAAAATAAGTAATTGTAAATGTACTTCCGGTTTAAACGCGGTAAATTTAAACACCTCATGGAATTTCTAAAAATAAATGTTTTCAATTTTATCCCAGATTTCCGTAAATAGATCATTCCAGAATAAGATTAAGTACTGGAGCGACGCACTTAGAAGTTACTTTACGAAAAAATTAAGAAATATTTTTGAAAATGTCCGAAAATCCAGAAGAAGCGATTGCAAGCCCTAAAACGGTAAGAATATTGAAAATAATATATCTAATGTAAAAATGCTGTGTTTATAAACAGGAGGCAATCAGTAGCAATACTTCCGACCAAAAGGCAAACGAACTTTCAAAGTTGCTAGCAGAATATAAAACTCAGATTGAAGAAAACGGGAAAAAAATTAATAATCTAGAAGAGAAAGTTAAGGTAGGCTTTTGATTTGACTGTGTCTACAATTCCAATACCCTTCATATTTCCACATGGTAGGTCATCACGGCCGAAAGAGATTCGTTCAAGAATCAAGTTAATAAACTAGAAAAGGAGCTCGAGAATGCCATAAAACTTCCAGAAAATCAGGAAATTTTGAATCTCAAAAACAATTCAGAGGACATGCTGACCCGTGCTAAAGGTTTAATATTCGAAAAAACCAAGGTTTGTAAGAACCAAGAATTGCAAATCGAAGCGTTAAATCAGCAAGTTAGTTCGTTAAAAGATGTAGTATCTATCACAAAAGACTTGTTAAACATACGCAATATGGAAACTAAACATTTGCAAGACAAACTCGACGGTATGGAATCAAAAATAAATTGCGAGAAAGAGAGGCAGGAACTCATGCACACAAAATTGGCCCGCATGATTGAGATGAATGGTGATTTAAAGAGGGAATATGAGGCTCAACTTTGCTTGTTTAATGCTCTGAGGGAAAAGTACAATGAAAGGGAACTGGCTAAAAATGTTTTGGATGAGTTGCGACGTCCTGCCCCTGTTAACGCAATAGGTGAAGGATCTGCAAATCGTCCTGCAGAGGCTGAAGTTGCGAATGGTGCCGCTCCCAATCAAAATGGACCAGAAAGTGACAGTCATCCAGCAAACTGATACATATTTTATATTTAATCAATATACTGTACCTATTTATATTTATTTGGACATTAATAATAAATAATGTGATTGAGAATTTTTTTGTTTAATCTGTAGAGTATGTTGTAGTTGTAGACACTGAAATGTAAACGTCAAACTTTGACAATCGACTGATAAAAGATAGTTTGACAGCTTATTTAAATTTATAGGATAATGGCAATGAATACCATAAATTCTTCAATAATTAATGGAACTAAGTTGTAATTAATTGTAATCATGGACAATGGAGCAATTGAAAATACCGGATTTCCAATATTCCCACCTGCAGCATTGTCTCATTTTGTTCTATTTGGTTCAAGTTTGAGAACAAGGTGCTGAAGGGTTCAGGGACTAGATGCCGCGTGGGCGGCAGGTGTGTAAGGGGTGGTGCAATGCTCAGTTTGGAACAGGAAGTAGGAGCATGGGATGCAGTTTTGCTTGAACCCCCTTCGGAAGATACATTCGTAACTAACCTTCAACAGCGTTTCAAGCGTGATCACATTTACACTTACATTGGAAATATACTCATTTCTGTGAATCCCTACAAGAAATTGGCTCTTTATTCTACTGATTTAGTTGAAGCTTATGTAAATCGCGGCCCTTTCCAATTACCGCCACATATGTATGTCGATAACCATCCGGTTTAAACGTGTTTTTTGAGAAGGTGTTTTTGTAGATATGCCGTTGCTGGTTCAGCGTACAGATGGCTTAATGATAGAAATGAAGATCAGTGTATTCTTGTTACAGGTTAGTGTTCAAATAAAATTGCTTGGTAGTGTAATATTATTTTAGGGGAAAGTGGTTCCGGAAAAACGGAAGCAGCAAGGATTGTTCTACAGTTCTTAGTCCTTGTATCTGGTGATAGTGTACCTGTTAAACTTATTAAAGATAGACTTGTGCAAGCGGGAACATTGCTGGAAGCATTTGGAAATGCCAGGACGATGAAGAACGATAATGCATCTAGATTTGTAAGTGTTTGTGGTTTCGATATTTTTATTAAATCTCATACATACTAAATTTTGGTATCACATTTAGGGAAAGCTTTTGGATATAGAGTTTGATTATAAAGGCGATCCAATAGGAGGGCATTTAACGCACTGTAAGTGCTCGTCATTTTTATTTGTCATGCATTATTATAACTTATTCTGTTACATGCTTCAGTTTTGTTGGATAAGGTAAAACATTTTTGTGGGCACTGTTATTTAAATTTCTTATTCGTAGTTTCACAAATGGTTGAATTTTTCATTTTCAGTCGCGTGTAACAACTCTTACATCAGGAGACAGAAACTTTCATATATTTTACCAACTCCTCACAGGTGCTGATATACATTTATTAAGTAAGTTGCCTACATTTTTATTCTTTTTGCCAAATATCTAAACTGTGGGAAAAATCGAACGCTTAAAATGTTGTTTTGGATTTTTGTCGGGAATATAAATTCCCCATTTTCAATCAGGATGTGCCTCATCAAATAATTTTTCAGAGGGTTTGAAACTGCAAAGAAATGTTGAACACTACCGGATACTCCAGATGGAATGCAATCAGCCGACGCAAACCGAAGAAGAAGACAAGAACCTTTTCATATACACAAGAAGCGCGCTGGATTCCCTGGGTTTTTCCATTGAAGAAGTAGTTAATATTTTTCGTATAATCGCTGTCATTTTGAAACTGGGCAATTTGCAATATGTGCCTTGTAATAATATTGATGATACTGAAGGATGTGCTATTAGTAACGATTACGGTGAGAAATGTTTCACTGGCGTTTTGCAAGTTATCGATTATTCCCTCTTCAGAGTTATATGAAGTTTGCGAGCTATTGGGAACAGAACCAAGGTGGTTAGAGAGAGCTTTAACCACCCGGCAAATAGATGATGGTGTAGTTACCGACTTAAGTGCTTCTGAAGCACTCCGACTTACCGATACTTTATGCAAGACCTTATACAGTCGTTTATTTACTTGGTTAATCAATAAAATTAACGAAATCACTAAAGTATAAAATTTCTTCCACGGGAAAATGAAATTTTTGATTTTGATGTTTTTGTAGGGCAGAAGATTCGGTAAACGAAAAGTATTTGGTATTTTAGATCCTTATGGTTTTGAGGTGTTTGAAAAAAATGGTTTCGAGCAACTCATGATAAATTACTGTAACGAAAAGTTACAGCAATTTATTATAGGAGCTACGCTTAAAGAGGAACAAGAAGTGATTGCAAAAGAAGGTTTAGAGTGGACCAGAATTGATTACTTTGATAATACGTAAGTTGTTCCTGAACTTCGTTCATTACATTGGTCTAGTCATGCATCGGGTTAATGCTTCTACTGATCAGCTGAATAAACAAATACTTTCTTACCATCATAATAGGACTATTGCCTCACGATTGTTAAATCAAATCAAATCATTTATTTAGCCCGTCACAGACAGAATACACAATACCGAATACATAGATAAAATAGACCAGGAGCCCATAGACCACAAATTGTGCATAATAGGTTTACTCCAAAAATGCCTGAGATGTTGTGATTTTTGGGTCGTGGAGCACAGAAATGCCCATGCCAGTTTTTGTTTTTGGTACAGTGATGTGTGGCAGACCTGTAAATGTGTAAAAAAAATTGCTTAAAAAAGTATTATAGGTTTAGGACTGGGGTTTGTGGGAAGCGCTAAATAATGAAAAGTAATCCAGCGGACGCGGTTCGCTTGTTGTGAATTCTGGGACACTGATCCGCTACAGGGGTCAAATTGTGTAAATAAAACACCCCAAAAAAATTATAGGTGTACGCATGGGGATTGGAGGGACCTCCTAATTTACCCCCAAACATCATGAATCTCAACTCCCATTCATTTTGGTTGGTACAATTCACTCAGGTAAAAAACATCATAAGTTTACTCTTCAAAACTTGGAGACAAGTTATTTCAATCACAAAAGTCGAGTATTCACCGTTGCCGATAAAAAAAATTCGTACAGGGGGGCGCTAGAGACGCAACATTTTGTGAAAAAAAAAAACTTACGTAAAAAAATCATAAGTTTATGAATGGCATTCAAGAATTTGATTATGATGAACCTGCTGAGTACAAAAATACATTCCTTATCATTGAAGGGTGGTACAAGGGCCCGCTAGAAAGCTTGAAAGAAAGCAATTATAAATTTTCACCCTTCATCATAAAGATTTCAGTCCGAAGACTGGTTGGACGCGTACCTCCATCTTTCCTATTCTGAACTAACCTACGCTTTTCCCTAAAAGTTGAACATCCTATATCCCTAACTACTTGAGAGCAGTAGTCCAATCTCGGCCTACCCTTACCACCTTTTATTCCTATCTCTGACTCTAGTATGTTGCGAACTAAGCCTTCGTGCCTCAGAAGGTGTCCTACTATCCTATCTCTCCTATTCCTTACTGTCTTCCATAAATTTCGCTTTTCTCCAACTTTTTCTAATACCTCTCTGTTGCTAACCTTATCTACCCACGGTATCTTCGTCATGCGTCTATAGCGCCACATTCCAAGTGCTTCTAATTTTTTCCTATCCGCTTCTCCTATCGTCCAAGTTTCGCACCCGGACACTGCTGTACTCCATACATACGTTTTTAAGAGCCTCTTCCGAGTTTCTACATTTATCATTTCCGAGCATAATAGTTGTTTCTTTTTTTTTAATGCAACTTGGCCCTGAGCTATTCTTAGTCTTAAATCTAGAGTTATTTGACTTCCTAAATAGCAGAAATCTGAGACTTCCTCTATCTTCTCGTTTCCTATTTGTATTTTAGTTTTAGCCCTATTTTCACGCCCCCTACACAACAAAATTTCGGTTTTCTTTTTATTGATCTTCCTACCATAGCCCTCCGTCAAAACCGCTTCCATTTCGTTCAGAGTCCTTCCTAATTCTTCTTTGCTGGATCGCTGGATGCTAATACTGCTATATCATTCGCAAATCTGAGCATATTAATAGTTTGACCCTGTATATTAATTCCAGCAGCTATTCTGATGTCTTTAACAATATTCATGGCATCTTCGATATATAAATTGAGAACTAGAGGCGATAACGCTCGTCCCTGCCTCACTCCCTTTCGGATATTTACTTCTCTATGTTCCTGCTCAAATTCTGTAACTGCCGTTTGCTCTTTGTGTAGATTATGAATAAATTATTCTTCTATCCCTATTAGTTAGGGAGCCGGTATAGTAAATTATGACTGTATTTTCTACCATGCCGGACATTATTAATCTTAATGTATGCAACAAGAGGAAGAAGAATATGACTATGAGAAAGTTGCATCTGAGTCGCACCGCAGATGGCGCTCTTAAGAAAAGTTTAGAATCGTCTGGCACCCACTCGCGACTATCTAATGTGGCTGGCATTGATATTTTGGCATTCTTCATGATACAAATAGTCAGTAAAAGAAGAATCAGATACATTATAAGTCGCGAGTGGGTGCCAGAGAACCCCAAACTTACCTTAAGCAGGAGCGTCACACGACGTATTTTCTACCAACAGATTTTTCTTTTGCTGAATTTTTGTATTATGAAGAATGCCAAAATATCAATGCCAGACACATTAGATAGTTGCGAGTGGGTGCCAGACGATTCGAAACTTTTCTTAAGAGCGCCATCTGCGATGCGACTCAGATGCAACTTTCTCATAGTCATATTCTTCTTCCTCTTGTTGCATACATTAAGATTAATAATGTCCGGCATGGTAGAAAATACAGTCATAATTTACTATACCGGCTCCCTAACTATACATATACTTAATCCCTACCGTTTTGAGCACTTCGAACATCTTCCTCCATTTCACATTGTCGAAGGCTTTTTCCAAATCTGCAAATCCTTTAGGGTCTCTTTCCCTTTTCTATTGCTTTTTCTATTAGTAGTCGTAAAGCTAGAATGGTCTCGCGCGTTCCCCTATTTCTTCTAAATCCGAACTGATCTTCTCCTAATATTTCTTCCGCCCTTTTCTCCATCCTTCTTTGCACAATTCTAGTTGAAATTTTTGACACGTGGGAAGTCAAACTGATCGTTCTAAAATTTCCACACGTATCCGCGCCTTTCCTTTTTGGCAAAGCTATTATGATGTTCCGTTTGTATTCTTCTGGAATATCGCCTGTCTGGTATGTGCAGCTAAACGTTTCATAGAACCATTTTAATTTTTTTTTTATTTCTTGCATTTCCTATTTACTGCAGTAATCTACACGCAGTAGGAACGAAGCTTCAGTGCACAATCATTTATCCTGAATGGCAAGACTTTTGTACCACTTTTCAACGATGGCGAATGTATTTTCGCACTCAGTATGTTTATATTAAGCAAGTTACTGAATGCCATTCATAAACTTATGATTTTTTTCCTGAGTGAATTTACAAAATGTCGCGAGAGTGGCGCCTCTTTGTACCAACCAAAATGAATGGGAGTCGACATTCATGATGTTTGGGGGTAAATTAGGAGATCCCTCCAATCCCCATGCGTAAACCTACGATTTTTTGGGGGTGATTTATTTACACAGTTTGACCCCTGCAGCAGGTCAGTGTCCCAGAATTCACAACAAGCGAACCGCGTCCCCTGGATTACTTTTTATTATTTAGCGCTTCCCGCAAACCCCAGTCCTAAACCTATAATACTTTTTTAAGCAATTTTTTTACACATTTACGGGTCTGCCACACATCACTGTACCAAAAACAAAAACTGGCATGGGCATTTCTGTGCTCCACGACCCAAAAATCACAACATCTCAGGCATTTTTGGAGTAAACCTATTATGCACAATTTTTGGTCTATGACCTATCAAACAAAATAAATCACAAAACAAAACAAAGAAAAAAAATATAAAATATATCAAAACCTCACATGAGGAGACAGAGGAACAACACTCTCAACCCCCGAGAAAATCATCTACACTATAGTACAACTTATCAAGCAATAATCTTTTTAAAGAAGCCTTGAACAGTAACAAAGTTGAAATGGAAGAAATTGATGCAGGTAGCTTATTAAATATTTGAATGGACATATATATTACACTTCTCTTAAAATTTTCCGAGTAGGGCCTCGACTGATACAATAACACTGCAGACCGCGTAAAATGCTCATGAATCTGTTCCCCCGTAACACAATTATTCTTAAGCCGAAACTGCAGAACAGCTATCTCATAAATGTAAATACATGCCAGTGGCAATATTCTCAGTTTCTCAAAAAGCGGCCTTGAAGGGGTACGAGGAAGACGCCTTGAGAGAATTCTCACTGCCTTCTTCTGCAATCGAAAGATATAATTAAAATTTTCGGCAGAGGAGTAACCTCAGAAAGGTATACCATATCGGAGATGTGATTCAAACAGCGCAAAATACGCATTTTTAGCCACAAGTAAATCGTAATTATTCATAAGAGTCCTAAGGGCAAAACAGGATCTAGATAACTTTGTACTTAGGTGTTTAATGTGCTCCTGCCAATTCAATCTATGGTCGAGATGAACACCCAAAAATTTAGTAGTATTTACAGATGAAATTATAACACCATCTGAAGAAAGAGCAAACAATACGCCAGGCCTGAAATTCATAAGACAAGTCTTATCCAGATTAAGAGTCAACCTGTTCGCCGCAAACCAACATCTCAAGAGCGACATGTCCGACACAATCCTGTCATGCAACTCATGACCATCACTACCGAACCAAGTTATATTGGTGTCATCAGCAAACTGAACGAACTTGCCACTAATGCGCAGAGAAGACATATCATTTATGTACAACAGAAAGAGAAGTGGGCCCAAGACAGAACCCTGAGGCACCCCATACATAGACTGAGCAGAGTCAGATGACAATCAGCGTTGACAATAGAAACAGCATGGCATCTTCCCATTAGATAAGAACGAATCCCCCCCAGAAACACCCCCGAATCCATAATATGAGCACTTCTCCAACAAAATAGAGTGGTCAACACAATCAAAAGCCTTAGAGAGGTCGAGAAACACAGAAACAGGAATATAATGGGAGTTGCAGTGAGTGTTTTTTGCCTCATATACATGGTCCAGAAAAGAAAAAATGGCCACACCAGTACTCTTATTATTACGGAAACCAAACTGCAAACTGGACAAGGTAGAACATTTATCCAAAAAGCTAACAAATCTGGCCTTGACCAGCCTCTCAATCAGCTTAGAAACGGTCGGCAACAATGAGATCGGCCGAAAATTTTCTGGCCCAAATTCACCCCCCTTATGCAATGGAACGATAAACGCTTTTTTTAAAGATGAAGGAAAAATGCCTTCACAAAGTGACTTATTTATAAGATCAGCAAGACACAGATGAATATTAATAGTTAAATAAGAAAAAATGATGGCAGGGATCCGGTCCCTATAGGAAACTTTTCTAGATACAAGTCTCAAAGTACGTGCAACTTCATCGACATCAGTTGGAAAAAAAACAAAAGTATCATTCTGCTTGGCAACATTAGCGGTCAAGAAATTAGATGCAGTAGTTGCAACAGCTGGTATTCAACTAACCAATCTCTGTGCAATTGTTGAAAAGTAATTATTCAGGCAATTAGCTGCCTCAACATCCCTAACCACTGCATCGCCAACACATAGGTGAACGTCACTATGAGACTCTTTCCTCCCCAAACTTGTATTAATGATATTCCAGAGTTCTCTGCCTTTATTATTCGAATTATTAACTCTGGAATTAATGTAGTTGGACTTGGCCAATCTGACTGTAGACTTGAAGATTTTTTTATATTTAAAATAGTAATCCTTGATAAATGTTGAATCAGTGAAAAATTTCCTCAAGACATGTAGACAAGTTTTATTTCTAGATGAGACACGTATACCATGTGTGATCCATGGTTTTTCACTCACCTTAGCATGACGCTTCAGAGGAAAACACCTATCATGGGAACTCTCTAGGAAAGCAAGTAGGTGATCAAACTGATAGTCAACAGACATATTCGGATCACATCTCTCATGCATCCTTAAATGAATTAACATTCTCAGATCTTTTATATGCCCTTACGTATCTTATAGGTTTATGATTCAGTGAGCCACATAAATTGACAGAAAAGGTCGAAAATTCATGATCAGACAAAAAAGTGTTGTTTATCAGTGGTAACGGACTCACACCAGAAGGAAAATTACTAACAGCATAATCAATAATACTAGAGCTGTCAGCAGTGATACATGTAGGAGTCTTCACATGCATCTCAAGGCCAAAAACATGAAACAAATCGGCTAGTTTTTTTGTTGTACTATTGTTCTCCCGAAAGTCGATATTGAAGTCTCCAGTCAATACAATTCGAGAGCGTTTCCCCATCACAGATGACAACAAAATGTCAAGCGAAGCAAAAAATACATTAAGATCCTTTTGAGGCGAAGGGTAAATACAAATAATATAAATATCTAAGTCACTACTAAAAACACAGGAATACTTAAACACAAAATCAATAGACAAATCAGGCACAACAAACTCTGAAAAATTAAAAAAATTTAAGTCCCGCAGGCACAAAATAGCAGTTGTGGACGGGCATTCTCTATTTTTTTGAACGCGTATCTTTTGTTTTATCGGCATATTTTGTAGGCCTCATTTCTTGCTTGCAATTAGCTTTTTATTCTTCCCTGGAATCCTTCTTTTGACATCCTCAATTTACTTTCTTTACCTTCCTGCACTGCCTCTCTACACTTCTTATCGAATCAGCTTTTTTTCCTGGTCAATGATTCCTCTGCCATACGCTCTGCACCTTTCTTCAACATCGATTTCAAGACCTTCCATTCACCGTCTGGGGTTTATTGCTCATGCACAATGGATGCTTGTATGATTCTGCTCCTATATGCCTCCCCCCCTATCCATTGTATCCAGGTACCCTCCTCTTTTACTCACAATTCCTTTCTTTGTGTTCCTGAGCATGCATATGGTTTGATCCTGCATCTGCCCCACTGCATGTTCTTATACTGCTGATGGATGTTTGGCGTAACCTGTTGACCAATAGATCTGTTCATCAATTTGGTTCACTTTTTTTCATTTCCAATTTCCTTTGTGGATATCTATAATAATTTCCACATCGAATCATCTTGGTAGCTTCCTCAGGAACCCCCCTTCCTCCTTTGATTTCTCCTCCTCCCCTTAGTTATCAGTTATAACAGAAAATTTTCGATATTTTTTTTTTACTTTAAAGTAGCTAGCCTGTACCTGTACCTAGCCTATTTTGGTTCCATCCTGCATTTTCCTTCTCTGTTATACTTATGTCTGAAAAGTTTGGAAATACGTCAATACCAAAATTTGAATACAAAATATACTTCTATTAGAAATGGCAAAGTTAGTATTGATTTTTGGTATAACTGAAAGAAGTCAGAAGCATTAGCCCTTTGTTCAAAATTGTGAAAGTGAAAAACTGGGATTGGAATGTTCAAAAACTTTTAGTAAATGATTTACGTGATTTCAAAGTCTTTTTTGCATAGGGTGATTAGCCAATTGTTGGAAAACGAGTGCCACGGTATTTTACCATTATTAGATGAGCCCCACGTGCAGACTGACGCGTCTTACCTTATCAGAGTGGAGCAATGCTGTGCAGGACATTCGCATTGTTTGGCAGCTGATCCGACATTGCCCCCTTTTTGCTTCCAGTATGTCGCACAAATTTATACAATTTCAGTGGGATCACAAAACCCTTTTTCAGAATCCGACATTATGCAGGCTGTGTGATGTATAACGTAAATGGTTTTGTTGAAAAAAATAGAGATTTACTTCCACGAGAAGTGTCTCGAGCGATATACCGTTGTGATCATCCAATTATGCAAAGTTTATTTCCCGAGGGGAACCCTAAGAGGAGTTCGTTGAAAAGGCACGTTTCGGTAGGTGCCCACATGCAGGTTTCAATGAGTTCACTTTTGAAAGGACTGAATAATCGACAAGGGCACTACATAAGGTGCTTGAAGCCGAACGAAATGAAGCAATCACGTATTTTTGAAATAGCCCTCGTACAACACCAGGTAACATTGTTTCGCTTTCAAAATCCTTCGTGTCTGAAAGAGTTGTCGATTTAGGTGCGTTATTTGGGCCTGGTGGAAACGATGCAGGTTTGCAGGTCGGGCTATTGCTATCGTCTTCCTTACGCGCAATTCCTGTGCCGCTACAAAATGATTTGCCTTCACACTTGGCCGAGATGGAGAGGTTCGACCATCGAGGGTGTTTCTGTGCTTATACGGTCTCTTCCAATCCCTAGTGCCGAATTTACTTTTGGTAGAACTAAGATATTTATGAGAAGCCCCAGGACTGTGTTTGAACTGGAAGATTTTCGACGGGCAAGGTTGCATGACCTGGCGTTGATTATCCAGAAGTGTTGGAGAGGGTACAGAGAAAGGAGGAGGTATTTGAAGATTAGGAAGAGTCAGAAGATCATTGCAAGAGCTTGGAGAAGCTGGAGAGTAAGTATTTTCGGTTATCAATATTTAACGTTGAATTTGATACGGTTATGCACTTGGGGTGAATTTTAGGAGCTAAGTATGGGAATTCCGTTTGATGGAAACAGACATCTGTGGTGTCTATATCGACTGGTATGTTGCGCCATTAGGTCTTTGTAAATGGCTAGAAATTCCACCTTTAGATTTGTATTCCTTCTTTGGTTTTATGTTTTTTTTATACTAATGACACCCTCTGTTAAAATAAGAAGAGAAAGTAAGCCAAATTGGTGTTAGACGACTGAAAATTGCCCGCACTTATAAATGTTGTGCAGTTTCTTCTGCACAATATCTTACTTAAACATTTTTTTTCTCAGAAACGGGCTGTTTTAACGGTTTCAAATAAAAGTATCTTTTTTTGAGAAAATTGTTTAGGGAATTTAAAAATGTCATTGCAAATTTGCTAAAAGCATTAATGTGAAAGTTAAGGGGTGAAAAGCATTGGGAGTGTTCCACCCTCGGCTTCCTAGACAAGATACAGAAGATATCATGTCACTTGATCACAGATACTTGCTTACTATGTCTACAGTCCAAATTTTATAACATTCGATACAGTAGTTTGAAAGTTACCAGCAAAAAGCCTTTAAGGGCGAATAGCTTCAAAGGGAGGTGTCCTAGAAAAAAAATTATACATACTTTAAGTGTTACTCTGAGCCAAACTATATGCCCAGAAATATTGCCCCGTGGGACACAATTGATTTGCTACACTCTTGCCTCCCAAATACATCACTTCAGTCTTATTAGTATTTATAACCACCATATTATTCTTCAACCACCTAGAAATTGCCTTCAGTTCACTATTGATAACTTTTGCTACCTCAGCCTTACTCTCCCCAATGTAATAAATAAGAGCGTCATCTGCAAACATTTGTATACAACACTTATCCAACGTATCGCAAATGTCATTTATGTATAATGTAAACAGTACCGGCCCCAACACTGAACCCTGCGGCACACCATATGTTGTTTGAACCTTCCCTGAAATTGAATTATTGTACTTCACCATTTGGAATCTATCGCTCAAATAACTTCCAAACCACTTCAACGCACTGCCCCCCACTCCCATTTTCTTTAATTTGCACGTCATCAAGTCACGATTCACCGTCTCAAAAGCCCTTCTGTAATCCAAGAATACCGCCCCAACACATTTTTTTCTGTATAAAGCATCCTTCCATCAGCCAATAACTGTTTGTACTGCTGTTTCACAGGAGCGTCCTTTTCTGAATCCTGCTTGATGTGGTGTTAGGATATTGTGGTCTTCCATAAATTTTGTGAGCTGGTCCTTTACTATGGTCTCCAACACCTTTTCATATGGAGGTAGCATATTTATGGGTCGAAATTCCTCACACTGTACTGTATTTCTTACTTTTTCCACTGGTACCACTGTCGATAACTTCCATGTTTCCGGGAATATTCCTGTATCCAACGAAGAGTTGACTATTTCAAGGAGTCTATGCCCCAACACCTCAAACACACATTTCAACAACCTAGAGTTAATTGCATTTGTGCTACTCTCTTTATTTGATAAATTTTTAACCACTCTCCTTAAGTCCATCATCTTTACCTCCTCAAATTTTTTGAGTAATAAACCATCCTCTATTTCCTCCAAATTAATTGTTGTGTCGCTAATAATATCTGCAAGTAATCTATGCTCTCCAGGAAATAGTCATTAAATCTATTGGCTATTTCTAACTCTGCTTTTCTCCTATCCACTCATCAATTTCTTTAAGTTCTTCCACATAGTTTTTCTCATAATATTGTCTTTTAGCTTTCCTTATCATATTGACGATCTTGTTTCTATGTTGCCTGTAACTATTCCAGTGCTCTGGGTCATTTGTCCATCTTGCTCTCACAAATGCATCATCCCTCATTTTACTCTCATTCTCCAATTCTACATTCCACCATCCATTGTCAGACCACTTTGCAGGCATCTTGATTTCTCTTTCCGGAGCCACCTCACTAAGCACCTTCAGAATATTATCAATAAGTAATTTGTTGTTCTGGGACACCCTGTATACAATATGTAATTCTTTGAGGGAAAATTGAAATGCGAATCGTGTTCCAAAATAAATTTAAATCGAGCTGCGTATGAACCTTACTTTACTTAAACCTAGGCCTTTCTATCTTTAGGTATAAGGCAAGTGGAGTTGAGTCCTGCATTTCTGCCTCCATTTTTTTTCTATCTTGCGTCAGTTCTTTTATTCCATCCCTCGTCATTTCTTTTTCTTCCGCAGCCTCTCTAACTCTGTTGATCCATCTTGTTCTTGGTCTTCTGTTCTTATTTTTCCCTGGCACTCATGTTTCAAACATTCCCTTTTTGCCTATCTTCTACCGATCTTCTGACATTCGGCACACATGCCCAAACCATTTGGGTTGTCCTATGATTTTTTCATGTATAGATTCTAACTATAGGTTTCGCATGAATGTTTCATTTCTTATTTTGTTCTTCCTGTTTTTGTTCTCTCTTTTCCTCAAGAACCTCATTTCCATTGCGTTAATTTGAGATTTTTGTATGTCTGTCAACAATAATGAAAATATCAGCTTTAGGTATAGGAAACCCTTTTGAAAAGTGTTGGTAAATGTCCTAAAGAATACAATTCCAGCAGAAAACAAATAATGTTCCATTTCAGAATCACAAGTTATGCTTAATTGAAGTTAGATAAAAGAAGCTGAGTATATTGAACACCCTGTATAGTAAATTAAGTTTTCTAGTACAAGCACTGATTCACTGGTCTATTACCTAGAGATTCCCAAAAAATATGCTGTGCTGAATTATAAATGAAGGTCTGCAAACTTAAAAAATTCAAAAAAACTGTCATCATCATCATAAGGTTCTCAGTCCGAAGACTGGTTGGACGCGTACCTCCATTCTTTTCTATCCTGAGCTAACCTACGCATTTCCCTAAAAGTAGAACATCCTACATCCCTAACTATTTGAGAGCAGTAGTCTAATCTAGGCCTACCCCTACCTCTTTTTATTCCTATCTCTGACTCTAGTATGTCACGAACTATTCCTTCGTGTCTTAGAAGGTGTCCTACCATCCTATTTCTCCTACTCTTTATTGTTTTCCATACCTTTCGCTTTTCCCCAACTCTTTCTAATACTTCCCTATTGCTAACCTTATCTATCCACGGTATCTTCATCATGCGTCTGTAGCACCACATTTCAAACGCTTCTACTCTTTTTCTATCCGCTTCTCCTATTGTCCAAGTTTCGCACCCGTATAATGCCGTACTCCATACATACGACTTTAAGAGTCTCTTCCTAGTCTCAATATTAACCGTTCTCGAACATAACAGTTGTTTCTTTCTGTTAAACGCAACTCGGCCCTGCACTACTCTTTGTTTTATATCTTTAGTGCTCCTACCGTCTTGAGTTATTTTACTTCCTAAATAGCAGAAATCCGTGACTTCCTCTATCTTCTCATTTCCTATTTGTATGTCAACTTTAATTCTATTTTCACATCCCCTACATACCAAAATTTTAGTTTTCTTTTTATTGACTTTCATGCCATAGCCCTGTGTCAAAACTGCTTCCATTTAATTCAAAGCCGCTCCTAATTCTTCTTTGCTAGATGCTAACACTGCTATATCATCCGCAAATCTAAGCATGTTAATAGTTTGACCCTGTACGTTAATCCCTGAGGCTGTTCTGTCCTTAACAATATTAATAGCATCTTCGATATATAAGTTGAAAACTAGAGGTGACAATGCACATCCCTGTCTCACTCCCTTCCGGATATCTACTTCCCTTCGTTCCTGCTCACATTCTATAACTGCCTTTTGCTCTTCGTAGATATTATGCATTATTCTTCTGTCCCTATATTTCATCCCTACCTTTCTCAGCACTTCGAACATCTTCCCCCATTTTACGTTGTCGAAGGCCTTTTCTAAATCTACAAATCCTATATAGACGCTCTTTCTCTTTTCTATCGTTTTTTCTATAATTACTCGTAAAGCTAGGATGGCCTCGCGCGTTCCTCTATTTCGTCTAAATCCGAACTGATCTTCTCCTAATATTTCCTCCGCCTTTTTCTCCATCCTTCTTTGCACAATTCTAATTAAAATTTTTGACACATGGGAAGTTAAACTGATGGTTCTGAAATTTTCGCACCTATCCGCGCCTTTCCTTTTTGGCAAAGCTACTATGATGTTCCGTTTGTAATCCTCTGCAATCTCGCCTGTCAGGTATATGCGACTAACTAATTTAAATAAACGATCTATTACCTCTTGACCTGCGCACTTTAAGATTTCTGCCTGCAAGCCATCTATACCTGGCGCTTTATTATTCCTTAAACTTTTTAGTGCTAGCTCAAACTCTTCTCTCATTATAGGATTCCCTAGGTTATCCCCCTCTACACTGCTTTCGCTTTCTAATATATCTTGCACTTCCTGTCCCGCATATAAGTTTCCTAAATATTCTTTCCACCTATCTGCCTTCTTCCCGCTTTCGATTAGGATATCTCCTGCCTCATTCCTAATGCTTTTGGTACTATATCCAATTTCTCTAAAATTTCTCCTAATTATTTTATATGCTTCATCAGTCTTTCCTACTTCGAACTTATTTTCCACTTCTTTGCACTTATCGTCGATCCATTGCTCTTTCGCTTTCCTACATTTCCGAATAATTTCCCACTTGATCGCCTTATATCTTTGTTTCCCTATTTCATCTAACCTATTTTTATATTTTCGCTTCAGTGTTAAAATTTTATTTCTTAAACTTGTTACCAAGCTATTAAATTTGGAAAATAGTAAGGCGCATGTCAAAATTCGTAAAGAACCATAAATAACGTAACAATTAATTTCTTTAACAAACTTAGTAAACTATAGAATCCAAAAATACAATCATATGCTGGATGTTTCATTTAAAATTAGTGAGTTATGATACTGGAAAAATGGCACAACTTGTATAGCCAAAAATAATTTTAAATTGTTTAGAAGGAAGATTTCCTAAATTATTTTTAATAGACGATGTCTAAAATGTGCAATAAAGGAATTTAAGAATGCCGGACTGTTTGGAAAGACCTACGTATTTCCCCAAAAGTTGAATATCCTACATCCCCAACTATTTGAGAGCAGTAGTCTAATCTGGGCCTACCCCTACCTCTTTTCACTCCTGTCTCTGACTCTAGTATGTCGCGAACTAAGCCTTCGTACCCCAGAAGGTGCCTTATCATACTATCTCTCCTATTCCTTACTAACCTTATGGTATTAAAGGGGTGTTGTAGAGATCTGCTTGCATAATCATCACAATTTTCCATTTTCATGGTATTCTGCTCCTTACAGGCAATAGAAGAATATAGGATTTTAAAACACAAAAAGGAAATTGAATGGGCGACTAGAATAATCCAAAGACATTACATACAGTGGAAAGTTAGTATAACACACACTTGTAATTTTAGTTAAAATTACTATTGTCGAGCTTATTAATTTTAGCGAAGACAGTTTCTTCTTTCTTTGCCACAACTGTTACTGCCAGATGCATCTTCTCCTGTGTGTAAAATTTGGCCATCGTGCTCTCCAAGGTTAACGGAGGCCAGCAATTTACTGCAAAAAATACATCACAAGTGGAGATGTCACAAGTATAGACAGCAATTTGATCAAACAGCTAGGAATCGAATGAGGGAAAAAGTCACTGCCAGCTATATCTTTAAAGATAGGAAATGTTCGTACCCAAGAAGGTTAGAGTGTGACAATTTTGCGGATCTTTTATGTATCGATGTATGTCTTCAGTGTATCACACCCGTTTCTCGGTGATTATGTTCGGTTGCGGCAAAATATTCAGTGGAAGAAAATCTGCTTGGAATCCAACGATCAGTATGTTGTGTTCGCTGATATAGTTAATAAAATAGCCCGCTCGAGTGGCAAGGTGAGGGTAAAATTATTTAATAAGTGATCTGGGAAATGTATTTATTTCATTTATAGTTTGTTCCGATATTGCTCGTCATTTCGACAAGGTCCATGTTGATACTGGATCAACGAACGCTGCAAATAAAATACCGTGTGCCTGCAACAGAGATTTATAGAATGTCTCTTTCACCTTACTTGGACGATGTTGTCATTGTACATGTCCGAGCAGTAAGTAAAAAAAATTATCGCACAAACTGCTTTTAGGTGTTTTTCGTAATGTAGACTGCTAGTGTCCTTTTTCCCCAGTCGTCAGTAGCGAACACAGAAACTTCGAGCGCAACTTCCGACACAACCGGTTGCTTATTTCAGAGCGATTTAAGCAAAAAGAAAGGCGATTTTGTGTTCCAAACAGGCCACGTCATCGAAATCGTCACTAAACTTTTCCTGGTCGTCCAGAACGCCATCGGAAAACCTCCGGAAGTTAACATAGCTACAGAGTAAGTTCACTTCTTGTAGTTCGACGAATTTGCAATATTTAATTTGGTCGCGACAGGTTTGAAGCAAATTTCGGCTCGCAAACCGTGACGTTTACGTTCAAATGTCTGGGACTCCCCGAGGTGCAGCCGGGACAGATACGAGTGGTGCGCAGGGGGAGCAAAATGGAGGTGCTAGTGTGACATGACGTGAAACATATCTTTGAGACCAGCATACGAAACACTGCCATTAAAATTGTTCAATTCGTTGCACAGTCACTCGACTGTGTAATGATCTATGCATGGTTTGTTGTGTTGTGCGGTCTAGATAATAGCAATCAAAGTGCAAATATAAAAGTTTTATGACGAGGACGCAAGTACCTTCTTAACTATTATAATTCAAATTGTTGATGATATAGTTATTTTTTTTGTTTGGGTTTGTTGGTTTTGTGTGATAAGCAACGATTAGATAAAATTAGGGTAATTTTAAATTGAAAATTGGACCATATGTAACTTAATTAAAGTTTGGGAAATTCCAAATAAAAAGAAAATTTAAAACTGTTCTATGTATTTTCATTTCAACTCTTTACAAAACAAGAAATTACGAAGGCGTAGAGCGGCTACGGGAAAGGTATAATTTATAATGTCGAGTTACAACTTGAATTTAGCTTAATTTTGGGTTTGAAGTCGAAATTGAACAGGAAATTAGCCTTAATGTGGAAATTATTGGTTGGCTTCGACTTTAAACTCGAAATTAGTGTTAATTTCGAGTTTGAAGTCGAAATTGCTTTTAATTTCCAGTTTGAAGTCAAAATTGCTTTTAATCGAGTTTGAATGAGAAAATATTGTTAATTTCGAGTTTGAAGTCGAAATTAGTCGTAAATTCGAGTCAAAACTCGAAGTCAGTCTTGATGATATCTTTCGTGCTCTCGACCAGAACAAACTTACTGTTCTGGTCCTAATTGACTTTTCCAAGGCCTTCGACATGCTGAACCACGAGATTATGATCTCCATTTTGCATCATATCAGTCTGGCCCCTGACTCCGTAAAGCTTATTGCTTCATTCTTATCCGATAGAAGTCAGTGTGTCGCTTACAACAACCGTCTATCATTGCCGTACAGTCTCACATCCGGCGTGCCTCAGGGTAGTATTCTTGGCCCCATCTTGTATACTATTTATATGTCTTCTTTCCATAAATCTTTTCGTCACTGTAACTATCACTTTTATGCAGATGATACTTAGCTTTACTATTCTTTCGAAGCTGCAGATGTTCGCAATGCATGTTCCTTCATAAATAGTGATCTTGAAAAGCTATCAATCATTTCCAAACAACACCTTTTAAAAATTAATTCAAAAAAATCTTGTGCTATTTTGTTTGGCGATGAAGGGTTCAGAAATACCTCAGCAAATGACATTGTTTTGAAAATAAACGACTCCGTGGTACCTTTCACGAAATGTGTTAAGAATTTGGGATTGCACATCAATTCTAATTTACGATTTACGCAACATGTCAACTCTATGTTGCAGAAGGCTTACCTTGCGCTGAAACTTGTATACGGACAGAGGCATTATCTTAATCTGAATACCAAGAGGACGCTGTGTGACTCGCTTGTTCTTTCCCATTTCAATTTCTGTGACACTGTCTATGGTCCTTGTCTCTCATTTCGGGATAAATTTCGTGTTCAGAAAGTTCAGAATTTGTGTCTTCGTTTGATGTTTGGAATTAGAGCACGTTCACGTATCTCTCATAAGCTGAAAGACGCGAACTGGTTGAATATGTTCAACAGACGTCGCCTTCACATGGTCTGCTTCTTTCTCAAGATTGTCCAGTTCCGTGTACCTCTCTATTTGTATAATAAACTTGTTTTTCGTGCTGATGTGCATGGCGTTGCCACCCGTCGAAAGTCCCTAATGCTCACGATTCCGCGGCATCGCAAGGAAATATTTAAGAGATCTTTCTCGTACAACGTCGTGTCCTGTTTAAATCAGTTTCACTCGTTTCGGACTCTCCCTTGTGGTGCCGTGAAGCGTGAGTTATTCAAAATTCTCTTTGACCAGCAGTAGCTAGTTCCTTTTGTCTAGTTAGCATTACGTGGGCTGCACATGACTGTGTTCTTCTTCTACATCTTCATAATCTTTCTTCTTTTTTTCTCTATCCTTTCCTTTCCTTTCCTCTTCTTTTCTTCTTCGTCCCCCATTTTATCGTTCTTGATTCATGTAGTTAATTTTTTTTCCTTCATTTTTAGTTTATGGGAATAGGAATAGTGAATAGGCCCGCATGGAAGATCAGGCTCTGAGAATACTGCGTTATTCTCAGATGCCTGAATGCTGGCCTTTTAGCACCAGTGGTTATTTTCATTTTGTTGATTGTGCACTTATGTACCTTGTACCTATTGGGTGTTAATAAATTTATTATTATTATTATTATTATTTCGTACTTGATGCCGAAATTAGTGCTAATTTCGGGTTTGAAGTCGAAATTAGTCTTCAAGTCCAATTTGAACAGGAAAGGCTAATTTCGACTTCAAACCCGAAATTAGCACTAATTTCGACATCAAGTACGAAATCAAGACTGACTTCGAGTTTTAACTCAAATTTACGACTAATTTTGACTTCAAACTCGAAATTAACACTATTTTCTATTTCAAACTCGAAATTAAAAGCAATTTCGACTTCAATCTGGAAATTAAAAGCAATTTCGACTTCAAACTCGAAATTACCACTAATTTCGAGTTTAAAGTAGAAACCAACCAATAATTTCCACATTTAACAAGAAATTAAGACTAATTTCCTGTTCAATTTCGAAGTTAAGGCTAATTACGACTTTAAACCCAAAATTAAGCTAAATTCGAGTTGGAACTCGACATTATAAATTAATTCTTTGACGTGGCCGCTGTACGCCTTCGTAAGAAATAGCACTAAATTATGAAGGCATAGAGTACGAAGGTGTAGAGCGGCCACGCGAAAGAAATCATTTATAATATCGAGTTATAACTCTAATTTAGCTTAATTTTGGGTTTGAAGTCGAAATTAGCCTTAACTTCGAAATTGAACAGGAAATTAGTCTTAATTTCTTGTTAAATGTGGAAATTATTGGTTGGCTTCGACTTTAAACTCGAAATTAGTGTTAATTTCGAGTTTGAAGTCGAAATTGCTTTTAATTTCCAGTTTGAAGTCGAAATTTCTTTTAATCGAGTTCGAACTAGAAAATATTGTTAATTTCGAGTTTGAAGTCGAAATTAGTCGTAAATTCGAGTCAAAACTCGAAGTCAGTCTTGATTTCGTACTTGATGTCGAAATTAGCATCAAGTTAAAACTCGAAATTAAAAGCAATTTCGACTTCAAACTCGAAATTAACACTAATTTCGAGTTTAAAGTCGAAGCCAACCAATAATTTCCACATTTAACAAGAAATTAAGACTAATTTCCTGTTCAATTTCGAAGTTAAGTGTAATTTCGACTTCAAACCCAAAATTAATCTAAATTCGAGTTGTAACTCTACATTATAAATTATTTCTTTCGCATGGCTGTGTACGCCTTCGTAAGAAATAGCACTAAATTATGAAGGTATAGAGTACGAAGGCGTAGAGCGTACCTAATGCCGAAATTAGTGCTAATGTCGGGTTTGAAGTCGAAATTAGTCTTAAAGTCCAGTTTGAACAAGAAAGACTAATTTCGACTTCAAATCAAGTACGAAATCAAGACTGACTTCGAGTTTTAACTCGAATTTACGACTAATTTCGACTTCAAACTCAAAATTAAAAACAATTTCAACTTCAAACTCGAAATTAACACTAATTTAGAGTTTAAAGTCGAAGCCAACCAATAATTTCCACATTTAACAAGAAATTATACGAAGGCGTTGAGTGGCCACACGAAAGAAATAATTTATAATGTCGAGTTATAACTCGAATTTAGCTTAATTTTGGGTTTGAAGTCGAAATTAGCATTAACTCCAAAATTGAACAGGAAATTAGTCTTAATTTCTTATTAAATGTGGAAATTATTGGTTGGCTTCGACTTTAAACTCGAAATTAGTGTTAATTTCGAGTTTGAAGTCGAAATTGCTTTTAATTTCCAGTTTGAAGTCGAAATTTCTTTTAATCGAGTTCGAACTAGAAAATATTGTTAATTTCGAGTTTGAAGTCGAAATTAGTCGTAAATTCGAGTCAAAACTCGAAATCAGTCTTGATTTCGTACTTGATGTCGAAATTAGCATCAAGTTCAAACTCGAAATTAAAAGCAATTTTGACTTCAAACTCGAAATTAACACTAATTTCGAGTTTAAAGTCGAAACCAACGAATAATTTCCACATTTAACAAGAAATTAAGACTAATTTCCTGTTCAATTTCGAAGTTAAGGGTAATTTCGACTTCAAACCCAAAATTAATCTAAATTCGAGTTGTAACTCTACATTATAAATTATTTCTTTCGCATGGCTGTGTACGCCTTCATAAGAAATAGCACTAAATTATGAAGGTATAGAGTACGAAGGCGTAGAGCGTACCTAATGCCGAAATTAGTGCTAATGTCGGGTTTGAAGTCGAAATTAGTCTTAAAGTCCAGTTTGAACAAGAAAGACTAATTTCGACTTCAAATCAAGTACGAAATCAAGACTGACTTCGAGTTTTAACTCAAATTTACGACTAATTTCGACTTCAAACTCAAAATTAAAAACAATTTCAACTTCAAACTCGAAATTAACACTAATTTCGAGTTTAAAGTCGAAGCCAACCAATAATTTCCACATTTAACAAGAAATTATACGAAGGCGTTGATTGGCCACACGAAGAAAATAATTTATAATGTCGAGTTACGACTCGAATTTAGCTTAATTTTGGGGTTGAAGTCGAAATTAGCCTTAACTTCAAAATTGAACAGGAAATTAGTATTAATTTCTTGTTAAATGTGGAAATTATTGGTTGGCTTCGACTTTAAACTCGAAATTAGTGTTAATTTCGAGTTTGAAGTCGAAATTGCTTTTAATTTCCAGTTTGAAGTCGATATTGCTTTTAATCGAGTTTGAACTAGAAAATATTGTTAATTTCGAGTTTGAAGTCGAAATTAGTCGTAAATTCGAGTCAAAACTCGAAGTCAGTCTTGATTTCGTACTTTATGTCGAAATTAGCATCAAGTACGAAATCAAAACTGACTTCAAGTTTTAACTCGAATTTACGACTACTTCAAACTTGAAATTAACAATATTTTCCAGTTCAATCTCGAAATTAAAAGCAATTTCGACTTCAAACTCGAAATTAACACTAATTTCGAGTTTACAGTCGAAGCCAACGAATAATTTCCACATTTAACAAGAAATTAAGACTAATTTCCTGTTCAATTTCGAAGTTAAGGGTAATTTCGACTTTAAACCCAAAATTAATCTAAATTCGAGTTGTAACTCTACATTATAAATTATTTCTTTCGCATGGCTGTGTTCGCCTTCGTAAGAAATAGCACTAAATTATGGAGGTATAGAGTACGAAGGCGTAGAGCGTACCTGATGCCGAAATTAGTGCTAATGTCGGGTTTGAAGTCGAAATTAGTAGTCGTAAATTCGAGTCAAAACTCGAAGTCAGTCTTGATTTCGTACTTTATGTCGAAATTAGCATCAAGTACGAAATCAAAACTGACTTCAAGTTTTAACTCGAATTTACGACTATTTCAAACTTGAAATTAACAACATTTTCCAGTTCAATCTCGAAATTAAAAGCAATTTCGACTTCAAACTCGAAATTAACACTAATTTCGAGTTTAAAGTCGAAGCCAACGAATAATTTCCACATTTAACAAGAAATTAAGACTAATTTCCTGTTCAATTTCGAAGTTAAGGGTAATTTCGACTTTAAACCCAAAATTAATCTAAATTCGAGTTGTAACTCTACATTATAAATTATTTCTTTCGCATGGCTGTGTTCGCCTTCGTAAGAAATAGCACTAAATTATGGAGGTATAGAGTACGAAGGCGTAGAGCGTACCTGATGCCGAAATTAGTGCTAATGTCGGGTTTGAAGTCGAAATTAGTAGTCGTAAATTCGAGTCAAAACTCGAAGTCAGTCTTCATTTCGTACTTTATGTCGAAATTAGCATCAAGTACGAAATCAAAACTGACTTCAAGTTTTAACTCGAATTTACGACTATTTCAAACTTGAAATTAACAACATTTTCCAGTTCAATCTCGAAATTAAAAGCAATTTCGACTTCAAACTCGAAATTAACACTAATTTCGAGTTTAAAGTCGAAGCCAACGAATAATTTCCACATTTAACAAGAAATTAAGACTAATTTCCTGTTCAATTTCGAAGTTATGGGTAATTTCGACTTCAAACCCAAAATTAATCTAAATTCGAGTTGTAACTCTACATTATGAATTATTTCTTTCGCATGGCTGTGTACGCCTTCGTAAGAAATGGCACTAAATTATGAAGGTATAGAGTACGAAGGCGTAGAGCGTACCTGATGCCGAAATTAGTGCTAATTTCGGGTTTGAAGTCAAAATTTGTCTTAAAGTCCAGTTTAAACAAGAAAGACAAATTTCGACTTCAAATCAAGTGCGAAATCAAGACTGACTTCGAGTTTCAATTCGAATTTACGACTAATTTCGACTTCAAACTCGAAATTAAAAGCAATTTCAACTTCAAACTGGAAATTAAAAACAGTTTCGACTTCAAACTGGAAATTAAAAGCAATTTCGACTTCAACACTAATTTCAAGTTTCAATTCGAAATCAACCAATAATTTCCACATTTAACAAGAAATTAAGACTAATTTCCTGTTCAATTTCGACTTCAAACCCAAAATTAAGCAAAAGTCGAGTTGTAACTCGACATTATAAATTATTTGTTTCGCGTGGCCGCTTTACGCCTTCGTAGAATTCCGACTAAAAGATTTAAGTGAATAAAACAAGGGATAAAACTAAATAAAATTCGCTTTAATATAACCGAAAATATACAATCATATAAAATAAATAAAAAACAATATAAAAATCACAATAAAAAATGGTAAGTGTAGTAAATCTACACATAACTTTCATTTTGTGTTGAGTATGCTAGAAATGAATCTAAAAGTCTTGGTTCTACTAGCTCTTGGGCATCTTGGGCATTAATAACAGAGCTACCGCAAACGTCAGTTATTTTGCGAAGCGTTGCCTGTAAGAGAAGTAAAAATTATTCGTCTTACAAAAAATTTATGGGTAATATAATAAGAATTTTTGTCCACCATCTAGCAATTCTTGCTTGAGGTTCTTTGGGTTACTCTTAAGTAATACCTACCAACGCAGCTACCAAAACAGCATCGCTATCGTATCTTTCGCCCTTCTCCCTGCATAACCGAACTAATTTCTGCACCCCACCAGCTTCGACAAGTTGCTCCGCAGCTTCCCTGTCTCCACACAACCTGGATAACGCAATGATCGCTCGCTGTTGTAGCCTTTTTTCAACTTCTTCTCCTCCTTCGTTAGCTTTCAAGAAGCACAACAAAACTGTTGGCGCACTCTCCATGGTCAACTGTTTCCGTCCTTCTTCAGTTGAAGATAAATTAGCTACAAGTGTCGCTACTTGTTCGAGGAGATAAACGGAAGCTCGAGGACCTCTTTGACGAACAGCATCGAAGAGGATTCGAATTGTTTTACGGTGTAGAACGTGTTTTATACATTTTACGTCCATTGCAGTTAAATTGGCTAAAGCGGCGGCACACAATAAAAGGTTCTGGCAACATTTTGTTGAAGACACAAATTCTGTAAGGCCTTTGATTATCTTTGAACTTTCTTCGTGTAAACCATGGACCGAATGGTTATCCTCTATCCAAGGCGCTGTTATTTGAGCCAAGAGTGCTGCTGCTTCGGATCTTTCTGGCTCTGGCCGAGAAATTTCTTGGAGGATGTCCGTGATTACTTGTATCCCGGACGTCGTTTCTAATTGTCTTATAGATTTTGATGTGCAACACAGAGTAGTTAGGGCTCGTAAAATAAGGGCCCTTACAGAAGACCCATCACATTTTTCGCACAATATTAGTAAAGTGGAAACTGCTCCGGCTTCGACGAAAAATGCTATGAGATCGTCCTGCCTTAAGCACAGTGATGTGAGACCTGTTATTGTCGCTCGTAAATCCAATTCAGAAGCGGGATTCTCTAATTTGTCGACTAAGAAGCCGACTTCTTTGACTAGAATTTCTCGAAGGAAAGGCCTCCAAAATTTGTACAGTTGAGCAACTAGTTTGGGAATTTCTTCGACACTGGCACGCCTTAGCGCATCAGTTTGTTCGTAGAGTTTTGAATCTTCTGTACCGCAACTGTCTAAGAACTCTTTAACAGATCCTGCTAGATTTTGGGCTAAAGGACCCATATATTTTGTCTCCCTATAAAAGATGTTGGTATTTAAGTATTAAATATTTTAAATGTGGTCTTGCTTCTGCTTACCTTCGTATGGCGTCAAATTCCTTTTCAATAGCTTGTGAGTAACTAAGAACATATCTGATCGTGGAAGTCGTTCTTGAAGCCAAATGTAAAACCTTTTCACCCAGTTCCATGCATATCGACTTACACTGAAGAGATGTCAAACATTCGGGTTCGTTGCTTTGTTTGATTTCTTGTATCCACCGATGTACCGCTGGATTTTCCGTTACTACAATGTTTCGCGTCGCTCTATAAAAAAAAGAAGAAAATATATATCCCAAAGTTCTTAGGACATTGTCAATTAACACTTTGCAATACATTTAGCAAATTCCAACTCATTGTAAATATAACATTGACCCAGGTATAAATATCGACGTCTGCACTTTTGTAAAAGAAATACGAATAAACTCAGTCATCAACACACGCTTATTTCTCTACCAATTGCTACCGTCAAATACACTGGGCTACGATGCCTAACAGTTGATGACCCGCGGGCGTGATCTTCGAGTAACTAGTCCACGACAAATTTTCTGGCTTTCTCATTCATTGGGTGCGAGATCGGGTGTCTCCTCCGCCTTCCACGAGTGAAGATTGAACGCGCCGCTTCCAAGCAGTCTATATCTGACGTCTGTACATCCGTCGCCGTCACCATGCCGCCACCCGCTGCCGCCGCAGCTGCCACAGAACGCCTCGATCCGCGATACGAATCCCACCCCATGATTTGGTCTCTCTCGCCGGCCTCGATAAAGACGACGCCAAATTCACGTACGCCATCCCACGCAGCACTTCAGCCAACCCAGCAGCGTGGAAACGCTCCAGGATATGGTAAGGAAGCTTACCAACACCATTTTCGCCATGAAAATAGACATAGCCTCCACTGCCGCCACCCGCCTTTCACGTCCCCGAGCTCAATCAGCTCCTGCCATTTTCCACGGGACCAAGACTCAACCTGTTGGTGCCACCGAAAATTCGGTACTAGAGACCCCTGTGCAGATTTAATCAAATGGAAAACTACCATTCCGGCAGCCAGTGACACGACCAAGCAGAAGTTCAGTCACCTTTTCGTCTTCGACAGGGATACTGGATCACTCGCTCCTCCCACAATAAGACGACTTTTCTTCTCCAACCGGCAAACGGTACACCCATCCATACATATGGTTTTGTAACCCTAAATCTCAATCTAGGCATCTCCACTATACATGGTAGGAACCCAAACACGGTGACGAGTGGAGACCCTGTGGTAACTATCGAGCTTTAAATGCACGCTATTCAGTACCTCATATATCGAAAATTCCGCTAAAACTCCTCAAGGAAAACATACTTTTCCACTATCGACTAGGTCAGAGTATACAAACCAGATCCTCGTAGCTGAAGAAGACATACCCGTATGGTCTTTTCGAATTTCCATGTATGTCATTTGGCCTTCGCAACGCTGGTCAAACCTTCAACGTTTCATCGACAAAGTTCTCAGAGGATTTGTTTTCTGTTATGCATTACGTAGATGACATCTTAGTAGCATCGTCCACAGTGGATGAGCACGACGCGCATATCAGGTTTTCCATCGTCTCGGAAGTGTTTTCAGATTCAAGCCTGTCCCATTCTTGGGCTACTAAGAATCCGAATACGATTCACGGTCACTTCCAACAAAGGTAGATGCCATTCTCAACTACCCTCGCCCTCAAACAGTGAAGCAACTTGGAAGATTTCTGGGAATGGTAAACTTCTATCGGCGTTTTACTCCCAGCGCCGTAACACTCCAAGCTCCACTCGCCAACCCTTCTACATGACAAGACAAAAGGCAAAATATCCCTCATTGGGAACACTACCAGCGCAACCACTTTTCATGTAAAAAGTCTTGCTAATGTGACCCTTCTCGACGCCTCTATCACTTCCATTGCCGCCGCACTGCAACAGCGTATTCGCGAAGATGGGCATTTCTTTCTTTTCTAAAAAGCCGTCGCCTGTCTAGAAGAAATATGCGGCATACGACTGGATTACTTGCTATCGAGCAGTCAAGCATTTCCGACACATGATCGAAGGTAGAAAATTTCACAATTTGCACAGATCACAAACCCATCACCTTCGTTTTTCGTCAAAAAACAGAGAAATGCTCTCCTAGACAATTTCGATACCTAGATTTCATTTCACAGTTCCCTAATGACATCGGCACATCTCAGGAAAAGCCAACCTCGTCGCAAATGCATTCTTTCGCACAGAAGAGATAACTGTAAACATTAGACGACTCAGAACTCCAAAAATTTCTTCGAAACGATTCTGTGCTGCATCTCAAAAAAGTACAACTACCCGCATCTTACATTCCAATTTAATGCAACACTTGGCACGTCCGGCATCCGCCCGTTTGTCACGAAACCCTTCAGATGGCAAATTTTCGATGCTATTCATGAACTTTCTCACCGGGCATCAAGAGGTGACCACGGAAGTATTGCCTGCGGATTAACTGGACGATTGATTATCCGCACAAAAATGCATCAGTAACTCGACAATAAATAAAATAAAATTTCGTAATTCTGCAAAAGTTGTTGACATTTTCTGTTCCACAATTTTGTTCTCGTATTTATCAATAAATTTTCTACAGCCCAACCTTTTTTCAGATCTTTTCTACTAATTATTGTTTAGTACTTTGTCCAAAAATAAATATTTTAATAATTTGAAAATTCAACTTACTTCTCTTGTCGATATTTAAGATACAGCGGCGATTTCTTCCGTCGGTGGCGCATTTTCTCGCAGGGTCCCGTTTTGGGTGTGGAAGTATGCTTCGGACTCTCCAAAGATCCTCTGAACAAAGTCTCTAATTCACTATCACTGTCACTGAGATCATCTTTGGTAAAAGCCTCGACACATTCATCCTCTTTGAGAACCTCAAGAACCGCAGGAGCACTCTTATTTAATTTAACACTGACCGTATAATTTTTATTGGACACTAAAGGCAATGTCCTGTTAACGCGAACGTCTGATACTGAAGAATTGTCACTAATTTCGTATGAGCACTGGCTACTTGTATTTGAATATGTCGTGGAAGCGTCTCCTGCATATTGATTAATCGACGTGTCCTTCAAGGAATCCCTCGATGTGAATAGACTCTTGCTTACTTTCGTCGACCTTCTTTGGTAGATTTGTCTTTGAAGCGGTTCGGAGAGAGCCTGGAAGAAGAATAAGTCTTAAAATTCTGTAGTTGAAGTCTGGGACGCCCTGCAGACAGGAAAAGAGAAACATAAAGCAATTGAAATTTTACCTGAATTTGTATCCTGGTAACAGGAGTATTCTTCTCAACGCCAGCGACAGTTTTACTCAACTTCTCCCCTTCCAAAACGAAATTTTTCGTCGGAGTTCGTTTCTCTCTAAATCTACCGCTCAAATTCAAATCATTAATGTGATTACTAATATTCTTAAAAATATCTTTGGGTATCCGTTTAGTCGTTTTTTGCGGAGTCGACTGTCGGCAATTTTCTTCTTGAGCGGGTGCGGTAGTAGGAGGCGATTGTTCTGTATCGGAAAATCCAGAATCTTGACTTCCAGGACTTGCGGATGAACGATGGCGCCAGCTGGAGGGGTGTTCTTCAGCCCACCACACTTTGCTGGGACTACGTTTAAAGTTGTCCATGGTGGAATACTGTAATATTTAAATTAAATAATCTTGTTAAATAGCGGAAACTAACTTGTTTAAGGTTTCCGGATTAACGTGAAAGTTACGAGCCCAAACATAAATATAATGAAATGGCTAAACGTAAAGGTAAACAGGGTCAACCTCTGGCACTCAAAAAGTAAGAAATATATCGAACTGCCAAAGATTTTTATTAGATCAAACTGTTGTAAATAATATTTATAATAAAATATAAATAATATAATATATGCTGCAGGACAAAAAAGTACCTAGGTACTCAAACGGGAGAGCAAAACTCGTCCATGAGAGTTGAAGGTGGAAAGTCGCACGGGGTACAGTTCTAAAAAAAAATGTCGAAAAGTCAGAAACTTGCATTTGGTAACCGACAAGAGAACAACAAAATCATACGCATCAAAACACCCATCTGTTGTATGTAATAATTACATAATATTATTACATAGGTAATAATTATTATTAGACGAATGCCTCTTATTTTTGCCGGATAAATTTCTGTTTTGAACGAAATTTTGTTGCCAGGCAATTTGACGAATAAAACTGTCGGCCAAAAAGAGTGCTAAGTATAAGATTCCATGACTTATTTTCTGTGTACATAACTTTAAAGGTATAACACCATTCTACAGGCTTCGAAACACAAACAACACACAACTAATAAATGAAACGTTCCGTAAAATCCTTGGTATTCAAGCCGTACTTTCGCAGTGGTCAATTTTAAATAATTTTTTATTTGGAGAAATTAGAGTTTGTTTGTTACCTTAAATAGTACAATTAGACGCCTTCAAAGCGTACTTTAGCCCTAAATTTATGATTTTTACCTTACTTATTAGGTACTTGTAAATGGCATCGAGAAAATTTCAATTTCAACGCGGTTTTCGTAATTATGCAGTTGAGATCATTTATTTATAACATTAAATGAGAACTTTTTTAAAAATAATGTTGCATATTTAATGAAATTAGCTTATTATACAATGAAAACTATTTTATTTTGTCAGAAATCATCATATACCTATTACATTGCATGCATGTACACTCCTAGACAAAATTAACGAATCATTCAACAATTTATGTAGGTGGCCTAGGATATCCTCTGTCACTACTGATAAACAATTGCAATTGCTTGACAGATGTAAAGTAACATTTTGCAATTGCTTGCCAATATGACATTTGATGCTGTTTAAAGTGATTTGTAAAAGGCAATAAATGAAGCAGTGAAAGCGGTATCTCTAGCCAGCGATATGTGCTAATTTGTTGGGAGTTAGACAATCAACAATAATTAATCGAACAATTAAACGTTTCAATGAACTTGGTATTTACTGTAGAACCCTAAGACAAGGTTGTGAGAAGTCTACATATGCAAGTAATGAGCGATATCTTTTGCAAGTCGCCTTGCATGTAACCTCAACTTTTGGGACATCTGTATACAACTGACGTATAAGTTGTTTTTCCAAACAAATAATAAAATATTAAATTAACGTTCTTAATGCTTCGATAATGTCATGCTACAGATAAATTAATATGTATACTTAAAATTGCACACGTTTGCTAATTTTGAAAATTTTTCTTAATTCCTAGGTATTTCTCATTCTTTAAAAAAATCCATATCTTCGCCGAGCATCGCTATTGTAAATTTCATAACATCTTGTAGAAAATTAATTAGTATGCTGACTTGCAACGCAGTTGCGGTCTGTTTGCTTCAAATATGTGTTGGTAGCAGGCCGATATGGCTCGTGCCAGTAAACCACCTGGACACGCGACCATCCTCCCTCTTCCGGCTGGCTACCTCACACCGGAAGGACGTTATCATCCCTTAACGCTCTGTGACTTTACCCGAAATAGAATTTCAAGCGCATCTCCCAAACAGAGCGATGAAAATGAACGTTACTAGTTTAATGAGATACCTATACTCCCTTGTATATCGATCTCAAGTTTAAATCTAATTTATTTCTTACTCCAATATATTCCCTAGAATACATTACTTTGTACAATAACTTCAGTGCAGACAAAAACAGACAGCTCTTTGTCCTCCTGTTAAAAGGAATGTGAAACATGTAGATCAAAAAGTTAGATACACCTACATCTAACTGCATCACTTAAATTTAATAAAAGCTCTAATCTCAACAAAGTCCAGAAGTTTAATTTAAAAATAAAATATCCCAGTGTAACTGTAATAGACTGAAGTGGTTCAATGGGGCTTCTTGTGAAACATCAAAGTTTCGAGTGGCGATTCAGAGTATCAGAGTTCATAAAGTCAAAATATAAATACATGTTTTGGTCTGCTTGTATCGGCTTACAGTAAGTAATAATAATAAATACCTGCAATCTATTTTTGCAAACTAAACAGTAAATCATATTCTCACGTAGCATTTCTGTCATTATTGTCAACGTTATGATCGGTATTTGCATTTTGCATATAAATTATGGGCTCGAGTTGCCGTTCAACCACGTACTCTACCCAGAAAAAGAATCGTAGTGTTTGTACCTACAAGTATCAAGAGCAACAAATGAGTTCGAGAGTTTCGATTTTGTTCTTGGTTTTGGACTTTGTCAGTTTTATTGAATTTTGTAATTAGTCAGTGCTTTGTGATGTGGAGTAGTCACTGTACTGGTGCTTTTTCCCCAAAATCATTATCTTGTTCTTCAACAATCTGGCATGGATCTGCGAATGACAATGTAGGGTTGGTGATTAGAACCTCTCCACTCGGACCATCTTTTTGCGTCTGTTTCCATAAACATTTTCTGAAGGCTATCGCCGGCCGCCGGATTCCATAGATGAAGACCTGATGCTCAGAACACCTTTAACAATTGTTTCTTTCTTGAGATGACTAATAGCTTCTTCTAGTATTGGAGCAAAGTGTTCTTTCTTGAGTTAGCCTTCTCTATTCCAGAATGCCATCTTTCCACATGGTCTTCAAGGGTTTGAAAGAAGACACGTCAGCTGGCTGCAATATTCTGGTGGGTAAAGAACGATAAGCACTGAGAACACTAGCGACATAATTTTAGAAAATCTAAGCTTTCATCCTATCCCAAAGGACTTGTACCTTGACGCAGTTCTAGCGATACTGGGACGGGTGGGATGGCTTGCGCGCTTCAATGATCTAAAGAGCCGAACCATAGGTTTAACCATATAGGAGGGGTTTTTATTTGAGAAGCCAGACTAAACCAAGTCCCTGAAAGGGGGCAGCAGCTCTTTCAGTAATCATCGTGAGGGTCGGTATGGCACTGTGATACACACTACTGCGATGTGGAAGGCAACGGGAAACCACCACATTATTCTATCCCTAGTACAGCGTACTTCGAATTTATGAGGATGGCACCTTCTGGAGTAAAATATTCCGGAGGTAAAATAGTCCCACATTCGGATCTCCGGGCGGGGACTGCTTCGGGGGGAGTCATCAGAAATGATAAGTGTAACATCTCACGAGTCGGAGCGTGGAATGTTAGAAGCATGAAACAAGTAGGAAAGTTAGAGAATTTGAAAATTGAGATGGATAGGTTAGCATTAGACGTAGTAGGTATTAGTGAAGTGAGATGGCCGGAGACTTCTGGAGCGGAGATTTTAGAGTAATACACACAGGATCTGTTAGGAGGAAATTCGGGAGTAGGAATTGTTATGCGGAAAAAAGTAGGGCAGAGTGTAGAAAATTTCTTACAGCAAAGTGACAGGGTAGTTATGGTTAGGTTAGATTCGAAACCTGTAAAAACAGTAATAATACAGGTATATATGCCCACTTCTAACTACAGTGATGAGGTCGTAGAGGCAGTTTATAGTGATATTGAACATGTGCTAGATTTTGTGAGAGGACACGAAAATTTAATAATTATAGGAGATTTCAATGCAGTGGTAGGCACAGGGCGAGAGGGCGGAATAGTTGGTCCCTTTGGATTAGGCAATAGGAACGATAGGGGAGTTAGACTGATAGAGTTCTGCGATAAACATAACTTAACGGTCGCGAACACTTTATTTCACCATCATGTTAGGAGACGCTACACGTGGAAGATGCCAGGAGACCTAGGGAGATATCAAATAGATTACATTCTTGTTAGGCAAAGATTTAGAAATCAAGTTAGGGATTGTAGAAGTTATCCAGGAGCAGATATAGATAGTGATCACAATATAGTCGTTATGAAGGCCAATCTTAAATTTAAGATTTTGAAAAAACGAAGCGGAAGAAGGTATCTTGACCCAGAGAGACTAAAAGATGATGATACGCGCGATAAGTTCGAGAAAAAGACAAACGAAGTACTAAAGGGCGCGGGCGAAAATATTGTTAGGGACATAGAGGAAGACTGGAATTGCATTAAAAATAGTTTAGTTTCCTCAGCTAGGGATATTTTGGGTCATAAACAGAATGAAAGTAGGAAACCCTGGATAACAAAACATATTGTAAGTCTAATAGAGGAAAGGCGAAAATATAAAAATAAGTTAGATGAAATAGGGAAACAAAGATATAAGGCGATCAAGTGGGAAATTATTCGGAAATGTAGGAAAGCGAAAGAGCAATGTATCGATAATAAGTGCAAAGAAGTGGAAAATAAGTTCGAAGTAGGAAAGACTGATGAATCATATAAAATAATTAGGAGCAATTTTAGAGAAATTGGATCTAGTACCAAAAGCATTAGGAATGAGGCAGGAGATATCCTAATCGAAAGCGGGGAGAAGGCAGCTAGGTGGAAAGAATATTTAGGAAACTTATATGCGGGACAGGAAGTGCAAGATATATTAGAAAGCGAAAGCAGTGTAGAGGGGGATAACCTAGGGAATCCTATAATGAGAGAAGAGTTTGAGCTAGCACTAAAAAGTTTAAGGAATAATAAAGCGCCAGGTATAGATGGCTTGCAGGCAGAAATCTTAAAGTGCGCAGGTCAAGAGGTAATAGATCGTTTATTTAAATTAGTTAGTCGTATATACCTGACAGGCGAGATTCCAGAGGATTACAAACGGAACATCATGGTAGTTTTGTCAAAAAGGAAAGGCGCGGATAGGTGCGAAAATTTCAGAACCATCAGTTTAACTTACCATGCGTCAAAAATTTTAACTAGAATTGTGCAAAGGAGGATGGAGAAAAACGCGGAAGAAATATTAGGAGAAGATCAGTTCGGATTTAGACGAAATAGAGGAACGCGCGAGGCCATCCTAGCATTACGAGTAATTATAGAAAAAACGATAGAAAAGAGAAAGAGCGTCTATATAGGATTTGTAGATTTAGAAAAGGCCTTCGACAACGTAAAATGGGGGAAGATGTTCGAAGTGCTGAGAAAGGTAGGGATGAAATATAGGGACAGAAGAATAATACATAATCTCTACGAAGAGCAAAAGGCAGTTATAGAATGTGAGCAGGAACGAAGGGAAGTAGATATCCGGAAGGGAGTGAGACAGGGATGTGCATTGTCACCTCTAGTTTTCAACTTATATATCGAAGATGCTATTAATATTGTTAAGGACAGAACAGCCTCAGGGATTAACGTACAGGGTCAAACTATTAACATGCTCAGATTTGCGGATGATATAGCAGTGTTAGCATCTAGCAAAGAAGAATTAGGAGCGACTTTGAATGAAATGGAAGCAGTTTTGACACAGAGCTATGGCATGAAAGTCAATAAAAAGAAAACTAAAATTTTGGTATGTAGGGGATGTGAAAATAGAACTAAAGTTGACATACAAATAGGAAATGAGAAGATAGAGGAGGTCACGGATTTCTGCTATTTAGGAAGTAAAATAACTCAAGACGGTAGGAGCACTAAAGATATAAAACAAAGAATAGCGCAGGGCCGAGTTGCGTTTAACAGAAAGAAACAACTGTTATGTTCGAGAACGGTTAATATTGAGACTAGGAAGAGACTCTTAAAGTCGTATGTATGGAGTACGGCATTATACGGGTGCGAAACATGGACAATAGGGGAAGCGGATCGAAAAAGAGTAGAAGCGTTTGAAATGTGGTGCTACAGGCGCATGATGAAGATACCGTGGATAGATAAGGTTAGCAATAGGGAAGTATTAGAAAGAGTTGGGGAAAAGCGAAAGGTATGGAAGACAATAAAGAGTAGGAGAGATAGGATGGTAGGACACCTTCTAAGACATGAAGGAATAGTTCGCGACATACTAGAGGCAGAGATAGGAATAAAAAGAGGTAGGGGTAGGCCTAGATTAGACTACTGCTCTCAAATAGTTAGGGATGTAGGATGTTCTACTTTTAGGGAAATGCGTAGGTTAGCTCAGGATAGAAAAGAGTGGAGGTACGCATCCAACCAGTCTTCAGACTGAGAACCTTATGATGATGAAGCTTTCATCAACCCATTATCGCTGTTGGCTATTCCCCAATCTTCAGGGACACCAGTGACGATTTGACGTGATAACCTTCCATTGAAGTATATTATTAAAGGTGGAGTAATATTACCACTGGCAGAAAATGTAAACATAACTGTTAAATTTTGCTTTTCCATCTGCTGGCCCACCTCATAAACGTTTTTAGAACCTTTTGGGGCCAAAACTTTTCCCAACTTTTGACAGAAGAGAAAGCACGCCTCGTCGCCATTGTAAACATATTCTCTTCCAGATACTTTTGGATTTCGCCGAACCACTTTCATATGTCGTTTTCTCCTTTCTTTGACGAATCAATAACCCATTTTCCAAACCATCCTCTTCTCCTTGGGCTAAGTAGGTGTCTCGACCATGTTTTATTTTTTAAATCTGCGGCCAAGACGAAATTGAAATGTGCCTCTTGGGATGCCATACTTCTTTGATCCACAACTCGCAGTGGTAGAGTGGTAGGTAGTAGGTACTTTTTACAAAATATTTAATTTCTTACCCTTTCTGGAACAGATCTCAGATCAGCTGTTAGGTAATCTATATTTTAAACTGAGACATGCGCATTGCGACGAAATAGTGGTGCAAGGTTGCCAGATGGTGTTAAAACTCTGGAATAATGCGAGGATTGAAGGAAAGGGCAATAAATCTCGCACTTTTGGGATAAGAAGTGCACTTTTTATGTAATTTTAGGGGCAAAAGTGTCACTTTTTATTACTGAAATTCAATACAGGGATAAAAAGTAAAGGGAGGGATAAAAAGTAAAAGTAGGGATAAAAATGAATTTTTTATTTGAGTTCTCCATGGTAACCGATTGCAATCAATAATGTGGCCACCCAGACAGTTTTTTTGACATTTTGCTTTTAGTACTTATAATTTCTTATAAACATATACCATGACTGATGCAACATACCTATTTCTTATCTTGTAATAAATAATATGAGAGTACTAACAAAATTATCTTTAACGATTAAGTACAGAGTGTAAACTCCACGCCCAATTTAGGTATTTTGAACAAATGATAAAACTTTCGACTATTACGAAATTTTGACTCGCTTTGCAAATATTGCATTCAGTACTCCACGCCCAATTTAGGTATTTTGAACAAATAATAAAACTTTCGACTATTACGAGATTTTGACTCACTTTGCAAATATTGCATTCGGTACTACAAAATATAGATCCCACTTTTTGTGTTTATTGTTTCACATGATAAAAGAGATACTCAGTGGCGACTCGTGACTTGCCCAAGAGGGAGGACTCTGCCGAAAAGCACATACACAACGTATATACCTGTAAAATATTACCACCACATCTGAATCTACTGCGAGCATTTCTTTCTTCACATATATTTACGTCAAACCGTTTACAATAGTTTATAAAAGAGGAATAATTGCCATTCAATCAATGCAGCAGCAACGGCCGTAACGGCGACGGGAAGAGTTTTCTCACCCCTAAGGCTGACAACCCCTGCATTGCATTAAAAACGGTCAAAATAGGGATCCCCATTGTTATGTCATGAGAAATTGTCCTATAATAAGTAATATTTTCGGATATTTTCCCACAAGAGATGTCCTATAATATTTTCCGACAAAATTTATATATAATAATGTTGACAGAGGTAGTAGAAATATTGGCAACGTACAGTGATTTAAATTTAAAGGTGGAAAAATTAACAAGACCGCACCAGGTGTGTTTTGTGATTCACAGCCGGTATGGGGAGGTTCATAATAAGGGTACCCTGAGAAACCCTCTTTTAAAATGTTCATTGCGTCCGCATTTTAACGGTTCTTCGTTCGCTGTCTGCATTTGCATAATAATAATATGTGCATACGAGGAAATATCAATAAATAACAATACTATATGCTACTTCAATATCCATGGTAAAATTAATATTGTGGTGATGACAATTGAGATGACCTTGGAATTGGTCTAAGCTCTAAGGTGAAAGGGCCAAATGACGAAAATGTCATCGGCGTATACCTGGTCCAGTACTTATGAATTTAAAAATCCAAGGGCCTGTCCGCGAAAGGAAGTGCGAAGTGAGAAAAACTGAACTACTGGAGATGGAAACTTCCTTCTCGATGACAAATTCCCCTATTATACAAAACTTTTTATACAAGCATATTTGTGTTATTCTTCACACCTTCTAAATTAATGTCTGTACAAAAAACTTTAATTTTATTAACAGCTCAAACACGTTTTGTATGCCATAAAAAGAAACGGGACTACTAAATTACTCAATAGTATTCGTATGTACATAATACGTGTATACAAGAATAGCCATTGTTTCGGACAATATAAAATGCGGCGGAAAGTTTGAAGCATTTTTGAGTTTTTTTGAAACATTATTTTGTGACTCGAGGGCACACGTGTAAGTATTTAATCTAATAATCCAGTATAAGTAATAAGAATAAAATAACATTTACCGTTCCTTCCATCACCTATTAATTGAAAATTGATGAAAAAGTAGAAACGTGCAACTGATCATCACCTAAATATTTATACATATACAGGGTTTAGATAATCAAGGACAACTACAAATTCACAATTGATAAGGTCCTTAAGCGGGTATCTATCTTACTCTAGTGTTGAAATCTGTGTGCAAGACAGATAAAAATGTAGGGCAATGAAATAAAATCCATGTTTTAGTTGTTATCAACGGCAGATGTGTTTATTTGGCTCGTGTCCTGTCATGAATCCATACAATACCAGTGAGGAGGCAGCTGGTTGAAAATAACGAACATATGTTTGTTTATGAACAGGGGTGCCTGTCCTACGCTTTCCGCACGTGCCCACCTTTATTTAATCGGCCACCAAGTTGCCAAATCTGTTTGAGAATAAGTGGTTTTAGGTTTGGCTAAGCAAACCAGATTTATTTTCGCTCCATAATATTGGCAATTTTGTGGTTTATCGGTACAAAGTTTCCCCGTATAATTTGCCACCCCCTACAGAGTTTATTTGAAGGATAAATTCCAGCATATGATATACTTTATGTATGCCTAGATGTTTATTAAAATATCAATAGTTCGATTGCTTTTTAGAACATCAATATTTCGTTATTAATTATCTATAGTAGTAGGCCAACTCTAACTGTCATTATGACTTGACAGTTTCGTACACGCACTGACAATAATTGTTGAGTCGAATTTGTAAACCATAATTTAAGCGTTACAGAAGTGTAGTTAATTTATTATTTATTAGAATTTATTATTATGACTGGTATTTCATAGTTTTACACAAATCTTACTGCGATATTGTACGTTTTCTTAACACTAATCGAATAAATAAGTATGCTCATAGACTAATCATCAGACCATCAAATTCTATGCACCCTGTACATCATAATCAAAACAAGAATTAAGTGCAATGCCAAAGAGATTGCATTACGTAGGTTTTATTTCGTCACGCTGACTGACAATATTGTATTACAAAAATATGTATGTACTTAATACTATTGCACTGTGTACGACAATTTCCGTTTAAAATTCGCCGACATCATAATTTTAAGAAAGTTGATTGCTTATCAAAGGCAAAGAGATTCATTAATTTAAACGACATAGTTTTCTCCTCATTAGATTTACTTATCTACCTACTTATATAATTCGTTTTTAATTTATTAGACATATGAATCCCAATTCCAGAAATGATAATTTTCCTAAATATTGGTAGGTACCTTGAAGAACACGCCGACCACACACGTTGTAGTTTAAGATCAACGATTAACATCCGGTGTGATTAATAAGAATTGTTCGCAACAATCACAACATTCTTGTTATTAACTAAGAAATAGTGTGCGAGTATTTAGTCATGTTAATTATCATTGTGTGTGAATCATTACGTTGACTCGTCAAGTGCACGTTTACAAATCGCCTTGTTAAATATTGTTTTTCAAATAAGAACACCTGATATGTTTGCTTTTGTACAAGTAGGTTTACATTTTTAATTTCACTTTTATCTATTACATACATTATTATTTACTATTATGATATATTGATATTGATAACTAGTTAGGTAAGTAGTTTTCCATGCACAAAACAAAGTTCCTTTACTGTAACAACCAAAAAGTTGGGGCAATGATTGTTTTAATATTTTCTTTTACTGAATTAACTCCACCATAATTATCCTGGATCCAAATCACAAAACTGATGAAATCTTTACTCTAACCCCCTGAAAGTGAAGACAAAACAAAGAAAGGGAAGAGTCAGTGCCAGAATTACCAAGAGATGTGTCCCAAACTGTATGTTCCATCGTACTTCAACAGCGCGTTGAGAGAACTAGAGAAATACTCGAGTCAGCCAGTGGCTCAAGAAATGAAGACATTTACAGTGGTGGAAGAGACACCAGAAGTCAGCAGTCTGTAGCAGTTTCCCATCTTGGCCAAGATGGCTGTTGACTTTTTAGCAATTTTTTCAAATAAATAAAATAAATCGCAAGCAACAGCAACAGGTTAAGTAACAAATCTACCTAAGGTGTCATTATTGTAAGTGATAGAAATGATTCAGGGGAAATTTACAGAATTGCGGGATGTTCTGTCCGGCGAATGTCGCAAGAAAACGTCAAGCGTGTCTGCGGCAAGGTCATGACAATAAATAAAAAGAATCAGTAGTCAGGACACCTGGATTTTATTTCATCAGGGCAATGCTCCAGTCAGCAAATAAAGCCAATTTTCTTAAGTACCTACATCGCTCGTTTCGGGTTTCTAGAAGAGTTGGCCATGAAAATGACAAACCTCAAATCATGAATAAATTATGCAGTCGAAAGTTTAAAAAATAGCATTGTCCTTACGCTGTTAACTGAGGAACTATGGCTTTTCTCCGTCGTTTTGTTAAGAAATTTAAAAATAACAAAATGGAAATGAAAAAAACATTGTATGCATTAAAAACCATAAAAATATGCAGCATACATGCACATTAAAAAGCATAAATTATGCACAAATAACAATGCATTTATGCTGAAACATATTTATAATTTATTGAAGTGCAACCCATATTTACCAACCTTAAACGAATTTTAGCGAAAGTATTTATCCACTAGCATGTTTTTACGGAAAACAAGGAACAATTAACAAAGTGAAAATATTATTTTTTTGTTTAAGGGAAAAAGGGGTTAAATATTTAATGCCTATTATTTTAAAAACACAAAAAACAAGTGTGCATATTGATTAAATTTTCACTTTTCCAGTGGCGTAGGTAGCTAAATAAGTAAGCAAACCATTGGAGGTTTCAGACTAATATTTCACTTCACTAATTCACTTCATTTCATATTTTCGAGTATTGGAGCTCACCGGCACGTGTACAACACTGTGTCCAATATTCCTCAATAAAAAGTAAAATATTTCACTTACAAAAGAAACAGTTATAACAGTATAATTTTCAAAGATACTTTAAAAGCGAAGGCCGACAGCAAAAAGCATTTGTACTAAATTTACGTTAACAATAACCTCTATTTTCCATTTATGTAGCAATAAAAAATCAGCATTTTTTCCGCGCTACCGCATTTTATTTTCCCGAACGCTAAATATGCAGCGAATTAGTAATTGATTGATTCCGAGAATACCTGCTTTGGATGAATGAATCAAGTAGGCACTCCGTGATTCCGTCATCTCGCGCGTGTTCGTCATTTCGTTTTCGGAATAAATTAGAATTTACAAATAACACACTGGAATTATCTTTGCAAAGTATAACCTACCTGCCTTGGAAGGTCATTTTAAGTCAAGCTTGAAGCACTTTTGTTTATTCTATTCTATTTAATTAAATCAATTCCGTTTGTTGTATTTCACGCATTATTCTAGATATGTCCGTCAGAGTGAATTGCATTTGGCCAAGCGTATCATGGATGGGAAAAACATTTTAATAACTTAGATCAAATAGAAAATGCAGAATTCATCAGAGTTCTGACCTAAATATAGCACATTTACTAAATCCCGGAGTTATGTCGAATTTTTGGTACATAATACATTTTTAAATTAATGCTGATCTATATGGCACGAATAATATTTGGAGCATTTAATTACAGACTGAGAAATAAATTGCTTACATCGAAAATTGTTTACCTAAAGTATTGAAGATTTAAGATCCAAGTATTGTCCACGAACAAACACTATTTCTTCGAAATTTCCACAAAAATTCTATTCACATAGCCAAAGTATTTAGTTTTCCACGCACGATGCCAAGCAGTTTTGAATTTTGTACGGCAGAATTGCTTACGCGGGTTATCATAAAAGAGGGAGAGGATTGATAAAGTAGGGGATATTCCTTGGTTGTCATTGGTCTAAAATAAAACAGGGAAATAGAAAGGCACCGAAGAAAACCTTATTTTAGCATAGCGACATCTATATGAACATAGCTGAATTACAGATGATTAATGGACTTTATTACAGAAAGTAAATAGATGGAAATAAACTACAAAAATTGTATACAAACGTTCTTAAAATACAAAAAAGATAAATCAATAAGTTATTAAACAAATTCTAACTGTGGTAAGTAGTTTTAAAGAAAATGAAATGTTTGGAGTTGCTGATTTGATTTGACAGCGACCGCCATTTGCCAGGACGTCACTTCCTTTTTGTACCGTCAAACGCCAAAATGCAGAAGGTACGTGATTTTATCCAATATTTTAGATATTTATTTATGAAAACTAATTGAAAATCTTATTTTTTAGCCGAAAAGAGAGCCCATTCACGCAGTGCAAGTCTTCGGACGAAAAGTGAGTTTGTTTACATGCATTTGTTGTATTTTTTTTAAGGTTAAGCACACGTGTTTTTATGTTTCTTTTGCTTTGAAGCTGTTCCATTTATAATTAATGTGTTGTTTTTTTTAGAAATCTGCTACAGCAGTTGCTTACTGTAGAAGTGGCAAAGGGATTCTTCGGGTAAATGGCAGGCCTCTTTCCCAAGTAGAACCCAAAATGTTGCAAGATAAATTGCAAGAACCTATTTTACTTTTAGGCAAGGTAGGTGCATTAAATTTATTGTATTTTTAACTATTTGCGCTTCCCCAGTTGAATAAGGATGTATTCCGAAAAATTACATTTTTAAGTACTCGCTACGTTCGGAAATGAGATTGTCAGGTTATAGTCGGCGTTTGTAAAGAACTCATCAATTGCAGAAAAATGACCCTCACTGATGATTTAAATATCCCGAAAATGATTGGTCTATGATATAATTTTAATTCTGATAAATGATAGTATATTTTTAAATACATATTATCAGATATAATTGTTTAAATTGTAATATTTTTAGGACAAATTTGATAAAGTAGACATTAGGGTGAGGGTTAACGGAGGTGGTCATGTATCACAAATCTACGCTATCAGGCAAGCCATTTCAAAGGCTTTAGTAGCGTATTATCAAAAGTGTAAGTTACGCTGCTTTTAATCAATTAGTCGATGTTAATTTTCCGTTTTGGTGTAGTCGTCGATGAAGCTTCGAAGAAGGAGCTCAAAGACATTTTGATCCAATATGACCGCACATTGTTGGTAGCTGATCCACGTCGTTGCGAACCTAAGAAATTTGGAGGTCCAGGTGCGCGCGCTCGCTACCAAAAGTCTTACCGTTAGTTTGTATAATTGTGTTTTTACAATAAATATTATATTGTATGAAAGTGTTTTTAACTTATTTTATTTTCATAATTCAAAGCTTTAGGTAATCAAATCACAGACGGTATACAATACAATAGTAATACTTTTGTACAACTAAAGGATAGTGAGGGTTAGTAAAACTATCTAAAGAATAATTTGTATATTACAAAATAAGCTATGCGTTGTAGCTCATTCGCGATGATTGCCTTTCTCGGGAGACTGTTTCCTATATTATTTTAAGTTTTTGGAAGTTTCTAGCAATTTCTGCTCGCCCAAAAAGGTTCTTAAAAACTTCAAAGTGTTAAAAATGGACTCTTATTTTATTAGAATTGCAGCAATCAGTCACCAAGAAAAGCTTTCATCTTGTGTGATTAGAATTACAACTATTAAACATATTTACAAGTTCAAAAAAATGTGAAACGGAAGTTTTAAAAGCTACCTTATAAGTGCAGGTGGAACGGACAGTAAACAACTGCAGCAGGCACGAATTACTTTTTTAAAATACATGGTGTCCCATAATTTGAGGAGACCCTGTGTATTTTATTAAACGGTGTACCTACCTACTTTATAAATTTTATTATTTATTTTAAAACAAATACTGGTTAAACCTGCACTGTATGATGTAGAGGAGGGAGTGCAAATGTGGGAACATGAGGGTAACATGAGGGAAACTGCAAGTATTTCAACTGCAGAGAGCTTCACTCTAGCGGTAATTGCCGTAAACAGTCACTCTCGTTCCTATTCGTCACGGTGCAGCGCTAGGAATCAGTCGGGCATTGTAGTTAATGGTGGTGCATCGATTTCTGTTTCGTGATTTTCGTGAAGTTTTTGGAGGTAAGTTTGTGGTATTATTTAGTCCAGCTTATCATAGAGGTAGCGTAATGCGTATCAGGGAGTTATAGGGAAGGTATTGTTGGATTTCAATGAATCGTAAGCTAACGTTTTCTTGACTTAACTCGAAAAAACCAGTTTGGCTAAAGTGCGGGTAACTTGGAAACGTGTTGTATTCTTTTATCACGGATAATGTTTTCTATGCATAAAAACATCCTTATATATTAATAGCGAAAGTGATTTTACATTAAAACTTTGTTAGCCGGATATCTCATCGAGGACTCCATCGATTTCAACAATTGTGGGCTCTACGGAAAGCTCTAATGCTGTAGATGTGCCTTTTCTGGGTTTTGGGGACTTAAAAAGCATTTGTTACATTTTAGGTAGCTATTAATTTGTAATAAAATGTCCAATATTATTTTCCGACAAAAGTAGAGAGTGCCATGCCTTTGACAATTAAGTAATTTAGCGAAGGTGATTTTACATTGAATCTTTGTTCGCAGGATATCTCATCGAGGACTCCGTCGATTTCAATTTCAACAATTGTGGGCTCTACCGAAAAGCTCTTAAGCTGTAGATGTGCCTTTTCAGGGTTTAAAAAGCATTTGTTGCATTTTAGGTAGCTATTACTTTGTAATGTCCAATATTAGGTATCTTCCGACAAAACTGAGTGCCATGCCTTTGACAATTAAATAATTATTGAATGCGAAATTTTAACTGGAGCAAAGCGCCGAGAATGTGTACTTATACCTAAGGTTAAATGAAAACCATGTGATTCTGCTTTACCTTTTCAATTTGAACGTACACAATTCCCACTTCGCTTAGCATTTTGCTTAACAGAAAACAAAAGTCAAGGACAAACGCTTAAGAAAGTGGCCCTTTACCTTCCAGAGCCTGTATTTTCCCATGCACAGGTTTTACGTACCTAGCTCTTTCGCGCGTTCGAAAATTTGACTCCATAAAAATTTTAATCAAGGACTCTAAGATAAAAGGTTCTTTTCCAAACTACTTAGGTAAATTTACTCGTAATGTTGTTTACACTGAAGTTCTATAATATGTATTTCTTTATGTAGGTATAAATCAAATAATAACTTTTCAACATCTTTTATATTTGTTTTTTACAAAATTATGAAGTAATGCAAGTACAAATAATATTATATAACAAAAACATTTATTTACGTTACTCATAAAATAAAACATCTAATATACCATAAAAAAGAAAATAAAAAAAGTATTATAATGCTATGAAAAAAGAACTCATTCTAAGGTTTCAGTTCTCACTTAATTCTAACGTTTCATTCTCACTTTTATCCGATTTTTCTAAGTTGCCTACAAGTTGAGACAGAGCATTGTCTAAATTGTCATCTATAGATAAAAATGATTTAAGAAGTTCTTCACCTGCAGACGAAAAGATTGGTGCAGCGATGCCTGAATCGCCATCGGTATTTTTTTTAGATGAAAATGATTCATTCAATTATTGGCGTGAAGGCAGAGGTGATGAATGATGATACAGCTGATTGAATACATTCCATCTTTTTTCTTTTATTTATTTTTTCCAAGGCAGCTCTTTTTATTCTCTGATATGTTTTCTCTTATTTGAGCTGCTCTTTTGTTTCTTATTATCTTACTTTTTTCTTCTGTGTGCCCACATATTTGGCAATATCGGTTGTATTCACACATTCCCAGATATATTGCGGAACATGCTGAACAGCGGCATACATTTGTAGTTTTCAGTTCATGTGCCATTATCTATGGCATACAATTGCATCTTTCACATTTTCCTACAAATCAGATTTTCCTTTACGCATAAGTTTCGATTTTTGAAAATAGCTACGTACCAATTTATTATAGTGTCGAATTCCATGTGTTGTCTACTACCGCACATACTGCAAAACATGTCCATTTCTGCAATTCACGTAGTTCCGACCTACGTTGTCTTATATTCAGTACTGGTTTGAGGAAAATAGTATTGATATCCCGGCCCCCGGTTGCCAGATATTTCCCATGCAGAAAAGAATCTTTAATAATCTTAGATGTTAGTTGTTAGATGTCGCCCAAAAGCAAGTTGTACTACAGACTCACTAGATTTTTACATTAGTTGTACTTATAACTATCATTAATACTCCACAGAACATGTTCTGTGAATAACTCGCACTCGATCACCGACAAAATATTAATATTAACCAAACCATACACTGCGCGACTGGGCCCTTGGCATCTCTTCGATAATGTGAAGTGTCCTTATCTTTTTAGTTTTTCTTTGTCGTGTAATTACAATTTTCCAAACAACAATTCTGAAAAGACGTGTGGCGTAGCCCACGGGTTCCACTTGTTATAAAAATAATATAATGCTGAAAGTTCAATATTCCAACATCTTTATGTGTTTACACATTGATTTACTGTAATTTTAGGGTGTTTCCATTAGGGACAAAAGAATAATACATAATCTCTACGAAGAGCAAAAGGCAGTTATAGAATGTGAGCAGGAATGAAGGGAAGTAGATATCCGGAAGGGAGTGAGACAGGGATGTGCATTGTCACCTCTAGTTTTCAACTTATATATCGAAGATGCTATTAATATTGTTAAGGACAGGACAGCCTCAGGGATTAACGTACAGGGTCAAACTATTAACATGCTCAGATTTGCGGATGATATAGCGGTGTTGGCATCTAGCAGAGAGGAATTGGGTGCGGCTTTGAATGGAATGGAAGCAGTTTTGTCACAGGGCTATGGCATGAAAGTCAATAAAAAGAAAACTAAAATTTTGGTATGTAGGGGATGTGAAAATAGAACTAAAATTGACATACAAATAGGAAATGAGAAGATAGAGGAGGTCACGGATTTCTGCTATTTAGGAAGTAAAATAACTCAAGACGGTAGGAGCACTAAAGATATAAAACAAAGAATAGCGCAGGGCCGAGTTGCGTTTAACAGAAAGAAACAACTGTTATGTTCGAGAACGGTTAATATTGAGACTAGGAAGAGACTCTTAAAGTTGAATGTATGGAGTACGGCATTATACGGGTGCGAAACTTGGACAATAGGGGAAGCGGATCGAAAAAGAGTAGAAGGTTTGAAATGTGGTGCTACAGGCGCATGATGAAGATACCGTGCATAGATAAGGTTAGCATTAGGGAAGTATTAGAAAGAGTTGGGGAAAAGCGAAAGGTATGGAAGACAATAAAGAGTAGGAGAAATAGGATGGTAGGACACCTTCTAAGACATGAAGGAATAGTTCGCGACATACTAGAGTCAGAGATAGGAATAAAAAGAGGTAGGGGTAGGCCTAGATTAGACTACTGCTCTCAAATAGTTAGGGATGTAGGATGTTCTACTTTTAGGGAAATGCGTAGGTTAGCTCAGGATAGAAAAGAGTGGAGGTACGCATCCAACCAGTCTTCGGACTGAGAACCTTATGATGATGAGGGTGTTTCCACATTACCCGCACTTTTTTATGTAAGTTAGCCAAATATTTTTTAGCTTTTTAAGTAGATTGTTTTTGCACTTGTGACTTATGGTCCCCTAACATTATAAGGCATTTTAAGGCAACTTTCCAGGTTAAAATAACGATTCACGGATTTTTTACAAATTAAAATCAAACTGGGTTTCCACATTTGCACCACCTCCTCTAATCTTCTATTCAATACTACGAAAAATACAACAAGCTTATATAGTTGCAAAAACCTTGACTAGAATTATTATACATGCCACTGGATTTTGTTAAGATCTACAGTGTGTTTCACTAGAGGTTTCATTTTGAGTGGCAACACCACCGTGACTTATATTTTTGGCAGATTTTCAAAGCTGTAGAGAATGAAACCTCAACCTAGGAGATTCAACAAAATTAGCCTAAATCCAAAACCAGACTACTGTGATAAGAAATGTATGCCAGAATTTGGACATTTTTTTCATGCATCAAATTTTATTAAGAACAGGGTTTAAAAAAATCACGATTAAAATAAAAAAATCAAAAAAATCGATTTATTTGATTTAAATCAGGTTTTTTTGGATTTAAATCAAATATAAGATATTCATTATAAATAAAGAGAAATATTGGCTCCAGCGCCACCTAGTAAATTAAGAAATAGGCTGAGGACGGATAAGGCAGCGAAATTAGTATTCTTATATAAGTATTTCAATGAGTAGTTATAAAATTGTGATTTTTTTAGTTAGTTAATCTATTGGCATTACGTTTATATCATGCTGTGTAATTTTTTAAATGTTTTAACGTTTTAAAATTGTTATTCATTTAAAAAGAAATGTTTAGTTAAGTAAAATGTGTTGCTTTTTAATTTTATTATTTTTATTTTTTGCTATAAAAGTATAAAATAAGCGTTTTCACAAATTTTGCAATTTTGATTTAAAGCAGTGATTAAAATAAAAAAAAATCAGGTGATTAAAATCGCGATTTAAATAGTGATTTAAATCAAATGATTTAAATCGTTGAAACCCTGATTAAGAATACTTTTTTAGAGAAATTATTTTAAAAAAATCAATTTCCATTTATGGGACGCATTGCAGAACGAAATGAAAAGTTCGTATTGTGAAAGTTTCCTTTTCAATCAAAAGCTTCGGTTTTGCTGAACCGTGCTTAATTGTTGAGAAACTCTTTTCCTAGATATGTGTTTTATTAAGATCTTTTCCCTTATTTTCTCTTTCCCAGAGGCATAATTTCTAAATCAAAATCAATTTATTTAGAAATCCAAAAATGGACTCAAATACAGGTTATTCCATTTAAAAAAACAAATGTAGGTGCTGTGCAGAAGAAATGGGGCAGCCTGTATAAGTGAAAATAATTGTATACAGGGTGTCCCAGATAAGCCTCGACAGCATTGCTATCTCACTTATCTTTGAAGATAGAAACACGTTTAAATGGGGAAAAAGTTTTGCAATTTGGAGCTCTTTAATATGCCCTCACAAAAATCGACTTCGCTCTGTTGGTTTCCTAGATATTTGAAAAAAAGGAAAAAATTGTAATTTGGTTTTTTGTTAATAATTTCGTTATTTATTAACATTTTAATGATTTTTAAAAATAGGTTTAAATGGTTGTTTAACCCGCATATTTCTCAGTACTCTAAAATTGTCTCCGACGTTTCATACACTTGCAGTCATCATCAGGTTTATTTTTTCTTATGGACGCCATATTGGATTTTTATATCATTAAATAGCTTATTTTTTGCTGAGAATATCAACCTATAACAAGTTGATATTATATCAAAAATAATGGCTGCAGAAAATGAAATTCATAATTTAGTGGAAAAATTTAGTTATCCATGGAGAAACAACTTTATTAAGGAGTAATTTTGCAAGAATTATTACAGTTTTATTTCGTTAAGTAGAAATCAATGAAACACTCATAATTTGTAGCAGTAGAAACTGCCAAAAAATAGTTTAGTTCAAAATTGTATTTGCCGCTCCAGGAAATTATAATTTCAAAATTGAAAAACAAAAAACATCAAGAGAATAATAAAAACTAGTTTTACAAAACAAACAAAAGCAACTTATTGTCGCTAATGTTCAAAATGTGCCCCTTCATATAAAACTTATTTCTAATTTCATCGTTAAGATTTTCTTTCACACTTTCCTATTGTTTAGAAAGTTCATATTTTGTAAAATTACATTTTTATAATTCTTTTTTCCAAGGCCAACTAAATTGTAGTCCAAAATAATAGAATTTTATGTTCTAAGACTATTTGTGCTGGAATATTACCCATTTGTTATAGGTTGCTATTCTCAGCAAAAAATAAGATAATTAATGACATAAAAATCCAATATGGCGTCCATAAGAAAAAATAAACCTGATGATGACTGCAAGTGTATGAAACGTCGGAGACAATTTTAGGGTACTGTGAAATATGCGGGCTAAACAACCATTTAAACCTGTTTCTACAAATCATTAAAATGTTAATAAATAACGAAGTTATTAACAAAAAACCAAACTGCAACTTTTTTTCTTTTTTTTAAATATCTAGGAAACCAACAGAGCGAAGTCGATTTTTGTGAGGGCATATTAAAGAGTTCCAAATTGCAAAACTCTCCTAGGTTGAAATTTTCATTCTGTACAATCTAAGAAAAATTTATGAAAATCCCCCCATAAATATAAAAGTTACAGTGGTGTTGCCGCTCAAAGGGAAACACACTGTATATAAACTCAGTGCAATTTTTTTTGTTCACTCATTGCTACTTAGTTGGATTAATTAATGGGAAGTGCTAATGCTTGGCAGAGTGTTGTGGAATCGGATCTTTAATCGTTGAATAAAATAATTTTCAAAATTGCACTGTGTTTAAAGAAATAATGAATTAAACGTAACTAAGAAAAAACCTGTATAACAGATCTTTCAAGAACACACGATGTGTACAAGAAAACAATAATAATAATAATACATAATTACAGAAGCCCGGCATCTATTTTAGCTCCCATTCGTCTCAAAGCTATTATAGTATTTACAGCTTTCACCCACCGTTTTTTGATAACGTATCTCTTAAGTTTCGACTTGCTCAGTTCCATCTCTAACGGAGTCAGCTGCAACCACGGATGTAACAGTGCCTCTTCTGGCGTCATTCTCTCGCTGCAACATCATAAAAGAAAATACTTTAGTTGTGTACTGAAATGTGTGTTGAAACCTTGAATTCAGCTGCAATGCCACACAAAAGGAAATAAAGTTTGTTGTACTTACCCTAAATTAATTCATGGTGTACGTAGGGGTATTGGTATCTAGTTAATCAAGGGGCAGTTTTCTAGGCAAAAATAAAGAACTGTTGTCGTAGCAATTTATACCGACTCGATCTCCATATTTCGGTGGCGTGTGGGAGGCGGACATAAAAAGTACCAGATATCATTTCTTTTTATATAAAGGAGTTGCTACATATTATTTACGTAAGTGTTAACAATGTTTAAATCTTATCCAGATTGACTGTAATAACTTAATTACTACAAACAATAATAAGTTAATAGAATATTTTAATTTTCTAGTTGTTGGCTCTGTAATAGGCGTTGAATGTGGACAAGAGTGGAATATTTATAGAACACAATTTTGCTTTTAATAGTACATTTAATGACAACAAAAAAATATTACAGCTGTGTGCGAGCGAACACGAAATAATAAATAAAGCTATGGTCCCAGTGTAACAAAAGAATAATAAAATGCGAAATTAAAAATGCGGAGGTCGATATACACAAATAAAAATAAACTATACACCAACATTAATTTTAAAATTAACTTTTATGAAATGTGTGGACTTTTTTTGCAGTCGTCCTCGACTGAAAGAAAGTGTTAAGTGAACTTATAGTTCTTTGTCCAAGAGTATCATTTTCGGTCCATTCAGTTGAAAAAGATGAATGGCGAGGATTCGGTCTAATCGGACCTTGAGGACCGTCCCATTGCTCTAGTAGTTGTAATAACAAATCTTTTGTACCACTTCCGGTACGACCAACTTTAGAAGGCAGGGTCCCATTGGTTATTGGTTTATGGGTGAAGACACGATTATTTTGCTGTTCTGGTAAACCTAGAGGAACATCCCTGCTGGTGTTGTTAATACGGAACTTGGTCCTCCTCCAAGGAATACTACAATTGACGTTCAGTGGATGGTCTTTTGGAAGAACGTGATTATTCGGTTCTTTTATAAAATTATTAGGTTCTGATTCGACTACAATTTTTGGTACCTCCTTCTCTGTAACAGTAGTGTCTTCATTTGTAGCAGGAGTGACGTCATTTGTAATTGTTGCAGACATTGTAGAAAGTTGGAATAACTTTTCGGAAAGCTTCTTGATTTCATCCGCGAGATTTAGTCGTTCGGTAACATCTGGAGTCTTCACTATGCAAGTACTATCAGACGCTCTTCGTATATGAGGGGGTGGCATCATTAATGTATTGTTCGAAGTTTCCATGATGGGAAAGACTTCCTCTGAACCAAGTGAAGAATTAATTGATCCACAGGGCGAAGGGGACATCCCTGATAATGATTGCAACGAATCGTTCCGTCCTCTACACATAGTATACTCGAAAACGTATGGTGAATTCGGATGTTCACTCCACCGTTCAACGAACTGACGGAGATTATCCTTGGTTACATCCATGGGTGGTAACGCGGGTGGTGCTTTTCTATGTAACCAAGGATGGTCGAGACATTCTTCAGCCGACATTCGACTTCTGAAAAAAGGCAGACAAAGACCCTGTTAGTAATATTAATAATGAACGTGCACACAAAACAAAACCCAAATTAGTACACAAAAAACAGACATGTTATTAAAACTCTTAAAAAAAGAAAAAAAACTAATTTGGGTCTTCGTCATATCTGCCTTTTTTTATTCATATAAAGTTGAATGTGCACATGTTCATTTTGTAAAAAAAAATCAAACAGAGTATCATGCTTATATAGAATTATTATTTTTACTCACTTAATATCTTTAAGGAGTAACTTTTTGATGAAGTCTTTAGCATTTTCGGATATTTCTTGGAAGGCTTCGTCATCGAAATCATACTTCGCAATGGTAACGTTCGCCATGGTCTCGATATCAGTTCTGCCCATAAACGGAGAGAGGCCAGACAATCTAAATGAAAAATTTGTACGTTCCTCAGCAATTTTAGAAGGCAAACTTTAAAAAACTTACAATACATAGCATATGACTCCGACGGACCACATGTCTGTTCCAAAGCCAATATGGTCGAAATTCACCACTTCAGGTGCTACAAATTCTGGTGTACCGAACAAAACTTGCAGTTTTTTCTCTGGGTCATATTTCCGGGCCAAACCGAAATCTATTATCTTAATTCTATTTCCAGTTCTTGTTAGGCATAGAATATTTTCAGGCTGAAAACACACTTAGTAGTTGTAAAAATTTATTTATAAATAGGCGGTTACATTAACAAAATTTTTCAACTCCCCATTTTAACTTTATTTTGAAAATTTTGTGTCAATGCTTATTATTTTCATTAAAATATTTTCTTTTTAGACTTAATATCTCAACAGTAGACTTAATATCTCAACGATCGACTTAATATCTCAACTGTCGACTTATTACTTAATTATGTCGAAGGTCGACCTCCTAACACGACTTCAGAGTTATTGTCACGAAGATTGACTTTTTATGTCGACTCGCAAAGTTAACATTTCGACGGTCGACTTCCTAACACGACTTTCGGGTTTTTATCTCGAAGGTTGACTTTTTATGCCTAATGTTGACTTATTATCTCGACGGTTGACTTAATTATGTCGACTCGCGAGATTAATAGCTCGATGGTCGACTTCCTAACACGACTTTCGGATTATTATCTTGAAGGTTGACTTAAAGTTGAAATAAGTCAACCGTCGAGATACTAAGTCGACACTTGACATAAAAGTCAACCTTCGAGATAATAGCCCTAAAGTCGTGTTAGGAAGTCAATATTTATATCGCGAGTCAACATAATTAGGTCAACCATCGAGATACTAAGTCGACATTCGACATAAAGTCAGCCTTGATGTGTTCATTAAAGGAAGTGTACACAGTAGTTGGATCAAGAACTTTGGCGAAAATTCACAATGCATTCTTAAGAGCCAAGTCTCCTTGCTGCATTTTCGAGCGATTCAGACGTTCCCGCCTTTACAAACTGTACGGTTATTTATTAATATTTTGCTTTCTAATTTTGCAAGCATATACAGAAAACATTTCTTAAGAGTCGTCTCATCGGCGATTTCTAAAAAAAGTAATAGAAGTTTGTCTTTTTCTGCTCCAAATATACCCTAATTTTGTGTACTTATAACTTACTAAAAAATTACTCTTTTAAAAATCCGAGATGAGAGGCCGATTTCCACAAGTTTCTTCTTTCAAATAAAACAAACAATTTCAAAATTGGTTCATAAATAAGGAAGTAATTTGTAAAGAGAGCTGCCCTTGCAAACGCGATTTAATGCCCTACGTTGTAACGCCCTCTGCTTGTTCATCGCGCAACACTTGGTAAACTGCTAGTACGAACTCAGTGATTTTTGTATGGGGCCCACTTCAATAATTGTATAGCCATACATTACATATTTTAATCGTATATACGCGAACATAGAATTTTGGTCTTGGGAATTAATGTATTTGTGCTTAATTGCAGCGCTCTGCCATATCCCACATTTTTATTATAATTTTGTTCAATTTAGAGTCGATTTTATCTGAAAGTAAATTTATACAATTTGAACACGTTTTGTTATTGAAAGTAATGAACATATAGCAAGATATAAAATAATTCAAATTTCACCTGAAATAATGTTCTCTTTATAACCAAATAACAACAACTTAAAATCTCTGAATGAAAACCCAGTAAATTTTTTCCGATACGAGGGTTGTTCTGACATGAGCGGGGATTTTATTATAATTTATTTGTAAATTGATTCAAAAGTAGATCTGAGCAAATATTTTCAAGATTGCAAGTAATTTATCTGCAATATAGTAATTCCGGGTTATAATGGAATGATCCTCATAAATAACAAGTATTTAGGTAATGTATAACTCTGAACAAACTAAAAATGCTAATTTCACCCAGAGTTCTAATAGCGTGGCTTTCAACATTCATCATAGAGGCATATTCCTACTTTTTCTACTATCATTTAATTCTGGTAACACATTCGTATAAAAGTTTAAAAGTTGATTTTCCATTTTCATTTTCCAAAATTCATTGTCTCTCATAGCCGTTTCATATTTTATGCCTTTGGGTGTCCAGACTGTAAAGATACAATACCCTCTTTTTGTAATTTGCATTTGTCCCTGAATTTGGTAAAAGTAATTGATTCTTATTTATCTTCCCGTTTCGATTCCAGAATATGATTTTCCTTTTCTCGATACCTTCTTCCGGGGTTAGATTACAAGAACTTTGGACATAAACTTCAACAACACCTTGATCTCTTATAAGACCGTCCGGAGTTTCTGACAAATACGGAATGCTCAGTTCTTGAAATATTCTTTCGCTTTATTATACATATACAGGGTGATTTATACCGGGGGGCGAAAAATTAAAATTATGGTTCAGAGCCACAAATGAAGTAAAAAAATGTCATATGAAGGTATGTCCGGAAATACTTACTTCGCATAAAAGTTATGCTCGTCCAAAGATAGAGGCTATTAAATTAGGTTTCTAATTTTTTCTCAACTTTTGAGAAAGACATAAAAATGAATTTTGGTACACCTATTATACTAATAGGGAAGCTTCGAAGAGATATTTTTTAATCATCCTTTATCGTTTGAACCTAATTTATGCTCGTCCAAACATGGAGTCTATCATGTTTGGACGAGCATAAATTTCCGGACACACCTTCATATGACATTTTTTACTTAATCTGTGGCTCTGAACCCTAATTTTAATTTTTCGCCCCCTGGTATAAATCACCCTGTATATGTTACGGGCATAGTGACGAATCGGGCGATGTTAGCAATGCCTGGGCAACGTGACCTGACCTTACAAGACCTGACCGGACAGCATGAACGGTCATTGTTTGCATTGCCCGGGCACCGTCAGCATTGCCCTACTTTCCCACTATGCCCGTAGCATATACAGGGTGTTACAAAAAAGTAGGTCAAGCCGTTAACCACAGGATATCTGACCGAAAATAATGGGACTTTCCTTATGCCATTTTTCATTTAGGCTTCTTTCTTTCAAGATACAGGGTGTTAAAGTTAAAATTTAAAAAACTATTTTTACGAATAACATAGTAGCTTTGCCAAAAAGAAAAGGCGCGGATAGATGCGAAAATTTTAGAACTATCAGTTTAACTTCCCATGCGTCAAAAATTTTAACTAGAATTGTGCAAAGAAGGATGGAGAAAAAGGCGGAAGAAATATTAGGAGAAGATCAGTTCGGATTTAGACGAAATAGAGGAACGCGCGAGGCCATTCTAGCTTTACGAGTAATTATAGAAAAAACGATAGAAAAGAGAAAGAGCGTCTATATAGGATTTGTAGATTTAGAAAAAGCCTTCGACAACGTAAAATGGGGGAAGATGTTCGAAGTGCTGAGAAAGGTAGGGATGAAATACAGGGACAGAAGAATAATACATAATCTCTACAAAGAGCAAAAGGCAGTTATAGAATGTGAGCAGGAACAAAGGGAAGTAGATATCCGGAAGGGAGTGAGACAGGGATGTGCATTGTCACCTCTAGTTTTCAACTTATATATCGAAGATGCGATTAATATTGTTAAGAAAAGAACAGCCTCAGGGATCAATGTACAGGGCCAAACTATTAACATGCTCAGATTTGCGGATGATATAGCAGTCTTAGCATCTAGCAAAGAAGAATTAGGAGCGGCTTTGAATGAAATGGAAGCAGTTTTGACACAGGGCTTCGGCATGAAAATCAATAAAAAGAAAACTAAAATTTTGGTATGTAGGGGATGTGAAAATAGAACTAAAATGGAAATACAAATTGGAAATGAGAAGATAGAGGAGGTCGCGGATTTCTGCTACTTAGGAAGTAAAATAACTCAAGACGGTAGGAGCACTAAAGATATAAAACAAAGAATGGCGCAGGGCCGAGTTGCGTTTAACAAAAAGAAACAACTGTTATGCTCGAGAACGGTTAATATAGAGACTAGGAAGAGACTCTTAACGTCGTATGTATGGAGTACGGCATTATACGGGTGCAAAACTTGGACAATAGGAGAAGCGGATAGAAAAAGAGTAGAAGCGTTTGAAATGTGGTGCTACAGACGCATGATGAAGATACCGTGGATAGATAAGGTTAGCAATAGGGAAGTATTAGAAAGAGTTGGGGAAAAGCGAAAGGTATGGAAAACAATAAAGAGTAGGAGATATAGGATGGTAGGACACCTTCTAAGACACGAAGGAATAGTTCGTGACATACTAGAGTCAGAGATAGGAATAAAAAGAGGTAGGGGTAGGCCTAGATTAGACTACTGCTCTCAAATAGTTAGGGATGTAGGATGTTCTACTTTTAGGGAAATGCGTAGGTTAGCTCAGGATAGAAAAGAATGGAGGTACGCGTCCAACCAGTCTTCGGACTGAGAACCTTATGATAATGATGGACGAATAACTCTCGGAATAACTCCTTTGCTTTTTAAGATATTCCGTTGAAATTTTGTACAACATTTTCTCATATACCGATAAAATGTTTGTGTCAGTGGGTATTACAACCCCCCCCCCTTTCCTACGTTCGCGCATCAATTTTTTTAATCAAAATTACACAAACACAAAGCTGAAACCAGAATTTGGATACCGTTTTTCTCGAAAATAATGTTGATTTTTATCTGTCCAATTCTTTTTGTACTAAGCAGACTACTATAGAACTTTTTCCAAGGAATTCAGTAGCGTACGTAGTTGTTTTCTAGGGAGCGTATTTTTTCAGTTATGACATAAAGTTGAATTTTAAAAATGGAAATCATAGTAGGTACGCTTTGGTCTAGTTCGAAAGGTCTTTTTTTAAGCTATCAAAATATATATATACTTTTATATTGTTATTTCAAAAAACGGCAAGGATTTTGGTACTTTTTAAGTTGTAACTTTAGAAAATATAAGATAGGTAGGTACATTTTGATAGCTTAAAAAAAGACCTTTAGAACTTGACCAAAGAATGCTGTGATTTCCATTTAAAAAATTGAACTTTATGTCATAACTCAAAAAATACGCTCCCTAGAAAAAAACTACGTACGCCATTGAATTCCTTGGAAAAAGTTCTATAGGAATCAATCTTAACAGTTTTAGTCTGCTTAGCACAAAAAGAATTGGAGATAATTTTTGAAAATCGATAAAAATCAATATTATTTTTTTTCTCGAAAACTAAAAACGATATCCAAATTCTGGTTTCGGCATTATATTATACTCAAGAAAATAGCTCATGTTTGCGAAAATTCCAAGGCTCTATCTCTGCTGCTTCTATGAGAAACCCCCAAATCACAACGAAAATAAGACACCCTGTACAGACAAAAATTCAATTGCATAGTCCCTTCAAACGTCAAACCGAACCAGGTTCAGACCTATACAATCTGCAATACAAATTGAAATTAAAGCTTTGCTAAGCGAAGCCAGAGTGCGACCCTGGAAGAGCTTCCGTGCCACGTGTTTTTGACCGTGGCTCCGCCTTCGGAGCATACCTCGTCTTACGTCCCTAAAAAATCTTGATGTTGGCGATCGGATACTTGGCTCTTAATAAGTTAATGCGAGGGAGAAGAATAAGTACGTTGTGTTAATAAGTCGGTTGTTGGGATATTACCTCAGTGATAGACTTAATATCTCAATGGTAGACTTGGTATCTCAACGATCAATTTAATATCTCAACGATAGAATTAATAGGTCAATTGTTCTGTTAACAAGCCCACAGTTGTGTTAATAAGTCGACGGTTGAAGTAGTAACTCGACCGTTGTATTAATAAGTTGACCACTGAGATATTAAGTTGATCGTTGAGATATTAAGTCGGTCGTTGAGATATTAAGTGTAACATTGCGGTTGACAGCACGCCTTCGTATTCCTGACGAGTATTTCAGTATTAAAATATTGCGCCATTTACATCAAATAGAAATATGTAGTTTCATTTTCGTTAAGCTACAAAAAACACATATTGTATAAAAACTTTTATTCTTCAAAAACGATTACAGAATATTATTAAAAAGAACAGGAACGCAATCCATATTTCGTAAATTTACCAAAACAGCAGTAAAAGAAGTTACAAATTCAGGAATACAAACTAGGAGCACTTTCTGTCCGTCCGGACCATCGAACATCTTTGTTTCGAAATTTTCTTGATTACCAGCAAACATGACATGAGGACACTCTTCAATAATAAACGGATCGTTTTCATAAAATGGGTAACATCCTAAAGTATCAGGAGCAGTAGGAGCTACGTGATTCCATTTCAAACAATTCTCCAATGCGACAACTGGTTTATCAATATCAGCGTAACTGATAATGTCTGCGACAGGTTGTCCGGAACTACCCAAAAATCGTACTCCCTCAATTTCACATTCGTATGGGTTCGGCACTTGATGTAATGAGCCAAAGACATGAGCCTTCGGAAACATGCAATGATGCATCGGTTTTTGGGGTAAAATGTGATTTGATGGATCGTGTTTACCAGGTAAGACATCGATATCGATTATCTGGCACAATTTTTGTAAAATACTGTCAAACACTTTCACAGCTTCCACTGAATCAGTAGGTACTACCGTTCTTGATATCAGAGATACAGTAGGTTGAGCTCTAGCAGGTTGAGTACGAATACTATTACCGGCAATTATTAATCTCGCTATTTTCGACACACGAATACCGTTAAAATCTCCTAATAATCCACTAATCCAATCGATAAATAGTTGAAGCGGCAACAAACTTTTTTCCAAGTTAACCACGTCTAAACCACTGACAAGTGCAACGAAAACATCATCGGCAATTAATGGTAATTCCATTTGAGGTCGACAATCAGCAAAACAGATCTCATCGACTTGAAAACTTCCTTTTCCCAAATTTATCCCGAGAACGGCGCACGATATTCCCGTTACTAATTGATTTCCGTCCACCCCGATCAACCGGTACCTTTGTAACTCATCTTCTAAGTATAGCACATCAGATCCATCAGTAAAATGGGTTACAATTGGCTGAGGTACCAATTGATTTGCATCAGCGAGCTGCTTTCGCAAGGACATTTTCAGTTTTTGGTCTTTAAATAACGTCCCGATGACAACACATTTACCACAGTTAGTTTCAGCAAGTTTGTGTAGTTTAAGCACTGGATAGGTGCTACCCCACTTTTTTGATATTCTATCCAGCAGAAAATCATTCATTTTCTGCAATCGAAGTCGGTAGATGCTGTTGTATTGTTTGGTGAAATCCTTATTTTGGTTGTAAAACCGCTCCGACATATTTTTATAACTGGTTATTAAACGTTCTTCAGTCATCTTGAATCCAAAAATACACACACTACAATTTTTTGTTGTTTGCTGTTTTGTTCAAATTCAAATTTTAGGTTAACACATTGGCGGGCAAACTGTCAAACAAATTGAGAGATGTGTATAAAAATACGAAACCGGAATTAATTTTGTTTGACGCAATTACAGCAGGCGTGAAAATAAGACTAATTATTTAAAATTGGACGCGTAGGCGCCTACGTTGTAATGACGTGCGTACGCAATTAATTAGCCTAAATTTACCTTCATGTCCAAGTGAAGTATCCGTTGCTTATGTATAAAATCGATGCCTTCGCATATCTGTCTCATAAAAACAGTGCAGCTTTTTTCCGTTAAAATAAAATCGTCGTCTATGACTCTTTCAAAAAGTTCTCCTCCCAGTATTCTAAAAAAGTGAAAGAAAACATTGAAATGTTGCTCCCTATATTGGTATATTGATGTAAGCGTCTATTTTCGAAGTAATTATATTTATTTATGGTCGTAAAAATGTATTCATCACTGACGGAATTTTTATTTTAGCGAAAATTCAGTTTATACGCATTTCGAATACTTACAATTCAAGAATAACGCACATAACTTTTCCATTTTCAAACGCGTCGTACAGCTGAATCAATCGAGGATGTTGTAAAGTACGCATAATATCAACTTCTCGTTCGACATTCCTTCTATCTTCCTTTTTTGGACAAGTTATGAATTTCGCTGCTAACAGTAAACCAGTAGTTTTTTCTCTGCATTTATAAACTGTGCCGAATTTGCCTCTAATAACAATAAACTACGTTAAATAAATTGCTACAAGTAGTTAGGCTTTGGGGATTCTAGACCAACAATATGACAGTTTGAAGATTTATGTCACATGAACTAATTCTGACATAGGTATGAGCGCTGAATGCTTGAAAATAAGTGACCCCACAATATTTTTAAAATTGTCTATTACCTCGTCTATTACAGTATTACATCTACGCATATTCTTGCTCATTCGTTAGGTATTTTGTTGTAAGAAAACAAAAACATCTGACATCAATCACACGTTGTTGATCTGAATGCCACCTGTCATAACTACGCTACTCATTCAAATTTTAATACCTGCCAACTTCTTCCTCTAAATCATAAAATTGTTTAGGATCTATCCCCCTTTTAATTTGCACGTCTCTGTAGGGAAAACTGAGTTCCACTTCTGAAAGATATAGCGAGGATTTGAATGAAATTGCAAAATCGCTGTTAAAACAATTGTTTGAAAACTGGCCAAATGGCGAAGTGCCCAGAAAAATGCAACGATCAAATAAATAAAGTTGTGTATCTCCCACACAGGTACGCGGATATTATTGTCCGTCACTGCTTGGCATTACAAATTCGTGTTTGTAACTGCAATATAATTAAAAACGGGCCACACTTAAGCAGCTTTTATATTTGAATTAGCTATTTATTTTTTGCCAAGTAGCAAATATAATATTAAGAAACCCATCAAAATGTTTGGATTAGAGATAGTAGGTAGTTCTAGAAATAAACTTTAATACCTACTATTGAAATGAAATGTTCCGTACTTTGTAAAGTTTAAATAAGTGTGTTGCATTTTTTATTTCGATTGTTAGATCGTTGTGTATGTTTCTCTTACCTCCAACTGGATCATTTTCATCAACTCGTATCATTTCAATTTTGGTTGACCTAAAAATAAGAACAAAATAACAATAACCTACAAGAATACAGATAAAAACCGATATTTTAAGAATACCGAACCGGTAAAACCATTTTTCAATTTCCGCAGGAACGCAGAAGGTACCTATTAGTCGTTCATATAAGAACGGACAATGACGTGGCGCGCGCACAAACAAGATTTCCTGGACGTACCGCGGTTGCTAGGCAACAAGGACGCGACCGTGCCACAGCTGATGAACAATTTCTAGGTTTCAAACTGGCCTCCTAATATGACGTCAGAGTACTCGCGGCCGTAAACCTTTTATTACGTGTGGCCTCCAAAAGTATTTTGGTTTAATTTTTAATGCGTAAAAATATGCGTTAAGTTTAAAACACAGCGTATAAAGTATAATTTGGAAAATTATTTTCATCTAGTTCTGCATGTTTGCATAAATACATTTTGATGTTTTTGTACCTGTTTCTATGTTTTTAAACTTAAATGTAAGCATCTAACAATCAACCTACACGGTAAAATACGCAAATGGAGAAAGATAATGGTACTTTGTAAAACAATTGAAACAATTTCTGTTTGTTTGGAGGCTTAAAATAAATGCCTGTATTCCACCACAATTTTTAAGGCAATAACTTATTTTCGTCGTTCATATTTTGGACTAGAAAGTCCCCGTTTTTCAGACGTAAGTGCTCCTATTTTTGTATTATTAAATGCTGAGAAGTATCAATCTGTTAGTGCAAACATTCCTGGCTCATCGCTTAAAGCCCAACAATTTAAAAATCCACTGGCATCTTTTTAACTGTGTCTGAGACCTGAGACTTGAGACATTGACATCGCCCTTGGCAAATAATCTGATGCCAAATTAAAAAAAGATTGCAACTCCTAATCGCGCAATTTTCTACCAAACTGACACATTATTATTATTGAACTAAAAATATCCCGGAATAAATATCGCTCATCTCAGATTCCTACCTAACATCGATGAACTGCATGCGTTATTGGTGTTTATAGATTGCTTTTTCCTGATTTTTATTTGTTAGACAAATAATAATGTTAGTTGAAACTTTCAGTAGGAATTTATAATTATGGCGAATTATGCTGTTACAATTATAAATCAGATTTTATACGTGAGTTGATAAAATATCGACAACAAAAGCAAGGTAAGGGTTAAAAACTGATACGAACCTAATAAAAGAAAACTTCAGAGGGACGGAGCTTTCCCATTAAGGGAAAATTAAAAGGTAAACATAAAAATTCTTCTTTGAAAAGCACCACAACACCGCAGCTGGCGGAGCGACGTCGTTTATTCAAGCAGCGCCCCGACGCTTCGTACGCGCCCAAATTAGCTCCGTCCAGAATTATATCTATAGGTAGGTATTTGTAAGGTCACGTGTATTTTGTGGGAGGGATATATACTTTGCAATTATTCCAAACTTTCAGATTTCCTTTTTATCGCGTCAGTGCACCAATGGCCTATTTTTAATGTATACACAAAACCTGCTCTGAAATTTCAAAATAAACTACTGTCCCGATTTTCAGAGCATGACGTTAAATTTTTTGTTTTGGAATTTGTCATTCAGAGCGTCTGGCCTTGCACAAAAGATGGGGCAGGTATGCATGTTTTATTGCCAACATTGCTGGGGTAACCTTTTGTATTTAGTGAGTTACTTTTGTTCCTCTGTCAAAATGGGAGTGTCATACACCATCCTTTTTAAATGTTTCCTAAATTCATTAATTATCAAATGTATTGAGATCTGAGATTTATTTATATCCCAACTAGGTTATGCCAATGCAACGTTTTAGCGTGCTATTATTCCCTTGTTTTCATTAGCAATCGCGGATTTCCTTTGAAAAATACCTTTCGTGACGGGACACCGGACACAACACATGGAATTCAAAATTCTGTAAATTACAACAAACTTTAGAAGAAAAAAATAAAAAGGATCCGCTAGGATTTGAGTAAAAACTCCCTAAGCGTTTTGGTACTGAGCCGAGCTTATTGCTTGTTTAACAGTGTATTAAAGCGCATGAAAGTAAAGGTGGCCTACTTGGCAAAACCTAGTTGGGATACATATAAACGCCTGAGCGGCCAAGCCACCAGCTATTATCCATTTTCTTCTTGCAGCTTGCACATTGGTCAAGCGACCAATCTAACGACAGATAATTTCCAAGCACCTGCAGGAAGCCCTTTATCTGGCAAATCTCCATTATTTTGATGTGTTCTACCTATTCTCGTAAGTTTGTCGATTATGCATCACAGCGACGTAGTTTAATTCCAAACCTTTGACTTAGGTACTGCGTTACTTACTTACACGTTAGCGTGAGACTAGACACAGCGTTAGGTACAACGATGAGAGATAAGTTATTACCATATACCTATATGCCTATTACACTCAAAATTGTACCTGTATTGCAACAGAAGCACAAATTCTTTATTTGGGATTAATATATATCGATATTTCTAACATTCTAGTTATGGGATATTTCATATTATTGGGAAGTTCGCATCTGTCAACTGTCATTAGAATAGTTGGTAGCAATGATCAGCTAAATTATGAGAGTATCAGATTGACGTTATTCTACAAATTTTTTGAAGCACATTATTTATCTTAAATATATCCACTGGATAATTAATATTAAGACACCTACGGTCTGTGATATACGTATTGTTATTATACACTCGTTAGATAATTTTAGAAATATGTCCAACAAGTTTGACGCGTATGTATTAAACTCAAATAAATACATGGAGGTTTTTGTTTACATTATTTTCCAAACAGATTAAAACACCAAACGGAAAACTCTGACAGTGGCAGTGGCGAAGACGATAACACTGTAATAGATTTAGGTCCCGTTGAGTACCCTCCAGGTGAACACCGTTTGCAACATCCATATTGTTTGTGGATATCGAGAAGAAGAATGATAAATGTGCGGAACTCACAAACACAGTGGTCACAAGGATACAGTCAGACACTGCGACTAGTTGCCCAAGTGGCCACTGTTGAGCAATGGTGGGCCCTTTATAGTCATATTATTAGGTTACAAGATTTGCCGCCACGTATAGACTTACATTTATTTAAAAAGGGGATACAGCCGATGTGGGAAGACCCTGCGAATAGCAAGGGTGGAAAGTGGGTAAGAACAGTATTGTGAACCGTCAGTCTTTAATTTAGTAAAAGCGGTAGGCAAAAACTTTTGAGCGATGTTTATTTTCTTTAGGTATTACGTTTAAGAAAAGAACAGACTGGTAGAGCCTGGGAGAATTTATGCATGGCAATGTTGGGTGAACAATTTGTCGTAAGTTACCATTAAAAACGAAAGAAAGCGTTAATTTCGAAGTAGTAATATGTTTTGTTATAGGCTGGAAATGAAATTTGTGGCGCTGTAGTATCGGTAAGATATCAAGAAGATTTATTAGGCATATGGAATAGGACGGCTTCTGATCAAGCAACGACATCGCGTATAAGAGATGCGTTAAAAAGGCTGCTGAATATACCGTCAAATGCCAATATGGAGTACAAAATACACAATGACAGTCTCAAGTGAGTATTTTTAAAGTTTAACAAATTTACCAAATTTGTTCCCGTGTCATTTTTATTCTAGGGCTTGGAAAGCCATTCCAAATAATGCTATAAAGAGTTGATGAAAGAAAATGTTAAATAGATTGTTGTGAATAAAGTTGAAATGACTATTAATATTTTGATGTTTTGCATGCTTTGGCTAGAAATAGTGAAAGTTTTTGTGGTATCACTTTTGTATAAAAACGACTCTTAGATGGAGCAGATTCTCATTTTCCCGTAGTTCGATAATAAAATAATTACTTCCATTAAATTATGATCAATAAGACACAATTTCAGCAAAAATTAAACCATTGATCCTGGATTTAGACATCAAAAATAAATGGTTAATTTTTTCTTGTGCAACCACAAAATAAATCCGTTAATCAAAATAAAGTTTTGCACTTGCTATGAAAGAAGGGGACTTCTTGGTTGGCATCAAACTGTTGCAACAAACCAACGTAGTTTTCACAATTTACTGTTCTTCCCCTATCAAGAAAGTTAATGTAAATAATTCTATGTGTATAATCAAAAAATGTTAGCTCTTTGGCCTTCTCCATCCAGTGCTTGACATCTTCACGGTGAATCCAGGGTTCTTAGGCAGTCGCAAGTGGTTGTGGGTGGAGTAATGGAAGTATCCTTAATGGATAAATGGGGTTTGACAAATTTTAAGTTTTCAAAAAAGTAAATTAAGGCTATTTGGATTTGGAGCTGTGATATCTGCCAAGAGCAAAGTACCAGTTATTTAAGAGGAGATTATAGTTATTTAAGATACGCTTATCGTAACTTCGATGGGTTATCACACTCAGCCTTCGGGCTCGTTTGGTAATTTACCCGCCTTGTAGCATAATACGAACTGTTACGATACTTTTTATGAAGGATGTCTTTTTTTCTAAAAACGCGAAATAGAAAAGTTTAGAAGTAAAGTTCGATTCATCCGGGGTCACAATGTACAGTAAAAGCTCTCATAAGCGGACACTAACGGTTCCAATTTTTTTGTCCGCTTACGAGAGCTGTCCTCTCAGAAGGAAGCTCAAATGCAAAAAATTACTAAATCATAAATATGAAAATAAAAAACTTCCTAGGCATGTTTCAATACTAATCTAAAAGAATTTTTCTATCACATGCTTTTTTAAATAAAAACCGTGAAATAATGACCTATCTTTCACCCAGTTTGCGAACACCCAAATGCTCTCGCTCTGCAACATTAATCACCTCCATTTTTTGCCTTAATGTAAGAAAGGTTTTATTTGGTGCCATTGTCACACAGTTTCCAACAAGACTACCTACATATATGTAACCCTTGTCTATCATATAGTATACAGGGTGTCCCAGAACAACGGGGCAATATCTGGAGCATATAGTTTGGGTCAAAATAACACTTAAAGTATCTAAAAATTTTTTTCTAGGACGCCTCCCTTCGAAGCTATTCGCCCTTAAAGGTCAAGTCCTGGAGAAGGTTTTTTGCTGGTAACTTTCAAACTACCGCATCGAATGTTATAAAATTTGGACTGTAGACATAGTAAGGAAGTATCTGTGATCGAGTGACATGACATCTTCCGTATCTTGTCTAGGAAGCCGGGGGTGGAACACCCCTAATGCTTTTCACCACTTAACTTTTACGTTGATGCATTTAGCGAATTTGCAATTACATTTTTAAACTCCTCAAACAATTTTCTCAAAAAAAGGTACTCTTTTTTTTGAAACCGTTAAAATGGCCCGTTTCCGAGAAAATAATGTATACAAAGACATAGTTCATCATTTTTACTATGCAAGCCAGGCTATGAAATATGAACTGCTACATGAAACATGTGAGAAAATGAAAATGTATGAACAATCGGTTATGAAAACATAACAGCCGAGATAATAGCCGCTACAATAAATTTTCGAAGTTAGCACCTTGTAGACACATACATTTTTATGTAGTAAAAATGATAAACTATGTCTTTGTATATTTTTTTTTCTTGGAAACGGGCCATTTTAATGGTTTCAAAAAAGAGTACATTTTTTTGAGACAATTGTTTAAGGAATTTAAAAATGTCATTGCAAATTCGCTAAAAGCATCAACGTAAAAGTTAAGAGGTGAAAAGCATTAGGGGTGTTCTACCCTCGGCTTCCTAGACAAGATATGGAATATGTCATGTCACTCGATCACAGATACTTTCTTACCATGTCTACAGTCCAAATTTTATAACATTCGATACAGTAGTTTGAAAGTTACCAGTAAAATACCTTCTTCAGGACTTGACCTTTAAGGGCGAATAGCTTCGAAGGGGTGCGACCTAGAAAAAAAATTCTACATACTTTAAGTGTTATTTTGACCCAAACAATATGGTCCAGAAATATTGCCCCGTTGTTCTGGGACACCCTGTATATAAATGTATATAAACAAGGATGTAACATACTAATCATTAAATATTTTTGTAAATACGCAACAGGTATAATGGGTAATCCTCGGTATCAATTTTACTCCGAATTTTATTCTGCGCAGCTCTCAATTTGTCAATTTTCAGAGCTTCGTGTCCACTCGTGAGAGCATTTTGAGCCTGTTGGGGAAAATTGTTGTGCCCGCGTCCGCCCTACAGATCGTCCACTTATGGAAACGTGTTTAACATGGATATTAATACTTAAAAATTTGGTTCCATGAAAATTGTCCGGTCAGGAGAGACGTCCGCTTATTATAGCTGTCCGTAAAGAGAGCTTTCACTGTATATACACATGACTTAAATGTTACACAACACTTGTTAGTATTCAGTCAAGAGCCACACGCGAGTCCATTGAGTTAACAAATCCAGGTTAGGTCTGTAACCCTTCTGATTTACCAAAGAACTTGGTGTCATCCCCAAGGATGCAATTCTAAGATTTTTGATGTATGTACAGGTGTCCTTTTTTCGTTGTGATTTGGGGGTTTCTCATAGAAGCAGCACAGATAGAGCCTTGGGGTAAAAAAAACAAGAAAAACAGCAAAATTACAGGAACTGCTCAAATTGATTACCATGTTTTTCAACATATAATCTACATCTTTTAGTTAATAGAGTGATGGCATTAATTAAAAAAATAGGATGGGCTTGCAAATATTGGAAAGCTGCATGTGTTGCCTCTGCTAGCTCGGCTTGATTGTTGTATCTTCGTATGTATATTTTTTCTGCTAAAAATGCCCAAACAAAAAAGTCTAATATACTCAGAACCGGTGATCTTGCAGGTCGCAATATAGGTCTATTTGTACCCAACCATCTACCCGGAAAATGATTTTCTAACTATTGCAGAATTGGGTCCAGGGGCACCCTTTTGTTGGAAATGTACCCTGTTTATGTTTATTAACGGAACATTTTCCATTGTCGCCTCTGCGTTAATATTCAATAAATTAATGTATCTCAATCCCGTTAAGTTTCCATCAAAAATTTGGTATGCTAGTTGACCACCCAAAATAAAACACGAAACGTTAAATCCAAAACGTCCTTGCCTCTGACGTCCAAAAGTTTGGTGCTGATTTGTATCAGACCAGTGATGCACATTATGCCTGTTAAATAATCCTACGCTGCTTATGTGAGTTTCATCTGTCCAAATGACGGACCGCCCAAATTCTGGATTTTCTTGAATTTTATTTAAGTACCACCTACAAAAATTAAGCTTTCTTTCTTCATCTCCCAGGAAGGATGGTGAATAATTTGAATTTCATATGGTCTATATTTGCCTTTTTTAAATATTTTTTGAACTTTTGATTTGGAAACACCAACTTGTGATTCGATTTCACGACAAGAAGTTTTTGGTGTCGCCTCAACCAACGATAAAACATTTATTTCTTCCTCTTCCCTATTTTCTTTATTATAAATTTTGTTTCTAGGTTTATTAAATGACCCATAGTGAATTAAATTTTACATCATCATTTTGCTTGATTGTCTTCTTTCTGGGCATCTAAATGTAATAAATTATGTAATTTTAATAAAATATGGCTTCTGACGTGGCAGGAATAGGCAGGTTCGGTAATTTACAAATTTCATTAAAATTGATAGAGTTTATTATACTGAAGGCAGTTATGTTCTTAATTTTTGTTAAAAAAAATTCCTTCTCCTGTGAAGCCGTTGCAAAGTTTTCCGTCGGTGCGAGGCTAGAAATCGTACCTTGCAGCGAGAGTAGGCCGCGTGACGTCAAAACTTAGTATAATGTACAAGTCCCAGCTTCAGCGCGCAGCAGTCCCATAAGTATTATGCATATGCATGTGTAGTTAAATTGTTAAATATTATTAACTTGTTCTAACTGGTGTTTTCTGTTTTGTACCCAGACTAATACATCGTACAGCACACCAATAAAACGGAAAAAGTGGTTCGTTGGAGCCAGAAGGAAAATCGGTCAGCATTATCGATATTTTCGCGAGTTAGTTTATCATTGCAAAAGTTTATAAAATTATCGGCTGCCCCATTGCAGCCACTCTAAATAAAATCGAACATAATGTAATTTATCGGCAGTTTTCTGGGACCCCTTGGTACTTGGTAACGTGTTACGGTTAGCATAATTTGAAACAGGATGCTAGGAGCATGACGGAGCCAAATACTGAATCGCCGTAGCGTTCCCTCCCTGAACTAAAAAAGGAAATTTTATTAACTATTTTACAATAATAATTAAATAGTACGTCATCATAAAGTTCTCTTTTGAAGACTGGTAGGACGCGTACCTCCATCCTTTCCCTGAGCTAGCCTACGCATTTCCGTAAAAGTAGAACATTCTACATCCCCAACTATTTGAGAGCAGTAGTCTAATCTGCTCCAACCTCTACCTCTTTATTCCTATCTCTGACTCTAGTATGTCGCAAACTATTCCTTTGTGTCTCAGAAGGTGTCCTACCATCCTACGATCCTATCCCCTATTCTTTATTGTCTCCCATACTTTTCTCTTTTCCCCAACTCTTTCTAATTCCTCCTTATTGCTAACTTGTCTATCCACGGTATCTTCAACACCTGTCTGTAGCATCACATTTGAAACGCTTCTACTCTTTTTCAATCCGCTTCTCCCATTGTCCAAGTTTTGCACCCATAGGTATAATTTCGTACTCCATACATGCGTCTTTAAGAGTCTCTTCGGAATTTCTACATTAACCGTTCCAGAATATAGCAGTTGTTTCTTTTTGTTAAACAAGTACCTACCTAGTACCTACGTAGCGTAGTTTTTTGATTTGTATTTGTTTCCGTTTTTTTTTTTAAATTCCAATCCGTTATAAAACTGTTAACTTGATAACTTGTCAATCACTTAGGTATACATACCTACATAAATGAGTAGGTATGTATTGTATTGTATTAGAGAATATAGGTAGGTACCTATTTCACAAACAGAAGTAAGCAGGTATCTACAATCTACATACCTACTTATACTGAATTATAAAAGGCATGTACAGTTAATAAATTGTTGACTTTGTTTTACTTATACCGGTCTGCCTTTACACTACTGTTTTGAGATTGAATGAAATTGGGGTTAGATGCAAGAATCACACACCATTTCCACATTTACCGGGACATTTACCTACCTACTACATAAATATGGCAAATTATGTGAACTTTTGATACCCTTGTTGCATCATTATATTGATTATGTTGTCTTTGTTTTATGTTTCCTTGACACCTTACTATAAAAATTCACGCTCGAAATAGTCCCAATAAGTATGTTATGAGATAGATACCGCTTCACGGGCACTTCAAGAGAAGTGGGAGGAGCGCCTTACGAATCTCTGACGTCAAACCAATAACAAAGCGAACTAGCATGTGGGCGTGATAAGCTAATTTCTTTGACTTATTACGCCGCAAAAAAATTTTGCCGTAAATCAATTACAATAACAGATTTCTGTCCTTTTCATGCCAAAAATAGATATCTTATTTTTCTCCGAACCTCCCTATTCTTTTGGTTCACACGACAAAATCTTCAAAAAATTTTCATGTTACTTGAATTACTTTAACTCTGTTAAAGTTTAATGGGTAGAAAGAACAGTCGAAATATTTAATGCACTTATCTTTAATTAGTAAATGATTTATAATAGCTTAAAACTAATATTATTATTCCGCTAACTGAAAAGTTACTATTGCAACTGCTATCAATGTGAAATATACTTTAAATATAATGCATATCGCACTTCAAATACTTACACATTACAGTACATCTAAAAGAAAACTGCTTTAATAGAGAACTTAAAAGTAAAAACAATGGCACCAATCATCAAAACATACTTATTTAAAAAACCATAAAAAGAAAAAACTCAATCAGTGGTACACATACTATGCTATTCGGATGAGATTTAAAAATTAAAATAAACCTGTAAATTTATCAACCTAGCGCGGAGCTCACAGCACTGCTCTGTACATAAACAAACACATTTTACAACAAATGCATCACGTAAGTAGTTAACAGACGGTGAAATTAGAAAATATAACGGGAAACCTTTTGGTACAAAAGAAAATAATTTGACGCGTATATTAGAATTTCCTTTTTGATTATTCGTTCTCCACCTCAAATTGGTCCTGCTCGATTGGCTTCTCTACCCAGCTGCCCAGGTTGCCCTTAGCAAACGCTTGCAACAGCTGCACTTTTGCCGTCTGCAAGTAAAGAACACATACTGTCCCGTAAATACCGTAAAGCTATGAAAACGGAATATAAGTTGGAGGAAAACATAAAAAAGTCACCAGTCTAAACAATATCAGCACAACAAACAAGGTGTTTGCATATCGTCGTCAAAAGTGCCGAACTCCACTTTTTCTCCAAATTGAGATTTCAGCGCCATCTCCAGTCCAACAGATTTAAGTTGGCGAGGGGTGGAGACGCTACGCATTAAATATAAAAATAAAATATAAAGGTAATGGGATTTATTGCAGAAAAATCATTAATACACTAATCAAAACGAAAACGGAGCCACTTTTAAAAATGTTGATATTTTTTCACTGAAATGACGTATTGTTACAATTCTTTTTTATTTAAATATACTGGACTGGTGTTTAAAAATTTAGTATAATTTGTTATAATCTGCTTGTGATTCATACAGAAAAAAATTAAAATGCCGAAATGTGCGATTAAGCTCTTTATTGTTTTAATGAAAAGTGAGCAAAATTTCAAAATCAATAACGTGTGTGGCCTCCTCTAACTCGTAACGACAGGGCATACTTTCAACTAAATTTCGAATAACTTGAGGAGGCAGTTGTTTCCACTCTTCCAGGAGGATTTTTTCAACGTGTTGAAGGTTCCAGATTGGCTGACGTTCCTTCAATCGTTGCCCAAGTGTGTCCCAGACGTGCTCGATTGGATCGAGGTCTGGACTGCGGGCGGGCCAATCCATTACCTCAACATTGTGGGCATTGAGGAAATTTTGCACTATTCTGGCGATGTGTGGGCGGGCATTATCTTGCTGCAGAATGAATACTGGACCCATATTCTCAGCAACATGTGGTTCTAGAACTTCGTCTATATACCTACATGCAGTCATAGACTCCTCACGAATTACCACCAGCTCCGTGTGCCCATTCAAATTTATCCCAAACCATGATGGATCCTCCTCCAAATGGAACTCTTTCTTCCACAGTGCAGCCTAAAAAACATTCACCTGTGTGTCTCCATACTCGAACTCATCCATCAAGGTGATTTAAACAGAACCTGGATTTGTCAATGAACAGGTTGTTCCACTGCCCTAAGTTCCAATTAACATGTTCTTCAGCAAAGAACCTTCTTGCTCTGCGATGATCACAGCTTAGAGGAGATTCCTTAACTTGTCTTCTTGCATGAAACTGACGTTCGTGAAGCCTGTTACGTATCGTTTGGGTACTTATTCTGATTCCTGTGGCCTCTACGAGCTAATTTTGGAGCGTTGTAGCGGTAGGGTTACCCAACCAGTAATTGATCACTTAAGCGTATTTTTTTTGTTGACGTCAATATTTCTACTGTTAACTACAATTAATGCTAAACTGATAATTTTTAACAAATTCTTTAATGTCTAAGGATTACAAAAATATCCATAAATATTGAAATTAACATAACATATTTCAAGTAAAAAAAAAAAACAATGTAGGTATTACATACTTTTCTAGTGTTTGACCATAACATTTCTAATCGTTGTCCATATAATTTTCCAGTAGTTGACCAGGAAATAAAAGTCACATATGAAAAAGGTATAACAGCGCACTAATCGATGTCTAGAATTGAATCTGCAAACTGGTATTTAATTCGATTACCAGCACTAATTATTTCGGGAGTTGCCAATTTTCTTTTCACTTGATTGCTATCAATAACAATTATGTCTCTTTCGTTCATTACAAATGAAGTATTTTTTGTGTCTGTTGACTTTAGAGCCGTGACTTCAATTTCATCATTTCCAAGGATACTTTGAACAACACAAACATAGTTGTGGAACTTCTTCTTCCCTGGAAAAGCGACAACTAGAAAATCGCCTCTAGAACATGGCTCCTGCAATGAAAGTAACATGGCACTCTCAAATTCGTCAGAGACATCATCACCACTTGATCCACTTTCTACCCAGTCGTCTTCGTCCTCTGTTTCTGATTCTGCTACTTTCTTCTGTTTTCTTGACTTCATGTTATGTGCTTTTTTGTTTAGTTTTTCTTCGTCCTTCAGTTTTTTAGAAATTGCTCTCTGTTCGGCTCTCTGCTTCTTCGCCGCATCTTTCTCCTTTTTAAGATTGTCTTTCTCGTTTACGCTTCTTTCCTTTATTCTCAGGCGATTCTTCTGGCCAAAATATGTGATCGAGAAAAGAAGTACTTATAGAACTCGTTGGCGTTCACTGAGGTGTTGACGTATGTGCCCTTGGTGCTGGTTCCTTCCCGGACATTGAAATTTTTTCACTTTTTCCTTGTTTTATGACAACATTTTGTATTATATTAACCTTCACAGCAGTTTCATTTTCTTTTACATCTCTTAACTTCTGGATTTTGTCTTGCATTGTTTTCTCCCATTACATTTTCATTTTTGTTAGTCTCTGCAGTATAATTATCAATTATTTCCCTTTCCGTGTCGTTATTTTCATTTGTATGGTTTTGTTCATTGCTTTCTTCATTTGTTATTCTCTCAATTGGAATTTCTGAACTGTCGATAATTTTCGCCTTTTCATTATTATTAGGTTCTTCAACTTCATTTTCGTTTGTTTGAATACTTTCTTCGTGTATATCTCCTTTCAAATATCTATTCCTTAGTTTTCTCCAAACATAAAATAATTCACTCGCTTCCATCGGTCCGTGCCATTCACCATCACCATTCAATGCCTTTCTAAATTGAGATGTTCTTCCAGATGGCATGGTGGATTCTAAATAAAGCAAATACTCAGCGTTAAAACTGGTTGGTTTCACTTTGAATGGCGTGTCGTGTTCATCATCTAGAATTCTGTTATTACTAGACATGCATTTTTCAAAATCGATGGCGTCAACATTAAATGGGTAAATGCCACATTTTCCAAATCCATTTTGGACGGTTTCAATGGATGTGCCTTCAACAGCTTTTTTAAGAATAAGCTAAATACATGCTTAGTCACAGATTTATTATTGTTAGTTCGATTCCAATCCTGCACTGTAACTTTCCAGTTTGCTTTTAGTGGTCTAAAAAGAGACACATCTGCGGGTTGGAGAATGTGGGTTGCATTTGGAAATAATGCGAATAAGATAATTCCATAGTCAGAACAAAACTTTGACACATGGTATGTGAGATGCGATTTATGCCCATCCACAAAGTATAAAACAGGTAATTTGACACCGTTTTTGTTTAATTTGGGCAATAAAGTATTGCAAACGTAGCTGTGAAATGCTTGGCCTGTCATCCACCCAGATTTCGATCGTCCTAAAATCCAGTTTGAGGGAGTACTTCTTGAAATTTCTGCAGGTATGCGTTCGTATGGGTACACAATCATAGGGGCGTATATTTCTCCACTAGCTGCTTTTGTAAAAAGTACTGTAATTTGTTCTTTCTCAGATCCGGACTTAATTTCATACAAGTTTTTCATTCCTTTCGGGCCCAAAACTAATCCAGTTTTAGGATTCGTAGCGAAACCAGATTCATCTGAATTAAAGATACGTCTTGGATCATCTAGAATGTCTAACACATTTTGTTCTTCTAGATGCGTTTTAATTTCTTCATGCCATTTTCTAATAGCTTCTTCTGTGACTTCAGCTCTAGCTGTGTTTATGGATTCTGCACGCCGCAACTTTACTTGAGGATGTCTTTTTAAAAAGGAGTGAAACCATTTGTCTCCAGGTACACCCTTTGTAAATGGATTGTTCCTTTCATCGTTTTTAATTATTTCAGCCACAGTTGCAAATAGAGATCTTTTATTAAGTAGTATACCCTTTTTTGCATTTGCAAAAATCCACCTTACCAGCAATTCTTCTTCTTTCGCAGTTAAAATTGTAGGCGGCCCCATTTTTCTGAATGCATGAGTTCTACCTTTCATTTTGTTGATTATTGTAGAATGTGAAATATTGTATTGTCTTCCCGCTTCCCATATGGAACATTTGGACTCGAATGAGAGTTATGACCCTAGCAATCTGAATTTCTGTTAGGTACACTCTACGCCTTCATGGTCTACCAAGCACTTCAACATTCATATTTATTCTTTCACATTTGAAACGAAACTAAAGAAGCAAGTTGATAAAAACATTTTTCTCTTGGTAAAGAATTGTGATTTTTAGGTTTTATTGCTTCAATAAAAAAACTGTTGAAAAGAAAACATATCAAAAATATCAGCCGTCTTATACTCCAGTAAATCAGTCGTTAACGAATTCTTCCTTGTACGCTTCTTTCCTGGTGTTCTAAAGATCGCTTTGCCGTTATTTCCCGACGTGCTAGTGTTGCCTTCACAACTATTCTCTCAATAGATCTAATAGACACGCCCGTTGCAACAGAAGTCTTCATTTTCACACTTTCCAATGTTTTTGTTTCACTTTTCTTACTTTTAAAATAACAAAACACTCTGTACACTATTTCCTGTGTTCGACAACGTAAAACACCTTTCTTTTCGCAACCTGCCATCTTACCTTTGCAAAAGCTCACTGATAACTGAAAATTTTACCTGCGCCACTGGTACTGCAAGACATTTTATTGTATCCGTAAAGTATGCTTTTTCCAAAAATTGTCCACCGTCTTTCGCTTTGTAATACTCAAAGACAAAAACATGAAAGCACAAAATACTTAAGTCTTACCTGGTACGAACTGACCATCTCCTTAGCATCACTGTAAATCGCCGGAATGGCCTTCTCGATGCCGGTAATGCTCTCCAACTTCCCGCAGATTCGCACAAATTTGGTCATCAGTTCGCGCTTGCACACTTGCGATACACCCGTCTCCGGCTTGCCAGTTATCGTGTTCACTATCTCGGGAGTCTGGCTGCCCGTGATCCAGTTCACGGAAAAATTGGGCGCTTTACACGGGTGTCTCTGCTCTGCCGACGTTACTGTGTACATTGCTGGTCGATTCAAACGGAAAGGAGGTGGCAGACCTTGCAATGTGTTCTCTATGCGACCGCATATTGCTCTGAGAAAATACCATAAAATACAACGCGGGTCACGCTTTTTAATATCGAATTTACCTGTGTAAATGCGATTGTCGCAGCAAGCTGCCAAGAACAATGCTTTTCAAATAAATTGGTTCGATAAAGTGAGATAGGAGAGCACCCTGTAGGCCCAATACATTCCATCGAGCTATTTTATCAGAACAAGACATTGTCAGCAGCCGTTCTCCCTGCAAAGTAAACCATTAGAGTTAGCAGTAGGCCTGTGCGTTGTAAAGAAATCGATAAATTTGATTATTCGATTAATCAGCCGATCGATTTTTTGAGTATTTGATTAATCGAGTATTTGATTATCTGGTAACTTGATTAATCGATGATAGATTCTTCAATTAATCGATTACGATTAATCAGATAGTCGATTAATCGTTTTTTTGAGTAATAGATTATTTGATTAATTCTAATCACGATGCACAAGTGAGGTAATAAGGCCTAAGACAAAGTCTGTTATGCAGTAACTCTCGAGCATAGAGACAAGCAATCATGTTCGGTCTCACATTTATATATTATAGCATATATGCTTCTGTGACGTTGTTATAGAATTTTGATTTACTTAATGGTCTTATTCAAAACTTTCAATGTGAAGTAAAGACGATGCGAATAGTAGTTTTCATGGACCAAGCTGAATATTCGCTCAAATAATAACTGCCGGATCCGGACACCCGGTCGAATACTATCTGGGGTTGTATAAAACAATTCTTGCCTAAATAGCATATTTATGGTGTTATTACCACTTTTTTCAGACTTTGACAGATGTAAAGGAATTTTAAAAATCCAAAAGAGGTAATAGATCGTTTATTTAAATTAGTTAGTCACATATACCTGACAGGCGAGATTCCAGAAGATTACAAACGGAACATCATAGTAGCTTTGCCAAAAAGGAAAGGCGCGGATAGATGCGAAAATTTTAGAACTATCAGTTTAACTTCCCATACGTCAAAAATTTTAACTAGAATTGTGCAAAGAAGGATGGAGAAAAAGGCGGAAGAAATATTAGGAGAAGATCAGTTCGGATTTAGACAAAATAGAGGAACGCGCGAGGCCATTCTAGCTTTACGAGTAATTATAGAAAAAACGATAGAAAAGAGAAAGAGCGTATATATAGGATTTGTAGATTTAGAAAAAGCCTTCGACAATGTAAAATGGGGGAAGATGTTCGAAGTGTTGAGAAAGGTAGGGATGAAATACAGGGACAGAAGAATAATACATAATCTCTACAAAGAGCAAAAGGCAGTTATAGAATGTGAGCAGGAACGAAGGGAAGTAGATATCCGGAAGGGAGTGAGAAAGGGATGTGCATTGTCACCTCTAGTTTTCAACTTATATATCGAAGATGCGATTAATATTGTTAAGGAAAGAACAGCCTCAGGGATCAATGTACAGGGCCAAACTATTAACATGCTCAGATTTGCGGATGATATAGCAGTGTTAGCATCTAGCAAAGAAGAATTAGGAGCGGCTTTGAATGAAATGGAAGCAGTTTTGACACAGGGCTACGGCATGAAAATCAATAAAAAGAAAACTAAAATTTTGGTATGTAGATGGAGTGAAAATAGAACTAAAATTGAAATACAAATAGGAAATGAGAAGATAGAGGAGGTCGCGGATTTCTGCTACTTAGGAAGTAAAATAACCCAAGACGGTAGGAGCACTAAAGATATAAAACAAAGAATGGCGCAGGGCCGAGTTGCGTTTAACAAAAAGAAACAACTGTTATGTTCGAGAACGGTTAATATAGAGACTAGGAAGAGACTCTTAAAGTCGTATGTATGGAGTACGGCATTATACGGGTGCGAAACTTGGACAATAGGAGAAGCGGATAGAAAAAGAGTAGAAGCGTTTGAACTGTGGTGTTACAGACGCATGATGAAGATACCGTGGATAGATAAGGTTAGCAATAGGGAAGTATTAGAAAGAGTTGGGGAAAGGCGAAAGGTATGGAAACCAATAAAGAGTAGGAGAGATAGGATGGTAGGACACCTTCTAAGACACGAAGGAATAGTTCGCGACATACTAGTCAGAGATAGGAATAAAAAGAGGTAGGGGTGGGCCTAGATTAGACTACTGCTCTCAAATAGTTAGGGATGTAAGATGTTCTACTTTTAGGGAAATGCGTAGGTTAGCTCAGGATAGAAAAGAATGGAGGTACGCGTCCAACCAGTCTTCGGACTGAGAACCTTATGATGATGAATATCTTTGGATTGAATAAAGCTGCATCAGTGCAATTTTGCTAGAATGAAATCAATGTCTAGTAGTAACCGTTGCAGGAATAAAAACCGAAAATATTATACGGCATGTGAGCAATCACATGGCAAAATCGGAGAATTTTCCCACAACTTTTGATTTTATTAATACTAATTATTAATTACTAATAGTTTCAGAAATAATTAGCCTTTTTCTAATTAAATCAATCGTTCGATTCTTAAGTGAGACATTGTATATACCTTAATGGTTAAATTTTATACGGGTATATGTGTCCGATACTGTTAGAAATAGAAGCAAACGTGTATTAATAAAATCCGAATGCTGAATCAATGATGAAATTTTCTACAGGAATGTCCAAAAATTCACAGAAATCCAAAGAAAGCCACGGAAATCCACAGAAAACCTTTGAAAACCATGAAAAACCATGGAAACCCAAAGGTGATGTACAACAAATCCACTAACGATTCACCCCTCGATAAAATCCAAAAAAATGAAGTTATGAGGTTCTAAAAATTCTCTGATTTGGTTGTGTGATTGCATGTACCCCGTACAAAGATTTTGATTTGATTTTGATTACTGGAACAGTTACTATACTTGGGCCGCCCAACAGACGGAGTGATCACCCTGCAAGAACGTGCTCTAAGGGGGCCAATATTAATTTATGACGACCGAATTGGAGTGATGCAACTCCGTTGGGTCTAAAGAAAGCGCATCACTGCGGTTCTGTCGTCCTAAATTGATAGTGGTCCCGTCTAGAGCTCGTGATTGCAGGGTGATCACTCCGTCTGTTGGGCGGTCCAAGTATATTAAGGCGCCCACTCACACACGTACTTGCGTTAAGTTTTGAATGAACAGGCAAAAACGTGCATTCAAAATTGTACGTGTGTGGTGCAAACCTTAAGACTTTTTTGAACTGCACAGTTGAACCGTCCATTTCAAGTCTGTCTTGAAATTTTAACTGTACACCGACGATTGCGCATTCAAAATTGTGCGTGTGTGGTCAAAACCTCAAGTTTTGTTTAATACAGTGGCGCAGCAGCAGGTGACATAGTTTTAACGGATTTATTTGATTTTGAGTAGTTAATATAATAGAAGTAGATAAGTAATTTTTCATATATATTTATACTAAACGTATTTTGAACATTATTATGTTTTTTCAACAAAAACAAACAATTCGAATATAATTTCACCCGTCCCACAATCGTCAACCTCGCCCCGAAAAGCGGCGAAAACGTGAAAAATCGAAAATATTTTTTTAATTAACGAAAACACTGGCGAAAACACATTCAATCGGGATGAAATTTGAGAAGTTCAAAGGCGAATTCGTCCCGGATCCGCAGTGACCATCGCGATTTTCCAACTCCCGGTAAAACACCCTGTTTCCAAGCGATAACGAACTCGGCGTACCGGAAGGGGCCGAAAATATTCCATCGCACCCAGAAGATCAAGCCATGCGAAAAAACGGGCGTCGTCCGCTCTTCCGCCGACAAAAGTAGGTCATAAGGCGATCTCGAACGCGGGAGTCGAACCGGTGCCCTCAAAATAAGAGTAAATTTGAAGGCGGATTCCAATAGCCCAGTCGATCGGACCGAAAATATTCAAAAATCATCTCCCTCGCACAGAGTTTGATGGGGGAAATAATTTTTTCCCCGAAGCAATGTAAAATTTTAGGGCAAAAAGCTTGCAAAAAGGGGACCAAATTCGTCCCTCGAGGTCGAAGGGGGAAGTCCAGCGGGGTACAGTTCGAAAGGGGAAAGATCAAAGAGTGTTAAGTTGGGCGGAATTTTGGATCGGTAGAAAAATGCATTAGAAAATGGCAAACAAAAATTTCCGGCGTTCGCGAAATCTTCCAAGATCAGACACCCGCCTGTCAAATTTTGGTCGAAATTGCGTATTTTATTATGCTCGGGGTGACTTTCACAGACCGTCCCGACGAGTGCAACTCTTCTAAGAGATTAATATGTGAAAAGTGATCACGTTTCAGCAACCAATGTTTCTCCCATCTACTCCGACTGAATATTTGTTTATTTTTCTTTTTCAAAATAATTAGGCAAGCCACTGACAATAAATTTAATTCTTCTTTCGGGGCCATGTTTTATAAAACTGCGAAGTGAAAATTGTGTGTGTGTGTGTGTGGAGAACCGTCGCGCAACATTCCGTTCAAAACTTTTGAATGTACAGTTTTGAATTAATTCTAAATTGCGTGTGTGTGGGGCCCTTTAGACAATGCTTACATTCCATCAAAATAGATCATTTCAAAATGTCATCACACAATTGACACTTGACAGCTGAAGGGCAAACATTTGTTTGTTTACAGTTTACACGTAACCTTACAAATAAACTGTCATTTTCTAAAACTATGAAATAATTAATATGCCACTGTTTTGTTGTGTTGTGGGGAACCAGATGAAAGGGATTTGGTAATTGGCAAGATTTTTTTACTATTCCTGCTGCAATCTTATAATGAATTAATCTTAAACAAATTGTCAAATAGAAGACGTGAAAAGTGGGTAAAAGCCTTAAAAAGGGATGTTTTGAGCCAAAACCAATTAAAAAATTTTCGAGTATGTTCTAGACATTTCATTTCTGGTAACAAAAACTTAATTTTAACTTCCCAAATAAAATATGAATCAATGTGTGCCCTCCAACAGCAAATGGCGGCCTATCAAAACCAGGCATTCTAGAACAGTTTATTCAATCTGAAGATACTTAACCTTTAAAATTCCCTCACATCTGTCAAAATCTTAAAAAAAAATTGCGGTAACACCACAAATATGCTGTTTAGGCAAAAACCGTGTACACAACTTAATAGGAAAATCATTAAAGGAATTCAGAAATGCACTCATACACAGGGCATAGAGTTTGGTATAGTAAGTGAAAGTAAGTGAAAATGGAGAATCAAAAATAAATAACAAGAGGACTATGTGTCGTACCTGTAAGACTCCGTCCCACGTCTGCATAACAGCGGATTTTACAGGAATTGTTCCCTCTCCTACTTCAATTTTCGTTCGTAACTGGCCTCTGGAAATTCTATTTGGGTGCCTATCAACAGAGTCTTCATGCGGACTGAATATTCTCGCATCGCCGCACGGTGCCGTGTTTATATACAGATGGAAATCGATGCCCTCCTTCAACTTGTAACCACCTCCCTCTTGGCGACATTCGAAAACAGAATTCTCCGCCTCGTCTGTAAAAATTTCACACAACACTCGACGCACACGCAGAAATGACCTTACTCACTTGGATTTAAGAGCAATTCGAGCTGATTGTACAAGTACGTGATGAGACACCGCCTAGAGACAATTTCCGCGTGCATGTCGTTGAGCGCTGAACCGGTCATGCTGATATGTTCGCCAGAGATGCATTTCGTGCCAGTGGTAACGGCAATGAGCTCCGCATCGGATTCAAGCGGTCCTCTGGTCATCACAATACCGGCTAGAACTTTCCGTTTGGCGTGCAGAGCATCATTCGCCATCAAATTGAGAAACTTTTCGTTCACTAACCTGTAAAACTATACCGGTTAGAAGCTAAAAAATTTTTCGACTCAAACGGCAAGAGACATAGTTTTGTAGGACTTCATATTTGTAAATGCTAAAAAGATTGTAAAAGCAATGGGTGATAAATAAAATTTCGAATTTTATTTTCGCAGTTACATTATATCGGTTTTGTTTTGGTTATTTATGCAGAAAGAGCCAGAAAATCCTAAGAATTACGGAAATCCTGCATTTAATCCGCAATTGCGTGCAGCAGTAATCGAACTCCTCTTTCAGGACAACAACTCAACTGCACACCTTAGTGATAAATATTTCCGAATTAAAAAAATAAATCGTGAATCATTTATTTAATACTTACCAGGTTACTTATAAACCCACGCATACCTTGGTGCACTTTGCTGAAGAACTGTATTTCTCATAGCCTTTAAGGCCGGACCTCTACCCGTAGGAGGTAACAAAACAAAAATAATATATGCTATAAAGTTCAGCAAGTGCACTAATAACCAAAACCTACTTGCTGGACCTTTTACAATGCATAGTACGATCTATCGCGACTCTAATAGTGCGAGACCGCTTCTCAACTACAGGGAAATACAGTACCGGTATTAACTGTAAAAATCAAACACTACAATTAAAACTACATTCATGTAGATAGTGCTGTTAATAGATAATGTTAGAAAGCTATTGCTTTAAGATTCTTTTTGACAAAGCAGAAAGCAAACGATGTGTAACATACAGATGGAGAAAAGCAAGGAAAATTATTCAAAATAAGGCTAATAATTCTGTCCTGTAAAATGCTTAGTGACATATTCACATAGACATGCACATTTTCCTTTTGCAACACCTAGAAACTAAAGATCTAAGACAAGGTGTACTGACTACAGAGTGGTACATTTTGGAAGCATTAAATTGTGGATTTTCATTATTATACAAGGTGAATCAATAATGCACATTTCTTTATTTATTTTTTTTTACAAATGTAGGGAAATTTTGAAAATTCAATTGCCAAAGTCACTATGCAAAAGCACAAAGCACCTCGTTTCCCCAAAGCATGTCCTCACTTACTGTTCATTAAGGGAGTACAGAATAGTACAAATAAATAAAAATAACATCTAATTTAATAATTATAGGAGATTTCAATGCAGTCGTAGGCACAGGGCGAGAGGGCGGAATAGTTGGTCCCTTTGGATTAGGCAATAGGAACGATAGGGGAGTGAGACTGATAGAGTTCTGCGATAAACATAACTTAACGGTCGCGAACACTCTATTTCACCATCATGTTAGGAGACGCTACACGTGGAAGATGCCAGGAGACCTAGGGTGATATCAAATAGATTACATTCTTGTTAGGCAAAGATTTAGAAATCAAGTTAGGGATTGTAGAAGTTATCCAGGAGCAGATATAGATAGTGATCACAATATAGTCGTTATGAAGGCCAATCTTAAATTTAAGATTTTGAAAAAACGAAGCGGAAGAAGGTATCTTGACCCAGAGAAACTAAAAGATGATGATACGCGCGATAAGTTCGAGAAAAAGACAAACGAAGTACTAAAGGGCGCGGGTGAAAATATTGTTAGGGACATAGAGGAAGAATGGAATTGCATTAAAAATAGTTTAGTTTCCTCAGCTAGGGATATTTTGGGTCATAAACAGAATGAAAGTAGGAAACCCTGGATAACAAAACATATTGTGAGTCTAATAGAGGAAAGGCGCAAATATAAAAATAGGTTAGATGAAATAGGGAAACAAAGATATAAGGCGATCAAGTGGGAAATTATTCGGAAATGTAGGAAAGCGAAAGAGCAATGGATCGATGATAAGTGCAAAGAAGTGGAAAATAAGTTCGAAATAGGAAAGACTGATGAAGCATATAAAATAATTAGGAGAAATTTTAGAGAAATTGGATCTAGTACCAAAAGCATTAGGAATGAGGCAGGAGATATCCTAATCGAAAGCGGGGAGAAGGCAGATAGGTGGAAAGAATATTTAGGAAACTTATATGCGGGACAGGAAGTGCAAGATATATTAGAAAGTGAAAGCAGTGTAGAAGGGGATAACCTAGGGAGTTCTATAATGAGAGAAGAGTTTGAGCTAGCACTAAAAAGTTTAAGGAATAATAAAGCACCAGGTATAGATGGCTTGCAGGCAGAAATCTTAAAGTGCGCAGGTCAAGAGGTAATAGATCGTTTATTTAAATTAGTTAGTCGCATATACCTGACAGGCGAGATTCCAGAGGATTACAAACTGAACATCATGGTAGCTTTGCCAAAAAGGAAAGGCGCGGATAGTTGCGAAAATTTTAGAACTATCAGTTTAACTTCCCATGCGTCAAAAATTTTAACTAGAATTGTGCAAAGAAGGATGGAGAAAAAGGCGGAAGAAATATTAGAAGATCAGTTCGGATTTAGACGAAATAGAGGAACGCGCGAGGCCATTCAAGCTTTACGAGTAATTATAGAAAAAACGATAGAAAAGAGAAAGAGCGTATATATAGGATTTGTAGATTTAGAAAAAGCCTTCGACAACGTAAAATGGGGGAAGATGTTCGAAGTGCTGAGAAAGGTAGGGATGAAATACAGGGACAGAAGAATAATACATAATCTCTACAAAGAGCAAAAGGCAGTTATAGAATGTGAGCAGGAACGAAGGGAAGTAGATATCCGGAAGGGAGTGAGACAGGGATGTGCATTGTCACCTCTAGTTTTCAACTTATATATCGAAGATGCGATTAATATTGTTAAGGAAAGAACAGCCTCAGGGATCAATGTACAGGGCCAAACTATTAACATGCTCAGATTTGCGGATGATATAACAGTGTTAGCATCTAGCAAAGAAGAATTAGGAGCGGCTTTGAATGAAATGGAAGCAGTTTTGACACAGGGCTACGGCATGAAAATCAATAAAAAGAAAACTAAAATTTTCGTATGTAGATGGAGTGAAAATAGAACTAAAATTGAAATACAAATAGGAAATGAGAAGATAGAGGAGGTCGCGGATTTCTGCTACTTAGGAAGTAAAATAACCCAAGACGGTAGGAGCACTAAAGATATAAAACAAAGAATGGCGCAGGGACGAGTTGCGTTTAACAAAAAGAAACAACTGTTATGTTCGAGAACGGTTAATATAGAGACTAGGAAGAGACTCTTAAAGTCGTATGTATGGAGTACGGCATTATACGGGTGCGAAACTTGGACAATAGGAGAAGCGGATAGAAAAAGAGTAGAAGCGTTTGAACTGTGGTGTTACAGACGCATGATGAAGATACCGTGGATAGATAAGGTTAGCAATAGGGAAGTATTAGAAAGAGTTGGGGAAAGGCGAAAGGTATGGAAAACAATAAAGAATAGGAGAGATAGGATGGTAGGACACCTTCTAAGACACGAAGGAATAGTTCGCGACATACTAGAGTCAGAGATAGGAATAAAAAGAGGTAGGGGTAGGCCTAGATTAGACTACTGCTCTCAAATAGTTAGGGATGTAGGATGTTCTACTTTTAGGGAAATGCGTAGGTTAGCTCAGGATAGAAAAGAATGGAGGTACGCGTCCAACCAGTCTTCGGACTGAGAACCTTATGATGATGAAGAAAACGAAATACAGTAGAACTCTCATACATCAAATCAAATCCTTTATTTCACTGGAATACAGTATTGTCAAAATTGTGCCTACAGTCCAACAGATTTAAGTTGGGTTGCTGGTTGCGAAGAGAAAGGTGTTTTACGTAGTCAGACATGAGAAATAGTGCACAGGGTGTTTTGTTAATTGATAGCAAATTAAAATAATCTGTTTCTTGTTCAATAATAAGTGTAGAAAATAGTAAAGAAACATGCACCATTGATTCAATGCGTACTTAATGTTTTATCAGTTTTTCCACGGGGCAACAGTAACAATTCAAAATTCTTTTCATTTTGTGAAGTAAGGTACTTTACTGATTTTTATATGATTGAAACTACTGAAACAAAACATTGTTTACAGCGTTATTAACATAAATACATACACAAAATGCATGATAAGCGAGGAAGTGGCACAAAATACTGATTACTCACACCACAGAATATTTTTACTGTTATCAGTATCACTACAAAGAGTGTCTGCTTGAATTACAAATTGGAAAAAAAATCCTAATGACACAATCTCAAGAAAATATTTTCACTTTTCTCAGAATCACTCGCATCGAGATAACGGGGGGGTTTTCCTAAATATCAAATAGAAATGGGGGACTTGTTGAGCAGTCAATAAAGAAAAAAATGGAGGTAGTAAAAGCTTAAGGGTGGAGAATTTGAGCACTAAAAACAGGACATGTAGACACATTTTTATTCCAACACCATTCTGAAATTAAAGTAGATAGGGTGTTAAATAAAAAAAAAGATTTATCAATAACGGATCAACTTAGAGACTCGCACTACTTTTATAGTAATATTTTTCGTTCGCCATAAATAAATATCTCTCAAATTATTGAAACAATCCATTTTTACTATTTGTGCACATATTTATCGTAATTAGAAAGTAGGATTGTCTAAGTTAATTATTCGTTATTCATTTTCGACCAAGAACTTCTTGATAAGTTACTTGGTTTAGCAGGCGTGTTGGAATAAAAATCATGTTGCAATTTCTCCGTCTTGTTTACATTCAGCCGAGTTGCACACTAAACTGGACATTTATTATTTGATAGTCGACTGAAATTGGAAATTTCAAGCTAAGGGTGTTCGGTCTAAACTGGTTGCAGCTGTGATAGAAACCAATCATACTAGATTGTGACTATATTTTGCATAATCCTAATCACACTTTTGGGCGATAGGTGGCAGCACTTTATAGACGTTTGTCCAGAATTACTATTTAACATCTGATAAATCCCACCCTTAAGCAACGGGAAAAGAATTTATGTAGGACGTGGGTTGCAAGTTTGCAAGTTTGATTAATGGTACCCCCAAGTTGCAAATAGCACAAGAGGGTGAGTTACACCTCATTTAAAAGGTCTCCTTAACAGCTACAAATTAGGTTCCAAACATTTTCAATAAGTGGTGGGCAAAATTTAAAAAATGATGAGTTCATTCTTTAAAAAGTTAACTCGGCTGTGTACCTTAGTAAGTAACCGTCATAGAACCCCTAAATTCTGCGGAACACACTTTGGGAACAGCTGGTCCATTGTATATGTAGAATATAGTTTTTAATTCTGAAAATATTTGTTTCCTAATCATGTGTTTGACAGCTTTTATGTAATTTAGGTATTAAACTAAACAATTCGAAGGACTTTTCAGTTGCAACTAATGGTCCACGTAATTTCCTTTCCTGTCGTAATTAAGCAAATCAGAAGTTTTAATATATCAATCCTGCTTTTTTCCTTCTTTGTCCACGACATCCTGTTTTATTGTTAGTAGGTTGGGATACTTAATTTACTGGGGCAATGGTAAGACAAAAAAATATTAACAAACTAATTAAAATTCATTAGATTCTGGGGTACTATAATTATTTTTGTTTTACTTATTCCAACATTGGAGGCACAAACAAATACAGGTGAGTCAGTAGCAGGACTTTAGCAATTGATAGAAGATCCCCTGCCAAGAAATGAGGCATTCTGAGACCAATATTTATCATCATAAGGTTCTCAGTAGTCCAAAAACTGGTTGGACGCATACCCCCATCCTTTCCTATCCTGAGCTAACCTAAGCATTTCGCTAAAAATAGAACATCCTACATCCCTAACTATTTATAGGAACTCTTTCTTGAGAGGTCTTCTATCTGCTACTAAAGTCCTGCTACAAAAAACTGACCCACCCTGTATATTAGGAAAGTCTTCTTGCTTTTACTAAAACAGCTCGACAAAACCGATTGCTCACAGTACAATTACCAATAAGCACACCATTATACCGACACAAGCAATAAATGTTGAATTACACATAAAATACGTACCTTCCTATAAGGTCGGCCAGTTCCTGCTCTTTACTCGAGACGTTAGGATCTTGAAATGGAAGAGCCAATTGGTTCATGCTCAGCAATTTTGTAAGAGCCGCAGTTGCAGCCGCAGTTTTTGCCAATTTTTTACTCGAGCCTAAAAATCAAAACCATAAAAATAAAAACACGCCCCAAAAGTAAAATAAGACAAAAAAAGTGTGTTACGATCCAAACAAGGACGCTTCACTCCAACAACCTCATTTGAAAGAAAAAGAATGTTTAAAAAACTGAATTTTTTTGGACAACATTATAAATGTGATTCTTACCAGCAAGGAAGTTAAAAATAGATTTCCCATCTTTGACAACCTGTATACTTACCAGTTCCACTAAAAGAATCGTTTCCAATCACAACTGTAATCTTAAATCTACTGTGAACGCTGTCGTTCGCAACGCATTCATACTTCGCATTCGGGTACAATTCATTCAATAACATCACAGGTCCTTTTGGTTTGGCTACTTTAACTGCTGTTTCGTTAGCTTCATTCTGTTTTTTGCTCTCGGTTATATCTAACATATCACTGGTGAAATCGGCATTCGAATTTAACGACGCATTTGGGGAGATAACTTTGCAGTTATCTGGAAACTGGATGAATGATTTGAGTGCCAGTTCTGCAGCTCGGCATCTTGCGATTTTTTTAGATCTTCCTTCGCCTATGTACTCCTGGCCATCAACTTCTACAGAAACTTTAAACGATGGTGCATGAAGCGGGCCGACTTGCTCTATTACATTATATTTCAACCCCATTCTGATTTCATTTAGGATTGCCACCGCGTTTCTCTGCGACACGTTTAAAGTCGGATCGCCTTTTTTTCTTTTCGGCTTACTTTTTACTTCGTCAGTATCTAAAAACATTGAAGAAATGCGAAAAATCGTTAGTTGGAGATCATCGTTATTTAACCTAACCACTAAATACTGGAATGAGAACTAATTCAAATTTACCTTGAAACGGCCGTTTTCCAGCATTCAAAATTTCTATATCGTTTGCCATTTTTCAAGCCGCTGCAGAATGAACACTGGAAAAAGCGAAAGAGGAAATACCCAAAATGCACCAAAAGCCTATCTCAGGGTCGCAAATGCGCAAACTGACGTAGACGTCAATGTCAAAATCTTTCCACAGAAATATGATGGTAGAAAACCGCTAGAATAGAAACGGTCCTGATCCATCTAAAAGTCATAAGGTTGACCAGATTTATGTGCCTTTCACTATTTGTTAGTTCCTGGTAACAACCGCTGATAACGAATGTGGTTCAATGGTTAGTCTTTTCGTCTGGTGGTCCAGTGCGCTCGCCGCTGGGGTTCGATTCCAACCTCAACTCCTTTATTTTGTTGTATTCCGCCTTTTATTTTTCTATATAAAAAATCGGTCAGGTTATCGTCAATCGAGCGGAGGCCGAAGTGAGTCCATGTCATTTGATTTAAAACAACATATATGTAGATAGCAGACGTTTATTAATTATTGAAAACTAAGTACCCCTAGTCTGCTCTATCGCTTGGGATCGGTCAAGTTAGGGCATATTGGGGGAGATAAGTGGCGCGTCACAAACGTCAGATTTTCATTCCAAACAAAACAAAACCCCGTGCTTTCTGACGTTTCAACCTAACCTCTGAAATATAATTATAGTTATTTTCAAGTTTTTACACGTAAGCCCAACACACAAATTATAAAATAAACTGTTTTCACTGCAAAACATCTATAATTATATTGCAAAAACTAGTTTAAGACGTTGTAAATAATATCGATAAACGTCAAATGGCACGTGTTTTTGTGTCTAATGACGCGGCTTGACAGACTCAACTTGTATAATTACGGACCACCGTGTATACACTAAAATAATTTTACCTTAACAATTTTAGGCTTTCACAATATCTTATTCAAAAATCACTTCAGTTATAGATAAGCACGTTTATTTTTCCAAATTTAGTTTACAATTTAAATAACTTAAATTTCTTAAAATAGTTTTGAACTAAATCTTTTGGATAAGGCTTAGATACTAAACAAGTAGGAATATTTTCTGGTTGTTCGATCCACAATTTATGCAAAATATTGTTTTCTTCTAACTTATTTTTAAGATCTTTTAAACTCTGTTCATCTTTCGCTTCTAAAACAACTTTATGCATACTATCTAAGTCTTTTAAATATAACTGCGTATGTTCGTCATCGTAGTATAGATGAATAGCCGCTGTTGCAGCATGGCATGCTTGAGCTATTACTGCACCCACCGGCCAACTCAGTTCACGGAGGAGATCGCCACGAACTACGACATACTGAATTATGTTATTTGTTCCCATCGCTTAATTCTATTCGACCGAATCACAACGACCAACCTGAAAATTAAGAAACACTGCTTTTTAATTGCTTTCGGAAACATCGGGTGTGTTTAGGCGGGCACCAAAATCAGCTGCAAATATTTTAGGACAATACATCATTCTTATTCACCAGATCTGGCACCCTTGGACTATCATCTCTTCTATCAAACAAAAGAATGTAAATTTTCTTCTTACAGTTAGTTAATAAAAGCTGTTTATTTTGCCTCAATTATTATGTACAAATAAAAGCATTTAAACATTTTTTGTCACGTTTTTATGTAAAGCCTACTCCTCGACTTTCTCATAAGAAACTTTCAAATGTTCTGTTAACGGAGTTTTCGAGGTGGCTAATAAAACACAAAGCTCTAAAACCCCGTCCTTACTTAACTCATAGTTCCTCACAACTTCTCTTGTTGCTGGGTCTCTGCCGAAGCTCATTCTACCAATGTTTACAGATTTTAGTTGTAGGCAACTGTCGCCTACGCAGCCTTCTTCTAAAGTTGCAAGACCAAAATTATGGGCTACCATGAAAGCTACTTCATTAGTTCCAGGTTTTATTCGTAAGAATCCACATTCTAGATGCATAACCCTAAGATCCTTATCGTTCCATGTTACAGAATTATAATTTAACATCGGTTGGCCGACAGATCGTAAAGTAATTTCTTCGCAGTACGTAAAAGGTTTTATAGTTGGGTAAAATCCGTCTGCTTTTAACGATCTCCATTTGCCCATAAGCCAGAGCATGGGCCTCAGAGCTTCATGGACAGGTCCAATTTTCATTATATTTTTATAATTTGATTTTCAAAAATCATTATAAGTCATAAAAATGTCGCTTTAAGTCGAGATCAGTGGTGGCTCGATTACGGTGGCAAATAAATAGCATGTCAATATTATTTTACATATTTAAGTAAATATAATTAAATTAATTTAATAGTTCTTTTACACACCTATATTTTCTGTATAATTAAACAACCTTCTCGTAAACCACTTTTAAATGTTGACATAACTGTGTGTTAGAAGTTGCCATATGAAGAGCAAGTTCCAACGTCCCATCTTCATTTAATTTAAAATCTCTTGTAATTTCCGTTACTGCTGGCTCTTTCGCAAAACTCATTCTATTAATATGAACGCTCTTTAATTTTACGCTGCGATCCAAAACGTTACCTTCTTCTAAGGTTGTAATACCAAAATTATGAGCTATCATAAAAGCAATTTGTGTCGTACCAGGGTTGATACGTAAGAATCCAGATTCGAAATGCATCGGATTTAGTTTCGTCTTATGCCATGTACGAGAAGAGTAATTTAGTATTGGTTGACCGACTGACTCAAAAGCAAGTTCTTCGCAATAGGCAAATGGTTCTATCGTAGGATAAAAACCTTCCGCGACTGTAGATTGCCACTTGCCTATTAACCATGACAAGGGCTTCAACGATTCATGCACGGTTCCAACTTTCATATTAATCATACTTGCACGTTATTTAGTAAACAATAGGTTTTATTTTAAAAGTTTTAATGCAACTAACCTAACAAAATTTGGAATTGGTGTCTTCTGTCAATCGTAGTTCTATGTGTCATTAGGGGTCAGCACAAAGACAGTGTTGCCAGTACCACGAAGTTATAGCATCTTTTGATTGGTGGATTTTAAGACGGGTCAATTCGGGAGATAAGTGGCGCGTCACAAACGTCAAATTTTAATTCCAAACAAAACAAAGCCACGTGTTTCTGACGTTTTAACCTAACCTCTGAAATATAATTATAATTACATATAGTTGTTTTCAAGTTTTTACGCGTAAGCCCAACACACAAATTGAAAATAAACTGTTTTCACTGCAAAACGTCTATAATTATATTGCAAAAACTAGTTTAAGACGTTGTAAATAATATCGATAAACGTCAAATAGCACGTGCTTTTGTTTTGTTTGGAATGAAAATCTGACGTATGACGGAGGCACTTAGGTCCCGAATTAGGGACAAAGACATCTACAAGCCTTTGATTAGGGACCTAAGTGGCGCGTCACAAACGTCAGATTTTCATTCCAAACAAAGCCACGTGCTTTCTGACGTTTTAACCTAACCTCCGAAATATAATTATACTCGTTTTCATGTTTTTCCACGTAAGCCCAACACACAAATTGAAAATAAACTGTTTTCACTGCAAAACGTCTATAATTATATTGCAAAAACTAGTTTAAGACGTTGTAAATAATATCGATAAACGTCAAATAGCACGTGCTTTTGTTTTGTTTGGAATGAAAATCTGACGTATGACGGAGGCACTTAGGTCCCGAATTAGGGACAAAGACATCTACAAGCCTTTGATTAGGGACCTAAGTGGCGCGTCACAAACGTCAGATTTTCATTCCAAACAAAGCCACGTGCTTTCTGACGTTTTAACCTAACCTCCGAAATATAATTATACTCGTTTTCATGTTTTTCCACGTAAGCCCAACACACAAATTGAAAATAAACTGTTTTCACTGCAAAACGTCTATAATTATATTGCAAAAACTAGTTTAAGACGTTGTAAATAATATCGGTAAACGTCAAATGGCACGTGCTTTTGTTTTGTTTGGAATGGAAATCTGACGTATGACACGGAGGCACTAAGGTCCCGAATTTATTTGTTCAAAGGTAAAAGTGTTTTAAAGTTTAATTTACGGGAGCCGGGTGCTATTATCGATTTCTTCATTGCGACAGGTTTTATTTTAATGGGCAAGTATATTCCTAATTTCTCAATGAAGTGATTTGAATGAACCCTACAAGTGTGACGTCAAATCCGTATGTATATGTAGGACAGCTGTCATTTTCAGTAAATGTGCGGCGTGCTCTTCTGCCCACACATAGTAGTAGTAGTAGTAGTAGTAGTAACTCCTTTTTCGCTCCTATTGGAGCATAGGGCATCCTTGCGGATGTTTCTGTGACTATGTTTGCAGTTAGGTCATCAGCCTAACGTGCCTTAACTTCTCTGTTATGTACATAATCCCTGTGTTGAGTTGGTTTAATGTTTTTCCTGGTTACCCATCCCGTCCACAAATTCCTTCCATTCCTTTCTGTTTCTTACAATTTTCTTTATTTCAGCCCAAGTCTTACTACTCCTCTCTGATTCCTTAACGGTACCCTTCCTCCATGAGTTTGTTGGGCGTCCCCTTCTCCTTTTTCCCCTCACATTAAAATCCAAACTCTGCCTTGTAATATCCTCCTCTTCCTTCCGTAGGGTGTGTCCAATTCGTTTCTACTTTCTCTTTCTTATTGTTGTCTCCATTGGCTCTTCGTTCGTGAGATGCCATAAATCCTCGTTTGATATCAAGTTGGGCCAATATATATTCATTACTCTTCGCAGGCATTTGTTAATAAAAACTTGGATTCTGGTGCCATCGGCCTTGCTTATTGTCCATGACTCGCAACCGTAGAGTAAAACACTTTTAACATTAGTTGTAAAGATCTTAATTTTCTTTTTTGTTGTTAGTTCTTTTGATGCCCATTATCTTCCTCAGTCCATTAAATGTTATCTGTGCTTTAATGATTCTATTTAGTATACCTTTATGGCAAGTTCCGTCTTCATCCAATATACTTCCCAGATATGTGAATTCTGTTTCTCTCTCTACTGATGTGTGTTCATCTATCATTACATAGTCTGTGTCCTTTGAGTTTATCGACATCATTTTGGTTTTATTGGGGTTTATCTCCAAACCTATTCTCCTCGCATTTCCCCGGAGACTGTCTATTTTGTTTTGCATATGTTTGATTTTCTCTGTTATAAGGCTTACATCATCCGCAAACTCAAGGTCTTCCAGATATTTGCCAAATCTCCATGTTAGTCCATTTTGATTCTTCATTGTGTTCTTCATTATCCAATCTGTGGCAATCAAGAACAAGAAAGGAGAGGGCACACATCTCTGCCTTACCCCTTTGCTTACATTGATTTTCTTTGTTTTTCGTCCCCCACATTCCAATATCACTCCATAGTCCTCGTACAGTATTTTAATCATATTTATTAATTTCTGAGGGATTTAGTATTCTTGTAAGACCTGCCAAAGAATTTGTTGGTCGATAGTGTCAAACGCCTTTTTAAAGTCAATGAACAGTAGGTGGATTTCTTTTTGCCATTCTCTGCATTCCTCCAATATAATTCGTAATGTCACTATATGGTCTATGCAGGAGTGGTTGGATCTAAACCCCGCTTGATTGTTTCGGAGTTTCCCATCTGCTGTTTGCTTAATCCGGTCTAATATTATGCGTGCCAGTATTTTGCTGACGCTGCTTAGAATCGTTATGGATCTCCAGCTTTCACAGTGTGTTCTGTTTCCTTTTTTAGGAAGATTTATTAGTTTTCCTATCTTCCATTCGTCTGGTATTTTTTCTTCTTCCCATATTTTCCTTATTAGGCATGTGATGATTTCCGTGTTAACTTCTGGGGCTGCCCTTATTAGTTCATTTTGTATGCCATCTATTCCTGTTGCTTTCTTATTTTTCAAACTTTCAATAGCATCTCGTACCTCTTCGCAGGCTGGGTTCTTCCTCCCACCTTCCAAGTATCTGTTCTTCGTTGGTTAATAATTCACCTTTTTTGTTTCTTATGTGCTTGGGATAGTTTGTTTTCCCTCCCGTCATCTTTTTTGTTGTATTATATAGTGTTCTCATATCCTACTTTGCTGCCGTGCATTCGGCTTCCTTCAATATTTCTTCTGTATATCTCTTTTTATCATTCCTGGCACCCCTCTTGATTTGCTTATCTATTTTCCTGCATTGTTCTTCCAATTTTGCTTTTTCTTCCTTCCGCAATTCATTTATAAGCTTTAGTTTTGTAATTCTTCTCTCCTCTATCCTACCCCACGTTTCTTTAGACATCCACTCTTTGACAGTTGTTTGCTTTATTCCTATTGTTTTCTTTGCGGACTCCTTAATCATTGTTCTGTACCTGTTCCACAGCTCTTCTATGCTGTATTGTTTCAGGTCACCTAGGGTTTTTCTTTGGGCTGTTAGTTCTTCCACTTCCCTAGATTTTGTCATCCACTGTACATTGAAATATTGTTTCTTCCCTTGTGGTCCTGGTCCCTCTCGATTTTTTAGTTTCACCATCATCTTTATTCTAACCAATGTGTGGTCTGATCCTACGTCAGCACTTCTCTTTGCTTTTACATCCAACAACCATTTTTTAAATGTCCTGTCTATTGCTATATGGTCTATTTGATTATATTTCTTCCCTGGGGATGTCCACGTTGCTTTATGAATTTCTTTGTGCGGGAACAGACTTCCACCAAGTTATTTGTCGCACAAAAGCCCACAAATAAATTTCCGTTCTCATTTCTTGTACCCATACCTTCCTTCCCCATAACTCCCTCCAGGTTTGTATTGTCTTTGCCTATTATTGCATTTACATCTCCCATTAGTATCTTTATATCTCTTTTATGCTGCTTATTTATGTTGTCGTAAGTCTTTTGGAGTTGATCATAGAATTCTTCTTTTATCTCTATTATTTCGTTATTGGTGGGTGCATATATATTTAAAATGCTAAGGTTGTAGTATCTGGTCTTAAATCTGGCGTATATAATTCTTTCAGAGACTGGTAGCCATTCTATTAGTGCACATTTGGCTTTTTTGCTCATCAATATTGCAACTCTGTGTTCGTGTTTAGCATTTTTGTGCTTATGCCCAGAGTAGATTATGTACTTCTCGTTCGTCAACCTTGTTTCGCCCTCTCCCGTCCATCTGGTTTCACTTACTCCCATGATTTGTATTCTGTATCTTTCCATTTCCTTTATGACATTTCTCGTCTTTCCCTGTTCATACATTGTTCTCACATTCCAGCAACCGATAAGCAGTTTTTCCCTTGTATCAATTTCCTCCATAGCATCCCCCACTCTTAGTTCCTCCTCTCCCCAGATGTGCATGTTTTCTTCGTCCCCGGTATCTATATTTTCTTTGTTTGGTTCGTTGTCTTTCCTTGTTTCCGTATTCCATTTCCATTGCCGAGTCGTTTCCATCATATCCATCCCTAAACTTGTCTCTCAGTTTTTTGGAATTTTTCTTTCTTCAAGTTTTTCTTTTTCTTTGTTCCATCTCCATTCCGTTCCATTTATGGTAATTTTGTTATACCCCCGTTTGATTGTTTTACCTGCGCTCACCTGCTGTTTCGCTCTCTCGTTTATCTGTTTTTTGTTTCTCTCTTTCTCCTTCCTTGTCAGGTCTTCATCAATGTATATTATATCTGTCGCGAGATTTCTCAATTTGGATTTATTTTTTATTATCTCCCTCTTGTCTTGCTCCGTCTCCAGTTTGATTAAACAAGTCTTGTCTCCTATTTTGCTTGCTGCGTTTATTCTCACTCTTATGCTTAGTTGTTGTTCCATGAATTCTTCTGTTACTTGTTTCAGGGTCTTTGGGCCATTTAAGTCCACTTCCAGTCCATACATCACTATATTGTTCCTACGTTTCTCCTTTTCCATCCACTCCACTGCATTCTCCAATGCTTTCACTCTTCCTCTAATTTCCCTATTTTCATTTTTTATTTCTTCATTTTCCTTTTTCAATTTTTCGTTGTCCCCTCTTTTTGCCTTATTACCTCTTTGATTTCTTTCTGCTGTCCTCTTATTTGTTGTACTTCTCCTTTTATTTCAGCTTGATCTTCCTTCATTTCTTTCATCATATTGATAATAAAGTCCAGTTTCTCATCTCCGCTTCTTTGCTTCACTGGGGATCTAGATACTTTTTTTGACTTTCCAAAAACCTCCTCCACCTCATTTCTTGCTTTTCTCTTCCTAGAATCATCCGTAGAACTATCGTCACTTTCCATGTTTATCTCCTGACCTGACCTGACCTGCCGACACATAAGATGCAAAATATTCTTGACCTAACTGTTGCAATATAATAAATGTCTCTTCAACTTGAAATTAGATCGAAGGTTGGAAGTTAAGTCCAAGTAAAAGCAGTAATACTTCTAAATCTTATTTATTTTAGATGCAGTCAAATCATTAACAGATACTAATCAAATTAATAGCAAGCTAAATCAAAAATAAGTAGGCATAAACGATATTTAAAAAAATACACAAACAAAACCCAAAAATAGATAAATCATCGAGACACTTTGAAGATTTTTAATCATCGTTTTCTGGTCTTCCTCGGAGGCGTGTGTCTTCGTTTGTCGTCACTGCTGCTGGACCTGCGGCGCCTACGGGTTTGAGCACTGCGCTTATCTCTGCTAGATTTCACCTTCCTGAAATTTAGGGTTTTGAGAAATTGGGAATTGGCGGAGAGAACCAGAGCTTTACCTGTCGGAAGAGTCACTCGAACTGAAGCTACTGGAACTGCTATCCGAGCTGGGACTACGCGCTGGGCGACTCTTGACCTTCTTCTTATCCAGCTCCTTCAAAACCATCACTGTTTTAAGTAACTTCTCCTTTTCTATGGCATCCCTTTTGGCTCTTTTGGCTTTCTCCAACATCTCCGCTTCTTCTTTGGCTTTCCTCTGCTTCTCTTCTATCAACTTCTTCTCTTTACTCTCTTCCTCTTTCTTCCTTTTCATCTCCAAAAGTTCCAATTCCATTTTCTTCTTCAACAACATGATCTGTTCAGTTCTCCTCTTGAATTTTTCAGCCACACTCTCAATTGTTGGTTTCTTTTCATCATCATTCAATTTCTTCTCACTTTCAGAATGTTTCCTTCTTCTTTCTTCCCTATCGCTAGATTTTGAACGACGTTCCTTAGAGCGTCTCTTCGATGGTGATGGTGACCTTCTTGGCGTTCTTGATCTCCTACGTTCCTTAGACCTTCTCGGGCTTTTCCTTGATCTACGATCTCGATTGTATCGATTATCCCGGTTACTTCCGTAAGCAGGTCTACGATATTCAGGATTACGTCTCCGATCGCGATCCATTCTTCGCGAATCGTCGAAACCACGCCCGTTTCTATAAGGACGAGCTCCAGATGAATAATTCGACGGTTTCTCGGTTTCAAACTTATTTCGTTCTACGCGTTTATTTTCAAAATTTGGGGGCTCAGTTTTTCGAGCGTTCTCAGTTGTACCGACTTGGACTTTGGAAACGACAGTGTGGCCAGCTAGTCTCAGCAAACGCTCATTTACGACGGAAGTCTTCTCTTTGCTGAAATCATTGTAGTTGTTCTCCTGACGTTCCAGCATCTTATTCCTCTTGTCGTATCCGCTGATTTTTATTTCGCCGGTCGGCGGGTCTTCGCCAGTTTTAATTTGGACACCTGCGTAAAAAATTTAAATCAAAGTAATACCTACGTGGGAAAATTGGGATAGAAGTCAAGTAACGCAAAAAAAAGGAAACCCAGGAGAAAAAAGTGAACAAGCACTGATTGAGTTTCAAACCCAGGACTTCCACTTGCCGAGCGGATGCTCTGATCAACTAAGCAACATTATATGTGTTGCCGACAACTCTCTGTTGCTCCTTTCGAGGTTCTACCTGTTGCATTACGCATGCGCGTCCCATTAGGTGGCAACGCTGGCGCGCAGGGTCGACCTCGGCCATTAACGAAGCACCGGCAACTCAAGCAGGTTGCTCCCATGTTTCTACTTTGTAGTTTATTCAATATATACGTTCTATCATTAAATGCATCATATTTATTTGACCCACACAACATGGTGTCAGGTGTGATTTGGTAGAAGCGATAATATTGAAGAAAGTACCTTCTAAATACCGGCAACGGGAAGAATAAGAAAAATTGAAAATTACACGGCACAAGCACGTGGCGAGAAAATCAAAATGGAGGGTTGTAGAATGCCGTCGATAATGGAATTCGAGGGAAATATGGAAAATAAATGGTATAAATGGGAGCAAAAATTTATGATATTTATGGAAGCGTCGGGAAAAATTCAGGAAATTGAAGCAAGAAAAATTGCAATTCTGTTAAATCTACTTGGAGAAAAAGGTGTAGAAATCTTTGGAACTTTCAAAGTTGATCGAACGAAAACCAAGCTAGAAGAGGTTCTAAAACTATTCGAAAACTATTGTGAACCAAAGAAGAATGTTATATACGAGAGATTCAAGTTTTACTCGATAAAACAAGGAAGTCGAACAATAGAAAACTTTATAACTGAACTGAAATCCCAAGCAGCAGCATGTGACTTTAAAGAAGAGGAAAATATGGTGAGGGACAAATTAGTAATGAGCATTAACAATGAATCATTACGAGAACGGTTGTTGGTTGAACCAAAACTGACTCTCAAGCGAGCTGAAGAAATGGTAAGAATTTTTGGAGCTGGGAGAGAACATGCCAAGATGATGAGTTCCAGTCACCAGGAAGTGGCAATAGATAAGATAAGTAGACACTTTAATAAAAACTTTAAAGTAAATTATAGAAGTAACACGAATGTTTGTGATAAAAATTTAGATATCTGTAATAAATGTGACAAAAAACATTTTAAAAACAGTAGATGTCCTGCGATAGGAAAAAAGTGTAACTTTTGTAAGAAAATTAATCATTTTGAGTCTTGCTGCTTGTATAAGAAAAAGAAATATGGTAAAAGTATGAATGTTAATGAAATAAATGATGAATGTGATAGTTCAGATGAAAGTTTGTGTCTAGGTACGGTTGATGTGTGTCTAAATACTGAAAAACAAATTTCATATGTAAAGGAAGATTGGTATGAGGATGTGGTAATAAGTAAGACTGTTTGCAGGTTCAAGATAGACTCTGGAGCTCAATGCAATGTGATACCAACCAATCTCCTTGTCAAGGTGGCAGATGTGGAAGAAATAAAGCCTAGTAAGACTACTCTGATTACATATGATGGAGGTAGGATGAAAACGCGAGGTTCGATAGTAATACCATGTTATGTTAGAGGTAAAACTAAGAAAATTAAGTTTCTGGTTGTTGATAAAGATACCCAACCAATTTTGGGGTTAGAAACATGTGTTGAATGTAATTTGATAAAACGTGTTGATGAAATACGGGGGGATAATTTAATGATTAAGTCCAAACAACACATAATTGATAAATTTAAAAACGTTTTTAAGGGGTTAGGTAAATTTCCTGGCCCACCATGCAAATTAGTGCTAAGGGATGATGTAGAGCCGAAAGTATTTCCTCCAAGGAGGATAGCGAAAAGTTTAGCACCAAGGTTGCGCCAGACTTTAGATAATTTAATAAAAAAGGGAGTAATAGCAGAAGTAGATGGTCCTACAGATTGGGTTAACAATGTAGTAATAGTTGAAAAACCTAAATCAAAAAAATTAAGGTTGTGTTTAGATCCGAGTCATTTAAATCAGGCTATTAAAAGAGATCATTACTCAATACCATCTGCTGATGAGATTCTATCAGAGCTAGCAAATATGTCGTACTTTTCTGTTTTAGATTTGAAAGACAGTTTTTATCAAATAATATTAGATAGTGAATCAGCAAAATTGTGTACATTTGCTTTAAATTCAGGCAAGTATTGTTTTTTGCGTTTACCATTTGGAATAAATACAAGTGCTGAGATATTTCAGAGAAAGAATTATGAAATATTTGGTAAAATAAAAGGTGTACAAATTTATATAGATGATTTAGTGATTGCAGCTACTGATGAGAAAACTCATGACGAAATACTGATTGAAGTGTTAAAAACTGCTGAAAAAGCAGGTATTACTTTTAATAAAAACAAGTTTCAGTATAAAAAACAAGAAATAAAATTTTTGGGTTTTAAAATCGCAAAAAATGGAATATCAATTGACAATGATAGAATAGAATCAATACTAAAGTTAGAGGAGCCTAAAAATAAGAAAGAGTTGATGAGAATTTTGGGTCTTATAAAATATTTAGGTAAATATATTCCAAATTTAACAAAACTGACAGCAAGTTTACGTGAATTAACTAAAGAAAAAGTAGGTTGGTGCTGGGAAAACGGGCACAGCGAAAGTTTTCAAAAGTTGAAAGATATTTTGACAAAGTCACCAGTGTTAACTCATTACGATGAGGATAAAGAATTAATAATACAAACTGATGCAAGTAAAGATGGTTTGGGGTGTGTAGCACTGCAAGATGGTAGACCATTAGCATATGCTTCAAGGGCACTGACTGACTGTGAGAAAAGGTATGCGCCGATAGAACGTGAACTGTCAGGAATTTTGTTCGCTGTTGAAAGATTGCATTATTACGCTTATGGTAGGAATGTCAAAATAGAAACTGATCACAAGCCACTGATCAGCATATTTAAAAAAGATCTCAACAAGGTTTCATGTCGATTGCAGCGCATGATATTGAGGTTAATGAAATATAACCTGGATGTTCAATACAGACCAGGAAGAGAATTAAATATACCTGATACATTGTCGCGTGCATTTTTAAAAGATAAAGTTGAAGAAGATCCAGAATTATCCTTAATAGTTCATGCCGTAGTTAAGAATTTACCTATGTCGGGTGAAAGAAAAGAATTATTTAGGGAGTTATCGAGATCAGATGAAGCTTTGAAATTAGTAAAAGAATACATTGATACAGAATGGCCAGTTAACTCGAAACAGGTGCCCAGTTTAGTTAAGCCTTATTATAATATTAAAGATTTTCTTAATGAATGCGAAGATTTATTTTTTTTTAATGATAGGTTAATTGTACCAACAAAAGCTAGGACACTTGTGTTGAGGTTGATACATGAAGGACATTTAGGAATTGTTAAGTGCAAAAATCGAGCAAGGGAATGTTTGTACTGGCCAGGAATGACAAATGATGTAGAGAGGGTAATAAATAACTGCGAAATTTGCGAAAAATTGAGGCCTAATAATGCTAAACTACCATTACTATCACATAGTGTAGCTAAAAGGCCTTGGGAGAAATTAGGTATTGACATCGCAGATTATAATCAAAAGAATTATTTAGTAGTAGTTGATTATTATTCTAAATGGATCGAAATAAAATTTATGAGAGACAAGAGTTGCAAAGAAATAATAAAAGTGTTAAAACCTATTTTTGCATGTCAAGGATATCCTGATATAATAATGTCAGATAATTCACCATTCAACTCGGAAGAGTTAAAAAATTATTTAAAATTAAATGATATAAATTTAACAACAATGAGCCCACTGCATAGTCAGAGTAATGGACAAAGTGAGTCAGCAGTTGGCATTGCAAAGAAAATGTTAAGAAAAGCAAAAATGGAAAAAACCGATTTAGATTTATTTTTGTTAAAGTATAGAAACAATCCACTTCCTGAAATATTGTTGTCGCCAGCTCAGTTACTGTTGAGTCGTAGGTTAAAGGATAACCTTCCTATGGTAGAGAATTTACTCATGCCTAAGATTAATAATAGACACTTGGTGTATAATAAGTTAATTAAGAAGTAACAGAATCAGAGTAAATATTACAATCGCCGTACAAGGAGATTGGTTGAAGTTAAGATTGGAGACAGAGTATTATTTAAGCATATTAGTAATAACAGTGTCAAGTGGAAGGTAGGTAGAATAGTAGAAAAATGTCAGCAGCCTAGATCTTATATTGTACAAAATAATGAAAATAATAAATACAGAAGAAGTAGGGAACATATTATAGTAAAAAATAAGATACCTGAAAAATATAACGATTGTAACTTTGAATATGTTAATAGTAGGGAGTCAGATTCAGATGATGTTTTAATTAAGAATGAAAATCATGTTAATGATGACAATAGTAATAGTAAGATGAAGTTAAGAGATAGAAACTTTATTCAAAAACCTGTAAGATTTGGAAATTGTGGTGTTTGTGATGACTAGAGTTATCCTTGTTTGGTTTATATAAAATGTTTATTTTACATTTTTTTGTTTGTATGGAAAAATAAAATTGTTAATTTTACTTATATCTTAAGGCGGGGGATGTTGTATATGCATTACGCATGCGCGTCCCATTAGGTGGCAACGCTGGCGCGCAGGGTCGACCTCGGCCATTAACGAAGCACCGGCAGCTCAAACAGGTTGCTCCCATGTTTCTACTTTGTAGTTTATTCAATATATACGTTCTATCATTAAATGCATCATATTTATTTGACCCACACAACACTACCCATTTTAGCTAATCCCTGTATCGTCATTTGATCAAAAAGCACTATTTTAGAGTGGTAAACCGCTGAGGAAGTTTGGTGCACACAAAAAGAGACGCAAGGAAAAGTTGCATGCCATAATAGTTTGTCTAAATGGACACTCACCAAGAGCCAAGGCTAAAACCTCCGACCGTTTATTAAGCGCATCTTCAGGATTCTCTTCTTTATCTCCAGCTTTGGCTTTGCTTTTCTCCTCTTTATTTCTCGGATTGAAACTTCCAGGCAGGGGATACTGTACCAAACTCGAGACTTTCTTACGCGGAATTTCTCCTTCTTCTTCCGACTGATTGTCGTGATCGTTCTCCTCGTAATCCAAAGCGTTGTAATCAACTTTATGGCTACCGCCCTCCCTATCATTAGAATATTTGCTTTTCTCGCGGCCACCATTCTTCTCTTTAGACAAATCTTCCTTACGCTTTCTCTCCTCCTTTTGCTTCCTTTCTGTTTCAATTTTCTCATAATCCGAAAGTTTTATTACGCGAGACTCCTCTTTCTTCCAATGAATCGGAGTAACGCTACGAGACCTGCTTCTAGATGGCGTCCTATATCGCTACAAAAGAACAATAAATGTCGAGAAAATTAAAGAATCAAGCTTGCGATACATACGAAGACACCACGACCTTTAATCACTCTGCCACTTTTCGTGGTTGCTGGAATTCTCTCTCTTCGATTGTAACCTCGATTGTTCCAATCTCTGCGGCCACGAAAGCCGCCGTCTCGATCCCTGCGTATATCTAGAAAAATTCAAATTCACAATAATGCATGTTTGTTAGAAAAATAATTACCTCTCTTTCTATCATCCTTTTTATCTCTTGAAGGAGCTCCACGCATAAGAAACTTGTTTTCCGGAATATCTGGAATGTCCTCAGGGTTAATATTACTCACAGTCGCCAGCGGATGAAGTTCCTCCTCCTTTACTTCTCCGTCTTTAGCGGTCTCCTCATTTTCCAAACTAAAATCAACAGTCAGGTAAAACCTAAAAATAATTATACGAAAATTGTTAGATACCCTTTCTTGTGCTTTTTCTCTTTCTTCTCTTTCTTTTTCTCCTTCTTATGTTTCTTTTTACATTTTTTATCGTCTCCTGATTGTTCCTCGTTCTCTGCATCACTACCTACCGGTTTTTTCTTCTTTTTGTCTTTCTTCACTGAAAAATCGACTCAAATTAGTCAACTGAAATAAGCAACAAGTTAAAAAAAAAACCTTTTGCTTGTCTTATTAACTCCCCGCATCGGGTAATCCTCACATCCTGTAAGGGACGGCTGTTTGCATCTATGGGAAGTGACTCAATTTGTCTGACGACGTCAAAACCTGACACCACTCTGCCAAAGACCACGTGCACACTAATAAACAAACATTTTTTAATTAAACGATAGATTTCTCGAGTTTTGCGCAAGCTTACTTGTCGAGATGGGGGGCCGGTTGAGTCGTACTATAACACAAAACATGACAATATGATCAGCGAAGAAGACCAGGCTAGATCGGACAGACGCACTGCTACAGAATAATATTCAGTTAAAGTTCCTTAACACCTGTTTTTAACAACTCTAATAAAGTTAATATATCATCTTCGTTTCATTTCTGAAACTATTGGCACACGCTGTACTTTTCAACTCCTTTTATTTGCAACGGTACTTTGTGGGCAGAATATTTTAAATGCAAAAGTACTAGGGCTAGAACAAACAAGCAAGTCTCAGTAGATCTACTATAATTGAGGGGTAAATATCCCGAAAAATTTTTGTACACAGGACTCGGAATTCCAAAGATTTCCAAGGAATTCCAAAGATTTCCTAGGAATTCCAAAGATTTCCTAGGAATTCCAAAGATTTCCTAGGAATTCCAAAGATTTCCAAGGAATTCCAAAGACTTTCAAGGAATTCCAAAGATTTACTAGGAATTCCAAAGATTTCCAAGGAATTCCAAAGATTTCCAAGGAGTTCCAACGAATTCCGAGGCTTTCCAAAATAATTTTATGGAATTCCGTCTCCGAGGAAAGTAATCTCCTCCAAATTATCCCAAACAAAAGTGCAATACTAAACCTTTTTACTTTTATGCTTAAATTTCTTAATAGAGTGCTTAAAGAAACAAAATAAACGAATATATTATTTTGTTAAAGAAAACAAAATATATACATATGTATATAAAAAAGGCAGCTCTTTAAACTAAAAATAACAAAATGGTAGCTTGAAAATAAACGTAAATACTAATACAGTGTGCCTCATTTTTTACGACTTATTGCTCTGTTATTAAAATGGAAGTCATGAAAAGTGAGATATATTGTGTAACGAATGAATATCATTAAAAAGGAACATAGAACGTATAACCTCTAATATAGGTAACTTTACAAAAATGTTACGGTAATTGTGATTAATCCGGCTATTTTGTATAAATATCGGCAATTATACATACTTCATCACCACGAAATTTGACGAATATAATAAATTCTTTAATATTTGCAGTAGGTAATTAATTGAATTGGCTGGTTTTTATATTTGATACCCACAATTTAATGGTAAATGTAATAAAAGCCTTTAAAATATTCAATTTTTTAAATTAACCGGGCGATATATAAAATCACCAACCAAGTATGGCAAATGTAATAAATTACGTTAGATATAACCGACCTGCCCTGTACGGAGTTCACCCTTGGAATGTATGACACTTGCGTACAAGGCAAATTTTACGACATTAGCGTCCATAAAGCAAAATAAGGCTCAGCAGGTAAATTAAACAACTCTGATCTAGTGGCACTTGCGTGCAACATAAAATTTGGATTCCTAATTTAAATATTTATTTCGAACACCTATTATGTTAAATATTGAGGTAAGTTAACTTGATTCCCCCGGTGATTTCTTTTGTAAAATGTTTGTTGAATGATCTTTCAGGAGAATCATATTATAAATGCTAACGACTGAGACTTACAACGCCCCACTCGCTTCGCTCCGCTCCGCTTGACCTTAACCTGGCAGATTTTTATGTTGTACGCAAATGACACTTATTTCGAGCTGCCCGCTTTTCCTGCTGGACATCTTTCCTTATGTACGCAAATATTACGTACGCAAGTACCTTGACGCCCACCCTAGTACTACTACAGCTCCATGCCTTAATAATTTGAACAGAAAATAGAAGAAAACAAAATAATTTATCATTATTAGTATTATTGCCACCGCGTCTTGCAACCCTTTCGCATTTTCATAAATCAAATATTCTCGAAATTATCAAAAAAGTACTATTTAGAACCCAATAATACCTACAATGGACAGTTACCCAACTAAATTCACAGATTAGAGACTAAACTTCTGAAACTAATACAGAATTGTGACAGCACTCTACCTCACCCCACCCTCAAATTGAAAATTATTGGCCGGTGGATGGGAATGCAATGGATGCCTGCAGATTGCAGAAGTTTCATACAGATAATGAATAGAATATTAAAATGTATTTCAAATATTCTTAAGGAACGTGTGGAGAAATTTATGCTTCTTTTTCCCGGAAAAAACGATAATTAAAACGAAATCAAAGTTGCTTTAGAAACATTTGGAATTGACTATTTTACCTCATAAGGACCACATACAAAATTAACGGTTTCGGGAAATTCCAGGGAATTCCCAGAGAATTCCAAGGACTTCCAAGGAATTCCAAGGACTTCCAAGGAATTCCATTGGAATTCCAAATAAGTGTACACAAATTTTTCGGGATATTTACCCCTCAACTATAATTGAGCGGCTTCATTTTAATGGTGAATACACTAATCAAAACGAAAAAGAGGCCACTTTTAAAAAGTTGATATTTTCACTGGAATGACGTATTGTTACAATTCTTTTTTATTTAAATATACCGGACTGGTGTTTAAAAATTTAGTACAATTTGTTTTAATCTGCTTGTGATTCGTGCAGAAAAAAATTAAAATGCAGAAATGTGCGATTAAGCTCTTCATTGTTTTAATGAAAAGTAAGCAACATTTCAAAATCAATAACGTGTGTGGCCTCCTCTAACTCGTAAAACTTCAGCGCGACGACAGGGCATACTTTCAACTAAATTTCGAATAACTTGAGGAGGCAGCTGTTCCCACTCTTCCAGGAGGATTTCTTCAACGTGTTGAAGGTTCCGGATTGACTGACGTTCCTTCAATCGTTGCCCAAGTGTGTCCCAGACGTGTTCGATTGGATTGAGGTGTCTGGACTGTGGACGGGCCAATCCATAACCTCAATATTGTGGGCATCGAGGAAATTTTGCACTATTCTGGTGATGTGTGGGCAGGCATTATCCTGCTGCAGAACGAATACTGGACCCATATTCTCGGCAAATGGTACAACATGTGGTTCTAGAACTTCGTCTACATACCTAAGTGCAGTCATAGACCCCTCACAAATTACCACCAGCTCCGTGCGCCCATTCAAATTTATCCCACCCCAAACAATGATGGGCCCTCTTCCAAATGGAACCCTTTCTTCCACAGTGCAGTCTAAAAAACGTTCACATGGGCGTCTCCAGACTCTGTTACGTTTGAAATTTACCCCTAACACCTGGTTAATTATTTTGAGCTTTTATTTCGATTCTTTTCATGTGCCCTGATTTTCCTATCAATATTTCCGTAGGTACTTTCATTGTTGACCTTCTTGGCTATTTATCTCTTAAGTTTTCGATCTGCGACTGTCCCTGGTTTCTGATTTCTTATTTGGTAATTTTAACAGCTTTCTGCTTAAAATATTTCATTCTCAGTTCTTGAATTTGCTCCACTTACCTTTCTGTTTCTATTTTTCGTATTTCAGCTATTGTGTTTATGTTCCTTTATTCTGTGCTTTCATTCTTGTCACCCACCTCGAACCTGGACTATGCCGGCGAAATTATCTCGTTAGTTGGGCTGAATGTTGCTTATCCTTGATAGTTTCAGTCTTCTGAATTTGTTTAAGGAGATTTATTGTTATAATTTTGTTATTTAGGCATCTATTTATGATCCACCTTGTCAGGATATTTTAGGTTAGTTCGCTTCTGTCACTGTCATCCGTGTAGGGCATTTTTGGTGCCCCTTCTTTATGTTCGGAAGATCAGTGGCGTGCCGGTCTAATTTTCCTTTCCGTTTTGAGTCTTTGGTGCCTTTATGTCTCTTATACTTTATTCTTTCGTCTCGCAATGTCTCTGGAGGGTTTCTATTATCATCATCTTCTTTTATTTCGGGTTGGTAAGTCTTCTTTAGCCTCCTTTTATTTGGTATATTTCCCCCCATTCATTGACGCTATTGGAATTTTTGAGTTTCTGGGTGAAATTTGGGTACTTTTGTAATTTTCATGGAACCGACTCGCACTATCTTCTCGGTGCGCGCTTTTTTTTGATTTCCGTACAATCTTGTCTTTCTCATGCTGTGCTTCGACGTGTAGGGTATGGTAATTTGGAGAGTTTTGGCAATTTTTGATTGTGCTAGCCTTTTCGTTGGGATTTTCTCCAATCACCTATTTTGGGACCTCGATTGATAGTTATTTTTAAATCGGAATCGTCGTCTGACCTTTTTAAGGAATTTAAACTCACGTTTTGAAGTTTGGCGTGCTTTTGGCAAAAAAACCCTCACAAGGTAAGCAAGATATTTTTCCTTCTTTCATTTATTTAAATCTTCCATCATCTAAGTGCCCTGTTTTCTTTCTTCTCTTTTGTTTCCTGATTTGTTTGTTATATTTTAGGGTTTTTGTTGGGGGTCTAATTTGTACTGATTGGTTTACCTACATCAAGGAGCGCCGTATTCGTCTCCTGGTGCTAATAACTGCCACACGTGGCCCTGAGAATTTTCAGAAGTAGCTGACCTCCTTAACCATCTGTAAGGTCAGAAATTTTAGTATTTTTCCATTTTTTAAATTCGATTCAATTAATTGTTTTTTTTTTGTGTCGTGATTTTGTCACATCCGATACTCCCGTTTGCGCCTCATTGCGTTTTTTAGATAGCGTACGTGTGATTGGCCCGTCGGTGCGCCGCGCGAGTGGAGCTTCACCCGTGTTGTGTATTTACCGTGTCATCGGCGCCTATTTTTCTTGTTCTTTTTTTGAGAGCGTAGCATTAGTACTGAGTGCTTCGCGTCACTATAAGTAATTTGCTAATTAACCTTTCTGTAACTTTTTTTTTTAATTAATTAATTATTTCGATTTGTAATTTCCGCATTTCATTTACCAGTTGTTTTTTTTTTAATACACTATATATTATTTTTTCTTTTCGTTTTGTTACCCCCTTTTGTGTACCAGTGGCTCTTAGGAGTTGTAGCCACTGCGTGTTGCGTAAGTATTCTGGAGGATCTGTCGACAACTCCTTGGCGCCCCCTTCTGTTATTAGCCCACGCCCATCTTCGGCTTTGAGTATAGCTGCGGCCGTATCCTCCATTGCGGCGTTACGTCATCGGTGACATCACAACTCGTCCATCAATGTGATTTAAAGAGGACCTGGATTCGTAAGTGAACAGCACATTGCTCTACTGCCCTAAGTTCCAATTAACATGTTCTTCAGCAAAGAACCTTCTTCCTCTGCGATGATCACAGCTAAAAGGGGGTACCTCAGCTGGTCTTCTTACATGAAACTGATGTTCGTGAAGCCTGTTACGTATCGTTTGGGTACTTATTCTGATTCATGTGGCATCTACGAGCTGATTTTGGAGCGCTGTAGCGGTACTTCTGCGCCCAAATCCGTATTAGACGGTCTTCTCTCCGGGAAGTTGCATATTTGAGACCTTATCCAGGCCCTATTTATGGCAGCTCTACTGACATTTAAAATTCAGGCTACTTGCCGTCTTGAGTGGCCCTCTTGAATGAGAGTTATGACCCTAGCAATCTGAATTTCTGTTAGGTACATTGTACGCCTGTGGTCTACCAAATACATCAACATTCACGTTTATTCTTTCACATTTGAAACAAAACTAAAGAAGCAAGTCGATAAAAACCTTTATCTCTTGGTGAAAAATTGTGATTTTTAGGTTTTATTGCTTCAATAAAAAAATTGTTGAAAAGAAAAATGTTTCGCTATAAACCTTTCAACTGGAGTATGTTTACTAAGCGGAAGAAAAAATTTATCTTTGTATTTTGTGGCACAAATTAAATTTAACAAAAGAAAGAAACTGCTCCTTTTTCGTTTTGATGAAAACTTTCCAAGTCAAAAAACGCATTTGGATAAAAAGTAATATATGTATATGCAATGGTAGTTTAAGAACAAGCAGGGTTTATTATGGAGTGATTTTTTCTGCGAAATTAATTTTTTTCCCCTCTTTGTGAACCCCATCCGGGGGCTTATGGTATAATATTGGTCGTCTAAACTGCAAAATTTCCGAGTTTTGTATTTTTTTAAATTAAATATTTCGAAATTGAATAAAAGTGTACGATGTATACATCATAATGTTTAACATTAACAGTTTCACCTAGACGTTTTCATCCCACATAACGCATACTTACTATAAATTAAATAATAGATGTTAAAAATTTGTCATCACTTTACACCTACATGATAGTTAAAAACCAAAGTCACTTTTGCAAAGTACTTGCATTTAAAATATTCTTTTATCGAATGATTAGTTCTAAACGTATAGAGGTCGACAGAAAATTTCACGGATATCGCATATCCCGTTCTACTAATAACTCACATAAAAAACTGAGAACCATTCGTGTCTTTGCCTCGATTGGCCATCGACAACAACATCGGTTGATCATGCTTAACATCAAAACTTTCATCTGTAAAAGAAAATTAAATTCAGTATTCTTTAATGTTTCAACAGCTTTCTATGCTTTTTGTATTATAAAATTAGAGCAAGGCAAGCTATTAACAAAAAGCAGCCAAGTACAACATTGAACCTTTCTCAAATACAGTTCAGGCAGGAGAAGATCCAATGAAGTTGAAGAGAAAAAGGGAAGAATGGACCATGCGAGTCCTCCATCAGACGAGGACCGAAAGGTACCGCTCATAACCACAGCTATCCTGAAGAGCGATGAGCATAGCTACAGACTCACAAAAAGTGGCTAACGTCGACTAGAAAGTAGAAATACAGCTCACCTGCTAAAGTAGTTAGCTACAGCCTAGCTCTAGTTAGAAAGCTGTTCTTCCAAGTAATTTAATAACAACTTACCTTCAAAGGTGCCTCCATAAATACTTTCACCACCTGTACCATTTCCATTAGAAAAATCTCCACCCTGTACCATGAAATCTTTAACAACCCTGTGAAAAATAGCACCCTGAAAAAAGAACGTTATACACATCGTTATTTTCGAATCGGTTTGAATTTACTTTGTAATGTAGTGGTTTTTGTGTTGTAGCCCCGACATCTGCTTCTCCCGTGCATAACAATCTAAAGTTTTCGCATGTTTTTGGGACTACATCGGAGAACAGTTCAAAAACTATTCGACCCGTTTGCAACCCACCTAATGCTATATCAAAAAAGCAACGAGACCGTTCTACTGTCTTAGGTTCGCCGTCCATCTAAGAGAAAGCAATGTAACCATAATAAGTTCATTATCATTTTTATCAATGCAGCATTGTTGACGACAAACATGAATTTCAAACACGTATTACCTACCTTATACTTTTATTTTGGTCATAAAATACTAACAGACGATACTACAATAATTATACAATCATTTTTTTGCAGTATATTTAGGAAAATAATAATTATTCACGAAATTCAAAAACTAAATGATACATCAGCCAGAACCACAAGAACGCCATTTACAATTCTGTTTCTGTCAAAAATGTAGTGGATACCAGGAGTGGGGAAACTATAAAGTGACCTACCATGCTACCATCGTACAAATATTATTTATTTCGTTTTCACCACATCCTTCCTGAAATATATTTTTATTTTTAGAATCCTAAATCTTATTAATATTACAAATTATTCATTTTCTGAATTTATAAGTATGTAAAGTGCTAAATATTTAGATACTTTAAATAGAAATTCTAAATGAAAATTTGTTCAACGTAAATGGAGCATACCCTTATTCTCTATATCATGCTGATATTAACTAACAATAGGGATAATCATTTATTTCCAATACCATCTTTTTAATAATTATTATAGCGATTAATGAAACAGTTTGTCTCTCTAATGCTTCCTATTTGATTTTATAATCTCTCTCTGATAGACTTTTTCCTCTTCGTTTGGGATAAAACACCTACTTTTAACTTTCTATATTGCCAGCACTGCTGAGCATTCCCAACTTCAGTTCAGTTGTGTTCCAGTGCACCATATACAGAGAAGATAACAGCAAGAATTTTCGCAAGTCAAACTGTTTGACATTTGCGTTTTGAGCTTGAAAAATAAAGTTAATATTGCTTAAAATACACAAAAATGGTGAGTCGTTTCGTTATGTTTCATTCGTTTAGTCCACAAATTTATTCCGAAGATTGTCAAAGTATCATTAATTTAGAAAATTCACTATAAATTAGCTTGTTTAAAACCAGGTGTGTCATGGAGTCTCACTGCACCTATTCGGCTCCCACGTGCTCTCATGTTTTTAAGGGTATTAAAGCTATGTAATTTTTCTTAGGTATCACTAAACTCTGTGAGAGTCTTGAGACAAGAGGCAGAAGAGGAGAAGGCAGAAATTGCTCGGCTGTCAAGTTTTGTCGGCGCTATCGCTATTGGCGACTTGGTAAAAAGTACCTTAGGACCAAAAGGCATGGATAAGATTTTAGTTTCGCATGGACGTAATCAAGGACAAATAGAAGTTACGAATGATGGTGCTACGATTTTAAAGGCTATCGGGGTTGACAACCCAGCAGCAAAAGTATTAGTCGACATGTCGAAAGTACAAGATGACGAGGTTGGTGATGGCACCACATCTGTGACAATTCTGGCTTCGGAGCTTTTGAGAGAAGCCGAACGTTTAATCGAACAGAAAATTCATCCACAGACAATCATTGCTGGTTGGAGAAAAGCTGTCGAAATTGCTCGAAGCGCATTACAAGCAGCTTCTGCAGATAACAGCGCGGACTCTGAAATGTTCAAAGAAGATCTTTTAAATATTGCACGGACGACTCTGAGTTCGAAGATCCTTTCCCAACACAAAGAGCATTTCTCCAAATTGGCAGTAGAGGCTGTTTTACGATTGAAGGGTTCCGGCGATTTAGCTGCTATACAGATAATAAAAAAGAAAGGGGGTACTTTGGAAGAGTCTTTCTTGGACGACGGTTTTTTACTGGATAAAAAACCGGGAGTTCATCAACCGAAACGGGTGGAAAATGCCAGAATTTTGATTGCGAACACTCCTATGGATACGGATAAAATTAAAGTTTTTGGTTCTCACATAAAGGTAGATTCGATGTCGAAAATAGCCGAGCTCGAGTCCGCTGAGAAGGAGAAGATGAAGGACAAGGTGAACAAAATTTTGAAACACAATGCAAATGTGTTCATCAACAGACAGTTGATTTATAATTATCCGGAGCAGCTGTTTGCTGATGCTGGAGTTATGGCTATCGAACATGCCGATTTTGATGGGATTGAGAGATTGGCCCTTGTTACTGGTAAGATTCGTTTTTGGAAGATAGATAGATAGATAGATAGATAGATTTAGATAGATAGATAGATAGATTTATTTCCAATCGACCAAATACATGGTATAGAAAAAATACAATCACAACACAACATAGGTATAACAATAGTATAAGACAATATTACAAATTATATAAATATATAAACAAACAAGCAAACTAACTAACCACAGACAGTGGCATTACAAAGACAGTCTTATTTCATTGATCAAGGAATTCTCTCACCAAATAATATACATTTTGTGACAAGAACGAAAAAACGGATCTCCTAAATTTACTGGCTACATTGATCTCCTTCAGACTACTGGGTAATGCATTATAAAGGCTCATTGATACCGCAATAAATGATTTGCAGAATGAGGAAATTGTTGAAAAGGTACCCCTAACATAAGTTTGAGAAATTCGCGTATCATAGGTGTGAATATCTGAACCCAAGGAGAAACGGTCCTTATTCAGGAACACATAAATAACACATTCATAAATATAGAGATTAACTACTGTTAATATTTTTAAGCTTTTGAAGTGTGGTCTGCATGAATCTCTCGACTTTAGATTCAAAATCGTTCGAATTGCCCTCTTCTGAATCACAAGTATTTTACTTATCAATGTTGAGTTACCCCAAAAAATCACGCCATACCGAACAGCCGAACCAAAATACGCATGATAAACATTTAGCAGAGTCGAAACACCACACACAGTAGTCGGAGAGCAAGAGGTCTGAATTCGACACATGGTATGCAACTTTCGAACATACAAAAACAGACGATGAGTTCTTACGTAAAAACACCTGACAAAACATATTTTTGAGGTCGCGATTCGATTTAGAATTGCCAAATTGAAGAAAATTGCATTTTTTCATTTTTCTTCTGAAATATGCTATTTTCGCACTTTTATTGTTTCTCCTTCTGTATATCTGTCAACCATTGTCGTACAAATTTGAAATTTTAGCATTAGGATAATGAAACTATCCGCTTTCTAACGCTGTACGAGAAAATAGTAATTGTTGTGATTTGACTGAAAAATTAATAAATATTCGAGGAAGAGTTGCCACTTTTGTGTCATTTACAGCGAAAAAGTGTGTATCGGGGTAACTTTTTTATTTTTGAAGATATACTTATTCTATAAACGAGTAAATTGTAGCGCATAAAATGAGGATGTTTTTTTATTTTGAGTATTTTTTCATAAAATGCATAGTAAGTCAGAAAAAGTGTGTTAAACGTGAGTCATATGTCGCGCCCTGCGCGCGTTGTCGCGGACAAAAGCTGACTGCCGTGCCAACGCCGTCGGAGTTTAGAGTTTTCATTTAGTAAATGTGTGTAGGGCATTTTTCTTAAATCATTATATGGTCATTTCAATAAAACAAAACTTTTTAGTGTTTTTCACAGGTTCAATCTTTACCTACAATATTGTTTCGACTTCAAAAGTTCTTACAAAACAAATCTTAAAACTAAAGCAGTGCCTTATATACAGTATTCCATTTTATTTTCGTGTGGTCGGGTAAGATTGCTTCTATGATTGATGAATGGTTAAATTCCAACTGGTCATTTGTTATCTGTTGATCTAATTTAATGGCTTTGCAAATTTCAAAACTTTCCACTTAATTTAATTTTCTACCTTTAGATCCTTATATAATATTTTAAAATCACTTTCGACAAAATTATGATTGTTTACAATATGTACAATGTTCCCAAAAACCCGTCCTGTTTGAATTGTTGGCAATAGACTTTATGTTCTTTCAGTATGGTATTGAAATCCCTCCCGGTTTGACCTATGTAAATCGCGCTGCAATCATTGCAATTTAACTGAGAAACACCACTTTTATCTCCTGTGTTTCTTTGTTCTTTATTATTGATCAATAATGAACTTAAATTTCTTTTATTTAAGCAAACCGGGTTTTGATCAAGTTTGCTTAGAAATTAGATCAACAGATAACAAATGACCAGTTGGAATTTAACCATTCACCAATCATAGAAGCAGTCTTACCCCACCACACGAAAATAAAATAGAATACTGTATGTAAGGCACTGTTTTAGTTTTAAGGTTTGTTTTGTAAGAACCTTTGATGATGACCTAGTAAGTCGAAACAATATTGTCGATAACGATTAAACCCGTTGAAAACACTAAAAAATTTTGTTTTATTGAAATATTCAGTATGTTCCACCAAATGTCAACATGCAAAACAGACATTAGGTACCTAAGTAAGCAAACGAATATCAGTAAGGTACCTATTTATTACAAAACAAATTTCGCTTCTTTACCACCCACCGAAAACACGTTTCGTTTTCATGTCCTCAGGACGTATGTATTTGCAGTCTGTCGTTTACAAAACTGCATACCTAGTTCGACCAAAACTATCAAGGTCCGGTTTTTCAAAGAATCCAACACCGGATTAAATCTGACACCGGCTTCGTTGCTATGATACCGGCTTTCTGATTGATTGAATCATAGCAACGAAGCCGGTGTCAGACTTAATTCGGTGTTGGATTCTTTGAAAAACCGGGCCCAAATCTTTTGGAATTTGGGTGGTGCATGAAAGAAAACGGTAGCGTAATGCCAATCATGACCACAGTAAGTGCGAAACCAGATTTTGTAAATATAACACCATTTTGCAAATGTCAATATTTCAATAAATTGTAGCACAACCTGTATTTGTTTAAAAGCTAATTTACTGTGTTCCATAAGCTGTTTTTGTGAAGGAAAACGTACGTATATCGAATAATAAAAATGTATTTATTCTGCAAGTACAAATTTAAAAAAAATAAGAACAGTTCTCATTGAAGTTCTCCACGCGGTCTGCTTCGGTGCAACCCAGGAGACAACGTAGCGCGTACAACGCTCGACTTTATTAACCTTTTATGACCACCAAACTTTTACCAACAACATTTTTTTGTTTTTTATAAATTAATTCAGACCTTAAACTATATTTGACTCGCTTATACTATTACTCTATCTCCAATAATAAAAAAGTTACCTCGATACCAACTTTCTCAATGCAGTTACTGAAAAATCCATGGGATCTGCGACGAAAATATTATTTTTCTACCATATCTTTACACATTAGTGCACATTTATGTATGGCAACGGATTCGGCATATTTCAGACTATATGTATGCAAAGTTTTAAACCGATTCAATTGTTACAGACAAAGATATAGAATGGGAAATATAAAATAATGTATTTCCGAGAAATTTTGTAAAAATATGATAAAGTTCGATTTTTTTCAATTTCGCAATCCCGAATCGATTCGCGACCTCCAGAATCGAATTCAGCAGGTCATTTTACATAAGAAGACGACACCAGTTTTTGTATGTTAGCGAGTTGCATACCCCACTTTTATTTTGCATATTTCGAACGTTCTGCTCTCCGACTACAGATCTCAGCCGTCTCACCACAAAAACAGAAGAATTCAACTTGGGAATAAGTTCCTCTATCTGAGACTGCCAAGAAAGTCTATCATCAATGAAAAGACCCAACATCTTTACAGTCTGACTAAAAGCAAGTGTCTTATTGTTAATTACCAGAGAGCTCGCCAGTACATTCCTATTCCTGAAAACTACAACACTTGTCTCCTCCACGTTAAGTATCAGACGATTGGAATTGAACCAGTCCTCAATCTTCTTTTCTTTGCACAGTAGATTTAAGTTTTCTTAAAGGGAAGGCTGTTAAGAACACATTTGTCAAAACAGTATACAGCATTGACAAAAATTGATTCCGATTCCTTTCAGAATATACTCGTAACTCTCGAGTCGATTCTTCAACCATGGGCAAATGCCTAAAAACTTTCAACATTTGGACGTTGTGATCAGAGAAATCTATTGGAATTACCAGGGCTTCACAATCATAATATGACAAATTTGTAGCAATATTATCTATACAAGTTGATGACGATTCTGCAATTCTTGTTGGCGACTTGATTTTCAAATTCAAGTCGTAAGAGTTAAGAAGATTAACCAATTTATTTTGATTAACACCCGTCGACAAAAAGTCAACATTAAAGTCACCGCAAACGATTACATTCCTATGATGCATAATTCCATCCAGCAACTCAGTCAATTTAACTAAGAAATTATTGAAATTTGACAAAGGTGATCTATAGACAGACAGGACAACAAGATTGTAATCAATGAGTTTAACAGCACACACCTCAAAAGTCTGTTCCTCACAGTCCACATCAACTTCCTCAGACCTTATATGATCCCTCACAAATATCATAGTACCCCCTCTTTTCAAAACAGAGCGAGCAAAAAAGGAACCTATTTTAAACCTGTTTATTGAAATTGAAGAGCACTGGTCTGGATTAAGCCAGTGCTCATCTATGCAAATAACACCAATAGTCTGCAAGTGATCCAACAAAATCTCTAAATACATAACTTTGGACTGCAAACTACAAATATTAAGGTGTAGAACACTCAAAACCGTGTCCGGTCTAAAAGACATATTGACACTGGGAGGTGTGGATTTTCGTTTTTTGAAACTGGAGAGGGGACTCTGTGCTTAGCCAGATACTCCGGCAGAGTAGACTGAATCAATCTGTTAGACCTTTGCGAAGTCCCTTGAAGTTCTTGGCGCTTCTTGAAGATTTCAGGAATAGTGGTTTGCCTCAGTCTTTTAGTCACATATGACCCACGGTCCATAAGGAACCAAGTAACTAAGTCACCACAAATAGCCACCTTACTCCTATACTTAAGATGAACTCCATCACCACGATAATCCTCGTTGAACTGCAGTCCAACATTGACACAAAACACCCAAACATGACTGTACTTTTTTGCAAGACGATAGATTGCATTATTCACAAACTCTATATGACCATTTATACTTGGGCCGCCCAACAGACGGAGTGATCACCCTGCAATCATGAGTTCTAGGCAGGACCACTATCAATTTAAGACGACCGAACCGCAGTGATGCGCTTTCTTTAGACCCAACGAAATCGCATGGCTCCAATTCGGTCGTCATAAATTAATATTGGCCCCGCTAGAGCACGTTCTTGCAGGGTGATCACTCCGTCTGTCCGGCGGCCCAAGTATAGGAAGTAATTGTGCTGAACAAAGGGAATAGTGCTCAATATAAGACAAGTGTACTTGGTAATTTCCATTGACTTCTTGAATTTTCTTATGACACTGTGGAAAGCAACGCTGTCGTAGCAATCAAAAACATGAGTTGTGCCAGCCATAAGAAAAATCCTGTCTCGGATATCATATGCATGGAGAAGAGATTCCAAACTTTCAGTTACTCGATTCAAGTCCGCTCCAGGATGACACATACCGCTGATTTGAAATTTATTATTTACGTCTCTCATAGCAATTTCTGAGTAGCCCCGTATGTGGCTATCACCAATCATCAATATTTTATTATTGTTACGAAACTCCGGCAATCTTACATTTGGCTGTATTGCAGCCCCAGGAGGTCCACCAGAGCTCAAAATCAAACAGTGCAAGATTCGGGAAGTTGCTCAGTCTGTGCCCTAGTCACACTTTTAACATTCCTCAACTCGCTGAGATACATTTCCTTCTCGACATTTAATACTTCTATAGAAGTTCTCATTGCAGCACAGGTCTCATTGAGATCCACAATCTGTACCGCATATTCTTCTAATTGCATTTTCAATATTTTGGATTCACTTTCCAAGTTTTCATCTTTTTCTTTTAGTTCAGTAATTGAGTTTCTTAACAAGTTTAATTCAAGTACTCTTCCCTCATACGTAACTTGGCAATCATTTGAGCAAAATATCTTCTGACCACCAATCACAATGTGCCCTCCAATTCTCTCTAAGCAAGATGGGTGAAAGAAATTAAAACAATTCTGACAGTAGAAAGTCTTAAAATCTTTCTTACAACATTTAAACTGACCATCCATTATCTGAGGCTCAATGTGTCTGCTGCTGCCGCTTACCCACACTTGGCAACGTTGACCCTGCTCGTTTTGTTCTGAAGCCAGACCTGTTTTATCCCAACCGTGGAATAAAGTCAGTTCAAATGGCTTCGCTTCGTGAAGGATTCCCTGTTTCTAGTTATAGTACTTTATTTATTTTGAAGTCACTTTTTCTGATAGACCAGTTTTTTTTTTTTTTCAAAAATTTTTATTTCAAGCGAAAAGAGAAATTCAAATCTCTAAAGCTTCTTCTTTCTTAACTTTTTATGACATAAAACACTTATTTTATTAATTTATTTCCAATTTTGATTAAAATTCACGCGAACAAGTCGAAACTTTACAACATTCAAGTAGCAGACATCACACTGATCATTCTGGTACAAAAATCACTTTCAAAACCACAGGATTACACCTCAAAATAACGCCTTTTCTGAACAGAAATAATCAACACAGCCTGCCACTTCAAGTACCTACAATCGTGTAATTTGGTCCAGCTGATTTCTTGCTCATTTTTAGGTGGTGAAATTGTATCAACATTTGACAACCCGGAACTCGTGAAATTGGGGAAATGCGATCTCATCGAACAAATTATGATAGGCGAAGACATCTTGCTGAAATTCGGAGGTGTAGCTCTTGGAGAAGCTTGCACCATAGTCATTAGAGGTGCTACTCAACAAATCATCGATGAAGCTGATCGTTCCTTGCATGATGCTCTCTGTGTATTAGCGGCTACAGTTAAAGAATCGAGGATCGTGTTCGGCGGTGGTTGCAGCGAGATGCTCATGGCTGTTGCTGTTAATAATGCTGCTACTGTTACACCGGGAAAAGAAGCGGTAGCTATGGAAGCCTATGCTCGAGCCTTGCAGCAACTGCCCACGATTATTGCCGATAATGCTGGGTACGATTCCGCCCAGCTTATCAGCGAGTTGAGGGCTAGTCATGTGAAGAACAGTAACACGATCGGTTTGAATATGGAGACGGGACAATTGGGAGATATGAGGGAGTTGGGAATCACAGAATCGTTTGTGGTTAAACGACAAGTGTTACTTAGCGCCACTGAAGCAGCCGAGATGATATTGCGGGTAGATAATATCATAAAGGCGGCACCAAGGAAGAGAGTCGAAGATAGAGGACACTGCTAACTTATTGATGCACATTATGACTCGTGTTCCATCAATTTCTCATTAACGCGTTAAGTTATACTTTGCATTTGTACTATCGTAGTTTAAACTAACAATAAAATTCAGAGAAAGCTGCTTTTTGTTTTATTTGTACCAGATTTTAGGATTAAAAGAAATATACATATTATCAAATTATGTTTTCTGTAAGAAACAATTCGAAAATGCTTTAAGTAAAATTTATTGGTTTAAAGTTGAGACTAGTTCATTTGATGCTACCATTTCCTTTGTAATGTCGAGTCCCCCTAATAATTCTCCTTTAACGTACAACTGAGGGTACGTAGGCCAGTCTGAATATTCTTTTAAACCCTGCCTTACTTCTTCGTCAGTCAAAATATCGAACGTTTCATAAGAAACACTAAAAAAATATTTAATTCTAAAAATCACCGAGTGCAAGTAATCAAAGCATATAAACTGGCCAGTCTGCAGTCCTGACTTGAAACAGGCTAGGTAGATGAATAAAAATTAAGAACATTTACATTTAAATCGAAAATATCCAATTGTTTAAAATTTTATATAACCGAGTGCACCTAGTTCAAGATTTAATAGCAGGATAAGGCAAGATAATGCAGTTGATAAAATATAAATTTCACAAACCCAGTGTCGTTCAAAATTTGTACGATTTGCTTGCTGAAGCCGCAACGTGGAGCGTCACGATCTCCTTTCATGAACAGCATCACCTTGCTTCTGTTAACGAGATCTTTCAATCTTTCATCTAAAGATTTCTCAACAGGTTCATCCGTTATATCGTCGTTCCGTAAATTTAGTTTAATTTTGGCGGTAACCTTCGCAGGATCTGCGCCATTTATTCTATCGACTTCTTTATTTTTACGAAACAAAAGTACAGTGGGCACCGCTTCGATTTTGTGCTTTAAGGACACTTCGGATAAGTCCTCCGCAGCACATTTATAGAATTTAGCGTCAACATACTCAGGTTGACTTGATAAAGCGGATAAAATATCGTTTATTTGTGTACACTGATCAGCCCAATCTGCATAAAAATGAATCACCGACAGTCTGCTATCTCTACAAAAAACCAATGATATTGAAAAACTTAATTAAAACACTACAACACCTACCGTATAGCTTCTTCGAAGCTTTTAATCGAGTCTAATAACTTGGGCATCCTGAATCTGGAAATAAAATTATTCAAATGTTGAACTCAAATTGAGTGATTCTCAAATGATTGGAGATTGGCATTGACAGATGACAATTCGTGAATTTGGCATTTGGGGCAGTGTTGTTCTTGGTGCTCTATGTATTGTAACAGGTTCCCCAACAAAATCGTAATAAAATGAAGAAAACTGTAATAGATTCTCTACTATGTATACAGGTTGGTCACTTTTACAATGTACACCATTGGAATCTTCTAAACCCGAAGAGATTCAGAGTTGGTCAAATGGTAAGAAAGTTGCACATTTTCATGCTCTTTAAGGATCTGAAAAGAAATTCTGGATAGCTCTCGTTGTTCCTGAAATATCCTGAAAAAATTGAAATATTGCGTTTTCTTATTTCTTCCATATATTATTTATTACTCAAGCGAATGTGATGACCTTTGGCAGGTTTACATAAGTGGGTATGGGCTTTCCACTGGATGTTTCAAAATTTGTCTAAGCCTACTACATCTTCAAGTTTTCATGGTCAACTTTTGAATTTCTTATGGGCGCCATATTGGATTTTCATAAGGTTGGATAGAGAAAAAAAATACAATTTCAACGATGTATCGCACATGGGTCATCTAACTTTCTGGAACACTAATTTCACTCCTTATCTACAAAATCTAGTTGCCATGATTATGAAAACTCAAAGATGTAGTAGGCTTAGACAAATTTTGAAACATCCAGTGGATAGCCCATACCTACTTACGTAAACCTGCCGAAGGGCATTACATTTGCTCAAGTAATAAATAATATATGGAAGAAATAAGAAAATGCAATACTTCAATTCTTTTCAGGATATTTCAGGAACAACGAGAGCTATCCAGAATTTCTTTTCAGATCCTTAATGGGCATGGAAAAAGTGCACGTTTTCTGTAATTTGACCAACTCTGAATCTCTTCTGGTTTAGAAGACTCCAATGGTGTACATTGTAAAAGTGACCACCCTGTATACTATTCGCTCACAGATGACGCTGTAAACCACAGAAGACCATATGATCTTCTGTGGTTAAACCATTGAATTTATAAATATAAAGGTTTTTACATTACCTTTTTTGCAAAAAATGCGTGTTAGTAGGCCTGTGCGATTATTACTTTTCATAATCGATTATTTGATTAATCGATTAATCAGCTGATCGATTTTTCGATTAATCGATTATTTGATTAATCGATTAATCGGCTGATCGATTATTTGATTAATCGATTATTTGATTAATCGATTATTTGATTGTAAAATCTATAATCAAATAATCGATTAATCGATTAATCGATTATTTTACACCAGTCCTAGAGAGAACGTGTTTCCATTTAATGCAGTCGCCAGAATCTCCTTTTTTCACAAAATAATTCCACGCTTCACTTCTTCCGCGTTTAAATCTCGGTTTAAATGCCATTGTTTAATTACGTAAATGTATCGAAATCGAAACTGACACCCCCGAGTTACAGCTGGCGTTGACACGAACAGGTACTTCCCCGACTTGCGAGCTTGCGCCGCGCGCTCTGGCTGCGCTAGCAACGCAACACCAGCAACTATCAAGCTAAGACTCAAGCGGAACTTTTCAATTTAAACATTTTGAAATACTGATGTTTTAAGGGATTGGAAATTTTTCGTTTGCATTATCTGTTTTCAATTATCCACGATCATGCCTCGTCCCAGTATCCATGGATAATATGCGATATATCAGTTATAAAAATAATAAATAGCTCTAGAATATCTTACCATAAGAAAGTACTCATTTAATTAATCGATGGAACAAAATATTCAATTAATCGCTTAATTAAATAATAGATTAATCAAGTGAACAATTGATCAAATAAACGATTAATCAAATAATCGATTAACCAAATAACCGAACAATCGATCAGCCGATTAATCGATTAATTAGATACTCTATTAATCGTTTTTTAGTTTTAGTTTTTTTTAGTAATCGATTAATCAATTATCTGATTAATCGATTATTTGATTAATCGATTAATCGATTATTTGATTAATCGATTATTCCATTATTTGATTAATCGATTATTTGATTAACCGATTATTCGATTAATCGATTATTTGATTAATCGATTATTGTAAAATCTATTATCAAATAATCGATTAATCGATTATATTTCGATTAATCGATTATTTTGCACAGCCCTAGTGTCTAGTGCTAGAGGGCAGTTAAGGGGTCTATTTAAAATGCGTTGTATCAGTCTTTTTCCTTCCCAAATAGAAGCGCGCCGGCAACTATACGCAAGGCCGGCGCCGGCTAGGGCGGCACTCCCAAATATAAATACCACTACCGTCAGTGTTGCCAGATGGGAGGAAAATTCTCTTAGGGGCTGGAATTTGAGGGTTCACCGAGAAAAACGGGGTGTCTTTTTGTTTTGATTGATGAAAAATATGTCAATATCCAATAAATTGTGTTGTTTTTATTAACATTGGCAATTCCTCTAATTTGTTTTTCCCACTTGAGGAAAAAAGTAATAGATTTTGAAAGAATGTACTAGCGTAATAGAAAATGTTAGAAAGTAATAGATCTATTACAATTGTAATAGGTGGAACAACACTGATTTGGGGTGCTGTCACAGAATAGGAACATCCAGAATAATAAGTCCTTTCTGCACACAAAAGATCACGTATTAAAGCCGTTTTCATTGGATAACAGCCATGTTCTTGGGTAAAGCGTGAAATCTCGAAAAGCATAATCACTTGTGCGCTTAGTGAATACAATCGCAAGTCTAGGTTGTTCACCGAATATTCTGCATGTTTCCATTCTGTGGTGTTGCTATCTTCTCGGCGTGATACTCCCTGAACTGTCAAATTCATTCTGTTTAAGGGGAAAGTTGGAGATTTTGTTCTATTATTAACTTAATTTTCAATAAAATCAACAACCATGGTTCTTGAAAGTACTATGATATGGTAAGAAAGCATAATAATAAATAAATTGGCTCTTGCAAAACGCATTTGGTATAAATCTTTTGTTTGGTGCATGACTTGACATAAATTCTAACCTCAAATATTTACGACTGTTCTCTTTAGCGTTGATAATAGCGACTATATGAGAAATGGAGACTTTTTACCAACTCGTCTACAAGCCCAACAAGACGCTGTTAATTTAGTTTGCCATTCTAAAACACGGTCAAATCCTGAAAATAATGTTGGTTTATTAACGCTTGCAAAGTAAGTTTTGTCCTCTCGTTGAATCGCTGAGTATATATCTTCCATATGTTTTGTTAGCGTTGAAGTATTAGCTACATTGACAAGTGATGTGGGTCGTATTTTATCAAAATTACACCAAGTGCAACCAGAAGGAAATATTAATCTCCATACTGGAATAAGAATTGCTCATGTAAGGATAAATTGATCTTTATTTGTTGTTGACTGACTTAGTTGATTTATAGTTGGCCCTTAAGCACAGGCAAGGTAAAAATCACAAAATGCGTATAGTGGCTTTTGTTGGCAGTCCGGTAGCTTCCGAAGAAAAGGAATTAGTAAAATTGGCGAAGAAATTGAAAAAAGAGAAGGTGAATGTAGACATCATAAGTTTCGGAGAAGAGATGATCAATACTGATGTCCTTACGTCGTTTATTAATACCTTAAATGGAAAGGTAATGAACAAAGAGGTAAAACAACTGTGTTTGTTCATTAAAATTTGTGTGTTTTCTAAGGAGAGTTCGTGAACTTTAAAAAGTTTATAAAGTCAGGCCAGTAGAAATTTCGTAAAGTTTTGTTTGAAGAAAAAAGGTTTTATTTAGACGTTTTTGTTTAGGATGGAACTAGCAGCCATTTAGTGACAGTTCCTCCAGGTCCCCATTTATCTGATGCTTTAATTTCCTCTCCGATAATCCAAGGCGAGGATGGTACCGGCGGTGCAGGGTTAGGAGGATCCGGTTTTGAATTCGGGGTTGATCCGAACGAAGATCCAGAACTCGCTTTGGTAGATGTATAAAAATTAAGATGTAAAATATTTATGCAAATTTTTCAGGCTTTAAGGGTTTCTATGGAAGAGCAACGCCAGAGGCAGGAAGATGAGGCTCGTAGAGCCAAGGCAGCCTCTACAGCTGAAGGGACGAAGACTACCGCTATTAAAGAGGAACCGACCGAGGAGGCTATGTTAGAGAGGGCTCTGGCGATGTCCATGGAAGAAGGAGAGACTACGACTGCTCAGCCACCTGTAGTTGATTTCGCTAATATGACTGAAGATGAGCAGATCGCATTTGCTATGCAGATGTCGATGCAAGATACACGTAAGTTTTGGTTCCGTTTGTTTAATGTGTTAAATTAGAATTGTTGTGATTTCAGAGGAAGCAGCGCCTGCGAAGAAAGAGGCTGAGCCGATGGAAGTGGAAGGAGACGAAGATTATTCTGAGGTGATGAACGATCCTGCTTTTTTGCAGAGCGTCCTGGAGAATTTGCCAGGAGTGGATCCACAGTCCGAAGCTATTCGGCAAGCTGTCGGTAGTTTGAAGGATAAAAAGAAAGAAGATAAAGACGATAAACAGAAGAAGTAAAAATAATCGCAATTGTATAAATAAATTTATTTTTCGAGTTTGATTCTTTCGCTAGTATATTTTATTTTTAAGTCATGTTTTCTATTCTAATGGATATTTAATAATACGTGCTTATCGTGTAGGTGTATTTTCTTTTATATTTGAAGTGAAACGAAAATATATTCATTAAAAAGTTTTAAAATTTATTTCGTCAGTACAAAAATAAAAAAATACAGCAACTTTCAGGAAAGTATAAATACATAGTTTAAATAAATTAATAAAATATTTTCTAATATTTATAAGACAACACGCAGAGTTCTAAGTCCAAATCTTAAATTAATACGATATTTTAATTTATTAAAATCAAGGGGCTATGTTCATGCGCAGACTGCATATAAAAGACACTGTATCAGTGTCTTTGTTTAAGGACACTATATTGGAATAGGATCCCTGTATTGAGAGAGTACCGCACTAAGAGGAGGAATACAAAGCAGATGTTTGTGTTACCGTTCGGCACCAAGAAAAGGGGCGTAACCTAAACTTAGTCTCTTTTTCTTTATGTCGAGAATTGAACGAAAATTCTTAAAATGATATGACTAATTGCACTATTTCAAACAGAGCTTTCGTTATTTTTAGTTAAATTACATGACTTCTAAACAGTAACCTGGTTTTATCACTTTGTTTGGCACCAAACACGCTCAAATTTTGGTAACACTCACGTGCATGGCAAAGGTCGGGCGTTACGTATCCATACTCTTCCCTCATCTAAGGTACCGCAATCTCCGCCATGTTTACTCATAATAACAGGCGCCAAATTTGAATTGTGGCGGAACGTCAGATTTTACATTTGACGTGTGTTACAAATTGCGGATTCACCTTCTGATTTTTGATCCATAAACAAATAAAATTTGACTGTAATACGTTGAGGAATAATACTACAGACCAGATTGTGGAAATATATATCACTGATTCACAAAAGACGATAAAACATAAACATCAAACAAACCAACATTTCAGCTGGACTTTGACTGACATATGACATTTTGCTGCTGACACGGCAGTCCGCCATGTTTACTCACAGTTCTAAGGGCCGTCTGACACGAGACTAATTTCAGTACTAAATTTAATACAATGTCAGCGAGCACAAAGTAAGTTTGAAATTTAGAGTGACAATAGAATTGTGTATGACAGATAAGTATTAAAATAAGTTTTGTGCGATTGAAAACAGGAATTATAAAGACAAACATGGGGGAATATATTTGACATTTAACAATTTAACTTAATTTGGTTCAATGCGCATGCCAACATGCTTATTTTAGTATTTACCTGCCACACACAATTCTGTTGTCACTCTAAATTTTACACCTACTCTGTGGTCGCTGAAATTGTACTGAATTTAGTGCTAAAATCAGTCTCGTGTCAGACGGCCCTAAAACATAGTGGGGCTATTGATTGCGGTACTCTCTAAATACAGGGACCCTATATTGGAACTGCTAACAGCGCCGTCTGATGTTTGGAAGAATTACGGGTGGAAGTGGGAATTTTGAATATTTCACTTTTGAAGTTTACTTACTTTTGACGTTCGAAATCCTTTTAAAAAATGTAACTAAATGATGTGTGACATATTTTATTGTGTGAAGGAGGCGATGTTTGCCACTGTCAAGAGTCCAATGCATGCCGTGCTACGCTGCCGACCGGAATCCGTCTCGCATTGCGCATGACGTCACATCGAGGCGAAATTGGCGCGAAGTCTCCGAAAGATCCGGTTGGCGGATGTGTTTTTGCTTTATCGGCACGAACGTTAAGTGACAAGCGTCAAAATGCCAAATTATGCGGTGGCTAAAAAGGGAACAAGTCTGACTTAATACAGAAATTGTCAGTGAAAAATGTTCGAGTCAAATAAGAAAATTACAGTATTTGAGAAAAGTTTTTGTATGGAAATTAAGAAATGGTTTGTTGGAGATGAAGACGAGTAATTTTGGATGGGGGTGAGCTTATTCAAGAAAATGATACCTAATTGAGAAGAGTTTGACAGCTACAACTTTTTGAAGTGTAACAATTCAAATCTTGCATTCGCGCTATTTGTTTGTCACATATTATGTAGATCTAAGTAGGTATATGGTTGATGTCTCTCGAACCGCCACCTCGATTTTACGTCATCGAAGTGGGAGGAGCAAGGAGCGATATGCGCGGTAGCATACCATAGTGTTTATATTATGGTCCAATGCAAAATGCATGTTAAAAATAAGTCCGAAGATAATTTTATGAAGCATACACAAAACGCAAAGGATAGTCTCCAAATTCCAAATCTGTCACCTTATTGTATCAATAATGAACAATTTATCCAAGAAGAATGTAAGAAAATAACTTTAACTCCTGATCAAACTACAATTTAAATTCAACGACGTTTGACATTTGTGTTTGGACGATTTAACATTTCTGTATTTTGAGGGATGTACATCCTTGGTTTGAGTATATGAAAATAGGGTCCCCATATGAGAAGCTCTTGCATTGCCCTCTCTAGTTTGGAAGGTGAACTACTTTTCATTTAACTGTCATTGTATTTGCGTCAAACGTCCATATTATATACTTGGGCCGCCCAACAGACGGAGTGATCATCCTGCAAGCATGAGCTCTAGACGGGACCACTATCAATTTAGGACAACAGAACCGCAGTGATGCGCTTTCTTTAGACCTAACGAAGTCGCATCACTCCAATTCGGTTGTCATAAATGAATATTGGCCCCGCTAGAGCACGTTCTTGCAGGGTAATCACTCAGTCTGTTGGGCGGCCCAAGTATAGTGTTTAGTTTATGATTCTGTCTATGCAGAACGACATTTATGTATATGTTAATTATGCATTTATTGTATATTTAAGAGAAAAATTTTTAAGCACTGTTCAACTCATTTTATCTTCTAAACACGTTAGCATTATTTTCAGCTATAGGTATACAGTGTACCACTTTTCCTGAACTGTACTGAACATTCTTATTTTATAATTTATATGATTGTGTTTTTGAATTCTATAAATATTTTAGATCAATATAAGTTTGTTTGAAACTTCCTGTATTTAGCAAAAATTAATAGTTTTTGGGTTCTTTACACTTCTTTACGAATTTTGGCAAAATTAATAGGCAAGTTTGTATCGGAAATGGGGAGTTGTAGAAAAATATGTTTGAGGCAAAAGTTGTTAGATTGTATCTACTATATAATAGGAAATTATTTTTAATTATACAGCTTATCCCATTTAAGGGTGGCGGACCAAAGATATACCTAGTTTTCTAAATGGAACGCCGAAGTTTTTATTTGTTTTTCGAATTCTGCACTTAATTACAAATAGAAGGAAGGAAGACCGTGCTCGAAAATGCTGAAGTTTTTGAGTTAAGTACACCAGTTTTTTCTAAATTTTTGAAGTTTGCAGGCCTTTATTTAGAATTCAGCATAGCCAAAACAGAAATATGTATCGAGCTGATTTTTTGGGAATTACTAGATAATAGACAGGTGAATCAAGGTTATATTAGAAAACTTAATTTACTCTACAATTATAGAGTAGATCCTATGCAGCAACTTTTGTTGGAAACACTATTTCGTAAACCTCTCCATTTCCGATATATTGCTCCTTAAGCAAACTTTTAGTTTGATTTTGAGCAGCCTTATATTTGCAGGATCCCTGATTTCACAAGGGAGATTACTACACTCCCTTAAATTTCTATTCTATAGGTAGGTACCTACATATATCACAGAATTTTATTGGTCATTTTTTTGGATCTATCCTGAAGAAGACGCCGAGATGAATGTCGAAACTTTAGTACCTGCCAAACGTCAAATATTTCTTTGTATAGGAATGAATTGAAATAAAATTCGTTTTGAACTACGTTGCTTCGATTAAAAAAATAATCCTGTCAAATACAATAATTATTCGTGATCTGGAATTTTTATGTAATTTTACTGAAGCTGTTGCTTTTTCTAACCACTCGTGTAAATTTGACACTGTCAAAGCAAAGCAACAGCTTCGTAAAATTTCCGGCAATTCCAGACCACTTATTGTATTGCTACAAAAAATAGTATTGCATGTGTCAAAATTCGTAAACCATATTGTGACACAAACTATTAGGTGCTGGAATAAAAAGTCTTTAAGAAACGTAATCTAAAATAAGCTGTAGAATCCAAAACCACAATCATATACAGGGTGTTTCATTTAAAATAAGACATTTCAAATGTGAAGATGTTTAGCAGAAAAAATAACCTCCGTTGAGTCTAAAGGTATTTCTCTAAAATGCGCAACAAAAAGGTAAAATTTTAGAATGCTATACTGCGTAAACGGGCGGTATAGGTCCGCATTCATGAAAAAGATGCAAATCAAATGCCATAGTACCTTCATTTATAGTTGCGCGAGTATTATTATTATTATTATTATTTAGGCATCCATTCCATTTAGCGAATAATTCCCTATCGTCTATAGTTACTTTTCCTCAGAAGTCTATGAGATTTGGCCTTATTCCACCACTTCTCTCATCCCCAATTTTTCTAATTTTTCCTCAATTTCTCCCTTCTCCTTGCATGATTTTCTGGATCTGTTCCACATGGTCTCTACTTATTCAGTACCTTGATCATTATCTCCTTCTTCGATCTTTTTACATGTAGAAATCATCTTATTATTTGAGTAACCTTCTTTGGTCATAATATTGTTCTTAATATTCTCAATTGCTCAATTCAGATATTCCTTCAGCCAGTTTAACTCTTGCTTTTGCTCTGTTGCTGGCTCAAGGCATCAACATCGACTAGTACCTGTATTGGAACAACTCCCAACACAGGTACCAAGTATCTCGACTTTCTTAGAATACTAATATTAATCTAGGCTTCATCTATAAGGTTGATCCATAATGGGCCCCCTGCGCATTTTTCAGTTGTGGCCAAAGATCTATTCAGTAGCTAACAAATACCTATTCCTAAAACTGTAAAAAAACTATATACACGTTCATTTAAAATACATAATTAATTTGGCAAACGGTGTAGCTAAATTTCCATTAAAAAATTACGGAAGTAGCCTAGGATTGAACCTCCCCATATGTAAAATCAATCCGGTAGGATTGTGTCTAACGAAATACAAGAATGGCCTATCGAACCTCAATCTAGGAGACTCTGGAACTCTGGCTTGTCGCGGCCTTAAAGGCAAGGGCAACGAATAAAAGGTAGGATCATGTAAAGGGTCTCTAAACGCCCTCTGGTAATCTATCGTTTCCTCAATCTTCCGAGATTGTCGTATGAGTCTACCAGTGGCGGGGTAGATTTCCGAGTGATGGGTTTCGTCTATTCTACCCTCACCACAGGTAGCGAAAGTGTTTATTTGTAACATGTCTGACAAGTGTAACTCATGAGCCACTCCATTTAATCCTCTAAGATCGGCTTTATCAGAATCAAATAGGTCTTTAAGTCCCATCCTTTGTAAGGCTACAGTGGCGTTCAAAATAGATTTATGCGAAAATCTTGGTATCTGAACTTCCAAACCTTGTCGAGGTATTAAAGTCCTCAGTAACTGAGACCAGAAATTGTGTTTAAAAGAACTTTCTATTAGAACTTTTTCTAAACGCGCTAATCCGTCACCAGGTGCCGAAATTCCTTGTTGGCCTGGCATGACAAAGACGGTGCTGATAACTTGATCTTTGCTGCCTATTGCTACGGCAGTGGCGTCTAAATTAGGGTCGTAACCAGCCAGGAAGTTGCTCCTCCAAACTGCAGCAGGGATAGGAACTAAACGTCTTTGCCTGATGGTTGGTGACACTACGAAATGAAGTTCTCCGTCACGATTTTCTGTTGATGCCGAAGAGCAGTCTGTCTGAGAAGAGAAAAAAAGGTCAATTGTAAGTTGATATAAGAAATATAATACGCGTAGGCACCTACCTGGAATATGCTGACACTGACAGCAGCAAGAGGGGGCCTAGCAGTCACGCTATTCTCTTTCAGATATTCTGGGATTTTCCCCCATGTATACCTCTTCACCAGTAAATTCGTTCGCCTCCTAATCACATCTTCAATCTCTTCAAAGTTGGCCTCTTCTACATGACCATCATAAAATTGTCGCGCCCTTTCCTTATAAAAGCCCAACAATTTCCCCTTGTCTTTATCACTGTACAGCTGCCTGATAATTGCAGAAACTGCCACTCCAGATTTCTTCGAAACCTCAATAGATTCCGTCACATTCTTGAAGATTAAATGTGGATTGAAAGTGACCATATCGTCCAGCTTCAGTATATCGTTCATTTCTCCTGATGTGGAACCCCTAGCACCCAGAAAGACCATGGCTAACAAAGAGGTGGCAGCAAATGGAGATGCTATAACACTTCTTGCAGCACTAATTCCAGTGGTTGCACTTTTCCAAAAACCGAAAGCCAGCTCGTTGCATAAGTCGATGAATTTGTAGACGTCAGAATCTAAATTTCCTCGAGTGTCTTCTAGGCCAAGTCCTTGGGAAACTTGGGGTACCAAATCTACTTGGAGTGTAGTAGGTACTGGGATAGATGGTGGGACCGTAGGAACCAAAGCCCAAGTTATATTTGAATCATTAGAAGTACTTATAGATTCTGGTATCGATGTAGTTGTAATTGCTTCTGTTTGAACTTGTGTCGAAGGAATTTCTTCTGTAGAAGTAGTACTTGATTCTGCTTGATAAGCCGATTCTGTGAGAGCTTGAATTATTCTATCTGCGTCAGAATTGTTCGAGTCTATTATGAGATACAATTTTTCTTGGTTGGTTGTTTTTGTATCCTGTTCTGTAGTACTCACAAAATTTGTAGTCGTTTCTAAATTAGTTGTTTCTGTAGTTTCTGTAGTTGTTTCAATTTTCTCTAGATTTAGTTCGGTTGATTTGGGCAACTCATCTGAGGCACTTTCAGAATTAACTGCGTCCGTTGTGGTACCAAGTCTCTCAACAGTACTTGTCTCCTTTGGTTCATCAGTACTATACGTTAAGGTACTTAATTCCAATTCGTCTTGTCTGTCTTCTACAACACTGGAATAAAACTCGTTGTTTGTTGTTTTGAGTTTACCATTTTCTGTTGTTTGGTAGACATATGGTAGAGCATTTACTGTTGTCAAACTAGGAATATTAGCACCGACAATTTGAGAAATTAAAGAACCTACAGATTGGCTCAAAAGTGGTTCATCTTTAATCATATTTGAAGGCAATGGATTTCCTATAATACTGGACATGACTGTTGCTGCTTCTTCTTGGATATTAGACATATTTTTATTATCACTGCTCTCTAAAAGTTCTTGCACTTTTTGTGCTTCATTTTCGTTTTCTTGTGGCTCTTCTACGGCACCCATAGCTTGAGAGATCAGTTGTTCTATACTAGCGATAAAGTTTTTATCAGTTGTGGTAGACAACGGGACATCGGTTGTTGTTTCTGTTTTTGGTTCTTCCGAAGTAGTTTCAAATCGATCTTCTGCAACCGGTTTGGTCGAATAATCTGACAATTCGCTGTTGATTTGGTAGATATTTGTCGATGATAGCAGTAGTTGGTCTAGAATACCCGATACATCAAATTCAGTTTGCTTTTCGTACTGAGTGGTACCGCTGGTAGTTTGGGTACTTTCAGTTTCAGTATTTTTAAGAGATGTTTCTACGGTGGTTGTTAACTCTTCTTGTTTATCATCCACACCGAAGAATGTAGTGAACGTTTGAAAAGTTGATGGAACAGTTTTTTCAGTAGTAGTTTCAGATGTGGTACTGGCCGGTAGAGTTGTTGAATGTGGTGTTAAAGGAACTTTAACCATCTCAGTAACTACTGGTCGAGCAGTTGTAGGTTTTGTAGTTGAAATAGGTTTAGGCAAAATTTGTGACGCATCTTTGAAATTATTCAAAGTGATTTTGATACTCGTCGGCTTTGTTTTTGTTGGTTTCTTCGTTGGTGTTGTTTTCGTAGGCAAAACAGTAACTTTAGTAGGTTTATTACTAAGAATTATTGGCGAGTAATGTGTCGTCTTTTCCAAGGTAATTGTCTGCTCTTTAGTGGTGGTAAAAATTGTTGTGGGTTCCAACATGATAGTCTCAGGTGTAGGAACAGCCATTGGTCTTTCAGGTTTAATATCTGCACCTGAATTGCCAAAGATAGCAGGAAGGATCATACTCCAAGAAGAAGAAACATCGGGAGTGTCATACAGGGGTTTCTTATCCTGATTTTTATGGGTTTCAATTTCTCCTTTTAAAACATTTTGTACGTTGATAACTACGTCATCTACTTTTTTCTCTGGGGAATAGTTTAACATCTGGGCTGCACTCGAGTCGTAGTTACTCAGTTCTCCGTCTCCATTAGCTATAATTCCTTGAATTTCATCTAAAGTCATCAAACGTTTGACTAAGTCACCGCTGTCATCAAAGGTGTAAAATTCGTAACGGTCTGGGTTGAGGAGGTTTATAGGACTTGCCAGTTGTGAACCAGTCGATGGTTTTGATACAGGCTTGCCAACGGCGTCAGAAAATACAGCCTGTGAGCCATTTCCAGTGTCCATTATCACAGAAACTGATGTTACAACACTATAAAAAAACAAGTAGAAATATAGAGCTATGTAGCTGTGAGTTTTGTATCGTCTTACCTAGAACCTAAGACTTTTCGTGAAGATTCTCCATCTATCTCTTGAGGATCATCTTCAGCAAAACATAATACTGCTACTGATAATATTATTAAAAGCCGCATTATGACTATTTTTGCGCTATCTGGAAGAAGAAAACGAAGCATGATTAGAGAAGTGTCACAAAGTAATTGTAGATTTTTGTTGTTCTCGTTTTGCCTAAATTAGTGCAGCAAAAATATGGATACAGATAGCTCTTGCTTGGTGAACTTCTCGTTAGAATAACTGTATTGTGTGTCAATTATTGTTTTGAATTTGCTGCTGCTGATTTTCGTTGTAATTGTGTAATTTTGGTTTTGCTCGAAGGACCGTTTGATTTGATTAAAACTCATGCGTAAACGTAACAACTTATATTGAAGAACTTACACTTACACTTACACATAACAAAAAATAATGATAATGATTTTCTACGTGTGCTTGCTCGAGACCAATGCTGAATACTGATGAATGAATGAATTTACAAACTTACACCTTACTATTTATACAAAAATTGTTATGGGGGGTGAGACACTGGAATTCGCAGCTGACGCCAGAGCGACGGGTATACAGGAAGAGGGCCATAAACCTTAAATCCAGGGTACCTAGAAAGAGGCCCCCAATAATTCTGCAAGAAATGCATTTTATGATGTTCATAAATTCCAACATCCTCCCCCTTTTGAAACTACGAGTTTCAAATTTTATTGCGAATAACATGATAAATAATACCTAGAAAATAACAATATAAATGATAAATACAAATACTAAAACACAAAATAAAACTGTTCATACAAAGGTTCAATGTTAATGTTTATACAGATTGTCATGAAATCTAAATGAATAATAAACGCACTGATTTTATTGGTTCTGTTCTAAAGGAAATACACCTATACGCGACACTGGCCGCACTAACTCGCCGTTCACCGTTTTCACTGATACGACCCTCGTGATGTTGTCTTTGCCGGGAAAAAGTTTTGTTACGCGACCTACTGCCCAACACATTGGTGGACAGTTTTCTTCTTTAATGACCACTAAGTCGTTTATACGGACGGCTCCTTGTTCCTCGGATTTCCATTTAGTACGTTGTTGAAGTAAGGATATGTATTCCTTACTCCACCTTGTCCAAAAATGTTGTTTAATTTGTTCAGCTCTTTGCCATTGTGAGAGTCTATTTGTTGGGAGATGAGTTATACTTGGTTGCGGATAGGATAATAAACTTTCTCCAATTAAAAAATGTCCCGGGGTAAGATAGGATAAGTCATTGGGATCGGTTGATAATTGGGTCAGAGGGCGAGAATTTAGTACAGCTTCAATCTGTGTCAGCACTGTGTAAAAAATTTCAAATGTTAAATGTGCATTAGCTGCGAGACGTGTTAAATGATTTTTTATTGATTTTACATTAGCTTCCCAAAGTCCACCAAAGTTTGGACTTCTGGGAGGAATAAAATGCCAATTGATATTTTCATTTGTTAGATGAGTAACTATTGTGCCCCACTGCTTATCACATTCAAATAACTGTTGTAAACCTTTTAACTGATTGTTAGCATCGACGAAGGTGGTTCCGTTATCGGAATATAAATCTGAAATTTTACCCCTGCGTGAGATAAATTTGTCTAAAGCAGCTAAAAAAGCTTCAGTGGTTAAGTCACTGACTGTTTCTATGTGAATAGCTTTAGTTGCCATACACACAAAAATTGCAATGTAAGACTTCGTTAATTTTGTTCGTCTGTAATTGCCCTGTTTTATGAGGAAAGGTCCCGCATAGTCAATGCCTGTTTTAAGGAACGGGCGCGATGGTTGAAGGCGACAAAGTGGTAAGTTGCCCATTATTGGCTGTATTATTTTCGGATTGGCACGAAAACAAGGAATGCACTTTCTTAAAACATGTTTCACATTATTCTTTCCAGATAGGATCCAGTATTTTAATCTTAGACTTGCTAACGTCGTTGAAACCCCAGCATGTAAAAGTCTTTTATGTTCATATGAAATTAATAATTTAGTCAATGTATGATTACCTGGTAGAACAATGGGATGAATTTGATTGAATTGATAATTTGAATTTTGAATTCTACCCCCTACTCGAATGATATTGTTTATGTCAAGAAATGGAGTGAGTGATAACAATTTGCTTGATTTCTTTACCTTGTTTCCCTGGGATAGGAAATGCAAATCTTCAGAAAATTCACTTTGTTGTATGATTTTGATTAATCTAATTTCTGCGTTGCTTAACTCATCGACGGACAATCTGCCAGTGAGTTTATTTGATTTCTTAGAGCCCCTGCAATTGGCTATAAAACGTAGAATGTATGCAGTTACGGGCTTAAGTTTGATATACGATGAAAATCTGCCAATTAGGCTAAATTCGGCCTTTTGTGATGTTAGTAAGACAAGTGGCTTAACTTCTGGAAGACTGCAATGTTCTGTGATAGGTGGGTTAGGCCATAAATTATCATTATATTTCAAAAACTCGGGTCCCGACCACCACATTTGTGATACCTTTAAATGAAGAGGATTAATACCACGAGAAATCATATCGGCGGGGTTTTGTTTTGAAGGTACATGTCTCCACATATGTGGTTCTGTTAAATCTTGGATTTCGCTGACTCTGTTAGCCACAAATTGTTTGAAGCGACTGGGGGCGCCACGTACCCATCCCAAAGTTACGGAAGAATCTGTCCAATAAAATTGCCTATCCAAAATAATTGTTAACGAATCCTTGACCTTTTTTGCTAATTGTGCAAGTAATAGTGCACCACATAATTCTAACCGAGGTAATGAAATGGTTTTCAAAGGCGCTACTCGCGATTTTGAACAAATTAATCTTGTATTCGGGGTTCTGTCACCACCAAAGCTTCTTAAATAAATACAGGCGCCGTACGCCATTTCCGAAGCATCAGAGAAGCCGTGTAGTTCAATAAATATGGGTTTCTTACAACTAATATGCCTAGGGATATGTATCTGATTAAAATGAATAAATTCCTCCAAAAACTGATGCTATTTCGAGGCAATATCATTGGGTACTGCTTCATCCCAATTCAAATTAATTTGCCAAACCTTTTGTAATATTAATTTGGCTTTTATAACAATCGGACTTATTAAGCCCAAAGGATCATAAATTTTTGAAATGTTTGAAAGGATTGTTCTTTTTGTAAGTGATTTGTTATGATCCAGATTTATTGAATAAGAAAATTCGTCCGTAATATAATTCCAAATGATTCCTAAAGTTTTTGAACCTTCTTGATTTGAGACTAAATGAATTTCTGGTGAATCGTTTTTGTTTAAATTATCTTCGTGCAAACATTGTAAATTAGAAGCCCATTTGCACAATGGAAAACCAGCCTCGTTAAGTATGTCTGTGAGACCAATTTTTATATTTGCTAATTCGTCTTCTGATTCTCCCCCTGTGAGGAGATCGTCGACATAAAAATCTGTTTTAATGATTTCTGCTAATTCTGGATTTGTACTTGATTATTTGCCGCAACTTGGTTCAAGCATCTGATTGCAAGGAAAGGCGCACTAGATGTACCATAAGTAACTGTATTTAACTGGTAAATTTCTAAAGGTTCAGATGAATGTGATCGCCAAATTATTTTTTGATATTTTCTTTGATCCTCATTGACAAGTATTTGCCGATACATTTTTGCTATGTCTGCTTTGATAACGTATGAATGCTGTCGAAATCTCAATAAAATTTCAAACAGATCATTTTGTAATGCTGGTCCGGTCAGCTGAACGTCGTTAAGCGATAATCCTGATGTTGATTTCAAAGAAGCATCGAAAACTACCCGTAATTTGCTAGTAGTACGGTCTTCTTTGTACACGGCATGATGGGGTAAATAGTAGCCTAAATGATCTTTGTTGTTCTGAGCTGTTATATTGGTCATGTGACCTAAATGTTCATATTCTTCGATGAAGTCCTGATATTGTTGCCGTAAAATTTCATTATTGTTTAGTTTACGCTCAAGAGACAGAAATCTTTTCAGCGCGAATTGATATGAATCTCCTAAATCTGATAGATTGTCTTTAAATGGAATATTTACGATAAATCGACCGGCCTTATCTTGCTTGGTGTTTTGAATAAAATGGTTTTCACATAATCTTTCTTCACGCGAAAGTAGAGATTGATTTGCATTCGTAGTATATGATTCTAATTCCCAAAATTTAGAAATTTGCTTATGAATTTTATGATTTATAGACATGTTGCAATTAGTGGGTCCTAATTGAGGAGTCTGATTACCTGAAATAACCCATCCTAACTTTGTTTCGTGTAATATATTAGAATTTGATATTTTAATTTGTCCTGCACACAAAAGGTTCCAGAACAAATTGGCACCAATCAATAAATCAATTTCCCCTGGTATATGAAAATTTGGATCTGCTAATGATATCGTTTTCGGAATATTGAAATGATTTTTGTTTAAATATTCATTTGGCAATTCTTCAGTAATTCTGGGCAGAACTAAACAATCAATTGTATTTTTAAAATTATTTAAACGAGATTTAATTGTTACTGATGTGCTATGACCAATATTTGTAACAGCTTGATTTATTCCTGTCACCGGTACTGAAATTTTAGTTAATTTTAGATTTAATCTTTTGCATAAGGCTTGTGTAATAAAATTGGATTGTGAACCCGAATCTAAAAGGATCCTACAAGAATGCATTTTACCGGTGTCGTCGAAAATTTCTATGATCGCTGTAGCAAGCAACGCATGGGTGTTACAAGCGTTTGCACAACATGCTACTGAATTGGTGCTTAGGGATTCTCTATTGCTAATTTGATTTTGACTATGTTCCTGGCTAGTTTGATTTGTATGAATTAATGTATTGTGTTTCATGTTACACAATTTGCAGGAATTTTGCGACTTACAATCGTTTGTAATATGATTAGATCTCAAGCAGTTTAGACATATCCCTTTTGATTTTAGTTCTGATATACGTCGATCTATAGGTAAATCTAAAAATAATTTACAAAAGTAAATTGCATGATGACCCGAACAAAATGTGCATGATTTTTGCTGCGTGGTTAAATAATTATGATGATATTTAAAATTACTGTGTTGTAGTTTTGGTGGGTTTCTATGACCGTTAACATGATAATTTGATTTTTGATTGGTAGATTTCATGTCTGATGTTGAATGTCTATTGTCTTTTGTTTTCTCTAATAGTTTTGAACGTTTTACTAAGTAAAAAGTTTAGTGACGGAGCTTGTTTGTTCGCAATTGTCATTTCCCATTCGTTTTTTGTTGCTTGGTCAAATTTTCCAGAAATTAAATGAATCAATAATCTGTCTTCCAGTTTAGATTCGTCAAGATGTTGAATAGCTTCGAGATGACTCGATACATGATCCGCTAAGTGCCTTAAATCTCGGAAAGAATCTTTACTAGTCGAATTTAAATCGAATAAGCATTTTACATGTTTAAGAATAATACCTTCCTTATCTTCGTACCGTGTTTTTAGTTTTTGCCATGCTACTTGATAGTTTTCTGCGATAATTGGCAAGTTTCTAATCACCTGGGCAGCGTCGCCGCTTACCGATGTTTTTAAATATTGAAATTTATCGATGTCGTTCAATAAAGTGTTATCGTGAACTAACGATTTAAATGTATCATGAAAAGTTACCCACTCATAGAATTTTCCATCAAAAACAGGTAATGATAATTCTGGTAATTTTACAGATTTTATACTACTACCACTACTATTATTATTGATTGTACTAACTTCTGAAAAGGATGTATGTTTTAATAATTTTTTGAGTTTTGTTACTACCGAAAAATATTGATTTTCAAAAATTTCTACTTCTTTAGGATCTTCTCCTTCTGCCTTTAAATCTATTTCGAATTGAATTTGTTGAAATTGCTCATCGATATCTTTAATTTTTTCAAATCTAGCATTAATTTCTTCAATATCATCACTTTCGGGGTCAAAATTAGTTAGAATAGTTTCAAAACGAGTTAATTTTGTTTTTAGTGACGTCCGTTTTTTCTTAAGTTCCGTTAATAATTGAGCCATGTTAATGTTTGTTTGTTATTATGATGTTAGGATAATATCCCTGTTAAATAATATTAATAAAATGAATTAATAACTGCGCTGACACAGACGAAGCGATACGTGCTAATAAATTAATGATAATGATATTGAAAAATGAAAGCAAAAGGGAAACGGGACTTACTACTTATATCCTTTTCTCCCTCTGTGCTGTTTGGTTTTGATGCTGACGTTGTTCGTCGTTGATGTATAACCACTATTTGATCTTCTCTGGTGGCCTGTTGATAAAAGACGCTGGATTTCTTATCGTGGAGATAAGTTCCAATCCGGCTCGAAGTGACCAATGTTTTGAATTTGCTGCTGCTGATTTTCGTTGTAATTGTGTAATTTTGGTTTTGCTCGAAGGACCGTTTGATTCGATTAAAACTCATGCGTAAACGTAACAACTTATATTGAAGAACTTACACTTACACATAACAAAAAATAATGATAATGATTTTCTACGTCTGCTTGCTCGAGACCAATGCTGAATACTGATGAATGAATGAATTTACAAACTTACACCTTACTATTTATACAAAAATTGTTATGGGGGGTGAGACACTGGAATTCGCAGCTGACGCCAGAGCGACGGGTATACAGGAAGAGGGCCATAAACCTTAAATCCAGGGTACCTAGAAAGAGGCCCCCAATAATTCTGCAAGAAATGCATTTTATGATGTTCATAAATTCCAACAAATTGAATCTTTTTATTCAAACAATAGCTTATTAGAGGATATTATGATGCAACTGTAAATTCTGTTAATTTGTGTGATTTCCAGAAAAGTATACAATTAGCAGACGATCAGTATTACCGACATAAAAAATGATATAATAACTTACACAACTAATTAATGAAATTGCCAGTAATTTCTTTACTTTCTTCTTCTCGTGTTGATTGTTAACAATGGATCTTTTGTAACTTCTTGTGTTTCGCATTCTGCATCACGACAGCATAATTACAGAGCACAAACCAATTGTAGTATACATGGTGAATTTAGGTGATACCTTAATTATTGTTTTGAAAGTTTCGATCAAGTTTTTGTAGCGATTTTCTTTGGAAACTGTACAGACGGTGACTTATCGGTTTTTACAATTAAATCTTGTTGAAGCTCTAAATAAAATGGAAGTTTGGATGCACGATTTCGAACTTTAGCAAAGTGCAATTCGGAGTCAGTTCCTTAAAGTTTTCTAATTAAGAAATTGCGACCTACATTACTACATTATGATTTATATCATCTTTATTTATATAAACTCATCTGGAAGTAAGCAGTTGACACTAAATAAAGACATTAAGCACATTATATAAGTGCAGCACGTTGCAATGTAGACGTGACTGGTACACTATCCGCTTAATTATGAAGAATCATGTCAGACGATTATTGCATTATTTTCTCGGGAGAAATTTGAATACAATCGTGAATTTTTATTCAGCATGTTCGGGATATATGTGCACAAAAAACCTACTACATTTGTTAAGTATCTGAAAAGGTAGAGACTTCAAATTTGGAATGCTGAGATTGTTCCAGACATATTAGAGTCGGAGATAGGAATACAAAGAGGTATGGGAAGGTCCAGATTAGACTAGTTGGGGATGTATCTACTTTTATGGAAATGCGTAGTCCAGTCTTCGGACTGAGAACTTTATGGTTTATGCGGATTGTGAAACAAGCGGTATGCCTCCTTAGAGAGTTAAATAATGAAGCAAAACACTCCAGCAAGTTTCTGAAAGTACCATTGCATAATTTCCCTCTTAATTTTGCAAAAAAACCGAAGCGCATTTATATAAAGTAGTGGGTGCGATGTGAAACACTTCACTGACATATTCACCTAGATAATAGCGTACAAGCCTTCCGGTATTAAAGTAGTTTGAACATAGGTTCTTTAATGAATTAATGACTGTGCGACACAACGATGCATACGTTATGTCAGGCACTTCTACATTTAAGACAAGTCATTAAGGCAAATTAATAGACATTTTGTGCTGTCGGATGGAAGAAACTTTCTGATTTTATGGCGCTTGTAAAGCTCCTACCGCCTGTAGTACATATGGAAGACGAGCGGCATTTGAATTCTTGAAAAATCAAAATTTATAGACACTTTCTATACCCAGAAATATTAGGAGAAATTGTTAGTAAACACTAATATTAACGATTAACATGAATTCGATAATTACCAGATTTTGGTTTTTGGTTTGGATTTTTTAGGGAAATGCGTAAGTTAGTTCATGGTACGAAAGGATAAAGGATTGAGGTACCCGTACAACCAATCTTCAGACTGAGAACTTTATGATGATGATGATGAAATCCTTCCTTAAAGAAATCAAGAAGGTTGCAAACACGGAAGAAGTTTTAACAGAATTAAAGAAAGAAGCAACTGAGCTTCTTCCGCATTATTGAAGAAGGAAATGTAATAGACGAAACTAAGAAATCTGTACGTAGAACCATTTTTTTTTCCTCCCTTAGGGCCTGCCTGCCCGTAGGCTCAGATGCACTGCAGCCACAAAATGGGCTTATTGTGCTCACCCTAATTCTAAGTCACCCATTCCATGATCTTGGTGCCTTGGACCAAACGGTACAAGTCAAACATAGAATGCGTGGAAAAATCTTCCGGTTCCATCAGACATCGCCCGAAAATTCGTTGCCTCTTTTGGTCTAGAGCTTCACATCTGCACAAAATGTGCCTAGCTGTCTCCCGTTCCTTATTGCACAAACGGCAGTTAAGGTCTCCGTAATATTTGCCAATCTTCCACAGGTGTTCTTTAACGGTCGTGTGTCCCGTCAGGAGGCCTGTTACGATACTAATTTGCATCCTACTAAGGCAAAGTAGTTCTGAGCATCTTTTCCTGCAAGGTCCATTTATATATGACTTGCTGTGCCTGTGTCCTGGAATCCTGTTCCAGTAATTGTGATGTTGAGCGCGAATCCATCCGTTTACTTGGTGTCTGACGGCGCTCTTAGTTATGCCTAGGGCAGGTTCCGGTCCAACAAAAGGTTCGTTGGAGCCCCGCTTTGCTAGTTTGTCAGCTTTCTCGTTCCCCATCAGCCCACAGTGACCTCGAATCCAAAGCAGTCTTACTGTGTTCCGCATGGCTAGGATATTAAGTTGCTCGAAGCACTCCCACACCAGTCTGGAAGACATCTTTGAGCTCAGAAGGGCCTTCAAAGCTGCCTGGCTGTCTGATAAAATAAAGATCCGCTGATTTTTGTAGCCCCTCTTAATGTTTTCCCGCACACATTGTAGTATGGCGTAAACCTCTGCTTGAAAGACAGAGGCATATTTGTCCAGAGAGAAGCTAAGTTCCACTCTTGGTTTATCTCCAAACAGTCCTGACCCAGCACCAATGTCGGTCTTAGAGCCGTCGGTGTACCAGGTTAGACTGCCGGAAGGAATGCTGTTCAGAATTTGGTTCTGCACTCCAGAGTCATCGATTGTGACCTGAAAAAATGGTTGTGTCGTGTTCTTGGGGACCATGTAATCCGTCCTCATGTCAAGCATGGGATCCTTTATGTCCTCAATAATGCTAGTGTGCTCTGTACCCAGACGGACACGATAAAGAGAATTTTGCAATCTGTATAGTGCTAGTCTCGCCTCCCCCTGTATCACGAAGTGGAGAGGGGGAAGGTCCAGAAGAGTCTCTATGGCTGCAGTTGGCGAAGTCCCCATCGCCCCTGTTATCCCTAGGCAGGCAAGCCTCTGAATTTTGCTTAGCCTTAGCCTAGTAGTTACCTGTTTGACTTTGGGCCACCATGCCACAGCTGCATACATTATTCCTGGTCTGACCACTCTGGTGTACAGCCAGTGCACCATCCCTGGCCTTAGACCCCATTTTTTGTTATATGTTCGTCTAACTGCTGCAAGAGTAGTTTCCGATTTTCTGACTACTCTATCGATTTGTTGATTCCAGGTAAGTGTTGAGTCCAGTATAACCCCAAGGTACTTAACCTCCCTTGACAATGGAATCTTCCTACCACGGAGATATAGAGGTCCAAGAGCCTCTATATTTCTCTTTCGTGTAAATGGAACTATTGTTGTTTTTTCTGGACTAATGGTCAAGCCTTCCTTCTCAGTCCACGCTGCTACAATACTCAGGGCCATTTGCATACGTTCCCTAATAGTACTACTAAATCTACCCTCGACTGTGATGACTAAATCATCTGCATATCCTAGGGGAGAATATCCTTCATCGCTGAGTTTCCTAAGAAGCCCGTCCATACGTAGAACCATAATAATATAACTCTCAGCATAATATGAGAGTGACCAAACTTCAGTACTTTCACAAAAAAAACCACAAAAGAAATAAGGGCTATTAGAAAGGAACATTGCTCGATGGTGTATAAAAGAGTACACCAGCCAAAAGTCAGTAACATCAAAGGAACCTTCGATAAGGAGAATAATTTATCACTCCCATGTTTTCCTGTTAACAACAAAAGAATGCATAATATTCTTTCATCTTCTTCTTCAGCCCTCATCTTTCAAATCCACTTTTGGACATACGCTTTCCCTAACTTTTTCCATCTATCTCGATTTTGTGCGATCTGATCCAATTGAATCCAGCAGTTCGCTCAAAGTCGTCGTACCAGCGCATGGGTGGTCGTTCCCTTCCTCGTTCGATCTTCATAACATCATGAAAAGCAACAAGCCTGGAATTTTCATTATGTTGATTAAAATCTGTGCATTTTTACTGCAGTTTTTGTAAAGAAAAGCAAATCCGGACTGACAGTACAATAAGAGACCTGTGAACAAGCTCTAGGTGCTGGACATCAAAAAACTGTTGTTTCCGAAGAAGAAGAAGAAGAGGGGAATACTCAGAAGTGGTATACTATTTCATCATGCAGGCTTCGAAATTCTCGAACAACCGTCCTATTTTCCAGATTTAGCCCCTAGTGACTACCATTTGTTCCCAAAACTCAAAGAGCACCTTCGTGGGACTCACTTTCGGGAAGACGGTAATGATGAGATTTACCAGTGAGGAGGGAAACACAGGGATATCGACCAAACCCAATATATATTATAGGAATAAGGAGGATGAGCTGATGGTGGACAAGCGGAGGGAATATTTTGACAAGCTACTTAATGAGGATGGGGTGGAAGCGGAAAATGAAAGCGGAAGTGGAGGAAATTATGAGGAATTCGAAACGAAACAAAAGCCCTGGATGTGACGGAATTACAGCAAAAATGTTCAAATATGGAAAGGAACTGGCACAGAAATACACAGATTGATGGACCAATAATGATGTTTGTTGGTGAGGTTTGGACTTGGGACACTGCAAAGATAGAAATAGTGAACTGGAAGTGTGGAAACGAAAAGTCCTTCGAAGAATCTTTTGTGGCAAGAAAAATATCGGCCTATGGGAGAGAAGAACGAACCAGAATCTTAGGGAATTGTATAACGAGACAAGTATAATCTGAATAATAAAAGCACAGAGAGTAAGATGCCGAAGAGATTGCTGATGTGGGGCATTGGAGGAAGTAAACGAAGGGAAAGACCGAGAGACAGATGGAAGAATGAAGTGGAAGATTTAAGAAAGATGGGAGCTACTGACTGGAAAAGGAAAACATTGGATAAATAGAAAATAGAAGAAAATAGTCAATACCAAAGAAGCAGCAGCAGAAATTGCAGAGAAGCTGCAGATATCAAGTGTTCAAATGGAATAGTTGAAGAATTAAGTGACTTCAAAAAGTAGAAAACCATTTGAAGTTGGAATTGATGAAACAGGTCTCTTTAGTGAGTTCAGCAAAAACTAAGTAGAAAAGCAACGATAATCAATAAAAGTGTTAACAGTAAAACTTATTCCGCAATTTCTGCAAATCAGCGATCGGAAACGATAAATTACCCTACCTGTCCGTCCACCAGAGCTGAATTAATAGTCCTTGGAGGGTGCAACGCGATCGCGCAAGTAAAGACAGTAGCACTCTTGATTAATGCGCCTGAATGGGTACAGTAACATTAATATAGCGGCGCCGTGCACTCAATGCGGAGTCAATGGCACAACTGCGAGCAGCCGCGGTCAGGTGCTCGACCTTGACCGCACTGTGTCTCCATTGGACACCTCAACGCTTATTGCATCTTGCTTGCCAAGGGGTGCGTGTATGTCGTATCTTTAATTTAACCATCAAGACCTATTTGGGCAATATAAAAATTGTAATTTATTGTAACTTATGAAAGATCCTTGAATTCACTAGTTATATTACGATGTACAATTAATCGAAACACAAAATAAATAGGTTAAAATCGATCCCCTAACTCCTTGATGCACATGCAATGACATAAAAGTAATTATTTTATACGTACATAGGTAAAATTGATTGAAACCGCAATCAAAAAATGTGGCAGAATGTTTACAACAAATTACTGTACCTTCTGCAGTAGATACAGAACTAAAACAATTTATACAGGTATCCTTTGTTGCGAAACACTGACAAAGCGAAAAAATATCATCATCATAAGGTGCCTAGTCCGAAGAATGGTTGGACGCGTACCTCAATCCTTTTCTATCCAAATATAATCCAAATCGATCCAAGCATTCTGTTTTTATAAGTAAAATCATTGTTTTTAACGAGAATACTGGCTGAATGAAATGCGTTTAGATATACGTATCAGTTTAGTTAAAGTTTATACCCAGAAATCGCTAGGTTTAGAAATGCGGGCGTCCCCGACTGCGTCAGCAGCTTGAAAAGCTTGTGATTGGTCATCTCAAGGCTCAACCTTCGTTTTAATACCGAGACACGATTTAGTTACTTGATAGGAGTTTGAGTCGGTAAGGTAGGAAACAATATTAAGACGAATCAGAATTTTACGTTGGCAGTTTTGATTTTATTGTTCATATGTCATTTCATTGGGGTTTCCCTTACTAAGCATTAAGCTGGACCCCATTGACCGCGAATGTTGTAGATTAGATTAGAGTTTCTGTATGCTTTTGTGCTAAATTATACTTGGCTGACATACTGACAATTCTCAAAACACCCTATTTATTCCGAGTCATGCATACGCAAAACTTTTGTTAAGACAAAAGACCGAAAAACAGTCCAATAGGAAATAGCGGCTTACCAGCAAAAAGTGGTCATTTAGTTTTCGGCGCTGTTTTAACTAATAAAATTAATTGCAGGAAATATTTTTTGCTGCTCACGGCAAATAATTATTATTATCAGATATGCTAACGTTAAAAGCTACAAATAGTACAGTAAAAAACATAATGAAAAAAAGATAATGATTGTCCAAACAAGTTTTTCGTTTACCTAACAGTAAAAGTATATAAACACACAATGACCATACTGAATAACTGTCCAAACAAGTTTCTTTACTAGATCAAACAACGCGATGTTGCCCCTTTAGCGACATTTATAGTGATTTACTTCAAAAATAAACCATGTTTTATAATAATGGTCAGATATGCAGCGCTTCTAACAACCGTATGCTTCCAACAATCGCTATTTGTAATTGAAATCCAGGTAGGGACTATAAAAGATAACTGTAAGACGTCTGTTCTCAATAATGCACGACAGAATCAATAGATTTGAAGCTTTGATGGGAAATAGTTCATTTGGTACTTAAAATCAACAATTCTGATGAATTTTATTTAGGAAATATTGTTTATTTCTTTCCTAATTTCGTCATATTTGTTGTTAGATTGATATTGCAACATGCAAACAATGCCATAGAACGAAATTAGTATCGGAGACATCAACGTTAGATCAGAACAGAAATCGAACTGAAATTTGAAGTTAAAACTTTATTTTTATTCATTCAGAGGAAAGATGTAAATGACTTCTGCCTACCACATTTTATGTACACAGTAGTAGACGACACACAATCCGCAAAGTTAAAGATATTTCCAAAACTTTATTTAGCAGCCAGAAATTCGAAAATAGGATATCGTCGAAGATATAGTTTTGAAAATAAGGCGCCTTCAGAAATTGCAATATTTTTTCCCATTTTGGCGTACATGTAACTGCTGTAACTGATGAATTCTCCACACCAACAAGCAAAATGGAGCATTGTGTGTATCAGTTTTTAATTCCATTATTATTATCATTCTAAATGTCATTAAAAGTGAATCCCCATTCAAGATTATTATTTTCTTTGTCAGAAAACATTTCTATTTCTCACAACACAACAATTATTTCGAGAGAACCTTCAAAATCATTCGTTTGATGCACACTCTTGCAGAAAACAAGTGCGAAAAAATTTTTCCCTTCATTGAGCACAAACCAATCAAATACGTGATTAGTTCCTTTTCTCAACAGCGGCATTGTATTTCCAGAACATTTGCTCTAAAAAGTTTATTTCTATATTTAGACGTATCTTCCATAAGGTCAACGAACTCTATAGGTATGATAATAAGTTTTCTGCAGAAGAATGACTCTCGCTCTTCACCAGAATCTGACAGGTTTCCGGTCACAGTGTTTGTGTAATATACAGGGTAATCGTCGCTCATTGGTGCAGTCGTATTCAATATTAGGATTATCGAAGTGTATGTCATAAAATTTGTATTTCTAGATGATTTAATTAAGAAAAATTTATGTTCCATAAAAGAAAATGATAGACGAGATCTCAAAATCTGATCCGACATACTTTTCGCAAACAAATCGACTAAAGTAATCGTGGAAATGGAATGAGAAGGTTGTTACAGACGAGACCGGCCCAAATTAAAAATTACCGATTAGAATAATAATAATAGACGTTATTTGTGGAATGGTGCAAAAATAATTCTACATTCATTAGAGCTTAACCTTTCACAGTTACTCCATTTCAAGATTTTTGCTGGGGCGTACAAATACCAGGCACCATTTTAAATAATAATTGCTAACCTACTTTTGTGGCTACTCAAACAGAAATTCAAACAACAAAATTACTGTTATTATAAATCTAACTAATTTTTCTCGCTGCTATTTCATTTCTTCACCTCACAATTTGGCCCTAATTATCTAGTTTTATTAAAATCTATTTTGAGCGACACGATTTCGCACGTCTGCAAATCTTCCATCTCATTTCATTATCTAAACCAACGATCTAAAATACTGGATGCGCAATAGAAAATTATTTGAGTAATTTGAATTTCGCGCCACCACGCTTGGAGGGCAAGAATTCGGCTTGGTGGTAAAGCAAAAGATGCAACAGGTGATACAAGCAGCAAGCTTTTTAAATCAACATAGAAAGTGCATCATGAAGATACTGTGGATAGATACGGTTAGCAATAGAGAGGTATTAGATAGAGTTGGATAAAAGCGAAAGGTATGGAAGATAATAAAGAATAGGAGAGATAGGATGGTAGGGTACCTTTTGAGACACGAAGGAACAGTTCGCGACATACTGGAGTCGGAGATAGGAAATAAAAAGAAGTAGGCCCAGATTAGACTACTGCTCTCAAATAGTTGGGGATACAATTATCAAAAAATCTAGGCCAGTAACAAAGGATTATGCATAACTCTAATTCGTATACCGTGTGACAAACTTCCATGTGTACATGGGGAAATAACATGGGCAATTACATTTCTGGGGATTCCTGCTCGCCATGTGTAGTTACAGTGGTGGTAAAGGTAGCAATCGAAAGACTATTTTTTTCTGCGTATGAGGATATCAAAAATTCTGCAATTTTCCAATTAATTAAAGCATTAAAAGCAAAAATTACACTAATAATTTTCAAATTAAAACACGGATATTCATCAGATTACCTATGACAATTTAATTTATTCTAATCAAAGACTCCCTTGATTCTAATTTCTAATTCGTTTGAACTGTCAACATTATTTATCGACAATTTAAAATTTGGGTTTCAAAATGAACAAAAATATTTATTCAGTTGAAGAAAAGGTTTTCATTGTGAAAACATTTTACAGCGGCAATAGTCTGCGGGTAGTCCGTGACTTATTTTCTGTAAAATTCAATAACAGTCCTATTCCTTCGGTAACAACAATAAAAAATTTAGTTAAGAAATTTGAAGATACTGATGGGAATCTTTCATTGAAAGAAGGAAATTTTTACTAATAAATTTACTTGGTTTTTATTTAGATAATTCTGATTCGCTTATTATTATTACCTAGTTGCTAATTCCTTATTGTTCGCTAACTTAAATTTTACTGGGATTATGAGAAATTTAACAAGTGATAACGTGGAGTGAAACAAAACTAAAATTAATCTTATGATTTATTTTTTTAATCGTTCCAAGAAATCTAAATGTTGAGGTAGAGGAAATGGTAATAGGCCTGATAACTGCTAGTCCAACATCTAGTTTAAGGTCTATTGCCCTATAATGTATTGTTTCAAGAGAAACTGTCCGTAACATACTAAAAAAAAAAACAAATATCATCCCTTTAAATTCCAATGTCACCAAGAGTTACTTCCTTTTGACGAAGAATCAAGGCAAACTTTCTGCGAAGAAATGCAAGAACGGGCTAATCGGAATCGCAGCTTCCTCTCATCAATTTGTTTTACCGATGAGTGTACCTTCACTTTAAATCAAGAGCCAAATTCACAAAACGTTAGGCATTGGGCCCAGGAAAATCCCAGAATAAATCTAGCCACTACAACGCAATATCCTCAAAAAATCAATATTTGGGCAGGCATTTTTAATAATCGCATTATAGGACCATTTGAAATACAGGGAAATTTAAATTCAGAAGCTTATTTAGATCTTTTAATTAACCATATTGGCCCTGCCTTAGAAGAAGTTGCACATGCGAATCGGGAATTCTGGTTTCAGCATGACGGATGCACAGCACATTTTGGAGCACAAGTGAGGGAATTATTAAATGAAATATTTCCAGAGAGCTGGATTGGTCGAGGTGGTGCTATAAACTGGCCAGCTAGATCTCCCGATTTGGCACCGTGGGACTTTTTCTTGTGGGGTCATTTAAAAAATAAGATTTATAAAACTCGTCACCCAAATATTGATTCTTTAAGGACTGCTATTTTTGCGGAATGCAACTTAATAAACGATCGGCAACTTGCGAATGTGAGAAATTCTTTCTATAATAGGCTGGGATACTGTCTGATACAGAATGGGGGTTTATTTGAATATTTGTTATAGTTATTTTTCTTTTTTTATGTTACTTTAATTTCATTGTATATTAATAAATTTTTGTCCTTACCTAGATATGAAATAAATAAGTATTAAATTGCCAGATTACAAAATTCATTAGAGCAAAATAAACAAATGTTGCCGCTTGTTAAATTTTTCATAATTGCAGTAAAATTAAAGTAATTTAATTTTTATTATTTCATTTTACTGCTTTAACATTTTCCCAAAAACTTTTTAATAGGTTAGACGACATCTACAATTTACCCTAAACTATGGAAGGTGCGTGAAGTTGGATTGACCCATCTCTCAAAGCTAAGTTTTCTCATTTGCAGCATTTAGAGCTCAATTTGTGCTAATTTGTGCTGCGGTTCCCGTAATTTGTGCTCGTCAATTTTCCGAAGTATTAATAAAACTCTAAGGGTTAATCCAACTTCACGCTGATTAACCAATCTCTAATATTCCATTTTGGTTAGTGCAGTCATTTAGTGCTCAATTTGTGCTCATTTGTGCTGCAGTTCCCGTAATTTGTGCTCGCCAATTTTCCGACTTATTAGTAAAACTCTATGGGTTAATCCAACTTCACGCTGATTAACCCATCTCTAACATTCCATTTTGGTTAGTGCAGTCATTTAGTGCTCAATTTGTGCTAATTTGTGCTGCAGTTCCCGTAATTTGTGCTAGCCAATTTTCCGAGTTATTAATAAAAATCTATGGGTTAATCCAACTTCACGCTGATTAACCAATCTCTAATATTCCATTTTGGTTAGCGCAGTCATTTAGTGCTCAATTTGTGCTAATTTGTGCTGCAGTTCCCGTAATTTGTGCTCGTCAATTTTCCGAGTTATTAATATAAATCTGTGGCGCAATCCAACTTCACGCTGATTAACCCATCTCTAATATTTCAGTTTGGTTGGTGATGTCATTTAGTGTAGAGCTGGGCTAAACCGTTCCTTCTTAGGAATCGATTCATCGGAATCAATCCTTTTTTCGGAATCGATTCCTTCGATTCGTTCACGAATCACGATTCTCGTTCCTTTTATCGTTGTAAAATATAATACCCTGCCCCGCAAATTCTGACTCCGAAAATATCGAATTTTGTGAAATTATGATATTCGGAGAGCTCTCACGTCATCCTTCTCAGTTAACACTCTTTTGCTGTTTTGGGTTCGTCGCCATTTGAATCCCATTTTACCCAAAATTGCCCCGAGCGAATCATTGCATACCTTCCAACCTAATTCTTCTTTTAATTTCTGGTTTTAACCCTTCCGTTTTGTGGAATTATTTCGATGCTCCTTACCGAAATACCCATCACTTCCCATGTCTTAATTTTAATATCTGCCAATGTGTCCGTCTCACTTTTTAAATTCTTAAAGTAATTGAATACACGATAAACAAATATTCTCGTGCTTGACTGTGAAGAACACAGTTAATAGTGAATGACATTTTACAAACTTCCGTAAATACGAGCAGAACCGTAAACTAGACGCTACGCCACTGACATGGATACCTTATTATAATTCTAAACGAAGGCGGTGATGCAGAGTGCAACTACGTCTAGTGCGCACCCCCACCGCTCGCCATCACTCGATCAGTTTACTGTGACTTCTTACTAATTGCAAATGTCAAATTTTCAAAGATTACATCATCTGTTCAGACATTTCGTGAAATGTCCGATTACACCATGTGGCTACGACATATATAACTCCGGCGTAGGTTAGGTAGTTATGAACAAGCAGTAAGTTGTTTGTGGTTTACATTAGGTTTAAGCTAATATGCATATTTCTATTTATTTGAATGCCAAATGTGAGAGAACCTTTAATTACTTATTTGGAAATAATAATACTTTAAAATTGTCTTAAGGGTTCGTTTATAGCATTCATATTAAATCATTATTTATAGGGAGTGACTACTGCTCAGGCCGTCGGTCCCCTGAAATTCTGTTCGAAGACGTTCGGGCATGCACATTACAAAATGTTAACACAATTTGCATTTTGGAGGTGTAAAAAAAACTAAAGCTGAGAACGGATTTTTGAAACAGACCATTTAGTTGTCCTCGCACCAGACACACGCATTTTTTGGAAAAAAGATTATGTAAAAACAAGCAAAATATACCAAACCCGTACGGGAGCAGAACTCGTCTAGCCGTAGGAGAACAAAATGGCAGTTCTGTACGATACCCGCACACCCAGAGAAACCGTTGGCGTCACTAGCCGAAAACGATGTACTTAAACGTCATTTTACCGATATTAAGTAATGCGCACATCCGGCCGTATTGGAACAAAATTTCAGAGGACTTGCAGCACAAATTAGCACAAATTGAGCACTAAATGACTGCATCAATCAAACTGGAATATTAGAGGAGGGTTAAGGGTGCGGAGTTTGAGAACTAAAAATGGGACATGTAGACACATTTTTATTCCAACACCATTCTGAAATTAAAGTAGATATGGCTTTAAATAAAAAGAAATTATCAACAAAAGAGCAACTTAGAGACTCGCAGTACTTTTATAGTCCCTAATATTTTTCGTTCGCCTTAAATAAATCTCCCTCAACTTATTGAAAACTCCTTCATAAATCCGTCATAAACTCGACGCCTTTTTACTATTTGTACACATATTTATCGTAATTAGAAAGTAGGGTTGTTTGAGTTAATTATTCCTTATTAATTTCGACCAAGAACATTTTGATACGTTACTTCGTTAAACGTGCATGTTCGAATAAAAATTATATTGCAATCTCTTCATTTTGTGCATATTTGGCCGATATGCACAGCAAACTGGACGTTTGACAGTAGTAGTAGTGTGGCCACTGCAATACAGATAGAACCGCCGACTAATCCTCCCAGATTTATTCGGTTGCCGCTAAAGCAAAAAACCTTGAAAATTCCAAGCTGTAGAGGTTCCGTCTGAAGAGTTTGCAGCTGTGATAAAAATCAATCATTATAGATTGTGACTGTATTTTGCATAATCCTAATCACACTTTTGGGCGGTAGACTAACAGCTGATATATCCCAGCCATAATCAGCGTGAAGTTGAATTAACCCATAGATTTTTATTAATAACTCGGAAAATTGACGAGCACAAATTACGAGAAGTGCAGCACAAATTAGCACAAATTGAGCACTAAATGACTGCACTAACCAAAATGGAATATTAGAGATGGGTTAATCAGCGTGAAGTTGGATTAACCCGTAGAGTTTTATTAATAACTCGGAAAATTGGCGAGCACAAATTACGGGAACTGCAGCACAAATTAGCACAAATTGAGCACTAAATGACTGCACTAACCAAAATGGAATATTAGAGATGGGTTAATCAGCGTGAAGTTGGATTAACCCGTAGAGTTTTATTAATAAGTCGGAAAATTGGCGAGCACAAATTACGGGAACTGCAGCACAAATTAGCACAAATTGAGCACTAAATGACTGCACTAACCAAAATGGAATATTAGGGATTGGTTAATCAGCGTGAAGTTGGATTAACCCTTAGAGTTTTATTAATACCTCGGAAAATTGACGAGCACAAATTACGGGAACCGCAGCACAAATTAGCACAAATTGAGCACTAAATGCTGCAAATGAGAAAACTTAGCTTTGAGAGATGGGTCAATCCAACTTCACGCACCTAACTATGGACCAGCATTCACCAACGAAACATCCACACCAGTAATCAATTAATTGTCAACTATAGGTAATGACAATAATAATGTGAATGAGAATTATCTAAATAAAAAAACAAGTTTATGTATTAGTAAAAATTAACTTCTTTCGATGAAAGATTCCCAGCCTTCAAATTTCTTACTAAATTATTTGTTGTTATACCGAAGGAATAGGACCGCTATTGAATTTTACAGAAAATAAGGCACGGACTACGCGCAAACTATTGCCGCCGTAAAATATTTTCACAATGAAAACCTTTTCTTGAACTGAATAAATATTTTTGTTCATTTTTAAATGTTGACAGTTCAGAAAATCCATAAAAATCAAAGACGTCCGTGATTAGAATAAATTAAGTTGTCATGGATAATCTGATAAATTTCTGTGTTTTAGTTAGAAAATTATTAATGTAATTTTTGCTTTTAATGCTTTAATAAATTGGAAAGTTGTAGAGTTTTTGATATCCTCATACGCAGAAAAAATAGTCTTTCGATTGCTACCTTTACGACCACTGTAACTACACATGGGGAGCAGGAATCCCCAAAAATGTAATTGCCAATGTTATTTCCCCATGTACACATGGAAGTTTGTCACACGGTATACATAATTGTACAAGATTTAATTTATTTGAGATATTCTTCTTTACTGTATTTCCATATGAATATTTAATAGCATTCAAATAAACTGCTCCATTTTTATGTATAGTACAATTATCACTTAAGACGTGAGATAGAGTTGTAAAATATATGGTGAGAACAGTAAATGAAGTAACTACCTATTATAAAATGGAATTTTATTATAAAATATTTTTAATGCGCAATATTATACACAGTAAAAAATATCATTAGAGTGAGCGAGAGTGAAAATTATTGAGTGAATTATCTGGAGTAAATCACCACTCTAACTTCACTCAAACACATTCACATACTCCAGGCGGGTGAATTCATGATTATCACTCCAATAGCCGTGAATTTGTTGATTATTCATATAGATTAACTTTACGAGAGTGTCAATTTTTATAATATTGCTCTATTAGAGCGAAAATTTACTCGAGATTTTTGGCTTCACTTTATTGGAGAATTAGACGCTCTAATAGAGTGAACTTTCATTCCTGGCGCAGGCGCATTTTGCTTGTAACAATGTAACATTCGTATTTGCGTTTGGGAGAAAAGTGTCAACTGTGTGGTGTTAGTTTGCTAAAAGTTGGTAAGTAGAAATTAATTTATATTTTGTTTAATTTTCTCACTAATTCCACAGTATTATTTAAGGATTATTGCCATAAAGAATTATTCTGTGAACTCATCGAAACTTTTCCAGATGATTTGAATATTGTGCTTGTTAAATGGATTAAAATAGGTTATGTTTATAAAAATCGTATGATGCTTTGTACACGCCATGAAAATTCATTAGAACAATTTGAACAGATAATTGGCATTGCAATAATTGATGATCACAATTTTTTTATTACCAGAAAATGGATTACAGTTGAATTTTCATCACATTTTCACGCATACAACGTGAAACCTGATAATTCATTGAACATAGTTGACTCAAGTTTTCTGACGTACCTACAAAGAACCATACAATTTACATCAATCTTGTTCTAGTGTTTTGATGTATTTAGTCCCTAAGCACTCAATTTGTTTTTTGATATTAAACATCGCAGGTGCGGCAAAATTTAGGTGGTTTATGGTTTGTTTCGAATTTGAATTTAGTTTGATATTACTAACTTAAATACAGGGTTAGTCAAAAAGGTGCAGCCGCACTTATATGGGATTTGAACGTTTTGATTTTTTCTCAAAATATAATGTTATTCTCGAATTTAGTCCGAATAAAAAACGTCCAAATCTCATATAAGTGGTTAACATCTTTATGGCTAACTCTGTATTTTATATATTTACCTGTGTACCTATATTTGAGATTTACATTCCTAATGTATATTACGTATACATTTATATATATTTTTTGTTTTTAAAGTTTGAACAGTAAACGATATTTAAAATGCAAGTGTTTAATTTGTACTATTTTTCTAGTACCTATCCATAACAAAACCCTCTATAGATAAATTTCCCACCCGCCCTTATCTTCGTTATTCTTTTACTTACAGAAATAAGTTAAATTCAACAGTCTAAACTTTGATTCTTAAGTTAAAAAAATCGAAGTTATGTCTGAAACAAAGGGCGAATTTTCAACTGATTTTCTAATAACATAATTAAAACATAAGAATCCAAGCTAAAACTTTTGTATTTAACTTATTTTTGTAAATTCAAGAAAAATGAAGGTAAATGAATGGGAAATTTAAGTGTAACACCCTGTACAAATTTCACTCTAACAAAGGATTTAAATAAATCTAGTAGAGCGGTTATTTAACCTTTTTTGAGCTGGAAAAGACTCTAATAGAGTAGAAACTAGACGCTACTAAAGTTAATATAAACAATAAATTCAGTACCTTTCACTCTATTAGATGTAAGGTATCGCTCCATAAGAGTTCTTTAGTTCACTACTCATGAGCGTATATGTTGCTCTTTTAGAGTGATATATTAGTTCCGTTTAATTCACTCTACTTTATAGTATAATGTACTCTAAAATTAACTCAAAAATACGAGTGAAAATTTAAACTCTTTGGGAGTGGACCTCCTGGATGGTAAAATAGAGTGACGTTAGAGTTATAAAATTTTTTACTGTGTACTTTTGTAATAACGTATGTTCAATTTATATGTACTTGGGTACGTATATCAAGAAAAAATATCGGCTAATTCGTTCTGTGTGATGGTTATTAGCGAAGGTCATTTGATTAAGTAGTATCAATCAATTTGCTTTGCAAATGTTGAAATTTTATCTTAAAAGTATTAACACATAAGGATATTGACACTAAATAACTTCTTCATTACATTATTCATTATATTAATTACTAAAAAGTCGGTAACTGTCTAAATAAAGTGTAACCGTTTAAAGTAGGGTGTACCTTATTGTACTTAAGTAATTATTTGGGCATCCCACGGTTCATCAGATTAAGTGACATTGTGACTTTCTTAAATTTTTATATGTAGTATTTATTTCCATTACATTTAATTTCAAAAATATCTATTTCCTAAGAAAACTACAAACAAGTAAGGTACATACCTAATGAACCAAATCTCAATAAAATTCTGCCAATCTAATACGATCAAATTGCGTAAGTTCTGCATGTAACAAACACAAGCGATCGGTTCACATGCACACTCTCACTCCGTACACTTGCTGTATACTCTTATTAAAACTAACTGAAGAGGTCTTCACCTGAACCGGCGGATTTATACCAGTTAACGTCTTAGGGTCACCGGGTAACGGAAGATCACGTCTGCTCTAACATCGTGCTGCACCGAAGGGTGCCATTCCCCTAGTCTGCCAATTCCACTGGATATTTCATTATAAAAAGGTTCTATAAACAACCTATAACGAAAAGGTACTGCTGCGGTGATTCAAATTTGTCACATCACTAGGCAAAACGAATATGACTTAATTTGACCCTATCGGACTTCAGAATAATAAGCACTTCTTTATTTTCCTAATGATTAAGAATCCAGCTGACGGCTGAATGAGATCGTCGAGCTTCTGGGAACGACCCTCAACGCTTTTCAGCGACAGGTATGGAAGGCAGTAAAGAATAGGAGAGATAGTATGGTAGGACACCTTCTGAGACACGAAGGAATAGTTATTCGCGACATATTAGAGTCAGAGATAGGAATAACAAGAGGTAGGGGTACAGGCCTTTGGTGACTTTTTGTCGGAGTATGCTGATACTGCGCAGAGTCTAGACTATATACCAAAATTTTCTTTTCATATCTCCAAATATATTCAAAAACAGTTTTTATAAATTTAAAAATTATTTATGATATCCGCAAATTAGTCGAAATTTTGGAAACTGCCTTGCAAATTTATGAAATACCAAAAAATGTGAAAGGGAGGAGACATTGAGATCGTCTAAGGTTAACAAACAGGCAAATGCCAATACAGAAATCAAAGAAGGAAATTAAAGTTGTTTTCATTTTCCCAAGCAAATAAAATTATTTACAATAGAATATTTAAAAATATTTTTAACTGTCTATTATTATTAACTATAACCAGTTATACAAGATGTGTATGTAATATTCTTCTGTGTACTTCTTTTTTTCCTTTTTTAAACAACCATTTCCAGAACTATGTGTTTATTTTAACAGTAAACTATAATAATAAATTTAAGAACAGTTAATTGACATTAGATATTTTTTCTATATTATTTTCTTGTTATTATTTTTCCTTGGTAACCAAAACTTAACAAACTTGATCAAACGTTCTCGACATGCCCCCCCGCCTTGGAAGGCCATGAATGGCACTTGCAATCACTTTAATTCTTTTCGAGATTGACCAATGTTGACGTCTGGACTGGGAAGTGGACAAAGTTTAGTGAAGCACCGCTTAACGTCGCCCCTTGTCGTCTTGACTGTTGCCACTCTACCAACGCCGTCTTTGCCATGTAATGATGAACTTGAACGATTCGTCCAAGTCTCCAATGTAATGGTGAAGAATTATCTTCCTTAACTAAGACCATAGCACCAACTTGCAGTTGACCTTGTGGTTGTTTCCATTTAGAACGTTGCTGAAGTTCTGAGATGTACTCCAGATGCCAACGGTTCCAAAAATGTTGTCGGCATTGCTCGATATGTTGATATCTAGTTAATCTTCCCACTTGAGCTTCTCGAAAATCTTGTTCCGGTACTGATGTTAAAGTTCTTCCCACAAGAAAGTGAGCAGGAGTTAACGGGCATAAATCAGAAGGATCGGAAGATAAAGGAAAGAGAGGTCGGGAGTTTAGTACTGCCTCTATCTGCATAAGCAGAGTATTTAGTTCCTCGAAAGTAAGTGAAGCATTTCCCAATACTCTTTTTAAGTGTTTTATGCTAGCTTTAATACCGGCCTCCCATAAGCCTCCGAAGTGAGGCGAATATGGTGGTATGAAGTGCCAATCAATACCATCCTGAACTAAGAAATCAGGTAAATCAACGTTTAACTTATTTAAAAATTTACCAAGTTCTTTCAATTCTGAATTCGCGGAAACAAAATTAGTTCCGTTATCAGAGAATATTTTGGCTGGCTTTCCACGACGCCCTATGAATCGTTTTAAAGCCATTATGAATGCGTCTTTTGTTAAGTCTGAAATTAACTCTAAGTGCACCGCTTTCGTAGAAAAGCAAATGAACAATCCAAGATAACATTTGTGTATCTTACTTCCACGACCTTACGGTCCTTAATTTGGAGTGGGCCAGCGTAATCAACACCAGAAACGTTAAACGGATAACTTGGCTGTAAACGCGGCTTGGGTAATTGGCCCATGATAGGCAAAATAGTTTTTGGGTTATTTTTGAAACAAGAAAGGCATTGTCTCATAACATTTGTAGCTAGAGTTCGACCTGAAATCGGCCAAAACTGTTCTCTGATATGCGCTAAAAGCTGCTGCTGACCGACATGCAACAATTTCACATGTTCATTTTCAAATATTAAACGCGTCAAGTGCTGCTTTGCACACAAAAGAACAGGATGTTTTTTATCATTTGAGAAATCAGAATTTTTTAGACGACCACCAACTCTTAAAATACCCTCATTGTCTAAAAAAGGGTTTAAATTTAAAATTCTACATTTAGAGTTTATTAACGGTTTGCTTGCCTTTAAGAGGAAAATTTCCTCACCAAAAGAAATCATTTGTGAAATCCTTATTAATATAATAAATGCGCTGTTTAATTCCTCGATCGACAAACCTCCAAATCGACTTAAAGTATTCCTTCCCTTTGACAAACAATTAAACTTAAATCTTAGTATCCGTGCTGTGACTCTTTTTAGCCTAGACAATTTTGAAAATCGTTTGAATGGAAATTGCTCAACATTTTGATAAATTAACACATGAGTTTTAGTTTTTACATTCGGGTAAGTCTAAAATTTTATTTACATGAGTTTCAAATTGAGACCAATTATTGCAATTCTGTGACAGCCATGCAGGAGCGTGCCACCATAATATCGAATTTTTTAATTCGCTTGGTCTAACGCCTCGAGACAGCAGATCAGCCGGATTTTCTTTACCTTTAACGTAATGCCACGAACCAGTGCTAGTTAGCTCTTGTACTTGTGACACTCTATTACTTACGAAGGTTTTTAATTTGTATGGAGGTAACTTTAACCAACTAAGGACAATAGTGGAATCCGTCCAAAACATTTTTTTATCGATTTTTAACCTAAGTGACTTGACAACCTTATCTGCAAGTCTAGCTAGCACTGCCGCTCCGGAAAGTTCTAACCGCGGCAAAGTTATAGTTTTTAACGGTGCCACTTTGGACTTTGCGCAAAGTAAATTGACGAAATTATTATCATGCTGATCTATACTACGTACATAAAGGCACCCGCCGTAAGCCCTTTCGGAGGCATCTGCAAACCCGTGCAATTCAATGCGTTTTGGGTTTACGCATAACACATGACGATCTATTCTCAAAAAGTTAAGCTGAGTTAACTCGCTTCTAAATTCGCACCAAAATGAATGAATGTGCAATGGCAGTCCTTCGTCCCAGGACAATTTTTCTAGCCATAATTGTTGCAATAAAATTTTTACATTTATAATGCAAGGACCTAGAAGCCCAAGCGGATCGAATACCTGTGATATGCTAGACAAAATAACTCGCTTGTTTATTTTTGTATATATTGGTTCACTTATGTTATACATTAATTTGTCACCTTTAGGACACCATGATAAACCGAGGGTTTTTGCATTTTCGTTTATACCGAATTCTAATGTTTTTATCGGTGAATCATTTTCTGAAACGTATTTTAAAACTTCGCGATCATTAGCATAAAACTTGCGTAATTCGAAACAACCTAGTTTTAAAATATCAGAAACTCCCTTTGCAATTTCCGCCGCCTCTTCAATAGAATCGGCGCCTGTCAACATGTCATCGACATAGAAATCTTCTTCTATTATTTTTGCTAATTTCGGTTGTTTGATTTTACAATCTTGAGCTAATTGGTACAGACACCGCACAGCAAGATAGGGCGCTGCGGTGGTACCTTATGTAACCGTGTTTAACTGAAAAACATCAAGTGAGCATTTCGGACTGTCACGCCACACTATTCGTTGTAGACATCTTTGTTCCGGTGTGAGCAGAACTTGCCTATACATTTTGGCAATGTCCCCTGCGACTACGTACCTATGTTGCCGAAAGCGTAATAAAATGGAAAACAATTCGCTTTGAAGTGTAGGTCTGGTCATTTGTAAATTGTTTAATGAATAACCGCTATTTGATGGAGCCGAAGCATCGAAAACAACGCGTAATTTAGTAGTAATGCTTTCTTCTCGAACCACACAATGATGCGGCATATAATAAGAGAATTTTTCTGATTCAGGAACTTCTACCTTAGTCATGTGCCCTAAGGTTTCGTATTCGTGTATAAATTCGGAATATTGAGCTAGTAATTCTGGCTTTGAATGCAACCTTTTCTCAAGCGCAAAAAATCTACGCTCCGCTTGGTGATACGAATCACCTAAAATTTCAACAGAATCCTTTAGTGGAAGAGAAACAACAAATCTACCGTTGCTATTACGCTTCGTTGTTCTTGTGAAATGAGCTTCACAATCAGTCTCTTCCTGGGAGAGTGGCCGTGTCGGACTGCACTCTTCCAGTTCCCAAAACCGAGCCAACTTATCCATATATAATAGTATATTTATGTATCATTGTTTAGGTAATATTTTAGTGCAACATTGTAATAAATTATTTTTATTATAAAAGCGAAGCCTAGAATATTTCCTGAATAAGTTTCATGATTTTTGGAAATTTCTCTCACGTAGCAGTCATATTTTTGCAAAGATTTCCGTAAAATATTTAACCCGTATTTTTTTTCATTTTTCTATTATTGCAAGTTATTACAATACAATACAATTACAATAATTTGCAATTATTTCGCTAGTAGAAATTGTCTGAATCGGCTTTAACAAGACTTTGCTTCATTTTCCGTATACAGTACACAAATTAGCACAAAAAAGAACATACAATTCAGATGACCAATCGCAAGTGCTTTTAAGTTGATGACATAACAAGGGGAAGTGCGGCATTCTGTTTGATTTTCTGAAGGTAGACTTCATTCTGATTGTCTGTTTAGTCGTTTAGTGCAACGACTCAATTACAAAAAATAGGCATATTTCTTGCTATTCCTAGTTTTAAACGGAGATGCTGGGGCGTGGTTTTCTCGCAAGTCACAACGATTTCCCAAATTAAAATACGAGTTTAGTTCAAGACGTGTCATTAAATCAGACATTTCGTAGACACCACGACCTCACGTTTTCGTGTCGCTTGACTGATCGCACATGGCTTGAAAACAAAATATCACACAACTGACATATAAATATACCTAATATCTGACTGACTCCATTTCTTTACATTAATATTTTGTATGTATAAAGTACTGAACGTTTACAAACAAGCATATTATATCATAAACACATACGCTAGCTTAAATATCTTTAGAAAATAAAAAATGCATGACATTAGAAATAGTTGTAGAAATAGTAGAAAATTTTCGGGCGACTGGGAGAAAGTCATTTCAGCAAGTTACCATACACCCGAAGGAAAGATAGTCAGAATTGGAGAGGGAGAGACGACCGACTTATTTGTAAAAACGGTGCTCTGTTTCCAAACTGGGAGCACCTACGACGGAGAATGGGATTGTTTCGATATCCTGACAGGAATAGGAAACTACACAATGCCCCACAGTAAATAATCTTTCTTTACCACTGCCACCAAGTTAACTCCACTTTTCATTAAGGTGAAAAAGTACCAAACCTCCAGTTCATTCTGAACGAATCTGTACAATTGAATCCACAGTACCACCCCTTCACAATAATTATTTTCATTACCAAGGGAGACTCGATAAATAAATTATATTATTACTGGCAACTGCCACCTACCCAATTTTCGTGTGAATAGCCTCAGAAGGTGCCCTACCATCCTATTTCTCCTATTCCTTACTGTCTTCCATAATTTTCGCTTTTCTCCAGCTCTTTCTAATACCTCTCTGTTGCTAACCTCATCTATCCACGGTATCTTCATCATGTGTCTATAGCACATTGCATATTTAATAGCCAGTTTACTAAGCTCTTAATTGATGCAGGCAATTGTCGGGTCTGTGGCTGACAGTTTCTACGGAAATTAAAATTGAAACTTAAAAATTTTCAATTTCGCTGTTATTTTTTACAATTTTATTGGGATTTCCCCATTTAACTTAAATTCGGACCTGTCCCGTTTTAAATTGACTTAGTTAGGTAACTTTGTTGCGTATTTTGAATTCCTTGTTTTGAAATTTCGAGTTTCTTCAGGACAGATAAATGGTTAAAAGTAGATACAAATTATTAATAAGCTAAATATGACTTTGTAGAGGAAATGTAATTAGACGAAAAGCTGGACGGAGAACAAATTTATAATGTAAATAATGTTTATTAACAGTGCCATTTTTATGGAAAGTAATTCGAAAACATTGCTTTCCCGAGAAAACTGTTTTATTCTCACTTTTTATGGAAGAATCATATTTTGTAGTCAAAATGCAAATCGCGTTGAAATCATGTTAACTGTGATAAACAAAACAGCTCCAACCTCGCATCTGTCATAGTTTGAAGGATTTTCTGCATTTTCTTAATTTTTTTATTTAATTTTAGTTTATTTATTTAATTTCAATAAATAGGAGTTTTATTTAAATATTTTTTATAATTTTAGTATTTTTCTGACAAATAGGGATGTATTTTCCATTCAATAAAGCTCACCCCATAGAACATGTGGTCACCATAACCTCAAAGTAATATTTTTAACCCATAGGAATAAATTGTGGCAACCACGGTTTTGTCTTATTTCAATCGTGGTGAGTTGTACAGATATTCTTACTTTAATGTGGACAACTGTGCGTACAGTAACACGTATATTGTATGATCTATACTGTTAGTATAATTATTGCCATTGATTAATATAGTATTAATTAATATAGTATAGTAGTATATTAATGAATGTTATTACCAACTTATTATTTTTAAGTATTACCACAGGCATCATGCAAAGTGGTTTAGACGATCTTTTACTTTTTGTTCTGTGTAGATTCAAGTATCTTCTATGGAGAATATGCCCACTACTGTCCATTCAATAAAAGATGAACTCTATAACAATGTTTCATTCATCTTTCTTTATTTGAATGGGTGGTAATAGATGGGTACTGTCAGAATTCGGGAATCCCAATTTTCCTTAATCAATAAAAAGTTGTCAACACCACACCATTCATCCAAATGGACGAATGCAATCTTATATTTTTTGTTCCTTAACCTCGTAGGTTAAAATATTGTACGAGTTCAGCAAATAGCAAACCGAGAAAGCTGGGTTTAGGCGTCGCTTCATGAACTTTGCCTTACGCAGCAGAAATCTAAAGTTTTATATAAAACGAATGCTTAACGTTAACGTCCGACAGTTACTCGACTTCCAAAAAAGCGGAAAGCATGGACTTCTTCTAATTTCTCATTTTTGGTTTGGATTTTCATTTTAATTCCATTTTCTGGCCTCCTAGATACATAGAAATTCCGTTGCTCAGTTGCTCAGATTCGGGAAACAAAATTGCGAGTGGCCGATTATGGCAGGTGTCAAAACTCTTTTTGTTGCGTGCGTCTTTTTCAATTCTGAAGAATTCACACTCCACGGTGAACAGGAACGGACAGAATGAATCCTAAAACTACGCTCAGCAGAAGTTTGTCCTTGGACTGGAACAAAATTCTCTCCCTTGGTCAAACCGACAAAAAAGTTGTGGTGGGAAAACAACCTAGCATTACTTTTGATCGGAATACTGTTCATTTTTGTACTGGAAGTTCTTATACGGGGCAATGGGACAAAGTTGGGATGAATGGTGTTGGAATTTACGAGCTGCCTCATAGTAAAACACCATTTTTGTTAAACCTTTGCTGGATACGTATATTTTTGTTACTGACTTTTGATTTTCAGAAGTGGTATACGAAGGACAAATGTACGATGGCATGTTTCACGGAGAAGGAACACTCACTTATCCCATGGGTCAAAAAATCGAAGGCGTGTGGGAAAGAGGGAAAATGGTCAGCTGGAAATACCGCTTTCCCGACGGCATGGAGTATTCCGTACCTTGGAAATTCTGCAGGATGCCTGACAGAAGGTAATAAATTGCTCCTCTTCTACACAATCAAATCATAAATCACTCAAAAAATATTCTTTGCTGTTACGTTACTATGGCAAAGTTCATTCACGGATTATTCTCCAAATTCGTATTTTTAGGTTTGCAGTGTCTATGCAGGAAGGATTACGTCCTGCTGGTAGGGAACTAATAACAGCAGATTACAACGCTAGACACATTCCGAGTCTGTGTTACGACACTGGCGATGGTTTCTACAACCCTGTGAAGAAGACTGTAATAAGCATAGTTGCTTCTAGAGGCACTTTACGGTTTGTATTCGTATTTATTGTTGTTTAAAATAACACTGACGAAAGACGAGCAATCATTTTGATTCCATTGCGCGAGTGTACAATAGACCTTTTCATTTCGTTAGTGCGCACGTGCAGAAGTACACTGACAATCAGCCGTTCTTAGTTTTTCGGAAAAATGTCACTGTCAGGCATTGAACTTCGTGTAAAATATTCGTAAGTAAATAGAATGCCAAATAAGAGGGAATTGCATTAAACGATTTATGCATATTTATCAATAAAAAATAAAATGGTAATTTTAAGACATAACCAAAATTTCAAAGAATAAGGAATGAAACTATTTTTGGGCGAACAAACTTGGCCCATTTAAACTGCAGCACCTGTGAGCATTTGATATTGTTTTCGTGTTTGGGCGCTTTATAAACAATCAGAGACATGAAAGTAAGATTGGATAAAAATGTGCGTAACAATTACACATTAAGGTGGTTAATAGTCCAAGGTCGGACTTTTAAAGCTCTCGTTTACGTCTTTTAAGTGCAGGACGCATTTTTCCGAAAGTGCAAATACCAGACCACATTTGACAGTTTCTGAAAGTGAAAACTTATTTAAAGTTTTATTATTTATACAAGGTTCGGAAATTTTATTAGTGATCTAAATGTACACATCCTTGATCAATTTAACTGTAAAGTAAACAAAACAACGTGTAAAAATATTTATCTCTTGTAGCAAATGTCAAATATATCTTCCTTGAGTTTGAACATAATCATTGAAAGATGTATATTGTATAGTTTGTAAAACAAATAACGAACAACAAAGGTTTGATTCTGCACCCTTGCGACACTCCAAATTTATTGCATTGAGGTTGTAAATATTAGTAAGTCGTGTTGTATCACTCGGCGCTTTCCGCCTCATGCTTCAATCACGCCTTGATCTGTAACGTATTTCGTATTTCTAGTATACCGAGTCATGCTGAAGAAAAATGGATAATCCAGAACTGCAGGAGAGCGCTGAAGGGGCAGGTAGGATACCGACCAGATTTATACGAATATTGGATTTCCGGTCGGAAAAATGAGGACAGTATGAAGGAGCTGCTTAAGAAGTACGATGAGTTGGAACAAAAAGAACTTGCTGAACTAGAATTACAACGGAGAAAACTCAGCGAGAGTAGCGAACTTACGAATCTAACGAATACTACTGACATATCTGGATATTTAACCGATGGGGTGTAAAGGGCGTAAATAGTAAAACTAGATTATTACTTAAAAGGCTGTTTTATTTTCATTCTGCATGATAAAATTAATAGCTATTTATATATGAAGGGAGGAAATGAACCTTTGCTCCCTTGATATATACATGGTGATTCTTTTAAGGCGGCCATTAGAAAATTTCTTATTTGCAAATAAGATAGAAACTTGAAACCTGGGTTCCTGTCATAATCGATCATGGCGAATCCAAAAATACAATTTTCAAAATGGCGGCACTTTCGGAAATACCGGAAGTTGACGCCATCTTTGTTATTTTAAATGGATACCCCCCATTTTTATTTTATTTTTGAATTCGGCATTAAATTCTGCGTATAATGCACCCAGGCTGTCAGCACTTATCTGTCATAGTTTTTGACATATGCCACTTTTTGTTTTAAATTTAGCATTTGCAGGGGTTCATTTAAAAATTCATATCTCTTAAACCATTTAAAGTGGGTAAATGAGCTTTTTTAGGTTGATTCCCTAAAGTTCAAGGAATCATTTCCCTGTAGGGTTAATGTTCAACGACGTTTCCAATGGTTGCTGCGATTTTTTGAAGATGACAATCAAAAAATGCCAAAAAGTAATTTTTTTAAAATGGCAATGGGCAAATTTTATTATGGCAACCGACGTAGGATTAAATTTGAAAGTGACTTATATCAAGGTTTCCTATACCTATCTCAAATAGTTTTTTAATTATTCGTAGTTTTTTGTAAAAAAATATAATTTATTAAGATTAACTTGTTACCGAGCTTGTTACCAAGCAACAAACATAGTAACAGTGTCAAAAAATATTAATTTAAATTACCTAAATCAATACAAAAATTAATGAGCTAGGTCGGTATTACAAAATATGCTCGATATGTGCACCGTTTTGATTCAAACACTCAATAATCCGACGTTGGACGACTCTGGTAGCGTTTCTGATTTCATTCCCATCAATGCCATTCATGGCTTGGGTTATTTTTAGTAATAAGTCTTCCCTCGACGTGGGTGCAGTTTCATAAACGATATCTTTAATCCGCCCCCATAAATAAAAATCTAATGGTGTCAGATCCGGGGATCTTGGGGGCCACAACCATGGACCTCTATTTCCCCACCATCTGTCTTGAAACAATTGTCTTAGTCTTAAATCTACGGCATTTGTTGAATGCGCTGGTGCCCCATCCATTTGATACCATAAGTTGACGGCATGCTGCAATGGTAGATTATCGACAAAATCTTGGACTACATTGTTAAGAATGTCTAAATATCTGTCTCCATTCAAATTTTCATCATACATGTACCAATGCAACCGATTTTCCATTAATAAACAGAAAACGTTTACGGAAAATTGAATTTGATTTTCAACTTCATAGATCTGTGTGGATTTTCTGCGGCCCAAAAATGTCGATTTCTCCTATTAAATACTCCAGCCTGTGCAAATTTTGCTTCATCAGTCCAAATAATCCGACTCAAAAAATTTGGGTCTTCCTGTTTTTTTATCAAAAGCTCTTCACAAAAAGTTATTCGTCTTGGAAAATCGGTTGGACGAAGTTTTTGTAGTCTTATAAAAGAATAGCGATGTCGTTTGTGGTCATGTAAAATTCTTTGTTTCGATGAGAACGTCAATCCCAAATCAAATTTTGCTGCTCTTATCGATGATCGTGGAAATGCGCCAAAATACCCCAGAACATTTATTTGATTATCTTCAGATTCCCTAACAAATTTAGTCCTTCTTCTTGCAGGATGAATATTTCCTCCCTGAAGAAACTTGTTTTTAAGTCTAGAAAACTTCTGTTTATTCATCGGCGGCAAATTTTGATATTTTGCATTAAACTCGCGACATGTTCTTGCAACGATTTTTTGGCAGTCGCCATGTCTGAGAAATAAATCAAAAACAACTTCATTCGAATAAAAAGCCATTTATGCTTACAAAACAAAATCAAGAACGTGCTTAACTTAACTTAACTTTTAATTAATGGAGAACTAAAAGATGACAGTTCTAAAACTAATTTTTTTCTTTGGTTCCATAGGCTTCTATGTTTTTTGGGAATAACGTTTAATCTTTTCCAAAAAAACTACGAATAATTAAAAAACTATTTGAGATAGGTATAGGAAACCTTGATATAAGTCCCTTTCAAATTTAATCCTACGTCGGTTGCCATAATAAAATTTGCCCATTGCCATTTAAAAAAAATGACTTTTTGGCATTTTTTGATTGTCATCTTTAAAAAATCGCAGCAACCATTGGAAACGTCGTTGAACATTAACCCTACAGGGAAATGATTCCTTGAACTTTAGGGAATCAACCTAAAAAAGCTCATTTACCCACTTTAAATGGTTTAAGAGATATGAATTTTTAAATGAACCCCTGCAAATGCTAAATTTAAAACAAAAAGTGGCATATGTCAAAAACTATGACAGATAAGTGCTGACAGCCTGGGTGCATTATACGCAGAATTTAATGCCGAATTCAAAAATAAAATAAAAATGGTGGGTATCCATTTAAAATAACAAAGATGGCGTCAACTTCCGGTATTTCTGAAAGTGCCGCCATTTTGAAAATTGTATTTTTGGATTCACCATGATCGATTATGACAGGAGCCCAGGTTTCAAGTTTCTATCTTATTTGCAAATAAGAAATTTTCTAATGGCCGCCTTAAAAGAATCGCCATGTATATATATATGATTTTTTCTTCGAACGCGTGTTTTTTTATGAAAGAGTTCTAAAATTTGCTTTAGGACTATTTTTTCATCATCAAATTGACCAATAGGAACATTTCATTTGGGTCTAGAAGCGTGTATTATTTCGGTTAATACACGCCTATTCTAAGAGCCAATGATATTTCTTGAATTTCTTAAAATCGACCAATCAACTGTCATTGTAAACGATAAAAACCTACCTAGCTTTCCCAATAACTGATAAGTATGCGCCTTGCTTTTAATCAACTATGCTGTGAATGATAGTTTTGAAATTTCTACCTTGGCAACTGTCACTGTCATATTATTTTCAAGTTTTCTTTCATCATCGTCGTTTTGAAATGGCAAGATTTGGCCAAGAATCTTTGGAAGATATTCAAAAAACTGTACAGAGTGTTACTCCGAGGAGTACAGTTAAAAATCAAAAGTCAATATGGAAACAGTTCGAAATATTTTTAAAAGAGAAGCATTATGAACTTCTAGAAATTACTTCAAATCAAGAGCTTGGACTGATAATGAATGATTGGGCTTTTAATATGAAGAGAGCTGATGGTGAAGATTATAAAGAATGCGTTATAAAGACCATGTGGAATGTTACTGCAAAACTCCTTCAAGAAAAATACTACAAAGAGTACGCCCGAAAATTTAATCCATTTACAGACATTGAATTCAAACAAGCAAGGGATGCAAAAAAATGCGAAACGAAAGCAGCTTCAGTCTATTCTCGGAAAGAGGAAGCAAAGTTCGACTGCTCTGAGTAAGAAAGAAATATATACAATAATGAATATGTGGAACGAAGATTGTCCAGAGGGACTTCAAAAAAATAATAGCATTCGAACAAGCCTGGAGAGGGGGAGAGGCAGCAATATGCAAAGTGCATTTTTTTAAAGAGGAAAAGAAATCAAATGGTAACGTAACCGGAAGAATTGAATACAACCCGATTTTTTCCAAAACATGCCAGGGCGGAGCTCAAAAATTATCAGACAGTAAGTGGTTAGTGTCTAATTACAATAATCTCGATATGTGCCCGGTAAGGTTATTTAAAAAGCTTATTTCTAAACGCACTAATAGAATTACGTCAGATCGACTATTTCTGACTGTAAATCCTTACTGGAATAAAAGCAATTCTGAATGGTACAAAAATATGCCTTATGGAGTAAATGAGATTGGAAAATGGACCAAACAATTTGCTGAAAGAATAGGGCTTGATACTCTGACAAACAAAATCACGAATCATTCAAATCGATCAAGTGCTGTATCACAGCACTGTACTATCTATTTGCTATAATATTTCACTTCCCCCCATTTTTGTTTTTACCACTTGTAAAGAAGTAAAATTGTTTATTTTCAAGACGACACCTTGTTTTATGTTTATTGGAAAGTTATCATCAATGAATATTGCACATTGCAGGCTACTGTGGAAACGGTGATAAATACAAACGACCCTTTTTTACTGCAAACTGTGGAGCCTTTGGTGAAAACGTCGGGGGTTGCAATTTTATTAGAGAAGCCGTTAAAATAACAAGATTAGGACTTTTATTATAAAACGAAAGTATAAAAATCAATGTTTCAGGGTAAATTAGCGGATCGTTCTTTTCATCTAAAGTTCAGAGGTATTTTAACTACCCCTGCGCAATTAAGTATATTTACAGATTGATTGAGGTTCGTGCGGGGGTTGCTTCATTAAAAATTTACTTTCTAACGTGAAAATTGCAACAAAAACGGGCCAATTAATCTTTGTAAAAGTATTTCACGGCCTGTAATGGTTGACGAAGTACATTTTCTACTTAGAATAATGAAATCAACATACGTGTGGGTTATTAAGGGGAAAATTTCCCTGGTGGTGTGTGTCTAGCATTGATTGATGATGATGAAATGTCTAATGCAGTTCTTAGCCTTTGAAAACTGGCTGCGAAAAGCATGTCGTCGTATGAAGTTCTTGCTGTAATTACGATAAAAGAATCGATTAGCGGTGCAAGATAGATAGGTTTAATCGGCGGCACCTGAGGGTTCGATAATCTACCCGTTTAGTGAATTTGTTGCCTCGTTTGATAATTTTCCCATCTTGTATCATAATATTAACATTTTAATGTTCTAATGTCATACTTTAGCGCATAATGGCATACTTTAGCGCCCTTATGCGCTAAAATATACAGCGTGATTTTTTTAAGGTGTCCATTAGAAGATTTTAAATTTGAAATTGAGCTAGAGATTTGAAATTTGGAACCCGGTCATAATTAACGTTGCCCAATAGGGAGGTTCGGAGAAAAATAAGATATCTATTTTTGGCATGAAAATGACAGAAAATTGTTATTGTAATTGATTTACGGCGAAATTTTTTGTCTACAAAATTTTTTTGCGGCGTAATAAGCGAAAGAAATTAGCTTATCACACCCACATGCTAGTTCGCTTTGTTATTGGTTTGACGTCAGAGATTCGTAAGGCGCTCCTCCCACTTCTCTTGAAGTGCCCGTGAAGCGGTACCTATCTCATAACATACTGATTGGGACTATTTCGAGCGTGAATTTTTAAAGTAAGGTGTCAAGGAAACATAAAACAAAGACAACATAATCGATATAATGATGCAACAAGGGTATCAAAAGTCCGATTCACATAATTTGCCATATTTATGTAGTAAGTAGGTAAATGTCCCGGTAAATGTGGAAATGGTGTGTGCTTCATGCATCTAACCCCAATTTCATTCAACCTCAAAACAGTAGTGTAAAGGCAGACCGGTATAAGTAAAACAAAGTCAACAATTTATTAACTGTACATGCCTTTTATAATTCAGTATAAGTAGGTATATAGATTGTAGATACCTGCTTACTTCTGTTTGTAAAATAGGTACCTACCTATATTCTCTAATACAATACAATACATACCTACTCATTTATGTAGGTATGTATACCTAAGTGATTGACAAGTTATCAAGTTAACAGTTTTATAACGGATTGAAAATTTTTTAAAAAAACGGAAACAAATACAACTCACTCGAATCAAAAAAACTACGCTACGTAGGTACTAGGTACTTGTTTAACAAAAAGAAACAACTGCTATATTCTGGACCGGTTAATGTAGAAACTCGGAAGAGACTCTTAAAGACGCATGTATGGAGTACGAAATTATACCTATGGGTGCGAAACTTGGACAATGGGAGAAGCGGATTGAAAAAGAGTAGAAGCGTTTGAAATGTGATGCTACAGACGGGTGTTGAAGATACCGTGGATAGACAAGTTAGCAATAAGGAGGAATTAGAAAGAGTTGGGGAAAAGAGAAAAGTATGGAAGACAATAAAGAATAGACGATAGGATCGTAGGATCGTACGTAGGACACCTTCTGAGACACAAAGGAATAGTTCGCGACATACTAGAGTCAGTGATAGGAATAAAGAGGTAGAGGTTGGAGCAGATTGGACTACTGCTCTCAAATAGTTGGGGATGTAGAATGTTCTACTTTTACGGAAATGCGTAGGCTAGCTCAGGGAAAGGATGGAGGTACGCGTCCTACCAGTCTTCAAAAGAGAACTTTATGATGACGTACTATTTAATTATTATTGTAAAATAGTTAATAAAATTTCCCTTTTTAGTTCAGGGAGGGAACGCTACGGCGATTCAGTATTTGGCTCCGTCATGCTCCTAGCATCCTGTTTCAAATTATGCTAACCGTAACACGTTACCAAGTACCAAGGGGTCCCAGAAAACTGTCGATAAATTACATTATGTTCAATGTTATTTAGAGTGGCTGCAATGATAAACTAACTCGCGAAAATATCGATAATGCTGACCGATTTTCCTTCTGGCTCCAACGAACCACTTTTTCCATTTTATTGGTGTGCTGTACGATGTATTAGTCTGGGTACAAAACAGAAAACACCAGTTAGAACCAGTTAATAATATTTAACTATTTAACTACACATGCATATGCATAATACTTATGGGACTGCTGCACGCTAAAGCTGGGACTTGTATGTTATACTAACTTCTGACGTCACGCGGCCTACTCTCGCTGCAAGGTACGATTTCTAGCCTCGCACCGACGGAAAACTTTGCAACGGCTTCACCAGCGAAGGATTTTTTTTTTAACAAAAATTAACAACATAACTGCCTTCAGTATAATAAACTATATCAATTTTAATGAAATTTGGAAATTACCGAACCTGCCTATTCAACTTGTATTCAAATACAAGAGGATGAGAATATTCTGAAACAGATTATCTGGACGGACGAGCCAAATTTACTCAAAGAGGAGTATTTAAAAGAAGAACTCGTCATTTTTGGGTCAATTGGTCATAGAAGTGGAAAATCAATTCCAGTTTACAATCAAGGTTTTTTGTTTATTGTTGGACAATCACGAGGCAATTGAAAAATCTGCAACTATTTTTTGATAAAGATATTCCCAATTTCTTTGTACAACGCCTTTTGATGTGATCCTGGAAAACGCCTACATTGCAACTCATCCAACTTTATAAATATTTGCCTATTTCCATGATGATCGACCATGAATTGACGTACATATTCTTATTAGATTTGCCCAACACGAAATACACTAAACTGACGTTTAATAGCCGCTTCATTAGTTGATTATACATTATTTTTTTATAGTGGTGTGCGGTGGCATCAGCGAACGTGGGTGGTTTCAGTGAAGTCCGTGGCGCGCAAATCATGATCAGTGTTCCAACGCAAAGCTTCGTAATCGCATCCTTTCGATTTTCCCGGCGCTACTATACTGATAAGAGCAAGCCGCGGTTATTTCGAACTCATTTGTTTTGAACGTGTGAAACCGCGCGCGTCGACAACTTCCTTATCTAGGGACAACTTCACAGACAAAATAATGAAATGTAAGTCCTGTGCCAACTATGATTTTGCATGCGTTGTAATTTGTATTTATTTTTCGTATTTGGAATAATGAAGAATTTATTGCAAAAAAATTGTCAAAATTGTATTTAACGATTTATGTAAAATACAGTGGAGAATTTAATTTTTAAATTAATTTAATGCTATACGGAAATAAAAATTGAAAGTTCAAAAAATAAATTAAGGATTTGTTCCAAAATTGTTATTTTCCGTTTGCTTTACACTAAATTCAACAAACTAAATACTTAATAGTGAAATAAAAACAAGTGTTTTCCATTCTGTACTTCTACTTTTAGAAACTTATTCGGAGTTTTTATTATTTATAAAAAACGAAAAAAAATCAACCTTCACATAAATTCAAATAAAAGTGCACTCTTAACTTTTTTTGAAAGGTGGTATCGTGAGAACGAAGCCTCGCCACTGATATACGAATATGAAGTTTTTATTCATGATTATCTATACTATCATCTGAAGCCAAAATATTTCCGTTTCCTCCTGAATCATTCTATATAATGTGCCAAAGATAAGAACGTAGAGCAAGGAGATATTGGAAACGACAATAGACACGGAGTCGGTCAAACGGTGAATAAGTTGCGTAGTTGGGATGGGAGACTATTAAAACGGTCTTAAAAAATCTTAACAATACTCTTTTTTCGTTTTCGAGTTGTTTCTAAAAAGGTAAATTTATGCAATTTTGTTTTCATTCATATTTCTCCTTATTACCTATCAGAAATAGCGAAAAATTAAAATTTGTGTTAAGCTTTAATGTGGCAATGTCATTTTTCTTCCACGACATTTCGTTTCAGTAGAAGCACTATCAACTTAACTTTTTTCAAATTGGAGTTTGTTTAGTGGATTTTCGAAGCCTTTTCTATTGTAAATTCGTCTATGTAATATGTATCACACATAGTGGTTAAATTATGCTTTAAGATAGTTTTAGTTATTAGATATAAGGATTTTTTTCGCTGTTTTCGATAATAACGTGAAAAAATAAAACGAAATTCCATAAATGTACTTTTTCAGAAATAACTTGAAAACCAAAAAGTTTTGAGGATGTTTCAATATCCCCACGCTGTGCATTCTTATCTTGGGCACATTGCATACAGGATGAATCAACAGTGCATGATTTTTCTATACAGTGTGTTCAACGAGGAATGGGACAGTGCAATATCTCGGAAACGGGCGAAGATTTTAAAATTGTGAAAATGTTTTACTAAACCTCAGTCAGGGGGACATATTTTGTGGCAAAATTCCATCCATCATTGCTAGGTGGCGCTACCTGACTTTAATTTTCTAAATGGAATGACATACTTTTGGTCGCACTTTTGGAGTCTATAACATATTTGTGATAACTTTTATTAAAACTTCTACCAACCTATGTCTTTTAGTTTCCGAGAAAAAAATTATTTTCAAAATTTTAAGACGAAAACATGTTTTCAAGAAATCGCATTGACACTTGAGTGGATAGAGATAAATAAATAAATTTTATATTAAATGATAGAGAAAATACTGTCTTTTTCCACAAAAATACTGATATTCGATTTTTTTATACGTGGTGCTTCCAATAGTTACTTTCACTTACGTTAAACTAACACTTATTGCCATTAAAACAATTTAAGCAAAATTAAACAATATCAAAATTAAAATAAGGCTACAAATTAAATTAAATGTTCAAATGTTTCTCCATCATTTTCAACACACTTTTCATACCTCTTAATTAATGTAGCACTAGTTACCGCGTTCAACGTTTCACGTGATATGCTCGCACATAATTATAAAAATTGAAACTGTACAAAAGATATTCAGAACTGAAATTTTAATTGTGAGAAACTTCAATAGACATTTGTTTTCATGGCATGCTAAATTTTTGTTAAATTTTTGACACATGGTTCTTTCAATGACTTGACTACTTTTTCAATGTATATGTACAGCGTTGTTGAATTATTTGCGCGTTATCTGCATTATGTTTGTGAAAAAAACATATTTTGTCTGTCATTTCGTAAAATATTTGTTAATTTATCTCTATCCATATCCACTCAAGTGTCAATGCGATTTCTTGAAAACATGTTTTCGTCTTAAAATTTCGAAAATAATTTTTTTCTCGGAAGATAAAAGACATAGGTTGGTAGAAGTTTTAATAAAAGTTATCAAAATATGTTATAGAATCCAAAAATGCGACCAAAAGTATGTCATTCCATTTAAAAAATTAAAGTCAGATAGCGCCAACTAGTAATATGATGGATGGAATTCTATTTTATTTGCCACAAAATATGTCCCCCTGACTGAGGTTTATTAAATCATTTTCACAATTTTAAAATCTTCACCCGTTTCCGAGATATTGCACTGTCCCATTCCTCGTTGAACACACTGTATATCATAAACAGTTGGAAACACAGAACTTGTGCCCAGTGGCAAGCTTAGAAAACTAGGCAAGCCGCTCTAGCTAAAATTATTTTCAGCTACATATACAGCTTGCCCCATATCTGTTTTCTATAGGTCAACTTCGCCTTCTTTTTTAAATGTAACACGCTGTATCGACTTAATTTTCGAATTTCTTGGTCTATTTGACTATGAACTTGTATAAAATGATTTGTGCTGTTACACAACAGAACAAACTACAAAAAGTTAAAATCATAGAGTCTTGAGAAATCGTCCACAAATTTCATTAGTTTTGAAACCATTTTTAGTCAAAGAAAAATTAATATACAGAAGTTTTAATAATTTTTTTAATATCGTGATGTTATAATTGATGTGTTTTGTCGTTCTTCTTGTTAGTTTTGTTAGTGTTATTCTTAATAAACTATTTTTTTCAATTTTCACTTTCCTTTCATATCGGTGAAGCCATTATTGCATTATGGAAAATTTCAGTGCATGTGCACGATTTCACAAAAAGCTATTTCACTCAAAAACTAAGCATTTTACGAAAACTTTTGAAGATACCAATTTCTTCCCAAATTGAACGTAGATTTCAAATACGTTAATATCACCTGCATTCACCAGTGGCGTAACATTGGATTGGGAAAATAAATAAACGGCATACCCCGTAGCAACGCTACTGATGGGGCTAGCAGAGCAAATTTTTTTGGAAAATTAGAACTTGACAAATGAAAACGACACCTTAAATTCCAACTCAATAACTTTCCTAGTTACTAAGATAATAAAAAAATATTTGAAAAATATTAAAACTTTTACACCCTGTATCTTTGTTAGTAGTCACTTTAGAACACATGTTCATATAAGCTTTTCGTCTTATTTGGAGTTCCTCTAGCACCCAATTTAATTTGGCACATCCGTTCTGAATCACCCTGTTTAGTATCCGGAATTTGTCTATTATTGGCTGGCTTCAAAAATATAAATTATTAACATTGTATGGCTCCAGCTAGACTCTATAAGTCTTTGGTATGAACTACAAAGTGATAGTGAATTTACGTCAAAGTTCCTGATTCAACCAATGTTCATCCATTTTTTGAAACACTAATGGGACACCTGCATATCCTCTAAAATTTATATGAAAATGGTAAAATGCTAACATATCAGGATAGTAGATATCAACTTTATACTTCCTATGGAATTCTCGAACTATTAAAAATATAAATAACTTTTGTTCCGTGTCAGACCAGAAGCAATCTGTGAAATGCTCCAGAGAGATAAATTGTTCAAGTTTCATAGCAGATGTACTTTCCGATTTGTTCAGTTTTGACGTCTTCTTCTACTATCATTCGGTAAAATTGAATTTTTAAAGTATGTACACGAGGGGAAGTAAACAAATTCGCGGAATGCAGGGAAGAAAATTTTCCAACTGATCAAAAACTAGAACGAGAAACCTCGGTTCTTTGGTTCTATCAAAACCGAAAGTTTTATTTCTAGCCCACTTGATATTGAATAAATTGCGTTTTTGGACGTCGAAATACCAAAAGAAAACTAGAGGGCCTTGACCAGTAAAAAGAAAGGAGAAATTTCTTTATCGAGATGTCATTTTTAATGTTCGGTTGTGTAGAACTTTTGTTCTTGGCAGTTGATATTGATCGGATCGAGCTTTATTACAAATTCTTTACGCTGTACGTTCTGTAAGTACTTTTGTTTTATTTTTTCTTTAGGGAAATATACGATCATTGTCTGGTGAACCTCAAAATGCAATATGGTGGTGCTTTTACGAGTGTCGTTCTTAAGAGTTACGACTCACTATCCTACTTGCTCGCTTTTTTATTGCAATAGAAAACCCTTAAACTCCCTAGATTTATTATTGTTTTAACAATCCTAGTAAAGCTGCTTCATCTGAATCGGCAACACTTCCATAAAGTATTTTATTTGAAAAAATGTTTTTTTTTCAATTCACGAAAATAACTTTTCTTTATCGGCCAATATTTCTGTCAGTAACAAAAACTGCTTAGACTATAGTTTTAAAAATACATTTGTTTGAAATTTGTATAAACAGGGTCTATTTTAGGACCTGAAATAATTATTACCATTTTGCCCGAGGAACAGGATTAAGATTTTAATAATATCCAGGAAAATTAAAATTTGGATATCTGCTAATTTGGAAAAATTTAACGAATTGTAAAATAAAGGAAGTCATTCTTTCTAGGATTTGCTCATTTCCCGCTTTGTCCACACGTCTTACACGTTTTGTCTGTAATGGAATTAACAATATTTAATTTTGTACAGCATTTTTTATAATCTGTCGTCCGAAGACGAGGACTTGTTTTGAAGACTGTTTTCTATGTAAAATCAACCGCTGAATCCGAATCCGGAGGGCGCCCGTTCATTTGGGACGGCCTTAACCCTGAAAAATGCATTTTTACGTAAAATTTCGAAAAATTGAAAACTCCGAATATTTCAGTTTACATCGTCATATCTTCGTTCTGGAGACAGCTAGGAGGCTAATTCTTTTTTTTGAAATGTTCTCCAGGAATTTTCGACTGCAAACCTCTATACACAATTAACTTTTGAAAAATAACTACGTCAGAAATTTGTAATTTTGTACACCGCGTCATTTTTGTGCACCTTATTATTTTCACCACGCGAGAAATTTTTTTATTGTAAAAGATACCTATTCAATCGAAACAATATGTTGTGAAAAGTATGCAGAAGTTTTTAGTGAAAAAATCATCTCGATATCTGCAATACTGACCGAGTTACACCAATTAACAAAATATTGCTTTTTGCGCTGCAGCATAGTGTTCTATCGCTACTTTGCGCATCTACCTACTCCGTGATGCATCTGCGCCTGCGGGCGGCTAATCTCCGTCATATGCGGGAAACTCGTGCAAATACCTATTACTTTTCTTTGACAAAGTGATAAAACAGTTTTCGATGTAATGAAGTTTATGTTTAATTGTTTACGAATAACAATAACTATGTACGAGTAGTATGTATATGAGGAATTGTTTTGTAATCACTCTTTGTGCAATTTTGATTGAAGACTGAGGTTAAGTTATATGCATTACTATTAGTGAAAATGGAAATCAATCAAGTTACGTATTGCCGGATTGCCGCCCTCAACCTAACCTAACCTAAGCTAACGAACACTGTATCCACACCGAGATCTACACCCCTACACCGTTCCTCATTCGAAGAAAAAGATTCATTTTTTAAAAAGTTTTAAATTTGTTCTCAAAATAGGAATACATAAAAATTGGAACTCCATACATGGGCGTAACATAAATTAATTTGATATAAGATCTACATCGAAATGCATAAAAAATACAATGTAAGTAAGAAGTAACTGCATAATATGAAGTTCTCCCTTCTCCGCACGTGCCGCCTTAAAGGGAATGCCAAAGGAGGCATTCGGTAATCCGATTTCTTTTTTTCGGCGGATGTATACCGCTCGCCGCCTCAAAAATTGGCCGCCTGTGTGTTTGACACGCATGCCCCGCTCTCTAGAAACGGCCCTGGCGGCAGGTACAAAAACAGATAGAATTAGTGTAGGTATGTCTGTCGCAGAATTTGAAAAATAAAGAACAGTTTTACAGTTATGATATGTTATTTGTAAACAATTAAACTTAAACATAAACTTCATTACATCGGAAACTGTTTTATCACTTTGTCAATGAAAAATAATAGGTATTTGCACGAGTTTCCCGCATATGATGGAGATTAGCCGCCCGCAGGCGCAGATGCACGGAGTAGGTAGATGCGTAGAGTAGAGATAGAACACTATATGCCGCAGCGCAAAAAGCAATATTTTGTTAATTGGTGTAACTCGGTCAGTATTGCAGATATCGAGATGATTTTTTCACTAAAAACTTCTGCATACTTTTCACGGCATGTTGTTTCGATTGAATAGGTATCTATCTTTTACAATAAAAAACTTTCTCGCGTGGTGAAAATTAAGGTGCACAAAAATGACGCGGTGTACAAAATTACAAATGTCTGACGTAGTTATTTTTCGAAAGTTAATTATGTATAGAGGTTTGTAATCAAAAATGCCTGGAGAACATTTCAAAAAAAGAATAAGCTTCCTAGCTGTCTCCAGAACGAAGATATGACGATGTAAACTGAAATGTTCGGAGTTTTCAATTTTTCGAAATTTTACGTAAAAATGCATTTTTCAGGGTTAAGGCCGTCCCAAATGAATGGGCACCCTCCGGATTCGGATTTAACGGGTGATTTTACATAGAAAACAGTCTTCAAAACAAGTGTGTCCTCGACTTCGGACGAACTCTTTAAATAAGCGCTTTATGAGATGGCTGCACCCCGACTAAAATAAGTAAATAAACGAATAGTTAGGCCCCTCTTTTCACTCTCAGTGGGACCACTATTCTTGACAGAATGCTGTACGGATTGATCAAATAGGTAGCATATACATATCGCATAACATTACATGTTCAGTCATATGCAATAGCAAATATAATAATATTCCATTTCGATAACTAATGAACACTTGACTAATATCTATAGCGCCGCCAGCCAATATTTACATTATTAGGTATATACTTTATGCAAATATCTACACCTATAAATTTCGAAAATATTAAAGTAATACAACACTGCTCTCAACGAACTTTGATTTTTAATTACTTTTTGTTTTGATTATATTACAAAGTGTTTATCTCCATAAAGCAGCATTTTCCTGTTCTTTATAGCGGCGGTATAAAACCACTTTTCATTCATCCACATGTTCTGCCGGAATTACTTTTACAACGGATACCAAAACGTTCCGAATATAGATTATAATTATTTCTTAATATCTGCTATTTTTGAGCCACTACTTCTATTAATAATTTTTCCAATAAAAATGTAAATAATCCTGTTCTCCTTTCCGACCAATGTTCGCTTTTTTAATAGAATAAACACGGAAATTCCGTCAAGTATGGCAAAATATTTATACTATAGATTTTCTCAATGTAAAACAAAAGTAGTTTACATTATTGTCTTCTGGGAAAACCTTCTGTCGTGCGTAAGACATCGCAAGTACAATTATGTATTATTAAGAAAGTAAACAGTACAGAGAATTTAAAGATCATTTCAGTAATACATATGCAAATAATATGCAACGTTAGGTATGTGTACGAGATTCGAGAATAATCGCAGTAATTTATAGTACGCAGATATAAATAAAGATCAGTTTGTTGCTTCGGTATTATAAATGAACTGGAGAGTTTTTAAATAAAACAAGTAACAGGTGATTAAAGACTTTTATTGTATACATAGGACGTGGTTAACGTCAAATGTCAGTATAACTGGAACACGTACCTAGTAAATTTAAAAAATAAGTCCTCTCAGAGGTAGATCGTACTGAAAATGAAGGTGCCCATCTTCTTAGTTAAGTCATCATCATAAGGTTCTCAGTCCGAAGACTGGTTGGACGCGTACCTCCATTCTTTTCTATCCTGAGCTAACCTACGCATTTCCCTAAAAGTAGAACATCCTACATCCCTAACTATTTGAGAGCAGTAGTCTAATCTAGGCCTACCCCTACCTCTTTTTATTCCTATCTCTGACTCTAGTATGTCACGAACTATTCCTTCGTGTCTTAGAAGGTGTCCTACCATCCTATCTCTCCTACTCTTTATTGTTTTCCATACCTTTCGCTTTTCCCCAACTCTTTCTAATACTTCCCTATTGGTAACCTTATCTATCCACGGTATCTTCATCATGCGTCTGTAGCACCACATTTCAAACGCTTCTACTCTTTTTCTATCCGCTTCTCCTATTGTCCAAGTTTCGCACCCGTATAATGCCATACTCCATACATACGACGTTAAGAGTCTCTTCCTAGTCTCTATATTAACCGTTCTCGAGCATAACAGTTGTTTCTTTTTGTTAAACGCAACTCGGCCCTGCGCCATTCTTTGTTTTATATCTTTAGTGCTCCTACCGTCTTGAGTTATTTTACTTCCTAAGTAGCAGAAATCCGCGACCTCCTCTATCTTCTCATTTCCAATTTGTATTTCCATTTTAGTTCTATTTTCACATCCCCTACATACCAAAATTTTAGTTTTCTTTTTATTGATTTTCATGCCGAAGCCCTGTGTCAAAACTGCTTCCATTTCATTCAAAGCCGCTCCTAATTCTTCTTTGCTAGATGCTAACACTGCTATACTTAGTTAAGTACTAAATAGTAATTTAGTATTTAGTTTTTGTTAGCAGGTTCAATTTCTTCAATAATATGATGTTATTTTATCTTTGCTCAATGGTTTTTTGACTGGTTTATTTTTAATAGAACAAATGTTTTTTGAATAACACGGCAAGCGCTATAGGAATGTTGGAAGACTTTCAGCACTATACCTAATATTTGCTTTACCTGGTTATTTTTCATGAAATGTCTAAAAATAATCGCCCTAAGTGAAATATTATTCGTAACACTATCTGTCAGCACTTCATGAACTACCAAGCTTTCCTTTCATTAACTGTCTTGTTTCACTGGAGACTGCGACATGTATACACGTAAACTATTTGTTATCTTAGGTAATTTCCATCTGTGTTAATGAACGCATAAAACTGCACAAGTTTTCTCATTTCACCAACTCTCCAAATGTAGTAACTGCAATATCCACAGACAATTTCGTTTCAGTTACTAGTTACTGTAAATTTGTGTTATCGACCAAAAAAATTATATCATTTTTTTTATACACAGTTTATACCAAATGTAAATTTATGTGGATTTTCTTATATCAATCTTCCGAACTTCAAACATTTCATTTTAATATTTATATTTCGATAAACTTTCCAATGAGGCCCAATGAGGTACCTGGATGTTTTTATTTAAAAGAAATTAAACAGCAGTGGCTGAATATTGACCATGAATAACTAACATTTTTATTAACAAACAATTTTGATGTTAGTTTGGTTACTTTTAAAATGATTCCTGCTAAAGGTTCTTTGATTTGTGTTTGTTGGAAAGTTACAAACAACCATGAAAATATTGCAAATAAACAAAAAATCATTTTTTACTTTGTTTCGATATACAGGGTGTTCCAGATAAGCCTCGACAGCATTGCTATCTCACTTTCTAAAGATAGAAACACGTTTAAATGGGGAAAAAGTTTTGCAATTTGGTGCTCTTTAATATGCCCTCACAAAAATCGACTTCGCTCTGCTGGTTTCCTAGATATTTGAAAAAAAAAAGAAAAAATTGCAATTTGGTTTTTTGTTAATAACTTCGTTATTTATTAACATTTTAATGATTTTTAAAAACAGGTTTAAATGGTTGTTTAACCCGCATATTTCTCAGTACTCTAAATTATCTCCGACGTTTCATACACTTGCAGTCTTCATCAGGTTTATTTTTCTTATGGACGCCATATTGGATTTTTATGTCATTAAATAGCTTATTTCTTGCTGAGAACATAAGCCTATAACAAGTTGATATTATATCAAAAATAATAGCTGCAGAAAATGAAATTCATAATTTAGTGGAAAAATTTAGTTATCCGTGGGTCGGTGGTATGGCACTGTGATACACACTACTGCGATGTTGAAGGCAACGGGAAACCACCACATTATTATATCCCTGGTACAGCGTACTTCGAATTTATGATGATGGCACTTTCTGGAGTAAAATATTCCGGAGGTAAAATAGTCCCACATTCGGATCTCCGGGCGGGGACTGCTTCGGGGGGAGTCATCAGAAATGATAAGTGTAACATCTCACGAGTCGGAGCGTGGAATGTTAGAAGCATGAAACAAGTAGGATAGGTTAGCATTAGACGTAGTAGGTATTAGTGAAGTGCGATGGCCAGAAGCCGGAGACTTCTGGAGCGGAGATTTTAGAGTAATACACACAGGATCTGTAGGAGGAAATTCGGGAGTAGGAATTGTTATGCGGAAAAAAGTAGGGCAGAGTGTAGAAAATTTCTTACAGCAAAGTGACAGGGTAGTTATGGTTAGGTTAGATTCGAAACCTGTAAAAACAGTAATAATACAGGTATATATGCCCACTTCTAACTACAGTGATGAGGTCGTAGAGGCAGTTTATAGTGATATTGAACATGTGCTAGATTTTGTGAGAGGACACGAAAATTTAATAATTATAGGAGATTTCAATGCAGTCGTACGCACAGGGCGAGAGGGCGGAATAGTTGGTCCCTTTGGATTAGGCAATAGGAACGATAGGGGAGTGAGACTGATAGAGTTCTGCGATAAACATAACTTAACGGTCGCGAACACTCTATTTCACCATCATGTTAGGAGACGCTACACGTGGAAGATGCCAGGAGACCTAGGGAGATATCAAATAGATTACATTCTTGTTAGGCAAAGATTTAGAAATCAAGTTAGGGATTGTAGAAGTTATCCAGGAGCAGATATAGATAGTGATCACAATATAGTCGTTATGAAGGCCAATCTTAAATTTAAGATTTTGAAAAAACGAAGCGGAAGAAGGTATCTTGACCCAGAGAAACTAAAAGATGATGATACGCGCGATAAGTTCGAGAAAAAGACAAACGAAGTACTAAAGGGCGCGGGCGAAAATATTGTTAGGGACATAGAGGAAGAATGGAATTGCATTAAAAATAGTTTAGTTTCCTCAGCTAGGGATATTTTGGGTCATAAACAGAATGAAAGCAGGAAACCCTGGATAACAAAACATATTGTGAGTCTAATAGAGGAAAGGCGCAAATATAAAAATAGGTTAGATGAAATAGGGAAACAAAGATATAAGGCGATCAAGTGGGAAATTATTCGGAAATGTAGGAAAGCGCAAAGAAGTGGAAAATAAGTTCGAAATAGGAAAGACTGATGAAGCATATAAAATAATTAGGAGAAATTTTAGAGAAATTGGATCTAGTACCAAAAGCATTAGGAATGAGGCAGGAGATATCCTAATCGAAAGCGGGGAGAAGGCAGATAGGTGGAAAGAATATTTAGGAAACTTATATGCGGGACAGGAAGTGCAAGATATATTAGAAAGTGAAAGCAGTGTAGAAGGGGATAACCTAGGGAGTCCTATAATGAGAGAAGAGTTTGAGCTAGCACTAAAAAGTTTAAGGAATAATAAAGCACCAGGTATAGATGGCTTGCAGGCAGAAATCTTAAAGTGCGCAGGTCAAGAGGTAATAGATGGTTTATTTAAATTAGTTAGTCGCATATACCTGACAGGCGAGATTCCAGAGGATTACAAACTGAACATCATGGTAGCTTTGCCAAAAAGGAAAGGCGCGGATAGATGCGAAAATTTTAGAACTATCAGTTTAACTTCCCATGCGTCAAAAATTTTAACTAAAATTGTGCAAAGAAGGATGGAGAAAAAGGCGGAAGAAATATTAGGAGAAGATCAGTTCGGATTTAGACGAAATAGAGGAACGCGCGAGGCCATTCTAGCTTTACGAGTAATTATAGAAAAAACGATAGAAAAGAGAAAGAGCGTATATATAGGATTTGTAGATTTAGAAAAAGCCTTCGACAACGTAAAATGGGGGAAGATGTTCGAAGTGCTGAGAAAGGTAGGGATGAAATACAGGGACAGAAGAATAATACATAATCTCTACAAAGAGCAAAAGGCAGTTATAGAATGTGAGCAGGAACGAAGGGAAGTAGATATCCGGAAGGGAGTGAGACAGGGATGTGCATTGTCACCTCTAGTTTTCAACTTATATATCGAAGATGCGATTAATATTGTTAAGGAAAGAACAGCCTCAGGGATCAATGTACAGGGCCAAACTATTAACATGCTCAGATTTGCGGATGATATAGCAGTGTTAGCATCTAGCAAAGACAATAGGAGAAGCGGATAGAAAAAGAGTAGAAGCGTTTGAACTGTGGTGTTACAGACGCATGATGAAGATACCGTGGATAGATAAGGTTAGCAATAGGGAAGTATTAGAAAGAGTTGGGGAAAGGCGAAAGGTATGGAAAACAATAAAGAGTAGGAGAGATAGGATGGTAGGACACCTTCTAAGACACGAAGGAATAGTTCGCGACATACTAGAGTCAGAGATAGGAATAAAAAGAGGTAGGGGTAGGCCTAGATTAGACTACTGCTCTCAAATAGTTAGGGATGTAGGATGTTCTACTTTTAGGGAAATGCGTAGGTTAGCTCAGGATAGAAAAAAATGGAGGTACGCGTCCAACCAGTCTTCGGACTGAGAACCTTATGATGATGGAGAAACAACTTTATTAAGGAGTAATTTTGCAAGAATTATTACAGTTTTATTTCGTTAAGTATAAATCAATGAAACACTCATAATTTGTAGCAGTAGAAACTGCCAAAAAATAGTTTAGTTCAAAATTTTATTTGCCGCCCCAGGAAATTATAATTTCAAAATTGAAAAACAAAAACATGAAGAGAATAATAAAAACTAGTTACAAAACAAACGAAAACAACTTATTGTCGCTAATGTTCAAAATGTGCCCCTTCATATTCGATGCAAATTTGCGCTCGTCCTACAATTTCGCTGGTAGCGTTCGGCGTCTTTGTACGGCTTATTTTTAGGCCTTCAATAACTTTATTGAATTGGAATCGTCAATCGTGCAAGTTATTGTAACTTAATTCAAAATATTACAAGTAGACAGATTGTTTTGTAAATAAAGAAAGTACCTATGCATTAGGAAGACACCAACTTTGAAACTCAAAAAATATAAAACTTATTTCTAATTTCATCGTTAAGATTTTCTTTCACACTTTCCTATTGTTTAGAAAGTTCATATTTTGTAAAATTACATTTTTGTAATTCTTTTTTCCAAGGCCAACTAAATTGTAGTCCAAAGTAATAGAATTTTATGTTCTAAGACTATTTGTGCTGGAATATTACCTATTTGTTATATACACCCTGTATTTTCCAAACAAACATTTTAATTCAAGTAAAGTTAACCCGTTAAATAAAGTGTTTGTTTCAAAATTTTTAACAAACAAAAATTTCGATGACATTTTAGTTCTCACCGAATAAATATGTTTTGTTGAGTTTTTGTGTTTGGTGATAATTTTAAAACAAACAATATAATTCGACAAACGTATAAAATGAAGCAGAATGATTTCAAAAATTAATATATTTTTTTTAATTATGAAGAGGCATGAAAAACTCAACAAACGCTTTTATTCAACCAGGATTAAAATGTTCCATAACTGAATTTTTATGTTTGTTCAAAATTTTAAAACAAACACTTTTTAATGTTATTATTAAAACGGTTGTTTAACAAAAGTTGATGAATTTTTATGTTTATTTCAAATTCATGTAAAAATAGTAAAACAATCGCATAAATACCATGAATTTAACATGTTTATTATAGAATTATCCACAAACATTTTAATTCAACAAACGTAATAATTCATAAAAAATTAATTTAAAAGAAAATCGGCTTTATGCACATAGCCCGTGTTGTTAGGTTTTGGGCTAGTTGAATTTTTATGTTTGTTTATATTTTTGAAACAAACTATTTGATTCATTTAACATAATATGTAAATCCAAGAATTAATTTGTTTAAGAATTATTAACTAACATAATTCAACAAACTTATTATTTTTTAACATTTTTCATGAATTTTTACGTTTATTGAATTAAAATAAAAGTAATGTTCACCAGAATTATTATTTGAAATATTCTGAAAATTACACTTTTGAAACGGATAAAAGAATGACGATAACCAACTTCTGTGCGCCGAATTTCTGATGTTGATATATCTTTTTATACTGAATTTAAAACATGTAGTTTGTTTGGAAAAATACTTTAATTAATGTTTGCATGACAAAGAAATACTAATTTTTAATTTTATTTTATTTGACAAGTTACATGGAAATGCTTCAACATCGTGCAGGCAATTTGACGATGTATTTAAAAACAGAAGTTAAATATTGCTAGAATTTTACAGCTTTTTCTTGTTCGGTACTCGAAACTTTATTACCTATTAAGAAACATTGAAGAAGATTTCGAAAAATCACAACAATGTTGACCAAAAATGCCTCAATTTTCTACTTATCTCCTCTCTATCTTCAATAATAACCGAGATGGCAGAGGTAAGCCTTCAACAACTTCCACAACTCAAAACTCACCAAAAGTCAACTCGTCATTGCAAAACCCTCGTATTCTCACTTTCTATCTCGTCGATATCGATTTAAAACGAAACTCATGAGCGTCCATGAGACAAACGATATATTTCACTCAAAAGTCAATATAGGTTGAAAATTTTACGACGGTCTGATTAATTGTTGACCTCCTATTTGCCAATATGAACTACTACGTCTGCAATATATCAAAGTGAGATTCGGTAGAAACAAATTACTGTGACTGAGATAGTGACGTACAAGTTGAACTCGGAAGACGCGGGTTCAATTCCAGCGGTAGATTAAGTTACTGATTATCTTTCTGTCTTGTACTTGTACTTGTCGTTCGCACATCTTTTCAGCGGTCGTCGACTTCGACTTTCCAATTTGCGATTCTATCTGTCCTGCTGTTTCATGCTCCTGTTCTTATTAGACATCCTACTCAATTTCATTTTCGGTGTATCTGATCCTCCCACGACAACTTATTGCTGTTTGCTCTAACATGCACTTTTTCGCTTTTTTCTTTTCAAACCATAAATACTAACGGTTTGAATGATTTAATGTAAAATTAGGAATTTCAGAGAACATTTCAGTACTAATCAGAAGTATTTAAGTATTTAAGATTTATATTTAAAATACTTCTGATTGAAAAGATATAAGATATACATGGTGATTCTTTTAAGGCTGCCATTAGAAAATTTCTTATTTGCAAATAAGATAGAAACTTGAAACCTGGGTTCCCGTCATAATCGATCATGGCGAATCCAAAAATACAATTTTCAAAATGGCGGCACTTTCGGAAGTACCGGAAGTTGACGCCATCTTTGTTATTTTAAATGGATACCCCCCATTTTTATTTTATTTTTGAATTCGGCATTAAATTCTGCGTATAATGCACCCAGGCTGTCAGCACTTATCTGTCATAGTTTTTGACATATGCCACTTTTTGTTTTAAATTTAGCATTTGCAGGGGTTCATTTAAAAATTCATATCTCTTAAACCATTTGAAGTGGGTAAATGAGCTTTTTTAGGTTGATTCCCTGAAGTTCAAGGAATCATTTCCCTGTAGGGTTAATGTTCAACGACGTTTCCAATGGTTGCTGCGATTTTTTGAAGATGACAATCAAAAAATGCCAAAAAGTCATTATTTTTAAATGGCAATGGGCAAATTTTATTATGGCAACCGACGTAGGATTAAATTTGAAAGGGACTTATATCAAGGTTTCCTATACCTATCTCAAATAGTTTTTTAATTATTCGTAGTTTTTTGTAAAAAAATATAATTTATTAAGATTAACTTGTTACCGAGCTTGTTACCAAGCAACAAACATAGTAACAGTGTCAAAAAATATTAATTTAAATTACCTAAATCAATACAAAAATTAATGAGCTAGGTCGGTATTACAAAATATGCTCGATATGTGCACCGTTTTGATTCAAACACTCAATAATCCGACGTTGGACGGCTCTGGTAGCGTTTCTGATTTCATTCCCATCAATGCCATTCATGGCTTGGGTTATTTTTAGTAATAAGTCTTCCCTCGACGTGGGTGCAGTTTCATAAACGATATCTTTAATCCGCCCCCATAAATAAAAATCTAATGGTGTCAGATCCGGGGATCTTGGGGGCCACAACCATGGACCTCTATTTCCCCACCATCTGTCTTGTAACAATTGTCTTAGTCTTAAATCTACGGCATTTGTTGAATGCGCTGGTGCCCCATCCATTTGATACCATAAGTTGACGGCAAGCTGCAATGGTAGATTATCGACAAAATCTTGGACTACATTGTTAAGAATGTCTAAATATCTGTCTCCATTCAAATTTTCATCATACATGTACCAATGCAACCGATTATCCATTAATAAACAGAAAACGTTTACGGAAAATTGAATTTGATTTTCAACTTCATAGATCAGGTGTGGATTTTTTGCGGCCCAAAAATGTCGATTTCTCCTATTAAATACACCAGCCTGTGCAAATTTTGCTTCATCAGTCCAAATAATCCGACTCAAAAAATTTGGGTCTTCCTGTTTTTTATCAAAAGCTCTTCGCAAAAAGTTATTCGTCTTGGAAAATCGGTTGGACGAAGTTTTTGTAGTCGTATAAAAGAATAGGGATGTCGTTTGTGATCATGTAAAATTCTTTGTATCCCAAAGGACTTGTACCTTGACGCAGTTCTAGTAATACTGGGACGGGTGGGATGGCTTGCGCGCTTCAATGATATAAAGAGCCGAACCATAGGTTTAACCATATTGGAGGGGTTTTTATTTGAGAAGCCAGACTAAATCAAGTCCCTGGAAGGGGGCAGCAGCTCTTTCAGTAATCATAGTGGCAGAGATCGTGAGGGTCGGTATGGCACTGTGATACACACTACTGCGATGTGGAAGGCAACGGGAAACCACCACATTATTTTATCCCTAGTACAGCGTACTTTAATTTATGATGATGGCACCTTCTGGAGTAAAATATTCCGGAGGTAAAATAGTCCCACATTCGGATCTCCGGGCGGGGACTGCTTCGGGGGGAGTCATCAGAAATGATAAGTGTAACATCTCACGAGTCGGAGCGTGGAATGTTAGAAGCATGAAACAAGTAGGGAAGTTAGAGAATTTGAAAATTGAGATGGATAGGTTAGCATTAGACGTAGTAGGTATCAGTGAAGTGCGATGGCCAGAAGCTGGAGACTTCTGGAGCGGAGATTTTAGAGTAATACACACAGGATCTGTAGGAGGAAATTCGGGAGTAGGAATTGTTATGCGGAAAAAAGTAGGACAGAGTGTAGAAAATTTCTTACAGCAAAGTGACAGGGTAGTTATGGTTAGGTTAGATTCGAAACCTGTAAAAACAGTAATAATACAGGTATATATGCCCACTTCTAACTACAGTGATGAGGCCGTAGAGGCAGTTTATAGTGATATTGAATATGTGCTAGATTTTGTGAGAGGGCACGAAAATTTAATAATTACAGGAGATTTCAATGCAGTCGTAGGCACAAGGCGACAGGGCGGAATAGTTGGCCCCTTTGGATTAGGCAATAGGAACGATAGGGGAGTTAGACTGATAGAGTTCTGCGATAAACATAACTTAACGGTAGCGAACACTCTATTTCACCATCATGTTAGGAGATGCTATACGTGGAAGATGCCAGGAGACTTAGGGAGATATCAAATAGATTACATTCTCGTTAGGCAAAGATTTAGAAATCAAGTTAGGGATTGTAGAAGTTATCCAGGAGCAGATATAGATAGTGATCACAACATAGTCGTTATGAAAGCCAATCTTAAATTTAAGATTTTGAAAAAAAGAAGCGGAAGAAGGTATCTTGACCCAGAGAAACTAAAAGATGATGATATGCGCAATAAGTTCGAGAAAAAGACAAACGAAGCACTAAAGGGCACGGGTGGAAATATTGTTAGGGACATAGAGGCAGAATGGAATTGCATTAAAAATAGTTTAGTTTCCTCAGCTAGGGATATTTTGGGTCATAAACAGAATGAAAGTAGGAAACCCTGGATAACAAAACATATTGTGAGTCTAATAGAGGAAAGGCGAAAATATAAAAATAGGTTAGATGAAACAGGGAAACAAAGATATAAGGCGATCAAGTGGGAAATTATTCGGGAATGTAGGAAAGCGAAAGAGCAATGGATCGATAATAAATGCAAAGAAGTGGAAGATAAATTCGAAGTAGGAAAGACTGATGAAGCATATAAAATAATTAGGAGAAATTTTAGAGAAATTGGATCTAGTACCAAAAACATTAGAAATGAGGCAGGAGATATCCTAATCGGAAGTGGGGAGAAGGCAGATAGGTGGAAAGAATATTTAGGAAACTTATATGCGGGACAGGAAGTGCAAGATATATTAGAAAGCGAAAGCAGTGTAGAGGGGGATAACCTAGGGAGTCCTATAATGAGAGAAGAGTTTGAGATAGCACTAAAAAGTTTAAGGAATAATAAAGCACCAGGTATAGATGGCTTGCAGGCAGAAATCTTAAAGTGCGCAGGTCAAGAGGTAATAGATCGTTTATTTAAACTAGTTAGTCGCATATACCTGACAGGCGAGATTCCAGAAGATTACAAACGGAACATCATAGTAGCTTTGCCAAAAAGAAAAGGCGCGGATAGATGCGAAAATTTTAGAACTATCAGTTTAACTTCCCATGCGTCAAAAATTTTAACTAGAATTGTGCAAAGAAGGATGGAGAAAAAGGCGGAAGAAATATTAGGAGAAGATCAGTTCGGATTTAGACGAAATAGAGGAACGCGCGAGGCCATTCTAGCTTTACGAGTAATTATAGAAAAAACGATAGAAAAGAGAAAGAGCGTCTATATAGGATTTGTAGATTTAGAAAAAGCCTTCGACAACGTAAAATGGGGGAAGATGTTCGAAGTGCTGAGAAAGGTAGGGATGAAATACAGGGACAGAAGAATAATACATAATCTCTACAAAGAGCAAAAGGCAGTTATAGAATGTGAGCAGGAACAAAGGGAAGTAGATATCCGGAAGGGAGTGAGACAGGGATGTGCATTGTCACCTCTAGTTTTCAACTTATATATCGAAGATGCGATTAATATTGTTAAGGAAAGAACAGCCTCAGGGATCAATGTACAGGGCCAAACTATTAACATGCTCAGATTTGCGGATGATATAGCAGTGTTAGCATCTAGCAAAGAAGAATTAGGAGCGGCTTTGAATGAAATGGAAGCAGTTTTGACACAGGGCTTCGGCATGAAAATCAATAAAAAGAAAACTAAAATTTTGGTATGTAGGAGATGTGAAAATAGAACTAAAATGGAAATACAAATTGGAAATGAGAAGATAGAGGAGGTCGCGGATTTCTGCTACTTAGGAAGTAAAATAACTCAAGACGGTAGGAGCACTAAAGATATAAAACAAAGAATGGCGCAGGGCCGAGTTGCGTTTAACAAAAAGAAACAACTGTTATGCTCGAGAACGGTTAATATAGAGACTAGGAAGAGACTCTTAACGTCGTATGTATGGAGTACGGCATTATACGGGTGCGAAACTTGGACAATAGGAGAAGCGGATAGAAAAAGAGTAGAAGCGTTTGAAATGTGGTGCTACAGACGCATGATGAAGATACCGTGGATAGATAAGGTTAGCAATAGGGAAGTATTAGAAAGAGTTGGAGAAAAGCGAAAGGTATGGAAAACAATAAAGAGTAGGAGAGATAGGATGGTAGGACACCTTCTAAGACACGAAGGAATAGTTCGTGACATACTAGAGTCAGAGATAGGAATAAAAAGAGGTAGGGGTAGGCCTAGATTAGACTACTGCTCTCAAATAGTTAGGGATGTAGGATGTTCTACTTTTAGGGAAATGCGTAGGTTAGCTCAGGATAGAAAAGAATGGAGGTACGCGTCCAACCAGTCTTCGGACTGAGAACCTTATGATGATGATGAGAACGTCAATCCCAAATCAAATTTTGCTGCTCTTATCGATGATCGTGGAAATGCGCCAAAATACCCCAGAACATTTATTTGATTATCTTCAGATTCCCTAACAAATTTAGTCCTTCTTCTTGCAGGATGAATATTTCCTCCCTGAAGAAACTTGTTTTTAAGTCTAGAAAACTTCTGTTTATTCATCGGCGGCAAATTTTGATATTTTGCATTAAACTCGCGACATGTTCTTGCAACGATTTTTTGGCAGTTGCCATGTATGAGAAATAAATCAAAAACAACTTCATTCGAATAAAAAGCCATTTATGCTTACAAAACAAAACCAAGAACGTGCTTAACTTAACTTAACTTTTAATTAATGGAGAACTAAAAGATGACAGTTCTAAAACTAATTTTTTTCTTTGGTTCCATAGGCTTCTATGTTTTTTGGGAATAACGTTTAATCTTTTACAAAAAACTACGAATAATTAAAAAACTATTTGAGATAGGTATAGGAAACCTTGATATAAGTCCCTTTCAAATTTAATCCTACGTCGGTTGCCATAATAAAATTTGCCAATTGCCATTTAAAAAAATGACTTTTTGGCATTTTTTGATTGTCATCTTCAAAAAATCGCAGCAACCATTGGAAACGTCGTTGAACATTAACCCTACAGGGAAATGATTCCTTGAACTTCAGGGAATCAACCTAAAAAAGCTCATTTACCCACTTTAAATGGTTTAAGAGATATGAATTTTTAAATGAACCCCTGCAAATGCTAAATTTAAAACAAAAAGTGGCGTATGTCAAAAACTATGACAGATAAGTGCTGACAGCCTGGGTGCATTATACGCAGAATTTAATGCCGAATTCAAAAATAAAATAAAAATGGGGGGTACCCATTTAAAATAACAAAGATGGCGTCAACTTCGGGTATTTCCGAAAGTGCCGCCATTTTGAAAATTGTATTTTTTGGATTCGCCATGATCGATTATGACAGGAACCCAGGTTTCAAGTTTCTATCTTATTTGCAAATAAGAAATTTTCTAATGGCCGCCTTAAAAGAATCACCATGTATACTCAGAAGTATCTCATGGTACTTGTTAAGAGAATTACCAGGTGAAGATACAAAATACTTTCGAAAAATATTTAGATACTTTTGTGTAATCAAATTAGATCTTTCCAAATCACTGTACATCAAGATATTCTGCTATTACATTGGACTAAATTCATCTGCTGTGAAAGTTGGGACTGGTTATCTAAAGAACCGATCACAGATTGTAAAAATTGATGACAATGACGGCCTGGTTGTGTTAGCTGTGGAGTGCCACAGGTTTCGGTATCGGGTCCGTTGTTGTTTGCGTTGTATACGTCCGTTATTGCTGACTGCTTCGAACATTGCACTTATCATCCGTATGCTGATGATAAAAATAATTTTCTAAACTAAACTATTGGAAATAACGAAATAGAATAAGAGACAAAAAACCCATAAAATAAAATGATATCTTCGCGGACTTTTTTTAAATACAGTATATCGCACTGTTAAAAAATTATGGAGCTCTTAAGATGTGGATGGCTTAGTTATTACCATTTGTATTAAACATAAACCCAAAACTAAAAAGGCAGCATACTGTATTTCAAGAGATAGATACGTGATAGACTCTGCTATTTAAAAATTTTGACGGTGACGTCATAAGTTCACCGGTTATAGGATTTCCCCAAGCATTTTCCTTGCACTACTCTCCTAAACTGTTTCCCTGGAACAGCACGTAGACGTATTTTACTCCTACTATACATACTAAACTATACAACATTACTCATCCATTCAATCACACTTGCTTTGTTTTCTTTATGAGTATCTTGAGAGAGTCAGATTTTCTCGGGAAAACACTTGCGAAAATCAACAGGAAAATAATTCATCTTTTTGTACATAAAAGTAGCTCAATCAGAACATCTTATCGCCAAATTCGATAGGCCATAAATCTTAATAAGCCTCAAAAACTTTTTTCTTAATCTCAGCATTACACTTTCCACAACTTGGGAGATAAACATTAAAGTCTATGGAAGTAGCAAGTTTTTCAGACTCCAGGAAGTGTTCTAGATGTGTACAACCATTATAAAAATGATAGTCTATTTATTATCCAGAAACACTTTAATAAATCATCTTGACAGGTGCGCTCCTTATCAGGGAATATGTTGATAGGAGTCCAGGAAAGAGAGAGACGTAAAATCGATATCGCAGTCCCGATGGCGTTTTTCTTCCTTCGCTTCCTTTTTTCTTTTCAAAACTGATACGATGCGCTCCGAGAAATACAACCAGGTTACATTTAAACATGCAAAGGATTTAAATAAAGTTACCTTGTGCAAGAACACGTCCCAAGGGGAAGCGCCCTTGATGTACGTAGGAGTTGAAGAATAATATTTTTGCCCGGATTCCGTAGATCCCGGTAATAATCTCGATTCCGTATTTCTGATTTCGTTCCGCTTTGGAAACAATCACTGTTACTTGTAACTCTCTCTGACGCACTTTGTATAAAAAGAAAATAAACTAAGTTTCGCATTTATTTTCGCGGATGGATCTTGAAATTTCTCTGATTTTTACGACGACAGTGTCGAGTAAGTTTCTAGGAACAACAAACAAAATTTGATACAGTGTATTTGTTTTTACAAAAACTTTATATCACGTTTCTGTGGTCGCAACATTAAAATTATAGATAATAAACCACCCAATTATAGTCGTTGTGTGTGTGTTTAAATAATTAATTTATAATTTATATACAAAGCTTGTCCTTAGTGCAATGTTGGATGGAAAACACTACAATTATGCGATGTCAAAGTATTAGGATGACGAAATGCTTCCAGCAAATTTAATCGTGGATCAGAGAATACCTTCAACCTGTAAAATATTCACAAACAAGAAACTAATACATTTGATGTGGTGTCGATATCTAGTCAGCCTTGTTAGTTCTCCAAGTAGTTCCGTTGTCATAGCAATCAACAATGATGTGCTTATTTGAAATGTCACTTCAAAATAGGATAAAGTTTCAAAGAAAATTGGGACAAAACGCGAATATCCAAAATATTTAAGGAAAGTATTCAGCCCGAAGACTGGTCAGTAGCACACTTCCATCTTTTCCTATCCTGAAGTGGTCTACACTTTTCCCTAAAAGTAGAACAGCCTACATCCTCACCTACTTGCGAACAGTAGTCAAATTTGAGCCTATCCCCTTGATACATACCTACCACAATTTTACAAACTCGATTCAGAATCCTGGAACATTTTTATATAAGAATTTTCAGTATACAGGGTGATTCACGGAAACAGTAGACTATAGATATTTCCTGATACAATGTAAGTACAATTCTGAAAATGTCAATTCGGACATAAATGTTCAATGAGAATATTCACAAAGTTATATCCGAAATGGCTTCCAACTTATTTTTCTTAATGGAAGGCCATATTTTTGATAGTAGAATTCGATTCTGCTTGCTTGTATAAGAGGACTTTTATGATATAACCATATTCAAAGAGCCAGTCATTCTCGGAATACTCATTATTTTTCGAAATGTTCCTACTTTGCAACATACTTTATAAAACTATATTTTCGAATTGAAGGACGGATGCACACAACGTCGTGAGCCACCACTTGTTCGTTTCCCAGGATGCCTCTAATTTATTAAGATACATAGTTACATAGGTTCGTAGGTACATATGTACATAGGTACAGATGTACCGGGTGGCCAGATAAGAATGCAAAGTGCTGTATCTCGGAAGCTATTCATAATACAGTCTTGCGGTAAAAAAATTTATCACTAAAGTGACCAAGAGAAGACCGTGGAAAATATTTTCAGATTTCCAAGTTGGTCGCCAGGGGGCGTAACCGCCATCTTAAACTTTTAAAGTTATTTTTCACTGAAATCCACCTAGTAAATGTACCAAAAAAATATATGTTATTTAACACTTTTTGACGTATCTATTAATATGAAGTGGTGGGAGGTGATACAATGTTTTTTTACATATACAGCTGTAACTCCTAAACGACTGAACGGATTTTAACAAACTTGGTCTCGTTGGAAAAAGCATTTATTGCTCCATCAAACCCATCTTACCTGTGATATGTCTAATTCTTAGTGATGCCGCTAAAGCGCGTTTTTTGATATAATAACAGAAAATTGCAAAATTCTCTAAAAAATTAAATGCAATAATATGACTTTTTTCATAAAATTGTAGTGAAATGATACCTAAATAGGCTAGTGAAGACCACATCCCGATATCTTATTCCTAGCCAAAAATATCGAAGAAAGAAAATTTAGTTATCATAAAATTTTTGAGAGGCGCTATTACACCGGTATTTATTCTTATTTATTTGACTTTTTTCAAGAGTCAGTGATAAAATTTCATAATTTTATCATTTTTAAATAATAAAAGTATTTAGATCGAATATATCACCAGGGGTGGATTGGACGAGGAAGTCTATTAACTTGGCCACCCCGATCCCCAGACCTCACCTGTTTGGACTTCTATCTATGGGGTCGGTTAAAAGATATTGTTTACCAAATTGCACCAACAACGAGAGACGACATGAACATACGAATACAAGAGGCCATTCGTAGCCTGTCAAGAGCAGAAATTGAAGCTGCTGTAATGTCTACGCATGAGCGGCTCCAACAATGCATTGAGTGTGATGGAAGACAGTTCGAGCATTTAAGGAGGCATTAGTTTTATTTCAGAATATGTCCTTCTTTCTTCTTATGCCCCTACACGTTTTTTTTTTAGTTGTTTGAACTAAGAATACTTTTATTATTTAAAAATTATGAAATTATGAAATTTTATCACTGAATCTTGAAAAAAGACAAATAAATAAGAATAAATACCGGTGTAATAGCGTCTCTCTAAAATTTTATGATAACTAAATTTTCTCTCTTCGGTATTTTTGGCTAGGAATAAGATACCGAGATGTGGTCTTCACTAGCCTATTTAGGTATCATTTCACTACATTTTTATGAAAAAAAGTCATATTATTGCATTTAATTTTTTAGAGAATTTTGCAATTTTCTGTTATTATATCAAAAACACGCTCTAGCTTCCGAGATAGGAATAAAAAGAAGTAGTGGTAGGCCCAGATTACACTACTGCTCTCAAATAGTTAGGGATGTAGAATGTTCTGCTTTTAGGGAAATACGTAGGTTAGCTCATGATAGGAAAGGATGGAGGTACGCGTCCAACCTAGTCTTCGGACTGAAAACTTTATGATGATAATATCAACTTCCGGAATAACCGGAAGTACACCAGGAGGAATGAAAATATGCAACATTTTGTAATTTCATACATTTTGAAGGATTTTGTTGGTAGGCGTGCACATTTAATAAACTTGTTCGTCTGAGACGGGCATGATATCATCATCATAAGGTTCTCAGTCCGAGGACTGGTTGGACGCGTACCTCCATTCTTTTCTATCCTGAGCTAACCTACGCATTTCCCTAAAAGTAGAACATCCTACATCCCTAACTATTTGAGAGCAGTAGTCTAATCTAGGCCTACCCCTACCTCTTTTTATTCCTATCTCTGTCTCTAGTATGTCACGAACTATTCCTTCGTGTCTTAGAAGGTGTCCTACCATCCTATCTCTCCTACTCTTTATTGTTTTCCATACCTTTCGCTTTTCCCCAACTCTTTCTAATACTTCCCTATTGCTAACCTTATCTATCCACGGTATCTTCATCATGCGTCTGTAGCACCACATTTCAAACGCTTCTACTCTTTTTCTATCCGCTTCTCCTATTGTCCAAGTTTCGCACCCGTATAATGCCGTACTCCATACATACGACGTTAAGAGTCTCTTCCTAGTCTCTATATTAACCGTTCTCGAGCATAACAGTTGTTTCTTTTTGTTAAACGCAACTCGGCCCTGCGCCATTCTTTGTTTTATATCTTTAGTGCTCCTACCGTCTTGAGTTATTTTACTTCCTAAGTAGCAGAAATCCGCGACCTCCTCTATCTTCTCATTTCCAATTTGTATTTCCATTTTAGTTCTATTTTCGCATCCCCTACATACCAAAATTTTAGTTTTCTTTTTATTGATTTTCATGCCGAAGCCCTGTGTCAAAACTGCTTCCATTTCATTCAAAGCCGCTCCTAATTCTTCTTTGCTAGATGCTAACACTGCTATATCATCCGCAAATCTGAGCATGTTAATAGTTTGGCCCTGTACATTGATCCCTGAGGCTGTTCTTTCCTTAACAATATTAATGGCATCTTCGATATATAAGTTGAAAACTAGAGGTGACAATGCACATCCCTGTCTCACTCCCTTCCGGATATCTACTTCCCTTTGTTCCTGCTCACATTCTATAACTGCCTTTTGCTCTTTGTAGAGATTATGTATTATTCTTCTGTCCCTGTATTTCATCCCTACCTTTCTCAGCACTTCGAACATCTTCCCCCATTTTACGTTGTCGAAGGCTTTTTCTAAATCTACAAATCCTATATAGACGCTCTTTCTCTTTTCTATCGTTTTTTCTATAATTACTCGTAAAGCTAGAATGGCCTCGCGCGTTCCTCTATTTCGTCTAAATCCGAACTGATCTTCTCCTAATATTTCTTCCGCCTTTTCCTCCATCCTTCTTTGCACAATTCTAGTTAAAATTTTTGACGCATGGGAAGCTAAACTGATAGTTCTAAAATTTTCGCATCTATCCGCGCCTTTTCTTTTTGGCAAAGCTACTATGATGTTCCGTTTGTAATCTTCTGGAATCTCGCCTGTCAGGTATATGCGACTAACTAGTTTAAATAAACGATCTATTACCTCTTGACCTGCGCACTTTAAGATTTCTGCCTGCAAGCCATCTATACCTGGTGCTTTATTATTCCTTAAACTTTTTAGTGCTATCTCAAACTCTTCTCTCATTATAGGACTCCCTAGGTTATCCCCCTCTACACTGCTTTCGCTTTCTAATATGTCTTGCACTTCCTGTCCCGCATATAAGTTTGCTAAATATTCTTTCCACCTATCTGCCTTCTCCCCACTTCCGATTAGGATATCTCCTGCCTCATTTCTAATGTTTTTGGTACTAGATCCAATTTCTCTAAAATTTCTCCTAATTATTTTATATGCTTCATCAGTCTTTCCTACTTCGAATTTATCTTCCACTTCTTTGCATTTATTATCGATCCATTGCTCTTTCGCTTTCCTACATTCCCGAATAATTTCCCACTTGATCGCCTTATGATAATAATAATAATAATAATAATAATGCTTAAACAAGTCTCATGGACAGTTTGTCATTTCACGCAACAATATTTGCTTAGGTGTGTCAGATGCATTGCGAAATTATCAATTTGAAGCTTCGAAAGATCAAGATCAGTCTTTACAGACCACTTAATTGTTTACTTAATTAGCGAATTTGTGTTAAACTTTGTTACAAATAGAAGAAATTAAAAGACAATGCATGACATCAATCCCAAAAATAATTTTATGTGCCTTGAGGTAATTTAAAATTTATGTAAACGCAACCTAATCAGATGTTTCATTTTGACCACCAAATTATTCCATGATTTCTTCCGTTGCAGATGATGTCTACAGAGGATAGATAACATCACGTGATTTTCCACTCAAAATGCCGAACAAGATGGGGGAAGATTGGAACTCTTCTTACATATTCGGTTGCGACAACGACAGTGGATGGAATGAAAGATATTTCTTCACTTACTATTCCGAATTCGGCGAACGGACTGCCGCTGTTGCCGCGGAAGTTACCATCTTTTCTATTTTGTTCCTCGCCACCATTATTAGTAATGTGGCCATCGTGATATGCGTCGTCAGGTAAGTCGATGTATAAGTCTTTTAGAAATTACCCTGAGGCAACGGAAAATCCTATCTAATAAAAGTGATGTTAGTCGTGGAGAATGCGCAATAGACACGTACCGTTTCGATCTAGCGAGGTCAGATTTTTCGTTTCCGTCTCTTTTTAATACGTACAATTCAAAGTTATTGGACGCATGTACTCCGTAAGCCCCAGCCAAATTGAACTATTTCATTTTCGATTATTATTACTTCATATTAAAGGAGCAAACAGATTTGAAGATCTGAAAACAGTAAACGGAGAAATACAGGAATCTTATGTAGCAGCGTGTTTAAAATTAGGTCTTATTTAAGATCATCACGAGTGGAAAAGAGCCATGAATGAAGCTGAAATTTGGATGATGCCCAGACAGCTGAGATATTTATTCATTCGTATTTTAATGCATTGCCGACCAATTTATCAGGAAGAATTGTGGGAAGAATTTAAAGAAGCAATGTCACAAGATTATGAAAGACGTTACAGCAATACTGAAGGACAAAAAAGCCTATATTCAAATTAGTTCCATGCTTTCTGCGGAAGGTTACAATCTTTCAATGTTTCCTACCATGCCACGACATTGAATATGCAAATGAAGAACAAGCAATAGAAATAGGATCACGACAATATAAACACCTAAATGAAAAGCAGAAAGAAATTGTAGATATTATTTTGGGTAAATGTGATGCTAACATAAATGAATCAATTTCTGAATCTTCATGTTTTTATATAGACGGTCCAGGAGGCTCCTGTAAGACTTATGTTTATACAACCCTTTACAGCTTACTGAAGAGTAAGAATAAAATTGTTTGTACCGTGGCCTTTACGGGCATAGCAGCAACACTACTTCCTCATGGCAGAACAGTTCATAAAACGTTTGGGTTACCTGTTCCTCTGTTTTTAGATTCATCTTCCAACTTTAAGAAAAATTCAAAAGAAGCAGATTATTTAAGGAGTGTAGATATTTTTATTTGGGATGAAGCTCCTGTGGCGCCAAGGTATGCTTTAGACATTATAGACAGAACCTTACGAGACTTTATGAATTGTGATGTTCCGTTTGGTGGAAAAATTATGGTGTTGCGAGGAGATTTTTGACAATTGTTACCAGTTAAAATAAATTCTACCCGCTGTGAAACAGTGAATTTAAGTATGAAATTTAGTTCTCTTTGGAGTTATTTCCGTAAATTTTCTTAAACACAAAATATGCGGGCTCTACCACAGGAACAAGAATTCACCAAGTTTTTATTGGATGTTGGAGATGGAGTTTTGAACGATATGAATAGCAATTTAGAATTGCCACAGAGATGTATTTATAATTCGGATATCGTTGAACGTATACAGGGTGAGTCATGAAGGCGAAATCAGCCGATAAAAAGAGTACAGTTCAAAATGGAAGAAACTTTTTCAAATAAAAGTTTTTCAAAAATAAGTGCTTAATGAGATAAAAATATTTTCAAATATGGCGGACTTCCGGTTATACCGGAAATGGACACTAACTCTGTTATTTTAAATGGAACACCCTGTATTCGTTTGCATTTTTGGATTTCGCATGAAAAATAAATGTCAGTTTGTTAATCAAACATTGGGTCTAAGTCGAACCGCTATGGAGTTTTTTAATTGTTTTTGAAAATTTTGGCGTTTGCAGTAGTTGGCGCCATTTTGAATATCTTCGAAACGAAAGCACTTAGATTTAGAGGAATGCGATTTCGACAGTTCGTCTCTGGAAGTAACAGCCTATTAGACGCAAGTATAACATGGAATCACGACTTTTTAATTAAATGAAATTTATCCATGCCAATATTTACTAATTCAAACAGGAATAACTCTTTTTTTTTTAAATAGAATGCTACATTGGTTCTCACCTCATAAGGCGCAACATTAAATTTCCTTTCTGACGATGTATGGTTGTTGGCATCTGTCACCAGCAGTTTTTAAGAAATTTGCGTTTTTCTGGAAATTTTAAATAATATCGTGTTATTGCGTTAACAATAGTTGGCGTTCAGCGATTTTGTTTTGTTTTGCCAACGAAATGTCATTTCTATTAAATTATTGTTAAGTAAGAGTGCAATTTGAGTTCAATTAGTGACAGTATTGATTTCAATTTTAATAAATATCACAATTAAGAAAACTGAAAATGTACACTCAAGAAGAATTAATTGCTATGGTGTATTCCTTGGGTGAAGCAGAAGGGAATTCGTTACTTGCCTCAAGAATGTATATGCACAACGTTTTCCAGAGCATAGACATCCAAATGTAACGGCATTCGCAAAATTAAAAGAGAGGTTTGAACGAACTGGTTGTGTGGGATACGAGAAGAAAGAACGTGTAAAATCAGTGACACATGAGGAAAGTAGCTACTACTGTTGTCCGAGATCCTCATTTAAGTACCGGAGAAATTAGTCGCGAGTTAGAAATAAGCCAAATTTCTGTATCTCGAATACTGCGCAAAAATAAATTTCACCCGTACCACGTTCTGTTGGTTCAGGAACTAGATCAAAATGACTTCAACAATCGGTTGCAGTTTTGTGAGTGGGCTTTACGTAAACTTCAGGAGCGAAATGACTTTTTCCATGATGTTCTCTTTACGGACGAAGCTTCGTTTCATAAGAACGGTTTTGTTTCAAGATACAACTGCCATTATTACAGTACTAACAATCCCCATTGGATAAGGCCATTGGATCATCAACATAGGTGGTCTTTGAATGTATGGGGTGGCATAATTGGACGACACGTAATTGGACCACATTTTTTCGATGGAAATTTGAACGGTAATAGCTACCTACAATTTTTACAAAACGATTTGCCAGAAATGTTAGACAATTTACCACTTGCTGCAATACAACAGATGTTGTATCAACAAGATGGAGCGCCTGCACATTACGAGAGGGATGTAAGGGAGCACTTGACTGCAGCATTTCCAAACACATGGATAGGAAGAGGAGGTCCGACACCTTGGCCAGCGCGATCTCCAGACCTAACAAAACTTGACTTTTTCTTGTGGGGGTACGTAAAGCAGTTAGTTTACAGGAAACCTCCGACTACTCGAGAAAATATGATGGAACGAGTTCGCGATGCATTTCAAAGTATCAATGAAGATATGTTGATAAATGTGAACAATTCTTTGTTGAATCGATTGCGTGTTTGTTATCGTGAGGATGGCGGTTATGTCGAACATTTAATCTAATTACATTAATTTATTTTTGTTGCTGTTATTATCTAATGATCTTTGAAGTTTTGGAAATAGTATAGAAGATGTGGAACGAACATTTTGTAAGACAAAACAACATCGCCAAACGTCAACCATTGTTAATGCATAAACATGATATTATTCAAAATTTCCAGAAAAACGCAAATTTCTTAAAAACTGCTGGTGACAGATGCCAACAACCATACATCATCAGAAAGGAAATTTAATTTTGCGTCTTATGAGGTGAGAATCAATCAAAGTGCTTTCGTTTCGAAGATATTCAAAATGGCGCCAACTACTGCAAACGGCAAAATTTTCAAAAAAAATTAAAAAACCATAGCGGTTCGACTGAGACCCAATGTTTGATTAACAAACTGATATTTATTTTTCATGAGAAATCCAAGAATGCAAACGAATACAGGGTGTTCCATTTAAAATAACACAGTTAGTGTCCATTTCCGGTATAACCGGAAGTCCGCCATATTTGAAAATATTTTTATCTCATTAAGCACTTATTTTTCAAAAACTTTTATTTGAAAATGTTTCTCCCATTTTGAACTGTACTCTTGTTATAGGCCGATTTCGCCTTAGTGACTCACCCTGTATATGGAGGAATCAATTAGAGAAAAGCGATTCATAGATATGGCTTAATCAGATATTCTGATGAAGACATTAACAAAAAAGTAGTAGAACTGTTAGATATAAAAACAGACAAAATATATACAAACTTGGATAGTGTTGAAATTGTGATAGTGATTGTTGAAATTGTGATAGTGGAGATTTAAACGATGCTATTCTTCCTGAATATTTAAATACTTTAAACCCGCCAAATTTTCCTCCGCATGAATTGAAGTTGAGAGCATATTGTATTGTTGGTTAGAAATCTCAGCATTAATGAAGGCTTATGTAATGGTACGAGATTGTTAATTTTACTATTGGGAGACAATAACAATATCCTACAGTGCAAAATTTTAACAGGCGATAAACATGGAGATATAGTTTTCGTTAACCGTATAGCGTTGTACTGTGAAAATGTTTGCCCTTTTACTTTTAAAAGACGACAATAATTTCCCATTAAACTAGCGTTTGCAATGACTATTAACAAATCACAAGGCCAAACATTTGATCAAATAGGAATTGATCTCCGAAAAGAAATATTTACTCACGGACAATTATGCGTGGCTTTTTCAAGAGTTTGTTCTTGGGAAGGTTTGATAATTTATTTAGGAAATCAAAGAAATAGCCGTATGGTTCAAAACTACGTTTTCAGGGAATTATATCAGATGTAAATTATTCTGTAATCAGGCAATAATGAGTTTCTTCGAAGTCATGATTCGACTAGGGCAGTGAGCGGGTTTACAAACAAAAATCAGTATGAAGCAATTCTCAAGAAGGGCAAACATATATTAGAACTAGGGGTGGGCGATATCAAATTAATATTTAATACCGAATGTCGATATTAAAAAATGCCAATATTTCGATATCAATGTTTCTTGATATCGATGCTCTTCAATAAAATTTCTCAAGAATACCCATTTTCATTATGGTACCTCTTTATACGTGTTTTTATATCGATTATCCGGGAAAATTTGATTCAGCAGAAGTATTTAAGTATGTATAAATGCGTTGAACTTCCCTTGGCCAGCATTTATTAATAGCTTCCCGTTTTATTGTTTCCTTAATACGGACTTGAGAAAAACATAATAAATACATGTACCCCGTCGGCATATACACCATAAACCAATTAAAGGTCATTGCTACTCGATGTATTTTACACCTACCTTGTTGCTAAATGGGGAGCTAAATAGTCCTTCGGATTGTCGTCACGTCTGGAAACTCTCAAATCCCAACAAAGGAAAACTTTGGTAAACTGTAATGCTTCTGGCTCAGTTTCCAAAAGAAACTTTTTATATATTCACTAAGTTGTTGGAAATACTTTTCTGTATTATAACCGCTTTCAAATTAGGCGCTCTTTGCGACAATTTAATTTTTGGCTGAGGAAATAATAGAGGAAGGCAAGCAAAACACTTTGCTTATAGAAAAGTTGAAAAGTGGGTTACATTTTACATTATCTTAAGATTAAAAACTTTTATATAACCGAAAGTTCATCGGCAATGATGAAAAATAGTTTTATGCATTTTCTTTTGGGTAAAGTAAAATACAAGAACTTATTTCAAATTTTCCTGTGTGGAACGTAATTTCCAGATTTGAAAAGTAGGATGGGTTTGCAAATATCGGAAAGCTACATGTGTTGCCTCCGCTAGCTCGGCTTGATTGTTGTATCTTCGTATGTATATTTTTTCTTTTAAAAATGCCCAAACAAAAAAGTCTAATATACTCAGATCCGGTGATCTTGCAGGCCACAATATAGGTCCATTTTTACCCCACCATCTACCCGGAAAATGATTTTCTAAATAATTTCTAACTATTGCAGAATTGTGAGCAGGAGCACCATCTTGTTGGAAATATACCCTGTTTATGTTTATTAACGGAACATTTTCCATTATAGCCTCTGCGTTAATATTCAATAAATTAAGGTATCTCAAGTTTCCGTCAAAAATTTGGTATGCTAGTTGACCACCCAAAATAAAACACGAAACGTTAAATCCAAAACGTCCTTGCCTCTGACGTTCAAAAGTTTGGTGCTGATTTGTATCAGATCAGTGAGGCACATTATGCCTGTTAAATAATCCTACGCTGCTTATGTGAGTTTCATCTGTCCAAATGGCAGACCTCCCAAATTCTGGATTTTCTTGAATTGTATTTAAGTACCACCTACAAAAATTAAGCCTTCTTTCTTGATCTCCCGGGAAGAGATGGTGAATAATTTGAATTTTATATGGCCTATATTTGCCTTTTTTAATATTTTTTGAACTTTTGTTTTGGAAATACCAACTTGTGATTCGATTTCGCGACAAGAAGTTTTTGGTGTCGCCTCAACCAACGATAAAACATTTATTTCTTCCTCTTCCCTATTTTCTTTATTATAAATTTTGTTTCTAGGTTTATTGAATGACCCATAGTGAATTAAATTTGATTTTAATCTCGAAAACATAATTTTGCTTGATTGTCTTCTTTCTCAAATCACAATGAAAATACGACAGCCTGTACAACAATATCACAATATCCTACGACCAAAAAAATTATAGAGGGTTTGTATAAATTGTCGATGTCCTTTGTCCTCAGAAACCATTTTAAAGAAACATACATTTGGCAACATTGGATCCACAAAGGTGTAACGAAGGAGGTCCTGTAACTATAATGTTATATTTATCTATTAAGTAGACCTTTTCTTTTTACCTAGTGTGGGCGGTCCTCAGCCATGGCTCGAACAGGTAATATTTGATACAGCCTGCACTTGTCATTAGACTGATAGAGTTCTGCGGTAAACATAACTTAACGGTCGCGAACACTCTATTTCACCATCATGTTAGGAGACGCTACACGTGGAAGATGCCAGGAGACCTAGGGAGATATCAAATAGATTACATTCTTGTTAGGCAAAGATTTAGAAATCAAGTTAGGGATTGTAGAAGTTATCCAGGAGCAGATATAGATAGTGATCACAATATAGTCGTTATGAAGGCCAATCTTAAATTTATGATTTTGAAAAAACGAAGCGGAAGAAGGTATCTTGACCCAGAGAAACTAAAAGATGATGATACGCGCGATAAGTTCGAGAAAAAGACAAACGAAGTACTAAAGGGCGCGGGCGAAAATATTGTTAGGGACATAGAGGAAGAATGGAATTGCATTAAAAATAGTTTAGTTTCCTCAGCTAGGGATATTTTGGGTCATAAACAGAATGAAAGTAGGAAACCCTGGATAACAAAACATATTGTGAGTCTAATAGAGGAAAGGCGCAAATCTAAAAATAGGTTAGATGAAATAGGGAAACAAAGATATAAGGCGATCAAGTGGGAAATTATTCGGAAATGTAGGAAAGCGAAAGAGCAATGGATCGATAATAAGTGCAAAGAAGTGGAAAATAAGTTCGAAGTAGGAAAGACTGATGAAGCATATAAAATAATTAGGAGAAATTTTAGAGAAATTGGAACTAGTACCAAAAGCATTAGGAATAAGGCAGGAGATATTCTAATCGAAAGCGGGGAGAAGGCAGATAGGTGGAAAGAATATTTAGGAAACTTATATGCGGGACAGGAAGTGCAAGATACATTAGAAAGCGAAAGCAGTGTAGAGGGGGATAACCTAGGGAATCCTATAATGAGAGAAGAGTTTGAGCTAGCACTAAAAAGTTTAAGGAATAACAAAGCGCCAGGTATAGATGGCTTGCAGGCAGAAATCTTAAAGTGCGCAGGTCAAGAGGTAATAGATCGTTTATTTAAATTAGTTAGTCGCATATACCTGACAGGCGAGATTCCAGAGGATTACAAACGGAACATCATGGTAGCTTTGCCAAAAAGGAAAGGCGCGGATAGGTGCGAAAATTTCAGGACCATCAGTTTAACTTCCCATGCGTCAAAAATTTTAACTAGAATTGTGCAAAGAAGGATGGAGAAAAAGGCAGAAGAAATATTAGGAGAAGATCAGTTCGGATTTAGACGAAATAGAGGAACGCGCGAAGCCATCCTAGCTTTACGAGTAATTATAGAAAAAACGATAGAAAAGAGAAAGAGCGTCTATATAGGATTTGTAGATTTAGAAAAGGCCTTCGACAACGTAAAATGGGGGAAGATGTTCGAAGTGCTGAGAAAGGTAGGGATGAAATATAGGGACAGAAGAATAATACATAATCTCTACGAAGAGCAAAAGGCAGTTATAGAATGTGAGCAGGAACGAAGGGAAGTAGATATCCGGAAGGGAGTGAGACAGGGATGTGCGTTGTCACCTCTAGTTTTCAACTTATATATCGAAGATGCTATTAATATTGTTAAGGACAGAACAGCCTCAGGGATTAACGTACAGGGTCAAACTATTAACATGCTTAGATTTGCGGATGATATAGCAGTGTTAGCATCTAGCAAAGAAGAATTAGGAGCGGCTTTGAATGAAATGGAAGCAGTTTTGACGCAGGGCTATGGCATGAAAGTCAATAAAAAGAAAACTAAAATTTTGGTATGTAGGGGATGTGAAAATAGAACTAAAGTTGACATACAAATAGGAAATGAGAAGATAGAGGAGGTCACGGATTTCTGCTATTTAGGAAGTAAAATAACTCAAGACGGTAGGAGCACTAAAGATATAAAACAAAGAATAGCGCTGGGCCGAGTTGCGTTTAACAGAAAGAAACAACTGTTATGTTCGAGAACGGTTAATATTGAGACTAGGAAGAGACTCTTAAAGTCGTATGTATGGAGTACGGCATTATACGGGTGCGAAACTTGGACAATAGGGGAAGCGGATCGAAAAAGAGTAGAAGCGTTTGAAATGTGGTGCTACAGGCGCATGATGAACATACCGTGGATAGATAAGGTTAGCAATAGGGATGTATTAGAAAGAGTTGGGGAAAAGCGAAAGGTATGGAAGACAATAAAGAGTAGGAGAGATAGGATGGTAGGACACCTTCTAAGACACGAAGGAATAGTTCGCGACATACTAGAGTCAGAGATAGGAATAAAAAGAGGTAGGGGTAGGCCTAGATTAGACTACTGCTCTCAAATAGTTAGGGATGTAGGATGTTCTACTTTTAGGGAAATGCTTAGGTTAGCTCAGGATAGAAAAGAGTGGAAGTACGCATCCAACCAGTCTTCGGACTGAAAACCTTATGATGATGCACTTGTCATTATCATTGACATTTTGGATAAAACTAAAACAATAAAGTACCTACATGAATGCTTAAATAATTATAAATTAAAATGAATTATGGAATATTAATTGAGAAAATTGAAAAGTTGTAATTTATGAAACTGGAAAGTATTTGGTCGCAGTAAAAATTGTACCTACTTGTAAATTTAATCATGACAGTGTTGTGAATTAGCTGGTTACTATGAAAAGTGTAAAATTAAGAAAAAGAAATAAAAAAATCATGAATTGCAAATAAACACGCGTTTGTGAGGTTGTGTTTCTTATTTGTCAGGTCGCACTTTATTTCATGGGGGTGCTGTTACTGTCAAATGTGTCTGTGAAGTTAGACAAGTTAAATTATATATTTTGGTAATTTCCTTCTATAATTACCTACTTCTAAAGTTTTCAAGTAACACAAACTGCTGTTTTGACAGTTGCCACAAGTGATGTATGACGTGCTTTTTTTGTAGCTCACTTAGATCAATACAGACAATATTGCAAGGAATAAAAAATGAGTTCAGACTTATTTCATAGGTTGAAAGTATATTCGGAACTGCGTATTTAAGGGTGGCATTTAAATGTCAGTACGCAGTACCCTTCACGAACTGAAAGAGATTAGGGGAAGTTTTCAATACCTCGAGAATTCTGAACTGAGGACAGTATTTATTGTTACACAGAACAAATGTTCGCGAGGTAGGTGCTTCAGATATAAAAGACTTCTTTTAGCAATATTCCTCTTGGCGCAAAGTGTGAAAGTAAAAGTAGGGCAGATGGTAACTGCGAACAGTTCAAAATTATTTCTTATTTATTATACGACAGCTTGAAAAATTGTTGGAGTTTTGAGATTGTTCGGTCCTCTTGGAATTCTTTTTATTTATATTTTTCAAATTAGATAGTAGATATAAATTCTTCTGAAGATAGGAAACGATTTCCCAAAATTGCATTTTTTGGTACAAAGTGAAAACTCAAACATAAAAATTATTGTCGACAAGGAATGGAAAACAGATTTGTCAGTTACATTATGGCGGATGCGCCAGAGCGAATATATTTTGAAACATGCGTACTGTGTTGAACTATTGCATTGAATTGTTTCTTACAACGATAACTGATCAATGTAGCTCATTGAAAAAGTTAAAATATCACTTGTTCTGCAATATATTGGACTTTAAAACGCCGAGTCTCTTTACAGAAAACTGGATTATCCTATTATATGTAGGTACCTGCGACATATACGAGTACCTATAGGTTTGTTTATTGAAAGACTACGTCCATCCTAGAAGTGAGCAAGAAAAGGTCACTTTAATGCTGAACGGTCACGCATCATATTCTAATAATATAGAAGCTTTAACCTTTGCAAAACAACACGGTATTGTAAAATTATAATGTTGAGTTTGCCTTCCCACACAACACACTATCATCAACCGCTCCACAGAGCAGTATTCAAACCACTCAAGTCATCCTATAACATTGTTTTGCCTACAAGTTGAATAAAATCTACTGCAGACATGTTTGCTCACTAAACAAAGCTTGGAATTGGTCAGCCACTGCCGATTTTGCGATTGTTGGAAATTTTTATCAACTGAGCACTCTTGGCTGTCAGTTGAGGGTGTCGTATCTCAGTCATCCTACAAAAAATGTTGCTTTTCCTTTTTCCACAACTTTTTCAATATAAAACCTCGCTTTTATTAACTTCACAGTTCACAACGATCTCTTTATTTTTTTTGATTTGCGATAAAGTATAGGAAATATCTTCAGCGTGATGAGAGCTTCGTGTCCGTAATAGTTTCCGGCCTCATAAATCTGGAAAGAAATACGCTGGTCTAATTTTTCCACGGAATAACTTTGACCCCGTTTGGTTACGATTTAGTGTTATAGGCCCATTTCATTTAGCATTTATTAGTAGATCTAAAGAGAGTGTTTGTGCGAATGTGCATCGAGCAATTTATGGACTATTAGGGGGAGATTTTATTTACGTTTTAGATGCCAGATCTGGACCAAATTGCAAGTGTATCTCGATCGATTGGCATACACATTTAATTACTCTGGAATAAACTTTAAAGAGGGAATAAAGCGAGGAAATTACTCGGCATATACGAAAACAATTAAGTAGGTTAATTAGATTGGGAACTTAGACAAAGCTCGAGATTTTTTGTCGTTTTATTTGCACAACAGGAGTCTGAAAGTAGGTGGAAAAAGGGTGTATCTCAGCTCAACAAAGAACTTAATTAAGACCAAGAATTGTACGCAGTGTTTTTGTTGCACCTGCAAATTATGTATCCTACATTTTTTTATACTCTAAATTCGTAACTTACCATACAGGAAAGATTCCGAAAGATTACATGGGAGCATCGTAGCAGTCTTACCAATTCGGGTTTCAGGAAGGGAGGTCTATGTGAATTTAAGAAGAGCCTTCGACAAAGTAAAATAGAAAAAGATATATATGTGTACATATAATGATACAGTTTTAAAATTATTGTATATCAACTGGCTTCAAACAAAAATGCTTAAAAAGAATCGTAACTAAAATTAGGTCATCATTTATCATAAAATAAATGTGGCAAAAATTTCAATTTCAATTTCAGTGACGTAATGAAAGTGGTATGTTGCTGGAAACAAAATTTTTTGAGTGACAGTCGGTGAGAATATAATACTTTTTCCAGAATATAATTTACTTTTCTCGATTACGAGAAAACTGTCACTTATTCATCACAATGACAGAAGTTACCAAAATTGAGTATCTCTCAAAAGCATCAAAGACATCTGGATGGGGTGTACCGTCTTATTTTGTGGCAAAAGATTTTTTAAGACGTTTTTGTGGCAAAAGATTTTTTTAAGACGTTTTTGAATGGGGCCCTACCCAAAGGACTTGTACCTTGACGCAGTTCTAGTAATACTGGGACGGGTGGGATGGCTTGCGCGCTTCAATGATATAAAGAGCCGAACCATAGGTTTAACCATATTGGAGGGGTTTTTATTTGAGAAGCCAGACTAAATCAAGTCCCTGGAAGGGGGCAGCAGCTCTTTCAGTAATCATAGTGGCAGAGATCGTGAGGGTCGGTATGGCACTGTGATACACACTACTGCGATGTGGAAGGCAACGGGAAACCACCACATTATTTTATCCCTAGTACAGCGTACTTTAATTTATGATGATGGCACCTTCTGGAGTAAAATATTCCGGAGGTAAAATAGTCCCACATTCGGATCTCCGGGCGGGGACTGCTTCGGGGGGAGTCATCAGAAATGATAAGTGTAACATCTCACGAGTCGGAGCGTGGAATGTTAGAAGCATGAAACAAGTAGGGAAGTTAGAGAATTTGAAAATTGAGATGGATAGGTTAGCATTAGACGTAGTAGGTATCAGTGAAGTGCGATGGCCAGAAGCTGGAGACTTCTGGAGCGGAGATTTTAGAGTAATACACACAGGATCTGTAGGAGGAAATTCGGGAGTAGGAATTGTTATGCGAAAAAAAGTAGGGCAGAGTGTAGAAAATTTCTTGCAGCAAAGTGACAGGGTAGTTATGGTTAGGTTAGATTCGAAACCTGTAAAAACAGTAATAATACAGGTATATATGCCCACTTCTAACTACAGTGATGAGGCCGTAGAGGCAGTTTATAGTGATATTGAATATGTAATAGATTTTGTGAGAGGGCACGAAAATTTAATAATTATAGGAGATTTCAATGTAGTCGTAGGCACAGGGCGAGAGGGCGGAATAGTTGGCCCCTTTGGAATAGGCAATAGGAACGATAGGGGAGTTAGACTGATAGAGTTCTGCGATAAACATAACTTAACGGTCGCGAACACTCTATTTCACCATCATGTTAGGAGATGCTATACGTGGAAGATGCCAGGAGACTTAGGGAGATATCAAATAGATTACATTCTCGTTAAGCAAAGATTTAGAAATCAAGTTAGAGATTGTAGAAGTTATCCAGGAGCAGATATAGATAGTGATCACAACATAGTCGTTATGAAAGCTAATCTTAAATTTAAGATTTTGAAAAAACGAAGCGGAAGAAGGTATCTTGACCCAGAGAAACTAAAAGATGATGATACGCGCGATAAGTTCGAGAAAAAGACAAACGAAGTACTAAAGGGGGCGGGTGGAAATATTGTTAGGGACATAGAGGCAGAATGGAATTGCATTAAGAATAGTTTAGTTTCCTCAGCTAGGGATATTTTGGGTCATAAACAGAATGAAAGTAGGAAACCCTGGATAACAAAACATATTGTGAGTCTAATAGAGGAAAGGCGAAAATATAAAAATAGGTTAGATGAAATAGGGAAACAAAGATATAAGGCGATCAAGTGGGAAATTATTCGGAAGTGTAGGAAAGCGAAAGAGCAATGGATCGATAATAAATGCAAAGAAGTGGAAGATAAGTTCGAAATAGGAAAGACTGATGAAGCATATAAAATAATTAGGAGAAATTTTAGAGAAATTGGATCTAGTACCAAAAACATTAGAAATGAGGCAGGAGATATCCTAATCGGAAGCGGGGAAAAGGCAGATAGGTGGAAAGAATATTTAGGAAACTTATATGCGGGACAGGAAGTGCAAGATATATTAGAAAGCGAAAGCAGTGTAGAGGGGGATAACCTAGGGAGTCCTATAATGAGAGAAGAGTTTGAGCTAGCACTAAAAAGTTTAAGGAATAATAAAGCGCCAGGTATAGATGGCTTGCAGGCAGAAATCTTAAAGTGCGCAGGTCAAGAGGTAATAGATCGTTTATTTAAATTAGTTAGTCGCATATACCTGACAGGCGAGATTCCAGAAGATTACAAACGGAACATCATAGTAGCTTTGCCAAAAAGGAAAGGCGCGGATAGATGCGAAAATTTTAGAACTATCAGTTTAACTTCCCATGCGTCAAAAATTTTAACTAGAATTGTGCAAAGAAGGATGGAGAAAAAGGCGGAAGAAATATTAGGAGAAGATCAGTTCGGATTTAGACGAAATAGAGGAACGCGCGAGGCCATTCTAGCTTTACGAGTAATTATAGAAAAAACCATAGAAAAGAGAAAGAGCGTCTATATAGGATTTGTAGATTTAGAAAAAGCCTTCGACAACGTAAAATGGGGGAAGATGTTCGAAGTGCTGAGAAAGGTAGGGATGAAATACAGGGACAGAAGAATAATACATAATCTCTACAAAGAGCAAAAGGCAGTTATAGAATGTGAGCAGGAACGAAGGGAAGTAGATATCCGGAAGGGAGTGAGACAGGGATGTGCATTGTCACCTCTAGTTTTCAACTTATATATCGAAGATGCGATTAATATTGTTAAGGAAAGAACAGCCGCAGGGATCAATGTACAGGGCCAAACTATTAACATGCTCAGATTTGCGGATGATATAGCAGTGTTAGCATCTAGCAAAGAAGAATTAGGAGCGGCTTTGAATGAAATGGAAGCAGTTTTGACACAGGGCTACGGCATGAAAATCAATAAAAAGAAAACTAAAATTTTGGTATGTAGGGGGTGTGAAAATAGAACTAAAATGGAAATACAAATAGGAAATGAGAAGATAGAGGAGGTCGCGGATTTCTGCTACTTAGGAAGTAAAATAACTCAAGACGGTAGGAGCACTAAAGATATAAAACAAAGAATGGCGCAGGGCCGAGTTGCGTTTAACAAAAAGAAACAACTATTATGCTCGAGAACGGTTAATATAGAGACTAGGAAGAGACTCTTAAAATCGTACGTATGGAGTACGGTATTATACGGGTGCGAAACTTGGACAATAGGGGAAGCGGATCGAAAAAGAGTAGAAGCGTTTGAAATGTGGTGCTACAGGCGCATGATGAAGATACCATGGATAGATAAGGTTAGCAATAGGGAAGTATTAGATAGAGTTGGGGAAAAGCGAAAGGTATGGAAGACAATAAAGAGTAGGAGAGATAGGATGGTAGGACACCTTCTGAGACACGAAGGAATAGTTCGCGACAGACTAGAGTCAGAGATAGGAATGAAAAGAGGTAGGGGTAGGCCTAGATTAGACTACTGCTCTCAAATAGTTAGGGATGTAGGATGTTCTGCTTTTAGGGAAATGCGTAGGTTAGCTCAGGATAGAAAAGAATGGAGGTACGCGTCCAACCAGTCTTCGGACTGAGAACCTTATGATGATGATGATTTGAATGGGGCAGAAATCCTTGGAAGATGACGCGAGAACAGGAAGGAGGGTGGAAGTGGTGATGGACGACAAAGACTGCACTTGTTCAGGACCTCGTATTAGGCGACCGATGCTGGAAAGTGAAAGAAATACCAAAAATGCAGGGGCTTTCAGCGTCGTGTTGAATATGTAAATAATGCAATAAAATTTTGAAGTATGTACAAAAGTCGGCTTTAGAACAAAAGCTATAAGTAAATGTTCTAAAATTCACAGCTACATCACTCCCTGCTAGAATATCAGTTTTTCAATTCGTTCACCTTGATGGAAACGCTATCGCAGAAACCACGGCCGTCGATAGTGGTAAAAGATTAAACAAATAACGCAAAAAGGGTAACCTGAACTTTGACACTTTCATATGATTTATTTCTTTCGTCGTATTAAATAGATACGTATCAAGTCAGAAAGGGAATCGAGAATAGGACCACTACGTCAAAGTAGAAATAAGTACAGTGACCTCCGCCGACATAAGTTTGGGTAATCGTTCGATAAAACTTATCAGTTCTCTAGGGGTGACAAAAGACAGCTTCCTTAAAGAAATTAAAGGTTATTCCCATCTCCAGGAAGCACTTAGCTATGCCGGCTTCCCAGAATACAAATAGCTGATAAAAGAAAATTTGGATCGCTACATTAACCTGAGCGCCTACAGAGTGACAGTATAATTAAGGTGGCAGCTTGGACGTGTCTTCCAGATCTCATACTTTACCAAACAAGTTGAAAATGATATGAATTTCATAATAAATATAATAATGATTTCTCCGGTAGGTACCTAACTGTCAAAAATGAAACGGAGCGCAATCTTGTTGGAACCACATTGTTGTTCTAACATTTACAATTAAACTACTTAAACGCCCTGTATACTGCTAATATTGTAAACATCGAGAGTAATTTTAATTTAGGTACTATTGTTTAAAAAATGTGTCCTCCCCTGACCTTAAAGTTAATCTACAAAGACTTCCTCGACTGATTTTCTGGCTCAGATAATGCAAACGTGGGCGAGAGAAGCAGATTATATTACATGTCGTCGTATTATTTTCGCAGGTTTTCCGACATGAGAACCGTGACGAATTGCTTCGTCCTTAACCTGGCTGCAGCAGATATATTGTTCGCATTAACCATTCCAGAGGTTTCCTTCACGAGAATCGTTATGTCCTGGAAGCTGGGAACTGTAGCTTGCAAGATAGTTCCCTACGTTCAGGTATGTAATATTCTTTCATCATTTCTTAACCCTATAGGTACTCTGATTTCCCACTTGATCGCCTTATACCTTTGTTTCCCTCCTTCATATAACCTATTTTTATAATTTCGTCTCTCATCTATTAGAGTCACGATATCTCTTGTTATCCAGGGTTTTCTACTTTCTTTAGTGATAATATTACTTGCTTACTTGCTTATTTGACTATTTCAGTAGAAGACAACACATAAACTGATTAATTTGTTAATTCCGTACACAATTCAACATAATTTTCTCTTTTCCTAGTTGACCATGGGATAGCAAACAGTTATTCTTAAATTGTCTACGGCCAGGTTGTAAACTGTAAAGCTTAACCCATTTCACTTTGACAGTGTTTATTTTCCGGATTTCGGGCGTTTTCATAGGATAATATAAAGTGAGCACTTTGTTTTAATACACCAATCCATTATATCCTTGCAAAACAATAAAATATTTATAAGCAGTTTAAAGGAATCGCTTCCGAGGAATAAAGTTAAATGATTTGCTTGTTGCTTCAAATAGATTTTTACAATGTTCTAGAATTTAATACTTATGTCGTCGCACCCTTTGCTACGCTGTGCCGTTGCATTGCTGTCGATTACCGAACTTTATTCGAAAGAAGTACGTAATATCAAAAATACTATAACATTGCTGTAGCGTGGTCGAATTCTGGGAAACCCTGTATAAGTATTGTAAATAATCGGTATGCTACCGCTAAATAATTATGTTTAGAGTCGTATATCTCTAAGAAGATTGTTTTTTTAATGTATATCCAACTTTTTCGAAGTTTATAGTAGCACTGGCATAAGTACCCATCTTTGCACTTGTCTAATTACTGAGGATATTTTTAGCTAGGGTCGAATTTGTCTGCTCGAGCGTAAACAGGCTCAATTAATTAGTTTTATGTACCTGGGTTCCTAAAAATAGCTCTGCATGTAAGTCAAAAGCGATATGCCAAAAACATGTTTATCATTTTAGTAGTATATGGGTAATGGACAGAACAACGAAACTAAAACACGTTGCATGCGAATCAAGTTAATATTTTCGTATTTCGAAGCCCCAGGGATTCGATGCTGAACTCTGCAATTACGTGTTATTAAAACCATTGCCTAGGGTCATTCTGGGTTATAAAAACACTGGTAAATTCTTGTTATTGTAGAGTTTATTTGTACGAACGAATAATTGCGCTATTGTTTGATAATTCTGTTCATTTTGGGTAAATGATCTGTATCACACAGTAAAAAATATCTTGTCAAATTAACAAAAAAATGTAGTTCCCACAGGTCCACTAAAACTTTTAGTAAAATGAGCAAGTGACTATGAAGTCAGTTTTATAACTTGAAAATTGTTGATATTTACAGTTCATTGCTGTAACTATTGCTTGAGGTAGGTATACCTCAAGCAATATTTAATGTGTTAATTAAGGCAGTAAGTATGGTACTTTAATATAAAATATTTATATATTCAACTGAAGCATTGTACTTTATTGAACACTTTTTTATATTTAGAAATGCTAGGAGTCAGATTCAAATTAGAAAATAATTGTTGTTGAATTGACAACTGTAAATCCCATAATATACCCAAAGCTTTAGTGCTATTTACCAAATATTTTTGTAAATTTCACATCTTTTTGCATTTAAAAATACTTATATTCGGCTTTAAATTAACAAACAATATTTGTAAAATTGACAATAATAAAAAACATGTTATACACAAAACTAAGGCATATTTACAAAAAAAATTGTTAATTTTGGCAATTTTACATTTAAAAATAATTACATTCAGTTTCAAATTAACGAGGAATTTTTGTCAAATAGGCAACATAAAGCACATAGGTACTACATAAAAAATTAGTGCTTATTTGACAACATTTTTCATTAATTTTATATAATTTTTAAATATAGGTATGTAACTAAAGAAAAGGGTCGTTTTTGAAAATATGGTAAAAGTAGCACACCGTTTCCTTATGTGCTGTTCATAGTGCTTTTTTACATATGTATATATGTATGCTTACCTTGTCTCGATTTACTTATGGAAAATATCATGACATTTTTGGAAAATACTGTAAATAAATTAACTCAGAATCCGGTATTCAAAATGTATTTTATTTAACGACTATGCAGTTACATAAACAATACTTTGGTACAATAAAGTTTAGACAAGTGTGTTTTTCATAAGACGCAAAATGTCTCCTTAAGCAACTACATTGTAAAACAATATAATTGTATACTAATTTTCTATAACATAATACGATTTATAAATCGTACTAAAAGAAGCCGTCTCGTAAAATAAAAAAGGTTTAGTTTCAAAGTAAACACATAATTTCTGGAAAAATACGAAGCGTGAACGTATGGGCAACTTCGTCCGACATGGCAAAACAAATTGAAATCTTCCTCCTGCAATAGCTAGGTATAAATCAACGCAGTTCTTTGATAAAAACGAGGACAATGGTATAAGTAATACTTATACCTACCTAACTAAAATTTGGTATGTAACATCTAACATATACATAATGTTGGGATGAAGTGTGCATAGGGATAGAAGAATAATTCATAATCTATACAAAGAGCAAACGGCAGTTATAGAATTTGAGCAGGAACATTAGAGAAGTAAATATCCGAAAGGGAGTGAGACAGGGATGTGTGTTATCGCCTCTAGTTTTCAATTTATATATCGAAGATGCGATTAATATTGTTAAAGACAGAATAGTTGCTGGAATTAATATACAGGGCTAAAGTATTAATATGTTCAGATTCGCGGATGATATAGAAGAATTAGCATCCAGCGAAGAAGAATTATTAGGAAGGGCTCTGATCGAAATGGAAGCGGTTTTGACGGAGTGCTATGGTATGAAGATCAAAAAAAAGAAAACCAAAATTTTGGTGTGTAGGGGGCGTGAAAATAGGACTAAAACGAAAATACAAATTGGAAACGAGAAGATAGAGGAAGTCTCAGAATTCTGCTACCTACTTAGGAAGTCAAATAACTAATGGTAGGATATAAAACAAAGAATAGCGCAGGGCCGAGTTGCATTGAATTAGAATTTACGTAACGAGTATGGAAAGAGACAAATTTTATACGAGCGTGAAATTTTATGCACGAGGCGCAGCCGAGTGCAGAAATCACGCGAGTTTATAGGAAATACACTTTCCTTTGAGTTATGTACACTATTTTTCCTACGACCACTTAAGAAGACAAATTTATTCATAAAACAGTAGCTTCATTTTTAAGGATATTTAAAAAGATACGTGACAGGATATTTATTCAGTAAACGTCAAAATCGCAAAGCAGACTATAAAATATGAATGATGTTTAACGACAAGAAGTAGATCAAAATAGATAAATGAAATTACTTGAAACTTTTCTCTATTTATGTTTTTCTTTACATCTGTCATTAATTAATAATAATTTTTATAAACAGCAACGGTTACTATGATAACTTTCCTAACGACGTTTGACAACCAAACATTCCGCCCACCTTGAAAGATGGCAGCTTTCAACAAATTATAATTCAGTAAAAGTCTTTAAACAACGAAAAACACCAACCAACATTTGAACTTGAAAGTTATGGTTCCCCAGGAAGTACACAAATTTTGTGAATACTTCTTTTAATGTTGCCATTGGCAGTTTTGATCGTCACCACTCTCACAATTCCGTCTTCACCTGGATGGAGAGCGATAATCCGTCCCAGTCGCCATCGCTGAGGTGGCTGGTTATCTTCATGTATCAGTACCATAGCATTAGGAATACATAATTGCTTTGCATTTACTCGCCATTTCACTCGTTGTTGCAACGTAGGTAAATACTCCTTCCCCCACCTTCTCCAGAAGTGTTGCGAAAGTTGATCGATCCTTTGCCATCTAGATAGACGATTTGACTTTGCCTCGATGTAATCAGGTTCGTCGATTGACGTTATCGGAGCCCCGATTAAAAAATGACCGGGCGTAAGTGCAGAAAGATCATTTGGGTCTTCGGATAAAGGAACAAGGGGTCGTGAATTTAAACAACCTTCAATCCTCACTAGGAGAGTATACATCTCCTCATATGTAACGGCTGCATTTCCTAATACCTATTTTATGTGTGATTTTGCTGATTTTATACCTGCCTCCCACAAACCCCCAAAGTGAGGAGATCTAGAAGGAATGAAATGCCATTTTATTTGGTCATTCATAAGAGATTCTGTTACTTTTGATTGAAAAGTTTTCGATTTCATTAACTGACGCAATTCATTGTGGGCACCAACGAAATTTGTACCATTATCAGAATACAAATTTTTCACGTGTCCCCGACGCGAAGTGAATCGCTTTAGAGCACTTAAAAAACTTTCAGTTGTTAGGTCGCCGACTAATTCAATATGTATTGCCTTTGTCGCAAAGCAAATAAATAAAGCAACATAAGCCTTGACCATACGTTTGTTTCTAGTGCGTGACTCTTTAATCATTATTGGACCTGCATAGTCTACGCCGCTATTTTGAAATGGCCTTGAAATTGTTACCCTATCAGATGGCAAATTTCCCATGATCTCTTGCATAAGCTTAGGTTTATATTTGAAGCAATTCAAACACTTATGAAGAATTTTTCGAACTTGAGTTCGTCCGGAAATTGGCCAATAATTTTCCCTAACTGCCGCTAAAGTAGCTTGATTACCTGCATGTAAGTGTCTTTCGTGTTCATGTAATATTATGATTCGTGTAACGTGATTATTATTAGGGAGAAGTATCGGGTGTTTTCTGTCATTTGAAATGTCTGCATTAGAAAGTCGACCGCCCACCCTGAGTATTCCAGCGGTGTCTAAGAATGGAGTTAACGAAATTAAACGATTTGATTTGTCAATTTTGTTTCGGGTTTTCAGCTGCTTGATTTCATTGAAAAATTCATTTTGTTGAGTGATTTTTATTATTGTCATTGCGCCCTTTCTAATTTCGGAACATAACAAGCTTTGTTTTGACCGTTCAGATTTGGGTATTCTACAATTGCTGATGAAACGCAAGACATAACCGAACACTCTTCGCAATTTATTCCAAGTCGAAATGTTAACAAATGAATGTGCCAATGGATTGGGATCAAAAGAAATCGTTGTGAGTGTTATGTTTCCTCTTTGTTCAATATTTGTTTCCTTTAAGAATGGTTGTGGAGGCCAATCAATTTGTTTTTGTTTTAAGAAAAAAGGACCTTGCCACCAAATTGTTAAATTTGCTAAATTTGTTGGGTTTGTACCGCGTGAAATAATATCTGCAGGATTATTTTCTGAAGATACATGAGCCCAAAATTCAAAAGTTGTAAGTTTCAATATCTCAGCTACTCTGTGGGCAATGAAAGTTTTCCACGTATTTGGAGGCGATGATAGCCACGCTAATACTATTGTGGAGTCTGTCCAAAGGAAAACATGCTTGATCAAGCCCTTTAGAATTTCTGATATTTTATGATAAAGTTTCGACAACAGTAATGCGCCGCAGAGCTCCAATCTAGGAATTGATAACGTTTTTAAAGGTGCAATTTTTGATTTGGCGCATAGCAGGTGAACCTGATAATTACCGTCGTCATCGATAGTACGTACATACAAGCACGCACCGTACGCTATTTCGGATGCGTCGCAAAAACCATGGAGTTCGATTGAACTACTAATTGTCCCGGAAGTGACGTTTCTTGGAATCTTTAATAAACAAAGATTGGATAACTGTGTTATGAAGTTGTTCCATGAAATTTGTATTTGAAGTGGCAATGTATCATCCCATTCGATTTTTAAAGACCATAACTGCTGCATTATTTGTTTGGCAGTTGTTAGTATTGGCCCGACTAAACCTAGTGGGTCGAACAGTTTGGATATTGTAGAAAGAACGTTTCGTTTTGTAAATTTGACTGATTTATCGATTGGAATTACTTCGTAGGTTAACACGTCTTCCTGAAAATTCCAAGATAAACCTAAAGTTTTGATTTTTCCTTGTTTATCAAGATTAATGATTGAGTCTCCAGATGAACCGCTATTATCTGGAAGTGCTTCAACTACGTTAGAAGTCCACTTGCGCAATTCAAACCCTGCTTGTAAAAGACAACAACTTACTTGATCTCGAATTTTAACAAGCTCTCTGACCGAATTTGAACCGAGGAGACAATCGTCTACGTAAAAGCTGTTTTCGATTGCAGAACGTGCTAGAGGAAATTTTGACTCTTCGTCTATGGCTACTTGATTAATACATCTGATTGCTAGGTAAGGAGCGCAAGCAGTTCCGTACGTTACAGTAGATAAACGAAAAGTTTGCAATGGTAAATTTGGATCAGCACGCCAAAGAATTTTTTGAAATTCTCGATCTTCTTCGGCTACTAAGATCTGCCTGTACATTTTAGCTATGTCCCCAGTCAACACAAACCGATGCATACGAAACCGAGTTATTATTGAAAATAAATCAGGTTGAATGGTTGGCCCTACCATTAAGTTTTCGTTCAAACTTATACCTGTGGTGCTTTTGGCTGATGCGTCAAAAACAACTCGAACTTTGGTAGTTGTTGAATCTCGAAACACGGCATGGTGAGGCATGTAAAATTCTTTGTTTGATTCTGGTGCCGACAAAATTTGTGGAGCAAGTTCCATGTGATTCAAATCTGCGTATTCGTTCATGAAAGTGCTATAATCCTTTTTCAATTCGCTATTTCTATTTAATTTGCGTTCAAGCAAATGAAAACGTTTCTCTGCAATTGATTTTGAATCACCGAGAGGCTTCGCAGTTTCTTTGAATGGTAATTTTACTACGAACCGACCTTCAGAGTTTCTTTTATGAGTATCCAAAAAATGTTGTTCGCATGCGCGCTCTTCTTCAGACCGAATGTCGCAATTTCGAATTTCCTCGACCTCCCAGAATTTCTGCATTTGCCGTTCAATCGTGGTTAAAAGGCAATTTTGACTCTTAGAATGATTTGATATTGAAGTAGATATGGGACCACCTATTATCCATCCCAATTCTGTACTCTGAATAATTGGTTGATCGCGGCCTAAACGTATCTGCGGTTCTTCCCTCAAAAGATCCCAAAAGATTCCTGCTCCGATCAACATGTCGATTGATTTGGATTTGTTAAAGTCAGGATCCGCTAACTTTATTGAACTAGGAATTCGCAATTGTGACACTGAAATGTATTCAGACGGAAGACTCTCAGTTAATTTCTGAAGTACTAAACACGAGATTTCCTTAGAAAATTGCTTTACCCTTGAATGGATTGTTACATTCGTTCTTTCGTTTACATTTATTGAACTTTGGTGAATGCCAGAAATTGATTGAGTTATGGCATGAGTGTGAATTTTCAAACGTTTGTTGTTATGAAGTTACTTTGGCTACCTGAGTCTAATAATGCCCGCAATTCATGAATGCCACCTTCTGCGTCATATACGTTTACTAGTACTGTTGACAACAAAATTTGTGATGAATTAATCTGAGCTGTCAATGTTGATGAAGTTTGAATATTTGACGGAAGTGTTTGTGATTGAATTGACGTGGATGAATCAGTGTGCAATAAAGTATTATGTTTTTTATTGCAGACTCGGCAATTGGAGGATTTGCATTCGTTGACACCATGACCAGAACGAAAACAATTTGTACACAAGTTGAGTTTGCTAATTTCTGACGTTCTTGTAACGATTGGAAGTTTTCGAAAGGAATCGCATTTAAATATGACGTGTGAACCTTTACAGAAAATGCATGTCTTCCAGTTCGAGTGTGTAGTTGCTACATTGCATTGCGTTTGCTTACCTGGTTGCCTTTTGGTTATGTTAATTGATTTTGATTCGAATTTTGTCTGTGATTCGAATTTTGACTGTGATTTTCCTGCGTACAATGTTTCTAAATAATTGCAACGATTATTTAGAAATTGTATGAGTTCTGTGAAGGTGGATGGTTCATCAGATGTATTTGACATTTCCCACTCCCTCTTTGTTTGATTGTCCAGTCTGGATGTGACTATGTTGACAAGAATAGCATCCCACTGATCAACTGGAAGATTGAGAGTCTTTAGTGCCCTTAGATGTTTGTTTACCGTGTCAATCAATTCTCTAAGCGCAGTATAGCTCTCACGAGTTAAATTTGGAAGTTCGAGAATAGCATTTACGTGATTACGAATTAAAATGCGTTTGTTCTCGAATCGTTCCTGTACTAATTTCCATGCTATTTCGTAATTGTCTTCAGTTACCTCCAACGAATCTATTACATTTGCGGCATCCTTGATTAGTGACGTTTTGAGGTAATGAAACTTTTGAATTTTTGCTATTGACGTTAAGTGTATCATTGAATTAAACAAATCTCTGAATTTTAACCAATCTACGTAATTGCCATTGAACTGTGGAAGATTTATTATCGGTAATTTGATGTTTTGAGGTATAACTAGAGAATTATGATTTACAGGATTTGTATGTATTGGTGTATTTTTATCAATTAAAAACTTTTTAATTGTACCACAAATATGGAAATAATTATCCTCTATGTCTGCTATACTTCCGTTTGACGCGATTTCAAATCGATTCCACGACTCTGTTAACTGATTTAATCGATATTCGAGTTCGACAAGATTACTGTTGTATCCGCTCTCAAAAAATTGTTTAATTCGTGCAATTTGATCATTCATGCGATCTCCCGAGGAGGTATTAACATGATCGTTTAATTGTGATTGTTTACTCGCTTGTGAATGATTCTCTAAAATTAATGAAATGCTTGCTGAAAGATCGAAGAATTTTCGCTCAAATTCGTCGAATTCATGATCAGAGATCTCCTCACTTATGTCTGGTTCCAAAATGTCTATTTGTGATTGCAAATTTTCGAAATTTTCATAAAATTTGTCAAATTTTTGAAACCTGCTTTTTAAGTCTGCAACTGTTTTATCTGTCCATTGTGTTGTGGTTGTGATGAAAGTACTTGTGCGTGTAAAAAAACTCTTAATGTTTTTACGATTTCTTTTAAGATTTTCTAGCGACATTTTTATTGTGTTATGTATTGAACAAATAAAATGCAGCCGCTACACACGCTGACAAGCAACACTCCCAATGAAAACACAAGGATATTCGAATGGATTTTCGTTTGAATTTTAAGTAACGGAAATGATCAGTATGCACCACTTACCCTGGTCCGGGCGTTAATCGTGGGTACCAGTTTGTTCGTTGTAGTGGATTACGACTACCTTCCGTTGCTTTTGATGATATTATTGCAAATATCGCTTCTGTGGCTATGTGATCCGGCTCGAAGGACCATGTTTAACGACAAGAAGTAGATCAAAATAGATAAATGAAATTACTTGAAACTTTTCTCTATTTATGTTTTTCTTTACATCTGTCATTAATTAATAATAATTTTTATAAACAGCAACGGTTACTATGATAACTTTCCTAACGACGTTTGACAACCAAACAAATGAACTGTGAGATTTCCAAAAATTACAGCACAGTTTTGAGTTTACCGTACAGGCAACGCAATTATTGTCAAGTTTCCGGGATACTATGCTATATGCAACGTGCTTTCCTAGGGGGTCGTAGGAAAAAAAACAACTATTATGATTATGCTCGGGAATGATAAATGTAGAAACTCGGCATTGTACGGGTGCGAAACTAGGACGATAGGAGAAGCGGATAGGAAAAAATTAGAAGCATTTGAAATGTGGTGCTATAGACGGATGATGAAGATACCGTGGATAGATAATAGATAAGGTTAGCAACGGAGAGGTATTAGAAAGAGTTGGAGGAAAGCGAAATTCATGGAAAAGAGTAAGGAATAGGAGAGATGAGATTGTAGGGCACCTTCTGAGGCTCGAAGGCTTAGTTCGCGACATACTAGATAGAGTCAGAGATAGGAATAGAAGGAGGTAGAGGTAGGGACAGATAAGACCACTGCTCTCAAATAGTTAGGGGACGTAGGATGTTCAACGTTTGGGGAAATGCGTAGGTTAGCTCAGGTTAGGAAAGGATGGAGGTACGCGTCCAATCAGTCTTCGGACTGAAAACTTTATGATGACCATATTAGGATTTTATTGAAATTAAATATCAGAAACTGGCTACTGGCCTACTGGTTAGATTAGAAATCATCTCATTACTCACTAAAGATTGAATCACCAAACACTATTGCTACGAAAAATTATATTACACTTACCACTGTAAATGAAGAAAAAGTAATAGGACAATAAATTGCAGATCAGCCCAATAGTTTTCTTCCCCGCGGGTAGAACAGACAACGAACACATAAGTAAACAACACAACCACGAAGTAAGAACTGGCACGTTTCTTACTATCCCCGTATGTTGCGTAGCTTTATTTGGCGGGAATATAAGAAATTGAGGTAAATAAGTTGTAAAAGTCAGAAAACATACTAGTCACTTTGAGTTATGTGACGTAAATTTTACTAAGGTGGTCATAATTTTAACATGATAGAGTTTTACTTTAAGAGTAGTATAATGTCACTTCAACGAATGATACATGCAAAGTGTATAATATATAAAACACCAAATAATAAGGTAAATATTAGTAACAATAACATGTTTTGCTAATAAACTTTGCCAACACATAAGTTATTTTAACAAGGAAAGCAATTGATTTAACAGCAGGAGGTATAAATTTAATAAATTATATAGTAACTTTTATATTTAATTCTTGTTAAAAATTTACAATCTTAATGGGTAATATATGGATAAAGTTTCTGTAAACTGATTATCATTTAGTGATAATTTAATCTTAATATAATGCAAAATTGACAACACCAATTTTTAAAATAACACCAAGTAAAATTTTCGAAGGAATGCGTTAATTTTACAAAATGTTTTTATTACAAATACTTCAATTCTTTTTACAACATCCTGGTAAGGTGAAGCAGTTACTTCAGCCAAAAATATGTGTTATAATTGACTCTATAAATTTGACTTCTTCAAAATTTGTGTTTTTTTGTTAATTTGACAATATATTTTTTACTGTGAGTTGATTTTGATTGTCTGAAAATAGATTCAGAAGATGCGTACTATAGTGCAAGAGGATATCCTTTAGAGTACTAACTTGAACATGCACATTTCCTATTGCAATTGTTTATTTATGAATTATAATTTCTGCAAACTCGATTCTAGAAATCGTTTCGTCCTGCAAATTTCATAGTTTATGGGTAGCCTATAAACTTGCAGAAAAATTACAGCGTAGTAGCAACAATGTAACATAAATCGGTAGTAAATTTTAGTGGTTCTATAGTACGACGAGAGAGAAAACATAAAAACCTACGTAAAAATAAAAATTTATTGATAGATGAATTTGAGCGTTCACACGTACTAGTTTAGAATGATTGAAGTACCTATTTATCAGAGAAAAAATAATCAAATTTCTACTTGAGAAGAATAATAAAAATTGTGTGGATATATTTCGGGAATTGCGTACGGAATTACAGTGTACGGGCAAGCAAGCCTTCTATTGCTGTAAGTTTTACCCCGGGCAGCAAGTACTAATTTCTTTTGTGTCACAAATTAGAAAAAAAATAACTACTTACGTAAAATTTAATAATTATAAAACTTGGCAACCCGCAATTTTAGAAAGCAAAGCTATTTTACCGATTTACTCTTATCAATAAAACGTCAAAGACAAATTTTCAAGCGTTTAAAGGCAGTTTCTGTTTCTCTAGTAGGTATATCAAAGATCAAGTCGAACATTATTGACTACCATAATAACTAACAGCTTTGTATTGAAATGGGCCTACCAGAAAGAATATCACAGATTATGGTCTTCTGAACATTTTCAGAAATAATAAAACTTAATCCCCCCGATCAATGGTCTGAGGATAAGGAAAATACAAAATGCTTATCTTTATTGGTAGAGGCATTACTGAAGGTCACTTACCTAATACCTACCACTAATGTACAGGATTAGAATAATATTAAAGAAAACAGTAAAATAAGGAGGTAGGTATAATGTTTATGTCTTAATACCCCTAATAAATTTTAAATCAGTATTTGTCAAAATAGTCGACGTCCCCATTGAACAGGGTGTCATATTTTCGTTATGATTTGGGGGTTTCTCATAGAAGCAGCAGAGATAGAGCCTTGGGGTTTTCGCGAGAGCTACTTTCTTGAGTGTAATTGAAAGCTGAAGCCAGAATTTGGATATCGTTTTTAATTTTTCGAGAAAAAAATATATTGATTTTTATCTATTTTCAAAAATTCTCTACAATTATTTTTGTACTAAGCATACTAAAACTGTTAAGATTGACTCATATAGAACTTTTTCCAAGGAATTCAGTGGCGTTGCAGGCTGTGGTCTAGTTCGAAAGGTCTTTTTTAAGCTATCAAAATGTATATCCTTTTATATCGTTATTTCAAAAAACGGCAATGATTTTGGTACTTTTTACCTTTAGAAAATATAAGGGGAGGTACATCCAAGATACCTGTGATTTTATGTTAGCAACTTTCAATAACAACATCTTTTAGTTAATAGATTGATGGCATTAATTAACAAAATAGGATGGGCTTGCAAATATCGGAAAGCTGCATGCGTTGCCTCTGCTAGCTCGACTTGATTGTTGTATCTTCGTATTGTATTTTTCTTTTAAAAATGCCCAAACAAAAAAGGCTAAAATACTCAGATCCGGTGATATTGCAGGCCACAACATATGCCCATTTGTACCCAATCATCTACCCGGAAAATGATTTTCTAAATAATTTCTAACTATTGCAGAATTATTGTGTGCAGGGGCACCATCTTCTTGGAAATATACCCTGTTTACGTTTATTAACGGAAAATTTTCCATTATCGCCTCTGCGTTAATATTCAATAAATTAATGTATCTCAATCCCGTTAAGTTTCCATCAAAAATTTGGAATGCTAGTTGGCCACCCAAAATACAACACGAAACGTTCAATTGAAAACGTCCTTGACTCTGACGTTCAAAAGTTTGGTGCTGATTTGTATCAGACCAGTGACGCACATTATGCCTGTTAAATAATCCTACGCTGCTTATGTGAGTTTCATCTGTTCAAATGACAGACAGCCCAAATTCTGGATTTTCTTGAATTTTATTTAAGTACCACCTACAAGAATTAAGCCTTCTTTCTTGATCTCCCGGGAAGAGATGGTGAATAATTTGAATTTTATATGGCCTACATTTGCCTTTTTCAAATATTTTTTGAACTTTTGTTTTGGAAACACCAACTTGTGATTCAATTTCGCGACAAGAAGTTTTTGGTGTCCCCTCAACCAGCGATAAAACATTTATTTCTTCCTCTTCCCTATTTTCTTTATTATAAATTTTGTTTCTAGGTTTATTGAATGACCCATAGTGTTATTAATTTTCAATAATGAAAACATTCTCTGATGATGGAAAGAAAATTTCCGAAAATGCATTTAGAAAGTGACTAGGAATATGTTATATAATAATTATTGGTAGTGTGCATCATCATCATAAGGTTCTCAGTCCGAAGACTGGTTGGACGCGTACCTCCATTCTTTTCTATCCTGAGCTAACCTACGCATTTCCCTAAAAGTAGAACATCCTACATCCCTAACTATTTGAGAGCAGTAGTCTAATCTAGGCCTACCCCTACCTCTTTTTATTCCTATCTCTGACTCTAGTATGTCACGAACTATTCCTTCGTGTCTTAGAAGGTGTCCTACCATCCTATCTCTCCTACTCTTTATTGTTTTCCATACCTTTCGCTTTTCCCCAACTCTTTCTAATACTTCCCTATTGCTAACCTTATCTATCCACGGTATCTTCATCATGCGTCTGTAGCACCACATTTCAAACGCTTCTACTCTTTTTCTATCCGCTTCTCCTATTGTCCAAGTTTCGCACCCGTATAATGCCGTACTCCATACATACGACGTTAAGAGTCTCTTCCTAGTCTCTATATTAACCGTTCTCGAGCATAACAGTTGTTTCTTTTTGTTAAACGCAACTCGGCCCTGCGCCATTCTTTGTTTTATATCTTTAGTGCTCCTACCGTCTTGAGTTATTTTACTTCCTAAGTAGCAGAAATCCGCGACCTCCTCTATCTTCTCATTTCCAATTTGTATTTCCATTTGTAGTGTGCATAGTAGTGATAAACTCATTACCTTTTAGAAAGTTTTTTTGATAGCTAATTTAGACCGTTCTGCAGAGCTGGGACACGCTGTATATTTTCACCAAAATATATGATATTTACGTAAATCTGAATTCAGACATAAATAGGGCCATTTTTGAGCATTATCATTTCAAACAATTTTATTGTGAATAATTTTACGAAGTTTACAATAATCTCACTCAAGCTCAGTAGTATTTAGTCATGTTTTCAAAAATGAATAAACGCTTTAGTTACAAAAGAATTTTTATTAAGAAATAATACAGGCCAGGCACATGTAACAAAAATGATTTTAAATACAATCTAAAAAATAATAGAGTTATATAAATTCGGATAATCCAGTAAAAGCTATACACTTGTAAACAATATTATACTTCCATTTATGAAATTAATTATACAACGTTTCGTATAAATTTCTGTCACTAATTCGCGCACTACATCACAGACCTCCGTGACGAGGAAGTTCATTTTGGCTGGAGGCAACACATTTACTTCTGAAAATCTTATCTGCCAGCCTCAAAGGATAAATGAATCTTCTTCGGATGATGATAATACATCGTCATCATCGGAAAAAGGGTCCACGCCGCTTGGATTCTCATTTATCATCCAGTGGAAGCAAACTGGGGAACGAGACCAACGCATATCTTCCACTAATTCGTGAACGTTATAGGGAATTACAATATCGAAATTGAGTATGTAGTCTCCTCGGCGAAAGGGTTCCTTGGATATCAACATTCCGTGCCCTTTCAAACGCTTAACTGTGTCAGATTTAAGAACCTCATTCGGAAAATGCAATAACTTTACAAAACCTGGAAGCACGGTGGGAATTTTTACTATACCGCCACACAATGCCTGTGCATATGAAATCGTCGCAGTGTAATAGACATCATAGCCTTTTACGCTGAAGAACGGATGGTATTCATGGCGAAGGACAAAAACCACATCGGCTGGAATCCTCTTTTTATCCCTATGTCGATCGCCGGCTCGCTTAAATATGAATTTGGTTCCAGCTTTACAACCAGCCTTAATGTTGATGGTCACGCATTTCAGATATTTTCTTCTAGTGCAGCCAGGTCGCAGTTCTCGACGTGTGAATTTTCTCTCCTTTGTACATCCATACACAATATCTTCAATAACAACATACAAATCGCGTACGATTGGCGGATCCTTAATCTTGCTCCTCTTTGCCTTGGACGAATTTGGTAGGACACTGGAATTCGGAGCATCCTGAAATGTATGGGAATCAACTTGGTCTGCGCCATCAAGCAAATTGTCCAGCAGTTTAGGGTTTTCTCTCGTATAGTTCCCCTCAATTTGCCCATCATAAATAACACGTTTCTCCCTGTCTGAGAGAAAATTGTACGACACCACGGCTTCCTTGAATTTATCCAGGGCATCTGGAGCTCCGTTTCTATCCGGATGGTATTTCAAGGCCAGTTTACGGAAAGCTTTTTTGATGTGTTCCTCCGGCGCACCTTTACTTAATCCCAGGACTGTGTAATAGTCTTTAAACATTTTGGAAGTATAGAAACACACACCAACTCTCGTATAGTTCTCCTCAATTTGCCCATCATAAATAACACGTTTCTCCCTGTCTGAGAGAAAATTGTACGACTCCACGGCTTCCTTGAATTTATCCAGGGCATCTGGAGCTCCGTTTCTATCCGGATGGTATTTCAAGGCCAGTTTACGGAACGCTTTTTTGATGTGTTCCTCCGGCGCACCTTTACTTAATCCCAGGACTGTGTAATAGTCTATAAACATTTTGGAAGTATCGAAACACACACCAACTGACGTATTTCACTACAAGATGAAGACGAAACTGGAAAATATGCCTTCGACTCACTTTTATAAAGTTCAACCAATTTCCAAAATTTGAACCCCGCCCCTGCTGTCCCACCAATACTCTCTGGACCCTTATAGGGTTAAGAAAACCGAAAAATATTACCTGTTGAGTGAAGTAGTAAAAGTAGGTACTGGATAAATTTAAGAAGACCATAAAATTATATAATCCCTATTTAGGAATTTCTTTAGAATAAGGTGCAGTTTGTTTCCATAATATGAACAAATATTTCACAAATAACTCGGACTCTTCTGGTTTTTACAAGGAAAGAGTTCAAAGCGAAGCAACTTTTTTTATTTTTGGAAATAGTAAAAACTTTAAACAAGTAAGATAAAGATAATGATTAGTGGGACTTGTCGAAGTCTTGTCTGTCTCGCTCGCGCCGATTGATTGTGCCTGGGAAGTAGGTGTTCGTTTTTTAAAATTTACTCAAACCTGTGACGGAGTTTCTACCTAAAATTTTGTACACCCAACCAAAAAGTGACGTAAATACAATAAAAAAGTTTATTGTAACAATGAAAAAATTCTGTAGTTAATATCTTCTTGTTTTACTTTTTGGTAGAAGTTCATGATTTAACAAATAAATACTTCGCGAACTACCAATATATATTGGTAGTTCGCGAAGTATTTATTTGTTAAATCATGAAAAAATTCATTAAAATTGGTCCGATGAAGAAATACATTGTCGGAATGAATACCATTAATCGGTTAATAAACACATTTATTGGCCAATGTAAGGTTCATTGTATTTATGAATTTAATTCATTGGTTTTTCTTCTCATATTTTCGTTAAGACAATAACGTTATACATTGCAGTCATGTAGATCATACATTGAGCTAACGTACTACTTTTATAGTAGTAATGTCGCATGTACATTCTACCAATTAACTTTGTACATTCATTGTATGCGCAGTATACCTTGGTTGAATTAACTAGTTCATTGGCCCAATGTAAGGCTTACATTAATTTCATAAATATCATTTATTCTCTCAACGAAATGATTTATTGTACCAATGAATTGGTACAGTGAATCAATGTCCAACTTACATTAATTTCATGAATTATCGGGTTTATACATGCTGTCCATTTAGTATGCAAAAGGAAGATATCTCTAGTTCTATAAGAAATAAAAAATATTTTATTTATAAAATGTTCTAGAGATTTCAAGATAGAACAACCTTATATTTTTAGGTTGTGTCAGCTTGAGATCTCTAGAACATTTATAGACAACATTTTTTAAATTTCTTTTAGAACTACACAGAGAGGGTATTTATCTTTTTATCTTCGTTTTGAGCAGTAAACGGAAAATATGTATTAACGACCAGTTTTTCCTCTTGTTGAAGGATTTTTAAGCAAATTCTGAGTTTAGAATTGACAACTCACTTTACAAATATCAGTCTTGTACTTGTCTTCTATAGTTGGTTTTGAGTTGCTGTAGTCTCTTGCAAGAAGAGTAGAAACTGCTGTTAAGGATTAAAAAGATACCTACATAGGGAAGATGAAGTAAGATACAAGGCAAAATAAGACAAAATCAATTTAAACACTTTTTATTCTATGTTCGAGGTTATAGAAAAACTTAAAATAAAAACGTAATAAATAAAATACCATTTGAAATTGATATCTAGAGAACTGTTTGCTTTTTAATTTTTTTAATCATCTTGTTTCTATAGATATATCTGACTTACATATAACCAGCTACATTTTACAATAAAATAGACGCCCAACGGCCAATAAACTAATCTTATGTTTAGAACCTATGAACATATTTTCGGACCTCTTCTAAACAAAAATAATATAATAAATATAAAGATGCCTTTGGATAAATACAACTAAATAAGAATTAACAAGAGTAAATGCTAGAAAACAACTATTAATACATACTAAATTATCGGTCGCAATCATTTAATAATTGAATAATCTTAGAGATGTTTAAGGTGATAGTGTACCCGTGCATTTTCAGCGACTTAATTCCGGTCTAGCAAAACATCAAATTTAAATAAGCTCGGATGTTAGGAAATTCTGTAAGCAAAACATATTTCCTAAATTAATAGGAATAGGAGGGAGGGTGTAGTGTACTTACGGAATTTATTGAACACACACATCAAATTCACCCCCTTGACACAGACTTTGAAATCAAAAATCACAGCGAACACGCCGAACACTAACGTAAACTGACGCTCTTTAAGCTGTCTTAACGGAAACGACGGAAACCAACGAAAACCAAACAGAAAACTTCGAAGAGAGCTAAGTTCCTATAGGAACTCATCGGCATTGCTCGACTACCTGTTCGTTCATTGCGACAATGTATAACTGCATTGGCTCAAGGAACGGTCATATTAGCAAAATATTTGGTACTTTGGGACAATGTACCCGTTTATTGACCAATAAAAGTGTACATTGAGACAATGTACCCGTTTGTTAACTAATGAACTTATACATCAATATTATAAAGTTGTGTTATTAATTCTGTTCATTGATTTAATGAATAAATTTATCAATATAATGAATATGTACGTTGGGCCAATTTAAAATTTCATTGTAACAATGATTTGCCACATAAACTTTTAATAAACGGAATTCATAATATCAATGATCACGTTTATCAACTCATCAAAAAGGGACAGAGCGATTTTCGTAATATTAATGAAAAATTAATTGAACCAATGAACTTTGAGTTAATAAACGACGTTTATTAATATTATGAACGGATTTTTTTTCAGTGTATACTTAAACTTCTGTTGTGTAAATATGCGCTATGATATCAGTTTTCTTTTAATTTCATAAAGAAATGCCTTATTTCCAATTAAAAATACAAAAGAGGGTAAATTTTTAAGAAACCACAATTGTTTACATATCCGACTTTTTCGAAGTTTATAGTAGCACTGGCATAAGTACCCATCTTTGACTTGTCTAATTACCGAGGATATTTTTAGCTAGGGTCGAATTTGTCTGCTTGAGCGTAAACAGGCTCAATTAATTAGTTTTATGTACCTGGGTTCCTAAAAATAGCTCTGCATGTAAGACAAAAGCGATACCAAAAACATGTTTATCATTTTAGTAATATGGGTAATGGACAGAACAACCAAACTAAAACACGTTGCATGCGAATCAAGTTAATATTTTCGTATTTCGAAGCCCCAGGGATTCGATGCTGAACTCTGAAATTACGTGTTATTACAACCATTACCTAGGGTCATTCTGGGGTATAAAAACATCGGTAAATTCTCGATATTGTAGAGTTTATTTGTACAAACGATTGCTTGCGCTATTGTTTGATAATTCCGCTCATTTCGGGTAAATGATCTGTATCAGTTGATTTTGATTGTCTGAAAATAGATTCAGAAGATGTGTACTATAGTGCAAGAGGATATCCTTTAGAGTACTAACTTGAACATGCACATTTCCTATTGCAAATGTTTATTTATGAATTATAATTTCTGCAAACTCGATTCTAGAAATCGTTTCGTCCTGCAAATTTCATAGTTTATGGGTAAACAGAAGCTACTTATAAACCTGCAGAAAAATTACAGCGTAGTAGCAACAATGTAACATAAATCGGTAGTAAATTTTAGTGGTTCTATAGTACGACGAGAGAGAAAACATAAAAACCTACGCAAAAATAAAAATTTATTGGTAGATCCATTTGAGCGTTCACACGAGCTAGTTTAGAATGAATGAAGTACATATTTATCAGAGAAAATATAATCAAATTTCTACTTGAAAAGAATAATAAACATTGTGTGGATTTATTTCGGGAATTGCGTACGGAATTACAGTGTACGGGTAAGCCCGATAGAGCTCCTAAATTTAGCCTCCACATATTGAAGTCCGTAAAGCGTATTTCAGAGGGTAATACTACAAACACTGCAACTCAAGCCTTCTATTGCTGTAAGTTTTACCCCGGACAGCAAGTACTAATTTCTTTTGTGCCACAAATTAGAAAAGAAAATAACTTCTTACGTAAAATTTAATAATTATAAAACTTTGCAACCCGTAATTTTAGAACGCAAAGCTATTTTACCGATTTACACTTATCAATAAAACGCCAAAGACAAATTTTCAAACGTTTAAAGGCAGTTTCTGTTTCTCTAGTAGGTATATCAAAGATCAAGTCGAACATTATTGACTACCATAATAACTAACAGCTTTGTATTGAAATGGGCCTACCAGAAAGAATATCACAGATTATGGTCTTCTGAATATTTTCAGAAATAATAAAACTTAATCCCCCCGATCAATAGTCTGAGGATAAGGAAAATACAAAATGCTTATCTTTATTGTTAGAGGCATTACTGAATGGTCGCTTACCTACCACTAATTTACAGAATTAGAATATTGAAGAAAACAGTAAAATAAGGAGGTAGGTATAATGTTTATGTCCTAATACCCCTAATAAATTTTAAATCAGTATTTGTTAAAATAATCGACGTCCCCATTGTACTTTATTGGTATTTGTAAACTGTGCCTTAACCGTATATCATATTTAAACAGGATGGCCGAAGGAAAAAATGCAGGCAAGTTGTTGGTGCTTGGCTCCCCGCGAAATGCTTAAAAAAATTCTGTAGGAGAATTGCGGATACAATCTGAAATCTTCACATATAAAAAACTCGTGCCCTGCTAATTCAAAATCCAAAAGCTGTCAAAAATATGAAGGTGCAGAAAGGCACTAAAATCATAAATGACTTATGCCCAATAGACTTGTATAGATGAGAACACGGAAGTTTTTCAGTGGAGGACACAAACTTTTTTGAAGTGCATATTTTTTTAGAATTTTTCGAAAATATCAAGACATGTTGCCACTCGACCTACGGTCCCGGGATTTTATCATCGGATTATTTAGTCTCAACCATTTTCGAAGCAAAATTTTGCAAAAAACTACCTACGCAATTTTTACCCGATAAAACTTGAATGTCTCGGTATATTATAACCTATGAATATACCATCATCATCATCATCATAAGGTTCTCAGTCCGAAGACTGGTTGGACGCGTACCTCCATTCTTTTCTATCCTGAGCTAACCTACGCATTTCCCTAAAAGTAGAACATCCTACATCCCTAACTATTTGAGAGCAGTAGTCTAATCTAGGCCTACCCCTACCTCTTTTTATTCCTATCTCTGACTCTAGTATGTCACGAACTATTCCTTCGTGTCTTAGAAGGTGTCCTACCATCCTATCTCTCCTACTCTTTATTGTTTTCCATACCTTTCGCTTTTCCCCAACTCTTTCTAATACTTCCCTATTGCTAACCTTATCTATCCACGGTATCTTCATCATGCGTCTGTAGCACCACATTTCAAACGCTTCTACTCTTTTTCTATCCGCTTCTCCTATTGTCCAAGTTTCGCACCCGTATAATGCCGTACTCCATACATACGACGTTAAGAGTCTCTTCCTAGTCTCTATATTAACCGTTCTCGAGCATAACAGTTGTTTCTTTTTGTTAAACGCAACTCGGCCCTGCGCCATTCTTTGTTTTATATCTTTAGTGCTCCTACCGTCTTGAGTTATTTTACTTCCTAAGTAGCAGAAATCCGCGACCTCCTCTATCTTCTCATTTCCAATTTGTATTTCCATTTTAGTTCTATTTTCACATCCCCTACATACCTACATGAATATACCGGGTGTTATAAAAAAGTAGGGCAAGCCGTTAACCACAGATTATCTGGCCGAAAATAATTTGACTTTCCTTATGCCATTTTTCATTTAGACTTCTTTCTTTGAAGATACAGGGTGTTGAAGTTAAAATTTAAAAATCGACTTTTATTAATAACTCCTTTGTTTTTACTATATCCGGTTGAAATTTTGTACATTTTTTAGTATAGCGGTACAATGTTTGTGTAATTTTGATCAAAAAAGGGGGGTTGTAATACCCATTGATCCCAATTTTTCCCTGCGCACGTCTATGGTTCAAAGGTATCGTTTTTTATACGAAGCGTTCATTTCTCTAATTTTTTTCATTCTTGGTTTACGAGATGCTGCAACTCATTTGACTAGGTGCTTGTTGATCCACTCGCTGTTTAAATCTCCCAATTTTTCTTAGGCGACGAACTAAGCTCGAGGAAAATGTACTGTATAACGTCTACGCTTCAGAAAAATGCCCTTGGATGGTACCGATTTGGACATGTTCCTGCATAACGTCCAACAGCCAAATCAGCATTGGAAAGAAAAACAGGTAGGCGTTTAGTTGCCAAAATAATGATTAATAAAATATGTACCATCCAAGGGCATTTTTCCGAAGCTTAGACGTTAGCAGGAGCATATCCATCCAAGGACATTTTTCTCGAGTTTAGTTCGTCACCTGCGGCCAATAGTAATATGCGGCCTCCTCCGGCCCGCACAATCTATATAGTTAGCTTCTGGGGCTAACCTTAGGGTTAGTAGGAGTGAGTAGAGATATTACTATATTACTATTATTATTACCTAAGAGAAATTGGAAGATTATTAAACAGCGAGTGGATCAACAAACACATAGTCAAATGAGTTGCAATATCTCGTAAACCAAGCCCTAAATAAAAATTTTGTAAGAGTGAAAAAAATTAAAGAAATGAACGCTTGTTATGAATTTATACCTTTGAACCATAGACGTGCGTAGGGAAAAGTTGGGGGGTCAATGGGTACTACAACCCCCCTATACTCCGTTCATGCATCGATTTTTTTGATCAAAATTACACAAACATTGCGCCGGTATATGAAAAAATGTTGTACAAAATTTCAATTGGATATCGTCAAAAACAAAGGAGTTATTAATAAAAATCCTTTTTTAAAATTTTAACTTTGACACCCTGTATCTTGAAAGAAAGAAGTCTAAATGAAAAATGGCATAAGGAAAGGAAAGTCCCATTATTTTCGGCCAGATAATCTGTGGTTAATGGCTTGACCTACTTTTTTGCAACGCCCTGTATTTTGCCAAGTTTACAGCAATCTCATTCGAGCTGAGTCATGTATTTGAAAAAGAATAAACACTTTAACTGCAAAAAAATTTATTGAAAAATAATGCAGGCCAGGTGCATGTAACAAAACTAACTTTAAATATAATCTAAATAAAACACTTTATTTTCAATTACACTCTCAAAATGTTTGGAACCTATACCGGATTCACTATTTTACACATTACATTTATACCAATTATACAGAAAACAAATTGAGGAACTTCTATTTATGAAATTAACTGTACAGCGTTTCGTATGAATTCCAGATCTCAAAAGAGAAATGAATCTTCTTCGGATGATGTTAATATATCGTCATCATCGGACCAGGGCACCACGCCGCTTGGATTCTCGTTTATCATCCATTCGAAGCAAATTGGAAAACGAGTCGTACGAATGTCTTCCACTAATTCGCGCACGTTATGGGGAATTACAATATCGAAATTGAGTATGTAGTCTCCTCGGCGAAAAGGTTCCTTGGATATCAGCATTCCGTGTCCTTTCAAACGCTTAACAGTGTCAGATCTAAGAACCTCATCGGGAAAGTGCAATATCCTTACATAACCAGGAAACACGGTGGGAATTTTTAGTAAACCGCCACACAATGCCTGTGCGTGTGAAATCGTCGCGGTGTAATAGACATCATGACCTTTTACCCTGAAGTACGGATGGTATTCATGGCGAAGGACAAAAACAACATCGGCTGGAATCCTCTTTTTATCCCTATGTCGATCGCCGGCTCGCTTAAATATGAATTTGGTTCCAGCTTTGCAACCAGGCTTAATGTTGATGGTCACACATTTCAAATATTTTCTTCTAGTGCAGCCAGGTCGTAGTTCATGGCGGCTGAATTTCCTCTTCCTGGTACATCCATACACAATATCTTCAAAAGCAATACACAACTCGCGTACGATTGGCGGATCCTTAATCTTGCTCCTCTTTGCCTTGCACGAATTTAGTAGGACACTGGAATACGGAGCATCCTGAAATGTATGGTCTGCGCTATCACGCAAATTGTCCAGCAGATTAGGGCTTTCTCTCGTATAGTTCTCCTCAATTTGCCCATCATAAACAACACGTTTCTCCCTGTCTGAGAGAAAATTGTACGACTCCACGGCTTCCTTGAATTTATCCAGGGCATCTGGAGCTTCGTTTCTATCCGGATGGTATTTCAAAGCCAGTTTGCGGAACGCTTTTTTGATGTGTTCCTCCGGCGCACCTTTACTTAATCCCAGGACTGTGTAATAGTCTTTAAACATTTTGGAAGTATTGAAACACACACCAACTCACGTATTTCACTATAAGATGAAGACGAAACTGGCAAATATGCTTTCGACATACTTTTATAATGTTCAACCAATTTCCAAAATTTGAACCCCGCCCCTGTTGTCCCGCCAATACTCACTGGACCCTTATAGGGTTAAGAAAACTCAAAAATATTACCTGTTGAGTGAAGTAGTAAAAGTATGCACTGGATAAATTTAAGAAGACCATAAAATTATATAATCCCTATTTAAGAATTTCTTTAGAATAACATGCAGTTTGTTTCCATAATATGAACAAATATTTCACAAATAACTCGGACTCTTCTGGTTTTTACAAGGAAAAAGTTCAACGCGAAGCAACTTTTTTATTTTTAGAAATAGTAAAAACTTTAAACGAGTAAGATAAAGATAATCATTAGGGGGACTTGTCGAAGTCTTGTCTGTCTCGCTCGCGCCGATTGATTGTGCCTGGGAAGTAGTAATTTTGCAATGAGATTTCTTGTGCCGGTGTAAACTTTGTTCGCAAAATTTTCTGTAAAAACAAAATGTAATCATTTTTCTGAGTTTTGGGTGGCAAAATGGGGGAAATTCCCCAAAAATTGTACAATATTACGGCAAAAATTCCAATTCTTAAGGTTTAATCTTTATTTCTGCTTAAATTATCAATCGCAGACCTTCCAATATCTACATCAGTCAAAAGCTTAATAAAATGGCTACCAAACCTGCAAATAATATACGGGGTGTTCCATTTAACATTTTTGAGAAAAGATCCATTTTGTCCAAGTTGGTCACTCTGTACAATATGAACTATTTTGAAAAAAGTGTTAATGGATTTTACAAATAGGGTATCCTCTGAACCGAGTCCAATAAAAAAATCATAGTTAGCTTTGACCAGCAGACGTCAGTAGCACCACAAATTTGGGTTCACTCTGATACTAAAATGGCCATATCTGAACATCGCTTACTTTAAACTCCACCTTGTAGCATATCAACGTTCATGAAATTTTATGAGGAAACCAAATATGTAAACAAATGTGGGACATTCCATTAAAAAAAACATATCTTTAGTTTGGTACTTGGCACGTGAACATCCTGTGTATACATCAAAATACAGAATACTTAAAATGAAAAATGTTAATCATGATTCTGTCAAGTTACAGTTTGTAGAAGAACATTGAAGCATTGAAGCATTGAAATAGGTGCCGTGAACTTGAAAACACACCTCATAAAAGTAAAATCAGTATAATAAACGAGCGAATTAATAATAGTCACAATAATTTAAAAGTCAATAGAAAAATTTTTTGTACACGTTACATTGTTAATAAATAGGTATGTACATTTTTACAAAATATTAAAAATAGTCTTTTACCACACATAAATATATACGTTAAAACTGCAAGAATTAGCTGGGAAAATTTAATACCCTTACATGGCCGTCGAAGGACAAAAACATTATCGGCTGAAATCCTATGTTGATCACCCGCTTTCCAACTCATATTATTTACGATAGGCGAATCGTGGATGAGTGTTACTCCTTACCATGGATGAATTTGGTAAGACACTGACACGTGGGGCACCCGCAAGCGCATTAGACCTGTCCTGACCCGTCCTGCGCTGTCGAACAAATTGTCCAAAAGACGAGGGTTTCCAAAAGTTTCGTAACATAATTTTCTGGTGTAATTTAGAAGATCCTTCTCCTCAGTTTTCTTATCATTTCTAACACTTTTCTTCTTTAGGAAACCGTATGCCTCTACGATTTTGTTGAATTTATGAAGAAACTCAGGGGCTACATTTCTATCCGGATGATACATCCATACCAATCTATGGAACGCTTTTTCTATGTCTTCTTCCGATGCATGCATAGTCAATCCCAGAACTGCGTAGTAGTTTTTAGCCATTTAAAATTTAAAATATCAACCGAAAACGCCTTGAGCCCTTGCAATATTAAAAAAACATTTCTTTTTGTTTTCGTGTCTTAGGGCTAAAAAACTTACACAATTGCAAGTTTGGAATATTTCAGAAGACAGTAAAATATGCAATAATCCACAACAAATTTCAACTTGTACGTACTCGTATCGATGTATTTTTATACAAGTGCTTATTTTTTTCTAAAACGAGTTAGGCTAACAAAAACAGCAAAGAAGGAGTCTAAATTTCCTCTATCAGCTGTCTTTGAAAAACAATTCGTTTTACAAAACAAGATGTAGCTGCGCACCCTACAAATCTTCGTGCTCGTATACTAAAAATTTTAAGATTATTAATCAATGATAATAATATTAGGTATCGGGCCAAATGCTCCACAACCCCTCTACATATACAAAGAGTACGAAAACATAAAATTTTCAATCAGTTGATAATACGAGTATACGATTCGTATACCCAAAGGACTTGTACCTTGACGCAGTTCTAGTAATACTGGGACGGGTGGGATGGCTTGCGCGCTGCAATGATCTAAAGAGCCGAACCATAAGTTTAACCATATTGGAGGGGTTTTTATTTGAGAAGCCAGACTAAATCAAGTCCCTGAAAGGAGGCAGCAGCTCTTTCAGTAATCATAGTGGCAGAGATCGTGAGGGTCGGTATGGCACTGTGATACACACTACTCCGATGTGGAAGGCAACGGGAAACCACCACATTATTATATCCCTGGTACAGCGTACTTCGAATTTATGATGATGGCACTTTCTGGAGTAAAATATTCCGGAGGTAAAATAGTCCCACATTCGGATCTCCGGGCGGGGACTGCTTCGGAGGGAGTCATCAGAAATGATAAGTGTAACATCTCACGAGTCGGAGCGTGGAATGTTAGAAGCATGAAACAAGTAGGAAAGTTAGAGAATTTGAAAATTGAGATGGATAGGTTAGCATTAGACGTAGTAGGTATTAGTGAAGTGCGATGGCCAGAAGCCGGAGACTTCTGGAGCGGAGATTTTAGAGTAATACACACAGGATCTGTAGGAGGAAATTCGGGAGTAGGAATTGTTATGCGGAAAAAAGTAGGGTAGTTATGGTTAGGTTAGATTCGAAACCTGTAAAAACAGTAATAATACAGGTATATATGCCCACTTCTAACTACAGTAATGAGGTCGTAGAGGCAGTTTATAGTGATATTGAACATGTGCTAGATTTTGTGAGAGGACACGAAAATTTAATAATTATAGGAGATTTCAATGCAGTCGTAGGCACAGGGCGAGAGGGCGGAATAGTTGGTCCCTTTGGATTAGGCAATAGGAACGATAGGGGAGTGAGACTGATAGAGTTCTGCGATAAACATAACTTAACGGTCGCGAACACTCTATTTCACCATCATGTTAGGAGACGCTACACGTGGAAGATGCCAGGAGACCTAGGGAGATATCAAATAGATTACATTCTTGTTAGGCAAAGATTTAGAAATCAAGTTAGGGATTGTAGAAGTTATCCAGGAGCAGATATAGATAGTGATCACAATATAGTCGTTATGAAGGCCAATCTTAAATTTAAGATTTTGAAAAAACGAAGCGGAAGAAGGTATCTTGACCCAGAGAAACTAAAAGATGATGGTACGCGCGATAAGTTCGAGAAAAAGACAAACGAAGTACTAAAGGGCGCGGGCGAAAATATTGTTAGGGACATAGAGGAAGAATGGAATTGCATTAAAAATAGTTTAGTTTCCTCAGCTAGGGATATTTTGGGTCATAAACAGAATGAAAGTAGGAAACCCTGGATAACAAAACATATTGTGAGTCTAATAGAGGAAAGGCGCAAATATAAAAATAGGTTAGATGAAATAGGGAAACAAAGATATAAGGCGATCAAGCGGGAAATTATTCGGAAATGTAGGAAAGCGAAAGAGCAATGGATCGATGATAAGTGCAAAGAAGTGGAAAATAAGTTCGAAATAGGAAAGACTGATGAAGCATATAAAATAATTAGGAGAAATTTTAGAGAAATTGGATCTAGTACCAAAAGCATTAGGAATGAGGCAGGAGATATCCTAATCGAAAGCGGGGAGAAGGCAGATAGGTGGAAAGAATATTTAGGAAACTTATATGCGGGACAGGAAGTGCAAGATATATTAGAAAGTGAAAGCAGTGTAGAAGGGGATAACCTAGGGAGTCCTATAATGAGAGAAGAGTTTGAGCTAGCACTAAAAAGTTTAAGGAATAATAAAGCACCAGGTATAGATGGCTTGCAGGCAGAAATCTTAAAGTGCGCAGGTCAAGAGGTAATAGATCGTTTATTTAAATTAGTTAGTCGCATATACCTGACAGGCGAGATTCCAGAGGATTACAAACGGAACATCATGGTAGCTTTGCCAAAAAGGAAAGGCGCGGATAGATGCGAAAATTTTAGAACTATCAGTTTAACTTCCCATGCGTCAAAAATTTTAACTAGAATTGTGCAAAGAAGGATGGAGAAAAAGGCGGAAGAAATATTAGGAGAAGATCAGTTCGGATTTAGACGAAATAGAGGAACGCGCGAGGCCATTCTAGCTTTACGAGTAATTATAGAAAAAACGATAGAAAAGAGAAAGAGTGTATATATAGGATTTGTAGATTTAGAAAAAGCCTTCGACAACGTAAAATGGGGGAAGATGTTCGAAGTGCTGAGAAAGGTAGGGATGAAATACAGGGACAGAAGAATAATACATAATCTCTACAAAGAGCAAAAGGCAGTTATAGAATGTGAGCAGGAACGAAGGGAAGTAGATATCCGGAAGGGAGTGAGACAGGGATGTGCATTGTCACCTCTAGTTTTCAACTTATATATCGAAGATGCGATTAATATTGTTAAGGAAAGAACAGCCTCAGGGATTAATGTACAGGGTCAAACTATTAACATGCTCAGATTTGCGGATGATATAGCAGTGTTAGCATCTAGCAAAGAAGAATTAGGAGCGGCTTTGAATGAAATGGAAGCAGTTTTGACACAGGGCTACGGCATGAAAATCAATAAAAAGAAAACTAAAATTTTGGTATGTAGATGGAGTGAAAATAGAACTAAAATTGAAATACAAATAGGAAATGAGAAGATAGAGGAGGTCGCGGATTTCTGCTACTTAGGAAGTAAAATAACCCAAGACGGTAGGAGCACTAAAGATATAAAACAAAGAATGGCGCAGGGACGAGTTGCGTTTAACAAAAAGAAACAACTGTTATGTTCGAGAACGGTTAATATAGAGACTAGGAAGAGACTCTTAAAGTCGTATGTATGGAGTACGGCATTATACGGATGCGAAACTTGGACAATAGGAGAAGCGGATAGAAAAAGAGTAGAAGCGTTTGAACTGTGGTGTTACAGTCGCATGATGAAGATACCGTGGATACATAAGGTTAGCAATAGGGAAGTATTAGAAAGAGTTGGGGAAAGGCGAAAGGTATGGAAAACAATAAAGAGTAGGAGAGATAGGATGGTAGGACACCTTCTAAGACATGAAGGAATAGTTCGCGACATACTAGAGTCAGAGATAGGAATAAAAAGAGGTAGGGGTAGGCCTAGATTAGACTACTGCTCTCAAATAGTTAGGGATGTAGGATGTTCTACTTTTAGGGAAATGCGTAGGTTAGCTCAGGATAGAAAAGAATGGAGGTACGCGTCCAACCAGTCTTCGGACTGAGAACCTTATGATGAGACGATTCGTAACGACTAGGTACAAATTCCTCATTACCAGTCAGTGTCGGATAATTGTTTAGAGTTGTGAATAAAGTATAATATTGTGTAAAATGGAGTTTGAACTATTGCAAACAAACAAAGGGAAACCTGCAGCTATTTACGAAGGACGTAAATACAGAATGCATCGAAGTTTTAAAAATGGGAATACTCGTTGGCTTTGTTCGAAAGAGAAGAGCCACAAGTGCAAAGGCAGCATAATAACCAACGGACAGAATTGGGTAGAAAGTGCCATACCGCATTCCTGCAAGCCAGATGTTGCTACCTTGGAAGAGCAGAAACAAATTTGTGTGGCAAAGAAGAGAGCTCGGGAGGAAGACGCTCCAATACTCAAAATATATAACCAAGAATTGACGCAGCTATTCCATCGTGGCTACGATTTTATTACCGAAGTTCCTTCATTCCATTCGTTGAAGCACTCTTTAAATAGAATTAGAAGAAATGTCCGTGGCTCTATTATGGAACCATCCAGTTCTGAGCAAATAGTTTTCCCAGAAGGATTGTTAATATTGGAAGACCAATCCAATTTTCTCTTCGCCGATGATCAAACTGCTGGGAGGATTTTAATATTTGCCACAACTAATGGGAGAGAGCTCTTGGCCACGAGCAATACTGTGTTTATTGATGGAACGTTCAAAAGTTGCAGTAAGCAGTTCACGCAAATCTACTCATTCCATATCGATATCGGAAGCACTGACGAAGAAGAGAATGTGGTACCTGTGATGTTCGCACTTTTGCCTCATAAAAAGCAACGAACATACGATCGTATGTTTCAACTGATAAAGATACAAATTCCTGGAACTGAGAAAATTGATTTTGAAAAAGAGGCAATCGGTTCCTTAAAAATTATGTTTCCATCTACGCAAATAAGTAGATGCAACTACCATTTTAACCAGTGTTTATGGAGGAAAGTGCAAATCTTGGTTTAACAGAAGAAATATAAGGTGAATGAAGACATATGCTTGCATATTCGAATGTGCGCCGCCTTAGCCTATATTCCACCTACTCATATAGACGATGGGTAGCTAACCATATGGAAACTGCTCCCCAATACGAAAAACTGCAAATTTTTTTTGATTACTTCGTAGACGAATGGTTGGAAAATTATATAATTAAGCGTTCTATGTGGAACAATTTTGGACAACGACATCGCACTAATAACGCTGTGGAAGGATGGAACCATCGCTTAAATAGAATTTTACAGATACATCATCTGAATGTTTTCGAGTTAATCAAAAGTTTGAAAGAGGAAGCGGTATACAGTGATTTTATTTATTGTAGACGGTTTTTAAATTTGGAAGGCAAGAGGCGGAAAGTATTGTACGTAAAATTAGATAGGCGTATAGAAAAGATTATGGACGAATATCTTAAGTCAGGTGATATAAATTTTTTTTTAAAAAACGTTGGCATATGTGCAAAAATTGGAATAAGCAGGAAAACAGATGTAAGTAAATATTTTACACTTGGAGGTACCTAAATTAATATTGTAATAATTTCTTGCAGTTTTTGTTTTTTTTATTAAATTAAATGACTTAAATTATGATTTTTCATTTTTCTTTCATGAAATCCTTACGTTACAAAGGTTAAAGAAGTCCTTATTGTGTACCTACAGGATGATTCCCTGTTTTTGAGACCATGGCTACAAAATTTATTTATGTCTTATCAAAGATACAAACAGCTGAAGCAAATCCAAAAGAAAATTTATGTATAGAATATCCAATTCCCAAAGGACTTGTACCTTGACGCAGTTCTAGTGATACTGGGACGGGTGGGATGGCTTGCGCGCTTCAATGATCTAAAGAGCCGAACCATAGGTTTAACCATATTGGAGGGGTTTTTATTTGAGAAGCCAGACTAAACCAAGTCCCTGAAAGGGGGCAGCAGCTCTTTCAGTAATCATAGTGGCAGAGATCGTGAGGGTCGGTATGGCACTGTGATACACACTACTGCGATGTGGAAGGCAACGGGAAACCACCACATTATTCTATCCCTAGTACAGCGTACTTCGAATTTATGACGATGGCACCTTCTGGAGCAAAATATTCCGGAGGTAAAATAGTCCCACATTCGGATCTCCGGGCGGGGACTGCTTCGGGGGGAGTCATCAGAAATGATAAGTGTAACATCTCACGAGTCGGAGCGTGGAATGTTAGAAGCATGAAACAAGTAGGAAAGGTAGAGAATTTGAAAATTGAGATGGATAGGTTAGCATTAGACGTAGTAGGTATTAGTGAAGTGAGATGGCCAGAAGCCGGAGACTTCTGGAGCGGAGATTTTAGAGTAATACACACAGGATCTGTAGGAGGAAATTCGGGAGTAGGAATTGTTATGCGGAAAAAAGTAGGGCAGAGTGTAGAAAATTTCTTACAGCAAAGTGACAGGAGTTATGGTTAGGTTAGATTCGAAACCTGTAAAAACAGTAATAATACAGGTATATATGCCCATTTCTAACTACAGTGATGAGGTCGTAGAGGCAGTTTATAGTGATATTGAACATGTGCTAGATTTTGTGAGAGGACACGAAAATTTAATAATTACAGGAGATTTCAATGCAGTCGTAGGCACAGGGCGAGAGGGCGGAATAGTTGGCCCCTTTGGATTAGGCAATAGGAACGATAGGGGAGTGAGACAGATAGAGTTCTGCGATAAACATAACTTAACGGTCGCGAACACTCTATTTCACCATCATGTTAGGAGACGCTACACGTGGAAGATGCCAGGAGACCTAGGGAGATATCAAATAGATTACATTCTTGTTAGGCAAAGATTTAGAAATCAAGTTAGGGATTGTAGAAGTTATCCAGGAGCAGATATAGATAGTGATCACAATATAGTCGTTATGAAGGCCAATCTTAAATTTAAGATTTTGAAAAAACGAAGCGGAAGAAGGTATCTTGACCCAGAGAAACTAAAAGATGATGATACGCGCGATAAGTTCGAGAAAAAGACAAACGAAGTACTAAAGGGCGCGGGCGAAAATATTGTTAGGGACATAGAGGAAGAATGGAATTGCATTAAAAATAGTTTAGTTTCCTCAGCTAGGGATATTTTGGGTCATAAACAGAATGAAAGTAGGAAACCCTGGATAACAAAACATATTGTGAGTCTAATAGAGGAAAGGCGCAAATATAAAAATAGGTTAGATGAAATAGGGAAACAAAGATATAAGGCGATCAAGTGGGAAATTATTCGGAAATGTAGGAAAGCGAAAGAGCAATGGATCGATGATAAGTGCAAAGAAGTGGAAAATAAGTTCGAAATAGGAAAGACTGATGAAGCATATAAAATAATTAGGAGAAATTTTAGAGAAATTGGATCTAGTACCAAAAGCATTAGGAATGAGGCAGGAGATATCCTAATCGAAAGCGGGGAGAAGGCAGATAGGTGGAAAGAATATTTAGGAAACTTATATGCGGGACAGGAAGCGCAAGATATATTAGAAAGTTAAAGCAATGTAGAAGGGGATAACCTAGGGAGTCCTATAATGAGAGAAGAGTTTGAGCTAGCACTAAAAAGTTTAAGGAATAATAAAGCACCAGGTACAGATGGCTTGCAGGCAGAAATCTTAAAGTGCGCAGGTCAAGAGGTAATAGATCGTTTATTTAAATTAGTTAGTCGCATATACCTGACAGGCGAGATTCCAGAGGATTACAAACTGAACATCATGGTAGCTTTGCCAAAAAGGAAAGGCGCGGATAGATGCGAAAATTTTAGAACTATCAGTTTAACTTCCCATGCGTCAAAAATTTTAACTAGAATTGTGCAAAGAAGGATGGAGAAAAAGGCGGAAGAAATATTAGGAGAAGATCAGTTCGGATTTAGACGAAATAGAGGAACGCGCGAGGCCATTCTAGCTTTACGAGTAATTATAGAAAAAACGATAGAAAAGAGAAAGAGCGTATATATAGGATTTGTAGATTTAGAAAAAGCCTTCGACAACGTAAAATGGGGGAAGATGTTCGAAGTGCTGAGAAAGGTAGGGATGAAATACAGGGACAGAAGAATAATACATAATCTCTACAAAGAGCAAAAGGCAGTTATAGAATGTGAGCAGGAACGAAGGGAAGTAGATATCCGGAAGGGAGTGAGACAGGGATGTGCATTGTCACCTCTAGTTTTCAACTTATATATCGAAGATGCGATTAATATTGTTAAGGAAAGAACAGCCTCAGGGATCAATGTACAGGGCCAAACTATTAACATGCTCAGATTTGCGGATGATATAGCAGTGTTAGCATCTAGCAAAGAAGAATTAGAAGCGGCTTTGAATGAAATGGAAGCAGTTTTGACACAGGGCTACGGCATGAAAATCAATAAAAAGAAAACTAAAATTTTGGTATGTAGATGGAGTGAAAATAGAACTAAAATTGAAATACAAATAGGAAATGAGAAGATAGAGGAGGTCGCGGATTTCTGCTACTTAGGAAGTAAAATAACCCAAGACGGTAGGAGCACTAAAGATATAAAACAAAGAATGGCGCAGGGACGAGTTGCGTTTAACAAAAAGAAACAACTGTTATGTTCGAGAACGGTTAATATAGAGACTAGGAAGAGACTCTTAAAGTCGTATGTATGGAGTACGGCATTATACGGGTGCGAAACTTGGACAATAGGAGAAGCGGATAGAAAAAGAGTAGAAGCGTTTGAACTGTGGTGTTACAGACGCATGATGAAGATACCGTGGATAGATAAGGTTAGCAATAGGGAAGTATTAGAAAGAGTTGGGGAAAGGCGAAAGGTATGGAAAACAATAAAGAGTAGGAGAGATAGGATGGTAGGACACCTTCTAAGACACGAAGGAATAGTTCGCGACATACTAGAGTCAGAGATAGGAATAAAAAGAGGTAGGGGTAGGCCTAGATTAGACTACTGCTCTCAAATAGTTAGGGATGTAGGATGTTCTACTTTTAGGGAAATGCGTAGGTTAGCTCAGGATAGAAAAGAATGGAGGTACGCGTCCAACCAGTCTTCGGACTGAGAACCTTATGATGATTCCTCAACCGAAATTATCTTATCTTCTAGCTCTTTAGCGTTACCCAGGGTGCACCACGAGGAGGCGAGCTAGATTTGCACCCCATTTTTGTTTTTTTTATTTATAGTATTTTAATCTTACAATATATACATTATAGTACAGATCTATACATTGAAAATTATACAGCTATGAAAACTTAAATGTGGTTAAACACTTTTAAGATGACTAGATCAAATTTTTCATACATATTACATAGACTTAACAAATAATACACTTTACAAAATATACACAAGTATTTTGTCAGACTTAAATTGCACTAAAACTACAAAACTATTTCAGTCGTTGTAAATCACTTCAGGAGCGTACCGCACAAATGTCTTCCAAACTTTCGCACACGTTGTCAAAATCAATATCGAAATCCATTATTAAGTCTCCCCGACGAGTAGGTCGCTTGGGCAGCGGTAATCCTTTTCCTTCGATTCTCTTAATTGCGTCCGATTTCAGGACCTCGTCCGGGAAGAATATCAGCATTTTCTTGCCACGAGTCAGAGTGGGGACTTTTATTGGACCACCACACAAAGCTTGTGTGAGCGAAATCTTCGCCGTATACCGAATATCGCTGCCGTCACGTTTAAAACGCCGATGAGGCTCATCTCGGATGACAAAGACAATGTCAGCTGGAATCATATTTTCTTCTTGGTCACCTGCTCGTTTGAATAAGATTTTCGTTCCTGCTTTCGTACCAGGCTTGACGTTAATAATAAGAAGTTTCACACCTTTTCTTGTAGTACCGTCAGGACGAAGCACTTTACGCATAATCTTCATCTTCTTCGTACATCCTTTCGCGATATCCTCCAAAGAAACATACAAATCATGTACGACTGGCGGGACTCCAAACAATTCTTTCTTCACTTGGCCTGTGGTAAGATCGAAGAAATCGTCAAGCGCGTTAGCGTTTCCGTTTATTTCGGAACACACTGCCCTGAAGTCTTCGAGTAACGAAACGTCTGAAATTTCGCCTTCATCCATATCGTCACTGGATGATCGAAAGAAGTGTCTCCTGAGCTGGCCCGAGCTGTGATCGAAGAACTCGTCAAATTCACTTGCGTTCCCTAAGAATTCAGCAGATGCTTCTCTAATGAAACTCAGCAAGGAATCTTCTGGAGGTTCGGTTTCCATTTTCTCGTCACTTTGCTTGTCGTAATTAAAGCGTTTCTCACTGTCTGAGAGTGTCTCATAGGCTTCCAGAACTTCCTTGAATCTCTCTTCGGCACCTGGAGCGTCGTTTTTATCCGGGTGGTATTTCAGCGCCAATTGACGATACGCTCTCTTGATATCGTCCTCCGAAGCACCTTTACTTAATCCAAGAACTCTGTAGTAGTCGGCCATTTTAACAATACAAAACAATAACTAAATCGTTTAACAAACTATTAGTTTAAGACGAACTAACTCTCACAACGTTCAGTTCAAAACTGAAGATATTGTAATATTGAAAACGAGAATAAAATTTGAAAACCTCCCCTTGCGAATGTCTGGACCAATAATCTGTGGTCATTCTTATCTTTAGCCATTGTTGATAACGCTCTGTAAACGTTGAGCAGGTATACGACCCCCTACCCCCAATATATTCTTACCGTTGCAAAGCTTTCCGTCGGTGCGAGGCTAGAAATCGTACCTTGCAGCGAGAGTAGGCCGCGTGACGTCAGAACTTAGTATAACGTACAAGTCCCAGCTTCAGCGCGCAGCAGTCCCATAAGTATTATGCATATGCATGTGTAGTTAAATTGTTAAATATTATTAACTGGTTCTAACTGGTGTTTTCTGTTTTGTACCCAGACTAATACATCGTACATCACACCAATAAAACGGAAAAAGTGGTTCGTTGGAGCCAGAAGGAAAATCGGTCAGCATTATCGATATTTTCGCGAGTTAGTTTATCATTGCAAAAGTTTATAAAATTATCGGCTGCCCCATTGCAGCCGCTCTGAATAAAAACGAACATAATGTAATTTATCGACAGTTTTCTGGGACCCATTGGTACTTGGTAACGTGTTACGGTTAGCATAATTTGAAACAGGATGCTAGGAGCATGACGGAGCCAAATACTGAATCGCCGTAGCGTTCCATCCCTGAACTAAAAAAGGACGTTTTATTAACTATTTTACAATAATAATTAAATAGTACGTCATCATAAAGTTCTCTTTTGAAGACTGGTAGGACGCGTACCTCCATCCTTTCCCTGAGCTAGCCTACGCATTTCCGTAAAAGTAGAACATTCTACATCTCCAACTATTTGAGAGCAGTAGTCTAATCTGCTCCAACCTCTACCTCTTTATTCCTATCTCTGACTCTAGTATGTCGCGAACTATTCCTTTGTGTCTCAGAAGGTGTCCTACCATCCTACGATCCTATCCCCTATTCTTTATTGTCTTCCATACTTTTCTCTTTTCCCCAATTCTTTCTAATTCCTCCTTATTGCTAACTTGTCTATCCACGGTATCTTCAACACCCGTCTGTAGCATCACATTTCAAACGCTTCTACTCTTTTTCAATCCGCTTCTCCCATTGTCCAAGATTCGCACCCATAGGTATAATTTCGTACTCCATACATGCGTCTTTAAGAGTCTCTTCCGAGTTTCTACATTAACCGTTCCAGAATATAGAGGTTGTTTCTTTTTGTTAAACAAGTATCTAGTACCTACGTAGCGTAGTTTTTGATTCGCGTGAGTTGTATTTATTTCCGTTTTTTTAAAAAAATTCCAATCCGCTATAAAACTGTTGACTTGATAACTTGTCAATCACTTAGGTATACATACCTACATAAATGAGTAGGTATGTATTGTATTGTATTAGAGAATATAGGTAGGTACCTATTTTATAAACAGAAGTAAGCAGGTATCTACAATCTACATACCTACTTATACTGAATTATAAAAGGGATGTACAGTTAATAAATTGTCGACTTTGTTTTACTTATACCGGTCTGCCTTTACACTACTGTTTTGAGGTTGAATTAAATTGGGGTTAGATGCAAGAATCACACACCATTGCCACATTTACCGGGATATTTACCTACCTACTTCATAAATATGGCAAATTATGTGAATCGGACTTTTGATACCCTTGTTGCATCATTATATCGATTATGTTGTCTTTGTTTTATGTTTCCTTGACACCTTACTTTAAAAATTCACGCTCGAAATAGTCCCAAGTCCCAATAAGTATGTTATGAGATAGGTACCGCTTCATGGGCACTTCGATAGAAGTGGGAGGAGCGCCTTACGAATCTCTGACGTCAAACCAATAACAAAGCGAACTAGCATGTGGGCGTGATAAGCTAATTTCTTCCGCGTATTACGCCAAAAAAAAATTTTTCGAAAAAAAAATTCGCCGTAAATCAATTACAATGACGATTTTCTGTCATTTTCATGCCAAAAATAGATATCTTATTTTTCTCCGAACCTCCCTATTCTGGCCAAAACCCTGCAAATTGTGTTAAAAGCATGAAACTTGGTCGGCAGCTTAAATAGGTCAAATTAAGAGATTTTGCCCGAAGTATCCTAAAAAATACCCCTAAGGGGCTTGAATTTCAAAAATAATGAAATAATAACCAATGTGGGCAAGTAATATGCCATTTTATATTGATTTGATAACGCTGAAGTCAATTTAAACCATATTTTTTTATAACTATAAAATTTTCCAAATGGCGGCCAAATTTCCAATTTTAATTCTAAATTTTGTTAAATTCCCTAATATTAAAAAAATCGTACAATATATATCATTTTTATTTAAATTGCAATCTCTTAACCTGTTCTAATGATATTTTTTGGTATCCCCAAAAATTTCAAAATGGTTGCCATTTTTGAAAGTAAAATTTATTTACAGTATCCCTTGTATATCCTTGTATATCCCTTGGATATGGATGGACGAACTGATGGTATTATAGACATTTAAATTACCGATAATGGAAAACGAAAAAGTTGAGATAAGTCTGTCATGTGTTTTTCAATAACTTCTCAGTAAATTATTGTTATTATGATGATTATTTTGTTGTTTTTCTCCTCCGGAGATAATACATTTATCCATTCCAAATGGAAATTTGAAATTTTGACATTTTCTAATATAAATAACAAATCATTAAATAAAGTTACTGTTTTATAAATGTTTTACTTCCTTAAAGGACCATGGGAAAAACAGTCTACATAACTCTATGGAACGCGTATTTCATACACTCTTGTGATTTTTTTCTTTATTATTGTTATTATTTACAAACGTATGCGATATAACAGCACTAAACGCTTAAACTTTTCTAAAAACGTAGCTCGACTTTACACCCCTATAATCTCGCCCTCGTGCATCGCAAACCCCAAAATCCAACCCATGCGATGTTGGCCGGTTCATCTTCTTTCCAATTAGCCCAAAATCAAAATTGGATGTTTCACAAAGTGTGCGATGTAGTAACACCGAACGCTTCCGTGTCCAAAATATCGTTTTAACACCCATATTTTCGCCCACTCGGATCTTGAATTTTTTATCCCTGCCCCAAAAGTTCGCATATGACGATATCTTCAAAATGACACCAATAACATTGACCTGGCACACGTAGAACTTGCAAGAATAGGGAGGTTCGGAGAAAAATAAGAATAAGGAGGTAGAGGTTGGAGCAGATTAGACTACTGCTCTCAAATAGTTGGGGATGTAGAATGTTCTACTTTTACGGAAATGCGTAGGCTAGCTCAGGGAAAGGATGGAGGTACGCGTCCTACCAGTCTTCAAAAGAGAACTTTATGATGACGTACTATTTAATTATTATTGTAAAATAGTTAATAAAATTTCCTTTTTTAGTTCAGGGAGGGAACGCTACGGCGATTCAGTATTTGGCTCCGTCATGCTCCTAGCATCCTGTTTCAAATTATGCTAACCGTAACACGTTACCAAGTACCAAGGGGTCCCAGAAAACTGTCGATAAATTACATTATGTTCGATTTTATTTCGAGTGGCTGCAATGGGGCAGCCGATAATTTTATAAACTTTTGCAATGATAAACTAACTCGCGAAAATATATAATGCTGACCGATTTTCCTTCTGGCTCCAACGAACCACTTTTTCCGTTTTATTGGTGTGCTGTACGATGTATTAGTCTGGGTACAAAACAGAAAACACCAGTTAGAAAGAGTTAATAATATTTAACAATTTAACTACACATGTATATGCATAATACTTATGGGTCTGCTGCGCGCTGAAGCTGGGACTTGTACGTTATACTAAGTTCTGACGTCACGCGGCCTACTCTCGCTGCAAGGTTCGATTTCTAGCCTCGCACCGACGGAAAACTTTGCAACGGCTTCACAGGCAAAGGAATTTTTTTTAACAAAAATTGCCTTCAGTATAATAAACTCTATCAATTTTAATGAAATTTGAAAATTACCGAACTGCCTATTCCCAAGCGTCACAGAAATTTCTACTAGGATCCCCGTATACCGCCACACTTCCAATTCCTTAGGCATTTTCAATATTAAAAATTAAAAATGTTACAAAATTTATGTCAGTATTTATTTTTAGTTTATACTCTCTTTTATCTCATAATCAACTTAAACTAAAAGGTACCTAGTGTGGATGTACAATACAAAATAAATGAACGAAATTTAAGAGCCCCCGAAATATGAAACGCAAACATTTCAGCCACTTCAAAGCCTTGTAAACAAACCCTTTCATAATTATAGGATACATTTCCCAGTTCTCGGTTACCCCAAGGCACTTAATTGTTGCAAGAAAATGTTAAATAAATGTCCTAAGACAATGTAATAGTTACGAATTAGATACGTACTTAAATGAAATAACAAAAATGTTAAATAATTTTGGAACAAAAATTCATTGTTTTAATTTAATTTTTTTTAACGTGTTGTTTGTATAATTGCGAAATTTTGTTTTAAGTGACAACCAGATTGAACAAGATTTTGGCGATCTGATGGGACTTACATTAATGCATAACACTTTGTTTCAGATCGTGTCTGGGGTAGTCCTGCTGTGGACACTCGCCCTGATCAGCATGGACCGTCACCGATGCATTGTCGTCCCTCCATACCGCTCGAAAATCACCCCGAAACAAGCGAGTCTACTTTCCGCCCTGATATGGTTCTTGAGTTCTATTCTCCTGGCTCCAGTTGCTTTTTGGTTCAGGCAACAAGCCAGCATCGACGGCAAAACAGTGTGCACCCTAGTTTTCCCAAAATCTGACAGCATGAGCTACTCTCTGTGCTTCATAGTCACAACAGTGTTGTTCGCTTGTTTGTTACCGATGGCGCTTTTGGTGTTTTACTACCAAAGAATATTTAAGAAGATAATGAATACAAAAAGCACCTGGGCGTCTTCTTGTGTCGTAGTGAGCACCGTGGATGTGAAAAATTGCGGGAGAGCTCAGAATAGGAGACAAAGTGAATTGAGCGTTTCGGATATTTTCGTTCCGTGGCCGCGGAAATTTTCGGAACAATTCGGGGTGCCTACAAATGGCCGCCACGGCTCCATGTCGCAGCAGGAAGAATTACGTTTAAATAAACATATTAAAGTGGTGCGAGTTTTGTTCTTAAACGTGATAGTGGTTTTAATAATGTGGTTACCAATAACTGTGATGATGCTTCTGATTTTTTTGGATGGAAGGAGACCGAACGAGGACAGGGATTACTTTTTAAGATCTCGACACTTCATAGCATGCTTGATGGTGGCTTTTTTGAATACTCTGATTAATCCCGTGCTGTATGGGATGATGTCCGATAATTTTAGACTGTGCTTAGCGCGTGTATGTTGCTTCAGAAAAAACGAGGATAAAATCACTTTCATAAGGGATAACGTCACTCCTAGCAGTGCTAGAGTTTTCACCAGCAACAAGAGCAGGAAGCAGAGTTTGGGAAATTCTCTGAGCGAAAATCAAGTTGAGGTTGCCTGAATTTCAGTTTGCATTTCGTTCAGAAAAATACAAAATGAGCTCCTGCATTTACAAAGGGATCAATCGACAGTTGTCTCAAAATTATTTCTCGATGCTCTTTAATTTAACAGAAACCGTAAAAGTATTATTTATACAGGGTGAGTCATTAAGGCGAAATCGGCCGATAACAAGAGTATACAGTTCAAAATGGAAGAAACTTTTTCAAATAAAAGTTTTTCAAAAATAAGTGCTTAATGAGATAAAAATATTTTCAAATATGGCGGACTTCCGGTTATACCGGAAATGGATACTAACTATGTTATTTTAAATGGAACACCCTGTATTCGTTTGCATTTTTGGATTTAGCATGAAAAATAAATGTCAGTTTGTTAATCAAACATTGGGTCTCAGTCGAACCGCTATGGAGTTTTTTAATTTTTTTTGAAAATTTTGACGTTTGCAGTAGTTGGCGCCATTTTGAATATCTTCGAAACGAAAGCACTTAGAGGAATGCGGTTTCGACAGTTCGTCTCTGGAAGTAACAGCCTATTAGACACAAGTATAACATTGAATCATAACTTTTTAATTAAATGAAATTTATCCATGCCAATATTTACTAATTCAAACAGGAATAACTCTTTTTTTTTAAATGGAATGCTACATTGGTTCTCACCTCATAAGACGCAACATTAAATTTCCTTTCTGACAATGTATGGTTGTTGGCATCTGTCACCAGCAGTTTTTAAGAAATTTGCGTTTTTCTGGAAATTTTAAATAATATCGTGTTATTGCGTTAACAATAGTTGGCGTTCAGCGATTTTGTTTTGTTTTGCCAACGAAATGTCATTTCTATTAAATTATTGTTAAGTAAGAGTGCAATTTGAGTTCAATTAGTGAGAGTATTGATTTCAATTTTAATAAATATCAGAATTAAGAAAACTGAAAATGTACACTCAAGAAGAATTAATTGCTATTGTGTATTCCTTGGGTGAAGCAGAAGGGAATTCGTTACTTGCCTCAAGAATGTATGCGCAACGTTTTCCCGAGCATAGACATCCGAATGTAACGGCATTCGCAAAATTAAAAGAGAGGTTTGAACGAACTGGTTGTGTGGGATACGAGAAGAAAGAACGTGTAAAATCAGTGACACATGAGGAAAATCAAGTTTTAGTAGCTGCTACTGTTGTCCGAGATCCTCATTTAAGTACCAGAGAAATTAGTCGCGAGTTAGAAATAAGCCAAACTTCTGCATCTCGAATACTGCGCAAAAATAAATTTCACCCGTACCACGTTCAGTTGGTTCAGGAACTAGATCAAAATGACTTCAACAATCGGTTGCAGTTTTGTGAGTGGGCTTTACGTAAACTTCAGGAGCGAAATGCCTTTTTTGATCATGTTCTCTTTACGGACGAAGCTTCGTTTCATAAGAACGGTTTTGTTTCAAGATACAACTGCCATTATTACAGTACTGACAATCCCCATTGGATAAGGCCATTGGATCATCAACATAGGTGGTCTTTGAATGTATGGGGTGGCATAATTGGACGACACGTAATTGGACCACATTTTTTCGATGGAAATTTGAACGGTAATAGCTACCTACAATTTTTACAAAACGATTTGCCAGAAATGTTAGACAATTTACCACTTGCTGCAATACAACAGATGTGGTATCAACAAGATAGAGCGCCTGCACATTACGGGAGGGATGTAAGGGAGCACTTGACTGCAGCATTTCCAAACACATGGATAGGAAGAGGAGGTCCGACACCTTGGCCAGCGCGATCTCCAGACCTAACAAAACTTGACTTTTTCTTGTGGGGGTACGTAAAGCAGTTAGTTTACAGGGAACCTCCAACTACTCGAGAAAATATGATGGAACGAGTTCGCGATGCATTTCAAAGTATCAATGAAGATATGTTGATAAATGTGAACAATTCTTTGTTGAATCGATTGCGTGTTTGTTAACGTGAGGATGGCGGTTATGTCGAACATTTAATCTAATTACATTAATTTATTTTTGTTGCTGTTATTATCTAATGATCTTTGAAGTTTTGGAAATAGTATAGAAGATTTGGAACGAACATTTTGTGAGACAAAACAAAACAATATCGCCAAACGTCAACCATTGTTAATGCATAAACATGATATTATTCAAAATTTCCAGAAAAACGCAAATTTCTTAAAAACTGCTGGTGACAGATGCCAACAACCATACATCATCAGAAAGGAAATTTAATTTTGCGTCTTATGAGGTGAGAATCAATGTAGCATTCCATTTAAAAAAAAAGAGTTATTCCTGTTTGAATTAGTAAATATTGGCATGGATAAATTTCATTTGATTAAAAAGTTATGATTCCATGTTATACTTGTGTGTGATAGGCCGTTACTTCCAGAGACGAACTGTCGAAACCGCATTCCTCTAAGTGCTTTCGTTTCGAAGATATTCAAAATGGCGCCAACTACTGCAAACGTCAAAATTTTCAAAAAAAATTAAAAAACTCCATAGCGGTTCGACTGAGACCCAATGTTTGATTAACAAACTGACATTTATTTTTCATGAGAAATCCAAAAATGCAAACGAATACAGGGTGTTCCATTTAAAATAACACAGTTAGTGTCCATTTCCGGTATAACCGGAAGTCCGCCATATTTGAAAATATTTTTATCTCATTAAGCACTTATTTTTCAAAAACTTTTATTTGAAAAAGTTTCTCCCATTTTGAACTGTACTCTTGTTATAGGCCGATTTCGCCTTAGTGACTCACCCTCATAGTCCAAATTTTTTATAGAACTGAAAGGTAATTTAAATTAAAAATCGTTTTTGCAACCGTATTTATAAGTATTTATAATTTTGTACATATAGAAGTAAAAATAAAGTACTATAGAAAGATATGATACTATATTTTTTTCCTTGTCGAGGGTGGGTCGAGATATGACACCCTCAAATTACAGGTGTTGGCAAAATGGGAGAGATGAGACAGCAATGCTACGAGCATAGCTTAAAATAAACACACTCCAACATTTAAGGTTAGAAACTTACATTTTGAAATCGACAACAAAAACTTTACTCAAAATTTCGTCGAAATTACAAATGCCTATGCCCAGACTGAGATTTTGATACCACATCCGAGCACGATCTTTCTAATAGACTTTATAGGCCACTTCGAGATTACATTTCAATTTACAAATTGCTGTCATTCCAGTTTCCCGCCGCTATTTCCAAGTATTTCTCTTCAGGGAACGGAATGTGAGACTGCATACCCGGTAGTGGTAATTGAGTCTGAATTTGGCCACTATAGTCTTTTAATCTTCAGAGTACAGGGCGTGAGACTGCGTGCCTGGTAGTGGTCATAATTCAGTTGTATATATTCTACATACGTTCAGAATTAGACTAGTAGAGCACTCGTATTATCCAACTAACAAGTGTACCTTTTTATTTGCCATAGATAGAATGTTTCGCGGGGGTTGCATGACGGTCTTAAAGATGACGTGTTTTACGAGGTCCACCATTTTCTTTGCCCCGTCTTCCTTTGGAATTAGAGACTCAATGCATTAGTGAGAATAAAGTTCTATGAAACCTGCTCTTTTAATATCCGTGGAGAAAGTTGATTTTGATAAAGTAACTGACGAAAACGACAGGGGGTGAATTTTTGAATGGCGACTATCAAAATATGGACAATTCCGAGGACGTTACAACTCAGATGATTTGAGCCACTCGCCTTCGGCTCGTGGGCTCAAACATCATCTTCGTGAATAATGGTTGTCATAATCGCTCATATAATAATATACTATTATTCAGTTCAAGAAAAGGTTTTCATTGTGAAAATATTTTACGGCGGCAATAGTTTGCGCGTAGTCCGTGCCTTATTTTCTGTAAAATTCAATAACGGTCCTATTCCTTCGGTATAACAACAAATAATTTAGTAAGAAATTTGAAGGCTGGGAATCTTTCATCGAAAGAAGTTAATTTTTACTAATACATAAACTTGTTTTTTTATTCAGATAATTCTCATTCACATTATTATTGTCATTACCTATAGTTGACAATTAATTGATTACCGGTGTGGATGTTTCGTTGGTCCATAACTTAGGGTAAATTGTAGGTGTCGTCTAACCTATTAAAAAGTTTTTGGGAAAATCTTAAAGCAGTAAAATAAAATAATAAAAATTAAATGACTTTAATTTTACCGCAATTATGAAAAATTTAACAAGCGGCAACATTTGTTTATTTTGCTCTAATGAATTTTGTAATCTGGCAATTTAATACTTATTTATTTCATATCTAGGTAAGGACAAAAACTTATTAATATACAAAGAAATTAAAGAAACAAAAAAAGGAAAAATAACTATAACAAATATTCAAATAAACCCCCACTCTGTATCAGACAGTATTCCAGCCTCTTATAGAAAGAATTTCTCACATTCGCAAATTGCCGATCGTTTATTAAGTTGCATTCCGCAAAAATAGCATTCCTTAAAGAATCAATATTTGGGTGACGAGTTTTATAAATCTTATTTTTTAAATGACCCCGCAAGAAAAAGTCACACGGTGCCAAATCGGGAGATCTAGCTGGCCAGTTTAATAGCACCACCTCGACCAATCCAGCTCTCTGGAAATATTTCATTTAATAATTCCCTCACTTGTGCTCCAAAATGTGCTGGGCATCCGTCATGTTGAAAGCAGACCTCCCGATTCGCATGTGCAACTTCTTCTAATGCAGGGCCAATATGGTTAATTAACAGATCTAAATAAGCTTCTGAATTTAAATTTCCCTGTATTTCAAATGGTCCTATAATGCGATTATTAAAAATGCCTGCCCAAATATTGATTTTTTGAGGGTATTGCGTTGTAGTGGCTAGATTTATTCTGGGATTTTCCTGGGCCCAATGCCTAACGTTTTGTGAATTTGGCTCTTTATTTAAAGTGAAGGTACAATCATCGGTAAAATAAATTGATGAGAGGAAGCTGCGATCCCGATTAGCCCGTTCTTGCATTTCTTCACAGAAAGTTTACCTTGATTCTTCGTCAAAAGGAAGTAACTCTTGGTGACATTGGAATTTAAAGGGATGCTATTTGTTTTTTTAATATGTTACGGACAGTTTCTCTTGAAGCATTACATTCTAGGGCAATAGACCTTAAACTAGATGTTGGACTAGCAGTTATCAGGCCTATTACCATTTCCTCTACCTCAACATTTAGATTTATCGGAACGACTAAAAAAATAAATGATATAGTTCATTTCAGCTATCTTGGCGTGTGTATGCGCTAAGCAACGCCTCATGTTTATGATGTTTTCGTTCAAATCACAATGGTTTTTGTATTGAACGTATGTTGATGCAATAAACGCCATACGTATCAATCAAAATATGTATAAATTTTATTACTTTGGCAGCTAACGCACGTGCAATCTTAATTCCTTGGAAACAGAACGCACAAAAATGTTTTTTGGCATTTCATAAGTTGTAACGTCAAGTTTATTTCATTAACTGTCAAATTAGTAATTTCCAATATTTATTTCTAACAATTTTGGTATTGAAATACTAAACTAAAATGCCTGGGTGTACTATAACAAAACAGTGCAGGCAATTTGTACTAGATCTTATGGAGTATTTTAAGGCAGAAGCAGAAAATAAAGGACCTTTGATTCCATTTTCTTCTGTGAACGAGAGAGTTTCTGCCGCGTTGAAAATAAGTTTAAGAACCATAGGTCGTATCAAAGCAGAATCTACATCTGGTGATCTTCTTACTACCCCCGGAAAATCGCATAACAGGCGAAAGTTTAAGAGTGGCGATGTAAGTGAAGAAATAAAATGCGAAATTCGCAACACGTTTTATATGATGAGAGAAGACAAGAAACACATTACAATTCAAACGCTGAATGAATTAGCAAAGCAAAGGGGTGTCATAGATGTATCTAATACGAGTATGTGGCGTATTTTAAAGAACTTGGGGTTTTGTTTCAAAACGGAGAATAATCGCAGTTTTCTTTGTGAGCAACCTCACATTGCAAGCAAGCGCATTGCGTTTTTACGAGAATACATACAAAATATGAAAAGCGAACATTCCAGACAATTTGTGTTTCTCGACGAAACATGGATTTTTGCTAAAGGAGGAAGTAAGCGCCCATGGCAAGATGAAAGCGTTAAAAGCTGTAAGAAAGGCCATGCTTCAAATGGGAAGCGATTTGTTGTACTACATTCAGGAACTAGGCATGGTTTTGTACTGAATGCATCGCTGCTGTTCTCTACAAAATCAAAATCGGCGGACTACCATGATTCAATGGATCAGAATTCGTTCAAAAAGTGGGTTTTAGAAAAACTAATAACAAACCTTGAGGAACCGTCGCTAGTGGTAATGGATAATGCATCATACCATAGCTTCTTAGTAGAGCCAGTTCCCCATGCATCCTGGAATAAATCAAAATTAAAAGATTGGCTTGTAACTAAAAATGTGCCATTTTCGGAAACGGCTTTGAAAATTGAACTTCTAAATTTATGTAAAGAGAATAAACAACAGCCAAGGTACGCTATAGACGAAATGCTCCAAGAGCATGGTCATCAAGTCCTAAGACTGCCACCCTGCCACTGTCAGTATAATCCAATAGAGTTGGTGTGGGGTATTTGCAAACAATATTATGACCTGCATATTGGAGAAGTTGGTTTTGGAGACAAACAAGTTTTAGATATGTGGCAAAAAGCTTTAGACCAAGTCACTCCAGATGTTTGGAAAAATTGTAAAATCACACGGAAAAAATTGTGGGGGAAGACTGGGAACGTGAAGTGCGCTTTGATGAAGTTGAACCGCTTATAATAAACTTGAATGATTCATCTGAAGATTCTGAATAGATTGAACTTTTTTAAGATCCTAATATGTAGTTATTACGACAATTAATTAGAATTCTTTTTTATAATTTTTTTCTTTCGTAAATGTTTCAAATTAATTTTCTTTTCAACTTTCTTCAGTTCATTATTTCAGTTAGGTAACATGTATTATTGTATTTTATTTATATTATACTTGTTTACGTATTACCGACCACTTATTTAGCATCACTTTAGTTATTGTCTGCATTAAGTTTTGTTCATTTAGCTAAAATTGAACTTCTGTAATTTATCTGCGTCCCTATATTCCAATGAAACTCCCGAAAATATAGTAATTATTATACTGATTAAATCGTTAAACTACTTTGGGAATTACATACATAGATAAGTGCATGCATTTTCCAGCAATTTATTAATCTATGGTGCCTTCTTTCAAATAGTCATAAATTCTACTTGTTGAGAATTGCTGGAATGCAATACATATTTGACCCATACTGTCATATTGACGTACGAGCTAAAATAACTGAAAACAACTATAAGATTAATAATTTTAGTTTTGTTTCGCTCCACGTTGTCACTCATAATCCCAGTAAAATTTAAATTAGCGAACAATAAGGAATTAGCAACTACGTAATAATAATAAGCGAATCAGAATTATCTAAATAAAAACCAAGTAAATTTATTAGTAAAAATTACATTCTTTCAATGAAAGATTCCCAGTATCTTCAAATTTCTTAACTAAATTTTTTATTGTTGTTACCGAAGGAATAGAACTGTTATTGAATTTTGCAGAAAATAAGTCACGGACTACCCGCAGACTATTGCCGCCGTAAAATGTTTTCACAAAGAAAACCTTTTCTTCAACTGAATAAATATTTTTGTTCATTTTGAAACCCAAATTTTAAATTGTCGATAAATAATGTTGACAGTTCAGACGAATTAGAAATTAGAATCAAGGGAGTCTTTGATTAGAATAAATTAAATTGTCATAGGTAATCTGATGAATATCCGTGTTTTAATTTGAAAATTATTAGTGTAATTTTTGCTTTTAATGCTTTAATAAATTGGAAAATTGCAGAGTTTTTGATATCCTCATACGCAGAAAAAAATAGTCTTTCGATTGCTACCTTTACCACCACTGTAACTACACATGGGGAGCAGGAATCCGCAAAAATGTAATTGCCCATGTTATTTCCCCATGTACACATGGAAGTTTGTCACACGGTATATATTTTGATAGCTTAAAAAGAGACCTTTCGATCTTGACCAAAGCCTGCTGTGGTTTCCATTTAAAAAATTCAACTTTATGTCATAACTCAAAAAATACGCTCCCTAGAAAAAAACTACGCACGCCACTGAATTCCTTGGAAAAAGTTCTATAGGAGTCAATCATAACAGTTTTAATTTGCTTAGTACAAAAAGAATTGTAGAGAATTTTTGAAAATCGATAATCATCAATATTATTTTTTTTTCGAAACTAAAAACGATATCCAAATTCTGGTTTCCGCTTTCTATTGTACTCAAGAAAGTAGCTCAGGTTCGCGAAAACCCCAAGGCTCTATCTCTGCTGCTTCTACGAGGAACCCCCAAATCACAAAGAAAATAGGACACCCTGTACAGTATTTCCATAAAGCGAAACCCCGATTTTCCCTTAGAAACAAGAGCAAATTTTCTCAAGAACTAAATATCCCGAAAATGAGTTTATTCCATTTCCTTAGGGAGCATTTGTCAATGGGTTAGGTCAGGCCGGTACTCGTACTTGTAGTCGCTACCCGGCACTTGTACTCGGTAACCGGTGCTCGGTAACGAATACTCGGTTCTCAATAACGGGTACACGAGAACGGTTACTAGGTAACGGGTACTCGGTAACGAGTACTTGGTAACGGTTACTCGGTACCTAGTAACGAGTACTTTTATTCATTAATATTTTCAAACATTTTTATGTGTTGAAAATATTGCAGGAATAGAAAATTGGTTAAAGTAAGAATATTAGTGAAAGATTGCACTAGCGCTGTTAATATTTAGATAAGAGACGAGCGACATCAGTCGCTAGCTAGCGAAACTAATAGTACTACGTGACGAATTTGCTGTCAAAAAAGAAAAATATTGTTATCACAAAAAGTTTCTTTATTGAAACTGTTCTCAGTGCAAGTATTAATCAAAATGTTTACAGAAGCATAAAAAAAATAAAAACTAAAATTACTAAAAAAGAGCAAAAACACTATTTACAAGAATCATTAACAACACTTAATAACTTTGAATACTCTTTCTCGACATCGGTTTCTTCATTAATAGAGACGAGACCAATCGCAGAATCCTGAAATAAACGTTTAACTACTCTTTTTAATTACAATTTGACTGAAAGTTTACCTTAAACAACAAATCCTTTTTACCATTAAATGATCCAAAAAGTTTAAACCAATCAGGTCTCTTGCTGTACAAAGCATTCGCAGCAAGCAGCGCGTTTTGAATCTCTTCGATTTCATTGATACCTTTGGCATTGCTGGTCACAACCTATTTGAAAAAACAAATGCTACAGAGCGTCCTTTTGGTATACTACCACTAAAATGACTTTCTTATTACATATTGAAGATAGAAGAAACAATAGAAAGGACAATAATTTATACTGAACACAAAAAGTAGGTAAAAAAATAAAAAAATAATTTCGGTTATATAAAAATTGTTTATTTTAAAATAAAAATTTGAAAATTTTTGTTTTTTTGAGATAATCTTGACTTACATACGAAAGCGCCTAAGGGTCACGAAATTATTATAAAAATAAATTTAAATTATTATAAAATTAAATTTCTTTCCAAAAATCCGACATATAGAAAAAAATCCTACATGTGTATAAATATATAAAAAATCTATAAGTATACAGGGTTATTCAAATTCGAGGGCCACCATTGGGAACTCGCTTATTTGAACTAATAGAGGGTAGTTTTATATAATTATTCGTGCCAATTTTTTTCTTCAAGTTTATAACTTTTGTGAATTTTTTGGCAAAATTGAAACTCCTTTTTGTAAAACACCAACGTTTCGCCTCCGTTAGGGGGCTTTATCAAGATTTTATTCAAAATTGTATAAAGTATAAAAAAGTGACATTTTTTTTCTTAATAAAATTTATACTTTATACAATTTTGAATAAAACCTTGATAAAGCCCCCTAACGGAGGCGAAACGTTGGTGTTTTACAAAAAGGAGTTTCAATTTTGCCAAAAAATTCACAAAAGTTATAAACTTAATAGAGGGTAGGTTTAAATTTGGCACTTTTTCAGAATTTGGTGCCATTATTATGCCGCTGAGAAATCTGATCTCAAACGGTATAGGAGTTGTGGCAGCAAAACAAAAAGATGCCTTTTTTGTTTTTGCAGTGTAGCTCGACTATTTGACCTCGTATCAAAACGATATGGATATATTATTAGAGCACTTTTTTGTGCTCTATCTGCACATTCCCATGGATTCACTGAAAAACGTTTCGTTTAGATAAGACCATCATCAACTTTTTTCTTATAGGTGCCATTTTTTCTTGCACTTTACTGAAAGAAGCATGTTTTTCTGATTTCTTTGGTACAATACAACTTGTCCATATTATATCGAATATTTTGGCCACTACAGTCAGAAAACAGAAAATTTTAGCAAAAATCAAGTGGGCCTTGCAAGAAAATAAATAGGAAACCGTCATCAGTTTTGGTGTAATTTAAGCAAATACATATGTCAAATATTCTACTTGGTGCTATTCTGAGACCCATTTTTCAAAGAAAATTTTGCAAAAGTGCCAAATTTAAACCTACCCTCTATCACTTCAAATAAGCCAGATCCCAATGGTGGCCTTCGAATTTGAAGCACCCTGTGTAGAAAAAAATCCGACATATAGAAAAAAACTCCTACATATAGAAAAAATCTGACATATAGAAAAAAATCTTACATATAAAAAAAAAATCCTACATGTAGAAAAAAATTCGACATATAGAAAAAAAATTCGACATATAGAAAAAAAATCCTACATATAGAAAAAAAATCCGACATGTAGAAAAAAATCCGACATATAGAAAAAAAATCCGACATATGTATGTATAGAAAAAAAATCCGACATATAGAAAAAAAATCCGACATATAGAAAAAAAATCCTACATGTAGAAAAAAAATCCGACATATAGAAAAAAAAATCCTACATATAGAAAAAAAAATCCGACAAATAGAAAAAAAATCCTACATATAGAAAAAAATCCGACATATAGAAAAAAAATCCTACATGTAGAAAAATTACGATAATCGTACAAATTGAACATCCGTTTCGACTTCGCTGTGGCCCGACTGCTATTGTATAGATCATGGATAGAGGATATCCTCTATCCATGGTATAGATTTAGCATTTTTCTGCACTAGACTTTTTTCCTATATGTAGGATTTTTTTTCTACATGTCGGATTTTTTTTCTATATGTAGGATTTTTTTCCGATATGTAGGATTTTTTTTCTATATGTCGGATTTTTTTTCTATATGTAGGATTTTTTTTCTATATACAGGGTGTGTTTTTTAAGCGTCCGCGGAAGATTATGCCTAAATGACGAAAAATATAAAGAAAATATTTTAACTAACCCCACCTCATTTTTTACGCTCTATAATCTAAAAATGTTTTTACTTATACCAGGTTAGTCCAAATAGTTGGAATGATGGTCAACTTGGTTTTTTCTTATGGAATGTGCATTATTTAATTTTTTACTTGATTCAGAACAATATTTTAATGGCACTTTCTTAACATAATATTATAGTAATTTTCTTTCTTTTTTGAGATATTATTTTTTTTCTCGATATTTTGACAGTTACATCATACATTTTAAAAATTCATATTTCTGCACTGGTTGAAGATGGAATAATGATATTTTTGACAGCGGTCCTCATGATAATCATGATTAACACTGTTTGCTCAAATTTTGTATAAAATATACGAGGAGCATTCAATAATTTATCAAATAAAAATCAGAGAAAACCATCAAGAAGTCAGTTTTTTCAAATGACACGGTATATTTTTTATTGCTCCAATGGAAAGAGCAAAAAATTTCGCTTGGGCTCACCTAATAAAACAATATTGTTCCATGAGCATAATTTTTAAATATTTACAATATTGAAATTTTCATTTCAAAAATCAAAAATAAAGTTAGCCTTGTAAAAATACAGCCACAGAATATAAAACCCTATAGTAAAACAACAACAAAACTGTAGACATTCCAAAGCTACTTTATTTTTGAGTTTTGAAGTGAAAATTTTAATATTGTAAATATTTAAAAATTATAGTTATGTAACAATATTGTTTTATTGGGTCAGCCCATGCGAAATTTTCCGCTCTTTTAAATGGAGTAATAAAAAATATACCATGTCATTTGAAAAAGCTGACTTTTTTCTGGTGTTTTGTCGCTTTCATATGATAAATTTTTGAATGCTCCTCGTATATTTTATACAAAATTTGAGCAAACAGTGTTAATCATGATTATCATGAGGACCGCTGTTAAAAATATCATTACTTCATCTTCAACCAGTGCAGAAATATGAATTTTTAAAATGTATGATATAACTGCCAAAATATCGAGAAAAATAATTTTATCTCAAAAAAGAAAGAAAATTACTATAATATTATGTTATGAAAGTGCTATTAAAATATTGTTCTCAATCAAGTAAAAAATTAAATAATGCACATTCCATAAGAAAAAACAAAGTTGAGCATCATTCCAACTATTTGGACTAACCTGGTATAAGTAAAAACATTTTTAGATTATAGAGCGTAAAAAATGAGGTGAGGTTAGTTAAAATGTTTTCTTGATATTTTTCGTCATTTAGGCATAATCTTCCGCGGACGCTTAAAAAACACACCCTGTATAGGATTTTTTTTCTATATGTCGGAATTTTTTTCTACATGTCGGATTTTTTTCTATATGTCGGATTTTTGGAAAGAAAAATAATTTTATAATAATTTCGTGGCCCTTAGGCGCTTTCGTACTTACACCCCTCGACCTTCAAATTTTATCAAGAAAAAACTGTTTGCAAAATTTTGCTTTTAAATAAGTTCTTGATAAAATAACTCGACATACGGTCTCTGGATTTTATCGCCGAATTATTTAGTCTCAAACAAAATTTTTGCAAAAAGCTACCTACGCAAATTTTACTCCATAAAACTTGAAGGGCTCGGGATATAACCTATGAAAATTCGGGTCAGAGGCCAAATTGGGGAAAATTAACATAAATCCAGATTAAGTTTTGCAAAAATTTTTGACAGTAGATACATTTTGGATTCATCACTTTGGCGCAAAGTCAAAAAGTGAAATCACAGAATGGTGACGTAAGGGTTAACAACCCCTAGAACTGTTTCGTCATTTCCTCAGTCTGGGACTTTGAGGGTGTAATTTTCGTCGACTGTTACTTACCCGGTACATGAAAAATACATTACACAAATTTGTGGTCTAGCAAGAAAACATTTTTTTTCATAAAATTGGAAAATTATAGAGGCAACGTGAGTACACTGTGATGACCAGCACACTTCAGTGTATATTCCACGAAAAAAAACAGATCTCTAACTCTTTTCGTTGCTGAAATCCAACAAGAAAAGTATTAAAAATGGTCGAATATTGATTTATGAATTTTTTGCGAAAAATCGATTTTCCGTCGTTTTCCCAATTTCCGATCTTTTCGCGACCTCAAAATTCGAATCCGGCAGATCATTTTACATAAGAATCAGCTTCATTTTTGTGTGTATGTTCGAGTTGTATAGAGGGTGTTTAAAACGCATCTTTCAAGCGGTCTTCTCCCCGACTACTTAGATTAAAGTGCCTAGCTGTCGTGATACTTACCACGTGCGGAGGGGCTTGTAACAAGTTACAGTGTTTATACTCGGATGGGGCTGCCCTGTCACCATTGGGGCACAACAGCTCGTAATCTGACGATTTCAAATTCACTGCCCACGAAGCATTATTTTTCCCATCTAAAACAACAAAATAAAAAAAAACGTGTGAAACTATTCATTAATAAAAATCTGTTGACACAAAATAACAAAGTTCGCGGCCGTTGACATTTTTCCTGAACTTCATTAAAAATTATACGCACACGAAGAGACCCTTTCGGATTCACCCTCTGCAAATTTTCTGCTCGAGGGATCGGGTTAACGTAAATCATGTAAATTTCAATGAAACAGTATTAAAGAGAAAGTCTCACCCGTATTTCCTGGGACCGTGACATGTTTCACAAAGGCTACATCGCCTCCACCTTCGATTAAACACCTGAAAGCCCCAGTGTAACCGCTGTACGCCTCGGAAGAATCGAAATTGCATTTCGTTTTCGGGTTGTTGTTGTCCACATCTCCGGCGCATAAACTGCAGAGTTTAGTAGAGACGTCGGCGTTTAGATTATACTTCGCGTCCCTCGATCCGGGTAAACACGAGCCGCCACTGAAGTACTCCGAGAGGGCTTTGGGGAGTGGGCACTGGTCGGGCGGTATAAGTCCTATTTTAATGAGGGTATATAGAGGTGCGTTATAACCGGCCGTTCGCGTAATTCCGGTATGGCAGGACTTTGCGCCCTTAAGATCCTGGAATGATTGGAAGTTCGAGTCCTTTTTTACGACAGCCACTGCGTAATACGTGCCACCTGCAACCAGAAAGTAATTATGAAGGGAGGTCAACGACTTTCAGAAGCGATGTACGGTCAGACTGGAGAATTTCTATAAGTGTGACCTCCCTTTACCTAGAAAGCCGTTCGGTCTTAATTAAAATTATTTGTAGTTATCTCAGTTTCCAAGAAGATAAAAAGATTCTTTTGGTAACCGAATCCTCGGCGCTCCCATAGTTGCCAACCCACAGGAAAATATTTAACTTTTCTGAGATTTTTCTTCTTCCTTCTGTCGGGTGTCGCGCCTCAGCTGGATTAATAAACTAGATTAATCAAACAATCGATTAATCAAGATTATCGATTATTTTCCGATAATCGATAATCGATTACGAAATACATATAATAATCGCGTCCCACACAAACATAATTTTGGGTGGAGGCGCCGGAGACAATATATATATATTTTTTTCTAAATTGTACAAGGTACTTTTGGATTAAGTGGCATGAATGTTACTAGTGAAGTTAGACGTCAAAGTAGGTCGATTGTCGATTGAACCAATCATACATAACCAAAGTTGCGCCGCTTCCGAGTGGAGAAGCGAGAAGGCATACACTTTTACTATTTAAATTCGGAAATGTTTGACTTTGACGTACAATATTCATATTTGCCACAAACATTTGTGTACTGATAGCAAATATTTCGTATCAATATTGTCTACGAGAACCCACAGGGGGCGCAGCAATACGCAATACTCTAGGGACCCTATAATACTCTAAAGTCCCTAGATTGACACAGTACCTCAATTGCCACCATTTTGACTCCATATACTTGGCGGGAAATTTGAAAATATCTCAACTATGACGGAAGTATATTACACTCCCCAATAAATAATATAATGACTGCTTAACAGCTTCATCTAGACTGGGCTCATCTTCATACAATTCCATTTCTGAAGAGGGGAAAATCTCCACTTGTTAATCAAGTCAATCCACAATAGGGAGGTTCGGAGAAAAATAAGATGTATATTTTTGGCATGAAAATGACAGAAAATTGTTATTGTAATTGATTTACGGCGAAATTATTTTTCTAAAAAAAATTTTTGTGGCGTAATAAGCAAAAGAAATTAGCTTATCACACCCACATGCTAGTTCGCTTTGTTATTGGTTTGACGTCAGAGATTCGTAAGGCGCTCCTCCCACTTCTCTTGAAGTGCCCGTGAAGCGGTACCTATCTCATAACATACTTATTGGGACTATTTCGAGCGTGAATTTTTAAAGTAAGGTGTCAAGGAAACATAAAACAAAGACAACATAATCGATATAATGATGCAACAACATAATTTGCCATATTTATGTAGTAGGTAGGTAAATGTCCCGGTAAATGTGGAAATGGTGTGTGATTCTTGCATCTAACCCCAATTTCATTCAACCTCAAAACAGTAGTGTAAAGGCAGACCGGTATAAGTAAAACAAAGTCAACAATTTATTAGCTGTACATGCCTTTTATAATTCAGTATAAGTAGGTATGTAGATTGTAGATACCTGCTTACTTCTGTTTGTAAAATAGGTACCTACCTATATTTTCTAATACAATACAATACATACCTACTCATTTATGTAGGTATGTATACCTAAGTGATTGACAAGTTATCAAGTTAACACTTTTATAACGGATTGGAAATTTTAAAAAAAAACGGAAACAAATACAACTCACGCGAATCAAAAAACTACGCTACGTAGGTACTAGATACTTGTTTAACAAAAAGAAACAACCTCTATATTCTGGAACGGTTAATGTAGAAACTCGGAAGAGACTCTTAAAGACGCATGTATGGAGTACGAAATTATACCTATGGGTGCGAATCTTGGACAATGGGAGAAGCGGATTGAAAAAGAGTAGAAGCGTTTGAAATGTGATGCTACAGACGGGTGTTGAAGATACCGTGGATAGACAAGTTAGCAATAAGGAGGAATTAGAAAGAGTTGGGGAAAAGAGAAAAGTATGGAAGACAATAAAGAATAGGGGATAGGATCGTAGGATGGTAGGACACCTTCTGAGACACAAAGGAATAGTTCGCGACATACTAGAATCAGAGATAGGAATAAAGAGGTAGAGGTTGGAGCAGATTAGACTACTGCTCTCAAATAGTTGGGGATGTAGAATGTTCTACTTTTACGGAAATGCGTAGGCTAGCTCAGGGAAAGGATGGAGGTACGCGTCCTACCAGTCTTCAAAAGAGAACTTTATGATGACGTACTATTTAATTATTATTGTAAAATAGTTAATAAAATTTCCTTTTTAGTTCAGGGAGGGAACGCTACGGCGATTCAGTATTTGGCTCCGTCATGCTCCTAGCATCCTGTTGCAAATTATGCTAACCGTAACACGTTACCAAGTACCAAGGGGTCCCAGAAAACTGTCGATAAATTACATTACGTTCGATTTTATTTCGAGTGGCTGCAATAGGGCAGCCGATAATTTTATAAACTTTTGCAATGATAAACTAACTCGCGAAAATATCGATAATGCTGACCGATTTTCCTTTTGGCTCCAACGAACCACTTTTTCCGTTTTATTGGTGTGTTGTACGATGTATTAGTCTGGGTACAAAACAGAAAACACCAGTTAGAACCAGTTAATAATATTTAACAATTTAACTACACATGCATATGCATAATACTTATGGGACTGCTGCGCGCTGAAGCTGGGACTTGTACGTTATACTAAGTTCTGACGTCACGCGGCCCACTCTCGCTGCAAGGTACGATTTCTAGCCTCGCACCGACGGAAAACTTTGTAACGGCTTCATAGGCGAAGGTATTTTTTTTAACAAAAATTAACAAACCAATAGACCTTTTCATTTCGTTTGATTTCGTTAGTGCGCATGTGCAGAAGTACACTGACAATCGGCTATTTTTAGTTTTTCGGACGAATGTCACTGTCAGTGTTTGAATTTCGTGTAGGATATTGGCAAGTAAATAGCAAAGTACCAAATAAGGAGGGTGTTTGAAAGACGGAAAATTATTACAAATGTCAGTTTCCAGTGACATCCCTCATAAAATTATGAGGCTGAATCCCGAAGGCGTCCCTGGCCTGTTTGAAATACGGGAATGTTAACGTTAACCAACATAATTTCAATCACGCAGGTTTTTAATACGTAGCGGTGAAAATGAATCAATTTTTTAAAAGAAGACTGAGAAAAAGGATGTATGTAACTACAAATAATAATTATTATTTTAAAAATAACAACAACAAATAATGTCGTAACACCTGGAAACATCCAAGACACTTTTCCATTTCGAATCTTGCCTCTTACACATTTTCATTCACACAAGACAATTTACATAGGTGGAACAAGTCCTCACTTGGTCACCGACCCAGTTGTTATCTTTGATTTACCCCAGCGTTAGGCAGGGTTTGAGAAATGGATAAAATCGTAATCCCAAGCGATATCTTGGCCTACCCACTCTGCTAGCGCCGTTGCAGTCACCAAAAGCACAAAGTTTGAATGCATTCTTAAACAACGGGCACTTTCTTGGACGAAATGATTCGCAGCATGACCACCGGACATATTACAACCTAAGCCACTAACTTTTTAATTTAAAAATCATAAATTTGCACAAACCATTATCTTCGCTGTATTTTTCCGCAACAATGGGTTTGAGATTATAGTCCCTCTTCGCAGCATCCGCTACACCAGCATCCAAAGTAATAATATCAGCTCCATTGTCCCGAATTGAAGTCAAACACCCGTGTATATCATTTTCCTCCACACAATCAAATCTCGGTCGCACATTTCTGGAAAAGGCAGACTTGCTAAAAGCCCTGCACTTCTCGAGTTCGTCTTTCGTCACCACGCAGAAACGGACTGTCTTGATTGGCGGACCATAGTCACGTTCTAAAACAAAAAATCATTTCCATCGGCAATCTGCACAGAAAAACTACTTACCAATTACATCTGTATAATTCGCTTTGTCCAAATGGTCCTTGGGTGGAATAATTTTGCTCTCCCTAGGCAGAGTTTTATCTGATAATTCTAAAACTTTTTCTAACCACGGAGCGTGAGATTTTGAACCAACAGAATTGAGATTTTCTAGTTTCCTTCTTAATTCATCGACCGTTTTAATCACATCCGCGTTACCCATGTAACCTTGCCATGGTCTTGCAGCCCAACGGCAGGGGTTTTCTGTTATTGCCACCCTTGTCGCATCCGGGCATAAATATGCGTAATCGTCGGGGTTGGGGGTTTCGGCGGTCTTGTTGGCCGGAGTAGTTCCGACTGCCAACTGAATCAACGAATAAATTGCCATGAACTTGATGAGAAAAGTGTTTTCTTTAATAATTAGAAGTATTAAAAACACGTTTCTCAAAAATAACATAATATTTTTAAAGTCATTATAGCCAAACAGTAAATATTGACTTTGCTCATAATATATTTTCCGAACATTCTTATTCCGGTTTGTAGGTTACCAATATCAACCGTTCAGATGAAAAGTACGTGCTTACCCCGAAGAATTTCCTGACGAAAATAACTTTGGTGAATGCTATCTGACCCCCATTGTAAGCGAGACACCTCAAGGCACCTACGTAACCAGAGAATTTGTCAGGATAATTGCATTTTTGCGGCTCCTCGCACAGTTCACAAAGGTTCGAATATTTGTTCTCTGCAAGCGAAAACTCCAGCTGTCTTACAAATTCTAAGTTATATTGTTTATCTTACTTAATTTAGCATCAATTTTGGGATCATCGGACCAATCACCGACGATACAGGACTTTACAAAAAGAGTAGAGAATGCTTTTAGCTCATTTTCTCTAGGGGAAAGGTCAGGTTCGTTGAGTTGTCCAATAATACCCATGTTCTTGAGCTTCGTTAGGGGCACTTTGTACCCCACATTGCGGCCTACCCCTGTGTGACACGATTTAAGCCCCTTTATGTCTTCAATCTTATTTAACTTCAAGTCTTTGTGAATCACAACTACAGCTTCGTAACGAAATTCGGCTGAAAATAATTAACAATTTCAATAAGTAGGTACTTAACAAAATGCGCTCTTTAGAAAAATGCAGCGAAGATAATATAATATTCCCAAATATTCCTTCCATCTATCTGCATTTTCTTGACCGCCTTATATATTTGTTTTCCTCCTTCATCCAGGGTATTTTTATATTTTCGCCGATCGTCACGCTTTGCATACAAAATAAAATTTCGCAGACATAAAAAAGTAACAAACACTTTAATAAACGATAAAAAACGTAAGTGGTAAACAAAGTCGACATGTAGATGTAGACGAACGCGATACACCAACATAAAGAATTAGCACATTAGTGCATTTAAAGTCATTATGTAAATCCCGTCTATAATTATACAAAGACAAGTTCCACAACATAATAATTCTCTGAAAACATATCCATCAAGTATCACAATATTTGTCGATTTTCCCCACGCAATATTTGTGTCTATTTGTAGTCATCCAGCGTCCAGACAAGCCCACAAAATTATTTATAGAGCGACCCATAAAAACGCGCCTAATCAATAATTGTGTATACAGAGCGATAATAATACAGGTCACAATATTAAGGGGTGCGTAGTTCATGACGTAATTTGCGCTTTAAATAGTTCACGTCCGAGTTTCTCCTTGCAAAACAGTTTCTGTTATTGAAAGGGGGAGGCAGAACTTGTTTTTTGTTTACGACCCAAATGGATTTAACCAGATTGACTTGTTTGGTCTCTGCAAAGATCAGAAGTAATGGAATTGTTATCTTGCCAAACCTTCTTCGTTGGGAGTAATAATCTACGGGAGACAATAAAGAATGTGACAGATAGCACGGTAGAAAAATCTCTGAGACACAAAGAATTTAACAGAAATTAGGTTCTTTTCATTTTGAGTTGCATACATGTTTTACCTACCATCTGGTTCTTCCAGAGTTCGGATTTCCTCGAAAACAGCGAAATCTTGATTTGGGATATTCCCTGCGACATACATATCTTCAGGATCTACAGTCTCAAAATCGGCTTCACGATCTTTTATTTTATCCAAACATTCAATTCTGTAATTTAAAAATAATGCAGTCGTAGGCACAGGGCGAGAGGGCGGAATAGTTGGCCCCTTTGGATTAGGCAATAGGAACGATAGGGGAGTTAGACTGATAGAGTTCTGCGATAAACATAACTTAACGGTCGCGAACACTCTATTTCACCATCATGTTAGGAGATGCTATACGTGGAAGATGCCAGGAGACTTAGGGAGATATCAAATAGATTACATTCTCGTTAGGCAAAGATTTAGAAATCAAGTTAGGGATTGTAGAAGTTATCCAGGAGCAGATATAGATAGTGATCACAACATAGTCGTTATGAAAGCCAATCTTAAATTTAAGATTTTGAAAAAAAGAAGCGGAAGAAGGTATCTTGACCCAGAGAAACTAAAAGATGATGATATGCGCAATAAGTTCGAGAAAAAGACAAACGAAGCACTAAAGGGCACGGGTGGAAATATTGTTAGGGACATAGAGGCAGAATGGAATTGCATTAAAAATAGTTTAGTTTCCTCAGCTAGGGATATTTTGGGTCATAAACAGAATGAAAGTAGGAAACCCTGGATAACAAAACATATTGTGAGTCTAATAGAGGAAAGGCGAAAATATAAAAATAGGTTAGATGAAACAGGGAAACAAAGATATAAGGCGATCAAGTGGGAAATTATTCGGGAATGTAGGAAAGCGAAAGAGCAATGGATCGATAATAAATGCAAAGAAGTGGAAGATAAATTCGAAGTAGGAAAGACTGATGAAGCATATAAAATAATTAGGAGAAATTTTAGAGAAATTGGATCTAGTACCAAAAACATTAGAAATGAGGCAGGAGATATCCTAATCGGAAGTGGGGAGAAGGCAGATAGGTGGAAAGAATATTTAGGAAACTTATATGCGGGACAGGAAGTGCAAGATATATTAGAAAGCGAAAGCAGTGTAGAGGGGGATAACCTAGGGAGTCCTATAATGAGAGAAGAGTTTGAGATAGCACTGAAAAGTTTAAGGAATAATAAAGCACCAGGTATAGATGGCTTGCAGGCAGAAATCTTAAAGTGCGCAGGTCAAGAGGTAATAGATCGTTTATTTAAACTAGTTAGTCGCATATACCTGACAGGCGAGATTCCAGAAGATTACAAACGGAACATCATAGTAGCTTTGCCGAAAAGAAAAGGCGCGGATAGATGCGAAAATTTTAGAACTATCAGTTTAACTTCCCATGCGTCAAAAATTTTAACTAGAATTGTGCAAAGAAGGATGGAGAAAAAGGCGGAAGAAATATTAGGAGAAGATCAGTTCGGATTTAGACGAAATAGAGGAACGCGCGAGGCCATTCTAGCTTTACGAGTAATTATAGAAAAAACGATAGAAAAGAGAAAGAGCGTCTATATAGGATTTGTAGATTTAGAAAAAGCCTTCGACAACGTAAAATGGGGGAAGATGTTCGAAGTGCTGAGAAAGGTAGGGATGAAATACAGGGACAGAAGAATAATACATAATCTCTACAAAGAGCAAAAGGCAGTTATAGAATGTGAGCAGGAACAAAGGGAAGTAGATATCCGGAAGGGAGTGAGACAGGGATGTGCATTGTCACCTCTAGTTTTCAACTTATATATCGAAGATGCGATTAATATTGTTAAGGAAAGAACAGCCTCAGGGATCAATGTACAGGGCCAAACTATTAACATGCTCAGATTTGCGGATGATATAGCAGTGTTAGCATCTAGCAAAGAAGAATTAGGAGCGGCTTTGAATGAAATGGAAGCAGTTTTGACACAGGGCTTCGGCATGAAAATCAACAAAAAGAAAAGTAAAATTTTGGTATGTAGGGGATGTGAAAATAGAACTAAAATGGAAATACAAATTGGAAATGAGAAGATAGAGGAGGTCGCGGATTTCTGCTGCTTAGGAAGTAAAATAACTCAAGACGGTAGGAGCACTAAAGATATAAAACAAAGAATGGCGCAGGGCCGAGTTGCGTTTAACAAAAAGAAACAACTGTTATGCTCGAGAACGGTTAATATAGAGACTAGGAAGAGACTCTTAACGTCGTATGTATGGAGTACGGCATTATACGGGTGCGAAACTTGGACAATAGGAGAAGCGGATAGAAAAAGAGTAGAAGCGTTTGAAATGTGGTGCTACAGACGCATGATGAAGATACCGTGGATAGATAAGGTTAGCAATAGGGAAGTATTAGAAAGAGTTGGGGAAAGGCGAAAGGTATGGAAAACAATAAAGAGTAGGAGAGATAGGATGGTAGGACACCTTCTAAGACACGAAGGAATAGTTCGCGACATACTAGAGTCAGAGATAGGAATAAAAAGAGGTAGGGGTAGGCCTAGATTAGACTACTGCTCTCAAATAGTTAGGGATGTAGGATGTTCAACTTTTAGGGAAATGCGTAGGTTAGCTCAGGATAGAAAAGAATGGAGGTACGCGTCCAACCAGTCTTCGGACTGAGAACCTTATGATGATGATGAGTGGTTAATATATGTGATGTTGGAAGAGTAACCTACCTGTCTCTACCAGGGACACAAACAATTTTTGCCGAACTCTTGGTGTTCTCATCCGCCATGGTTTGGCAGTATTCCAGAAGGTCTTCGGGGACGCACATTTTGTCTTAAAAAAGAAAAAACAAACTTCTAACATTAACAGGATATTAATTTTATATTCCGTAAATCTCCATTATGCAATGTTAAACGAATGCACGGTATATAAAAATCAAGGAATCTTGAATGAGATTACATAGAATTTCAGAATTTTGTGCTGAATTTCTATTACGGTTATTTTCTAATAATTTTTTGACTTTGATTGGTATTTTGAGGAGGAATTTTTTGAAAATTGCCTGTTGGATCTTTCTTTAAAATTTTATATTTATCTTGAACTTAAAACTCTTCATTTTATTAACATAATCTTGCTTTGATAAAGCTACTATTGATTTCCATTTTTCTGCTCTACTGAATATAATATCATATTCTATAGATTTATTATTGATTGTTGTTGCAGTATTAACTTCGATATTATGAAATCGTCGTTTAATGATAGAGTTGTTAAGTAAGAATTCTTGGTTTATAATATTTTTGGCTAAATACTTTTTAAGAGTCCTATCCTTATCTTCGATGAAGACTATTTTGATCTAAACGTATGGTGATTGTATGTAGTCAAAGAACGCGGAGGCGCTTTCGATATTTTACGGAAATTTTTCAATTTTTATAAACTGTTATTATGAATTAAAAAAGCAGTAGGTATTTCTTATTCATTCTTAAGGCATTCTTAAGTTACAACAAAATAGTCTTTGGTATAATTACTGTTTACTGCGTTGACGATAATTAGGACCGCATTTTATTTAGTTTCTCTTTTATTATTGTTGTTTATGCATCGCGTGTTCTGTTCTTATTTGTTTAAAAACACTAATAATAGGAGTTTTTTTCATTTTTCATTATAAATGTGTCAATGTCAAAGTCAAATGTCCCTCCAAAAAGTGATTCGGTTACTTAAGGTTTAAATATATACCATGTCTAATATTGCGTTAACCTAAAATGTTCCATAAAATTCGAAAATAAAATAATATGCATTGTTGTAGTGTCAAAACAAATGTTTGTTGATCTCATTAAATTTAATCAATTCTTTGCATGTTTTATTTTGTTTATTGACTAAGATAAAGACAACTATAGAAGCAAAAAAAATAAAAGGAAATTGCATAATAACAATAACTTAAATGGTAGAGTTTGGCAAAAAAATAAGTTAATTAATTCATGTAAGTTATAGTCTTAAAAATTAAATTTAAATAGGTAACCTTGAATAATCCTTTTGCAAATACGCGAAAGCGATAACTACAAACTTATAAAATCAGAATCCGGAACGACCCATATTAAAAACGGTACTTGATATTTTAAACACGATAAATTATTAAGAAACAAATTTATTGTTAGACTTACATTCATTTTTGGCGTTTCTTCTGAACCTATATCTAACCACAGCCGCATCGGTAACAAGCGCTACAGTTACCGAAAAAATAAACAACAATAACTTCATTTTCACAACATACAGCTTGTGTTAAGTGAAGATGAAAGTTAGCCACTAAGACAGGTTCTCAATGCGATGGCTTTTATTCAACTGGACACACCACTGCATACTAATCACCATTATATATAGGACATACATATTTGTTTATTGGGTTCAATAGCGGTTTGATCGATAGGGCGAAAAGTGCAATTTGTGTGTTTTTGAGACTCTCATTTAACCCCCATCTAAATCGGGCGATTATCTCAAGAAATTTTCCAAAAACCCATGATCTTGTGCAAGCAATAATTGCAGTATCAGTTGAATGTTTTCCTGGTTGTTTGTTATAGCCTTCCCTTCAAGTTTATCGGCATTTTTTCACATTTACATGGACGTAGAAATTCTTAGTTACCCCACCAGTAAACACGCTTTATGCACAAGTATCAATTCCTGCGGTTTAGTGACTTTGTATTCATAACTCGTACAGCTCTGTAAATACCCTAAACTACATGCATATTATAGCTCGTTGGATGCTAGTCACGTCTAAATGTCAAGTACTGACGACAATCTTTTCAAATAATTTGTGTCGTTATACTATGTACAATAGTAAATACAGTCCACCTAATAGAAATTTTCTTCTACGTACAACAAATTTAAGTTGGCGAGGGGAGGGGTTGCTACGCGTTAGCGCCTTCCATAGCCTGCATCTAACTCAGCGCAACAGGGGCATGGACTTTTTTTACTCTTGGGAATAAACATTAAAAAATAAAAATTCAGTAAATAATATTCAACGTATATTAAGAAAATTATTAGTACCAAAGGTAATTCAGAATATAAAAAGACAAATGTAATTATTGCAAAATAATCATTAATATTAGATTATTTGTCTTAATTCTATCAAAAAAATAATAGTACAATAATACACGTAAAATTTTGTGTTAATATCTTGAATAGAACCAGAAACATAAGTACTCGTAGGAAAAATCAAGATTATTTTATTAATTCCAAAGAACATTCTCAGCTAAGGAAAAACCTTTCCACGTAATTTGGTTTCGTGTGAACAAACACATCACAGCATTCAACTTGACCCTCAAAGAGTTATCATAAAATTCATTATCGTTCTATTTTTAATATGCTGTCCACAAGGGGAATTCCAATTTTAAACTCAAAATGATATCAAAAAGGAGGCCAAAGGCGCTTCTACGGGTGTTGAAATCAAAGATTGATATAAGTTTATCATTGTTGAAGTTGTATTGTGAAAATTCACGTTGAGTGGATAAGGGTTTCCCCAGAAGCATCGGACCTCCCCAATTTTGCGACGGTTGCATATCGTATTATATTCTTAGATCCAATAAGAGTTATCAGTAAGTCGTAACTTTATTTTCTGTGCTTTACTTAAGATTTTTTCTAATATTCTAAAAACGCCTACTAACAAAATTTATATCGTAAAGAAGATTAAGATAAGCGATAGTGACTAGTCCCGTATCTTATCCACAAATTATGGATAAAAACATTTTGGCGATTATAAAATCAGCGCCGTTCATTTTTCAGTAGCAAAACCCAGAAGGATATTACGTAATTCGATACTGTAGATTACTTCACCATTTGTACATATAATACGTATAAAAATTACTTTTACCAAAGGATTTTGTAACATTTGAAATTGCATTTGCCGTTTGTGTCTTAAAGCAAAAGTATTTGAGCTCATTAAATACAGATAAATAATCAAAAATAATAATTTTTAGCCAATGCGCAAACACAAGGAGCAGGGAGACCACAATATAAGCAGCCATACTTGCAGGTGGCGTCACTAAGCGCATAGTTTTCTATGGTTTCCATTGGAACTACGGTTCCTTCAGTCGATTCATAGGCAAATAAAATAACTCTCTACTCTATGGTACAAAACAGTGAAACAGTCACTCTATGGTTGTCAGTTGTCACTTGTCAATGCATGCGTCATTTACCCGGCAAATTTGCCGCTAGTGGTAGAGAAATTTATAAATATAATTTAACAAAACAAGCTTGACTGAAGGTAAATAAAGTTTGTTAACACACGAAACTAATGAAATTTTCTTAAATAAAGTATAATAATGATGACAAAATCGGTATTGCAATAATTGTAGATGACCGATTCAGAAAGCTCAGATTGGGAACTTTCTGACCATGAAGGGGGGGATGCAGGAACCCGTAAATTTTTTGCAAAAGCCTCACAAGCTCTCATTGCTCTGGATGTACATGAGTCGATGTTTGAACAAAATCAGAATGGATCGTATCCTTTTTCAAATTGTATCGAAGCATGTTATAACATTGTGGACAATTTGATCATGTCTTCTCGCGATGACAATTTAAAGGAATTGAGTATAGTACTAATGGAAGACGATGTCACGAAAGCGACTCTGGTAGATTTTGGTGCCCCCAAATTGGACGCTTACAACATGCTAAAGGAATTGAAGGAGTTAAGTCCGAATGAACTAAAAGCGAAGTTTTTGCGGAAAACAAAATTAGATTACGGTTCGTTTATGCTTTTTTGTAATAAGAAACTGTTCCATACAAAAGATGAAGAGACAATTAGGAGTTTGGTATTGATTACTAACGACAGTGACCCGGTAGATGGTGATAAAAACATGAAGTTTAAGGCGTTAAACGAGGCAGAAAAAATGCTCCTTCTTGAAGTAAATATAAGTGTTGTTACTACGCAAGAAGATTTCGAATATAATGTTTTCTACAAAGAACTTGCTGGTAAGTAAGACATTAGTGATCGATTTCCAATTTGATACTTATTTTGTTTCGAATAATTGTACATCATAATATACCTAACCCGTGAATTCAAAGATCTTTCATAAGTTACAATTACATTTTTTGTCATAAATATGCAGTCTATCTCATTATTTTTGTGTCGGACCAGCAGCAGAGGTTCACTTTATTTCCAGGCAATCAGCAGGTGGGGGCATGCTGTCTCGATCTAGAAGGATTGCTCGAAAAACTTGAAGAGCACGTCTTGCCCCGTGACAGAAAAACTTCGGCAAAATTTTATCCATTTCCCAAAGATATAACTCACTTCTTGATTGTCGATATCAAAAAACCCTTTCGTCCAAAGAAATTGCCAACACCTTTTCTGGTTACAAAAGATACACACGAGTCAGTAATTAAAGCAATCGACGAAAATGAAGAAGCCCCTATAGACACGTTTGAAATGGAATGTGGAGGCGGAAAAGAAAAAATCACTTTTACACCTGAAGAACTAGCTAAATTGTATCCAAATCCTGGACCACTCGGTTTTCACTTGTTGTTTGTTTCGAATCGTGTGTCCACGATTGGTAAGAATGCACCGATTGTACCATGCCAAATGAACTTGGGAAAATACAGTGTAATTTTTTAGGCTTAGAGGTTGGCGAACCTTGTCTGCTGAGATCCAGTGCTGCTGAAAAACGGCCAATCTTCAAAATGTTCTGGAGTTACTGCATGGAGAAAAGCAAAGTTCTTGTTTGTAAACGTGTGTTCAGTACAAGACATATGCCGGTGTACGTGGAATTAATCCCAGTATTTTTAAATGGGCCTACATTTATAGCAAGACCTCTAGTATTCCAAGAGGACTGGAACATTATTCAGACTGACGAAGTAGATGAGGATGAAGGAGAAACTGAAGAGCCAACGGAAAGAGAATTAGAAGTTGCACAAGAAATGGTAAGTTTTCCATACATATCTACGTACATGCCCAGGTTTTGTCCCTATATTACGTCACATTACCATTTTCATTATTTTTTTATTTGGACTTGCAACAAAACTGCAAGAAAACATGACAAAATCTTCTATTTAAGCCTGTTTCCAGAAAACGGTGAACGACGTCTTCTATCAGATTCTTAATTGTTCCATTGCACTCTATCTCCAGATGCACCTCGAAACATCTGGGTTTTCGATGATTCACACAGGGAACGAATAGATTTATTCTAACCCTTGACTCTCTTTGTTTACGCGGCACTTTTATTTACCAAAGGAGGCTTACTTAATAAACTTCATTCATAACATTGCTCAAAATCAATTAAAACGCGAGACATTTTAGCTACAGCATATTATTTGTCAGTTTCGTTTGCAAATTTCTAGTTTCACGTCAGATTTCTCTTCGTATATAGTCTTTATATATATATATATATATATATAGTCTTTATCCCCTTGTACCTTTCAGTGTCGGGGTATTGTCTTTTACACACTAGCACTATTCACAAATTTCTTCCACTGCTTTCTGTCTTGTGCTAAAAGCTTCGCTTCTTGTAGTGTTTTGTTTTTCTTCTTTATCGCTGCTATTGCTACATTATCCCATTCCTCTTGTGGTCTTCCTCTTCCTCTCCTTGTTCGCACCCTAGCTTCCCATATTCTTTTGACTATTCTCTCGCCCACCATTCTTTGCATATGCCCCCACCATCCCAGTTGTTTCCTTTCTATGTATTCCAATATAGACTCTATTCCCAGATCCGCTTTTACTTCATCATTCCTTACTCTATCAATTCTAGTTATTCCTTTCACTCCTCTCAAAAATTTCATTTCGGTCGCCTGTACTTTACTTTTCATTGTTCTGTCAATTACCCATGTCTCACACCCGAATGTTAATACTGGCCTGTAGTAGATAGTCTTAAAAATTGCCATTTTCGTCTCATTGGATATCTCCTTCTTCCTTATAAAACTTTTATTCATTGCATGGTATACTTTAACTGTCTTTTCTACTCTTTCATTTATGTCACCATTCTGTTTTCCATTGTTTTGGATTAGCACTCCTAGGTATTTAAAATCTGCTACTTGCTCAATGTTCTCTTCTTCTATTCTGATGTTCATTGTCTCTGGCTCCGTAGCTACCACCATCGCTTTTGTTTTCTTTGTATTTATCTTCATACTGTGTCTCTCAAATATTTCATTCCAGACATTTACATTATTTTGTAAGCTTTTGTTACTTCCGGCCATTATCACTATATCATCTGCAAAAGCACATTCTGTAATATCTATCCTTTCTAAATTTCTATACCCTACATTTAATTTCTGTAATCTTGGACGACACTCTTTCATTATTTCGTCGAGGAATATCGTGAATAATACCGGGGTCATGACTCCGCCTTGTCTTAAACCTTCCTTTATTTTAAATGTTTTGGATTTCATATTCTGAGACACTACGTAAGCTACATTTCCACTATAAAGACTCTTGATGGCTTGTATAAGTTTGCAGTTTATTTCTCTACTTTCTAAAATATTCCATATCTCTTGTCTCTGAACTCTGTCAAATGCCTTTTCCATATCCACGAATGCAAAAAATGCCTTATTATTGCTCGTGAGTGTTTTTCTTATTATTTGTTTTATGGTGAAAATATTGTCCTGAACACTTCTTCCTTTTCTAAATCCACTCTGTGCTTCCTCCAGCGTAGTTTCTATAGTTGTTCTTAACCTTTTCTCCAGTACTCTCTCATATATCTTGACAGCTGCACTTAGTAGTGTGATTCCTCTGTAGTTGTTGCAATCTTTCTTATCTCCCTTTTTGTGTATTGGTACAATTATTCCTGTGAGCCAATCTTCAGGAACTTTTCCGTCACGCCACGCTCAATTACAGATTTCCCAAAATAGCTCTGTGCCTTCTAATCCCGCTCTTTTAATCATTTCAGTACTAATCTTATCATGCCCTGGTGCTTTTCCATTTTTGGATAGTTTTATTGCTTCCATTATTTCTTCCATCGTGATTTCGTCTTCCTCACTATCTTCTAATTCTCTGCCCTTTAGGGTAGGTTTATCCATTTCTCTTACTTTTTCCATTTGGCACTGTGGTTCACTTAAAAGTTCTTGGAAATATTCCCTCCATCTCTCCATTACTTGTTCTTCTTCCGTGATTATTTCGTTATTCTTATCTTTTATGGTTTTGTTCTGCATATGCTTGCCCTTCCTAATGGTCTTTAGTGTCTTATAGAAAAGTTTTTGATTTTCTTTCTTATTGGCTTCCATTTTTTCACCGAATTCCTTCCAGCATTTCTCCTTTTCCTTTCTTACCAATACTTTTACCTTTTTTCTCTGTTCTCTATATGCTATATAATTGTTATCGGTTTCATTCTGCAAATACGTCTTCCACATCTCCTTTTTCAATTTGATCTGTTGTTTTACATCTTCATTCCACCATGCCGTTAGTTTCCTTCCATTTTTAACTTTTATCGCCCCACATACTTCTTTAGCTGCTTCCATGATAATTTGTTTATAGTTTTGCCACAATTGTTCCACGTCCTTTGCCCCTGTTTTTGCTTGTTTTTCTTTTAACCGCCTCTTCATATAGTCTGGCTGTTTCTTCGTCCTTTAATCGATACGTTCTTATAGATTCATAGTCCCCTACATTGTTACACTGTTGCCCTTCATCTATTATCTGGTAATTTTCTTTTCGTATTTTAGCCACCAACATATAGTGATCACTGCCTATTTCAGGTTCCCTTCTAACTCTCACATCCTTTAGTTCTCTTCGATTATTTCTTTCAACCAATATATAATCGATTATTGACCCTCCGTTTCTCTCCTTACCTCGTCTTGTAATTTTGTGTATATCTTTGTGCTCGTAGAAGGCATTAGCAATCATTAAATCATTTAACATACAATATTCTAACAGCCTTTTTCCATTATCAGTTATTTTTTCTTCTCCATGCCTGCCTAATACGCCTGTACCTGTCTCATTTTTTCCCACTCTTGCATTAAAATCTCCACATATATATAGTTTTCCCCTACTATTTTCAGTCACTAAATTAAGTTTTTCCCAGAATTCGTCTTTATTCTTGACAGCTGATCTTCACTTGGCCCGTACACAGCCATAATTGTTACCGTTTTTCCTCTTCCTTCTGCCATTTCTCTTCGTGTTGTAGGTAAATGACCTAACGATGGAAAATTTCGACATAGCACTATTTATCGATCCCGAACTTGAAAGGGAAAAGGCGTACGTTAAATCGGAAATATTAAACGAGCCGATGGCCAAAATAGACCTCGATCTTGTGAAGGATGAGGAAATCGATGAAAAAATAAGGCATTTGAACCTTTTTAACCAGGCGGCAGAGACAAAACGTGCAGCCTATACTTCTCACAGCAAAGGTTCGAAGAGAACCAAAGATTTCTAGTAAATTTAAATTTCCCAGGAAATATATTAAGTTTCAATATTGTTGCATATGAATTTGTATTAAGTTTTCTTATAAATTGTATTTTATACTTGAAAAGTTAACAGTTAATCGGACCTTTTATTTAATATGCGTACTGCGACTCTGGCACCTATTGTTAATAAGTTTTATACTCCGCATATTAATCGAGTAATCTAAATATTTGCACTACTGACCAGTACCTTAAACAGCTGTCCCATATACCTAAATTTATTCAGTCCTTAAGAACTTTTCACTCTATCAACACGTGAAAATGATTATGATTTATTTCTTTGTTTTTTCGTTAGCTCTATTATCTGACGGTGTTTTCGGGGTAGAAAATAGGGTAAAAGATTCTTATTTAGATGCTTACTCGGTAGTTCACGAGATAAACTCTAAGAAACCGACAAAAAATGATAGGGACTTTAAACTTGGTAATGATTTTCACGGTGGGTATGGTGAAGGACCAGTCTACCAACAGGAGTATCCATATCCAGAAGCTGTGATTCCCTCATATTATGGACCTCCAAAACCTGCTTATGGGCCACCTGTTCATCAAAGGTAAATATATTGTTATTTTCCCAGAAAACTGAACCTTTTTCATTCCGAGAAGACTAAAATAATGCCGTACATTTCAAACAACTACTTCTCGGACAACTGCCCCGTCAAGCATAAAATTATAGAACTAAATTCAAATTTTCTATACTGCGAGACATAAAATGCTGCCCCAGCTAAGCTAGCATTGAAACATTCATAACGTATATAAGTATGTGCTTAAGTACTTCAAAGAACAGATTCATTTTTTACTTTCAACTGCATATTTTGTGTTCCACAATGATGAAAGCAGTGGGCTGCAATTTCCGTATACATATGAGTTAATACTGTAGTATTCTTCGATACTCAGGTGTCCCAATAGTGTCACGGCAGAGTTTTGTGCCCTTATACTGCATTTTAGAGAAAAAAGTTATACGGAGTCTCTCATATAACTTTTGAATTATTTTTTTTATTTTGTTACATGTTTGACACTCTTTTTCAAGAAAATGTAAACACATATTTCTAAGACAGTTCATTTTCGGCATTGGAATTAGAAGTTACGGCATTTTGAGATTTTCAAATTTGGTCATGTACCTAATTGCTAATATCCTGTATATTTTGGATCTTTTATTACATTAACAGTTTCCCCAAAATACTGATTTCATCCCTTCCAAATATTACTGCTGGGGCTTTATTCAATCCCGATACATTTAAATTTTAAAATTGCTCTGCATCTGTATTATATTCTTTAAAAAGTGGTCATTTAGACAAAAATAGTTTTATACAACTTCATGGTAAAATACTAATAATAATTTATTGTCCAACAGAAAAAAAAGAAAATTCCAATTAAGGTAAATGTACCAGTGTTCGTCAGGTTAAGAGTAAGTCACAAATTTCAAGTATAATATTTTTTAAACTATCATCTTAAAACACTGACCTCTGAAACCAATTTTTAGATGAATGAGTTAAGTAATAAAATTGCATTGTTTTGTAACTTTACATTTGTAGATATATATTAAATTTTATTTTATTTAATAAAGTGTCATGTGCACCAGTCTCCGTCATACCAAAAATGATTATGCACCAGTATTCGTCATGTGGCAGTACCAGAGTTCGTCATAAGCTAAAAGCATTTATTATACCATTCTAATACATGCCTGTATCGTTGACAAAAATTGTCCTAAAGGCCTTAGCAAATCATCCAACCTCATAAATAAATAATAAATCTTTACTTATTCAATACATATGAAACAAACATATTTTTTTACTTTTTTCGAAACTCCCGCACAATTCTCGTGCACCCATTTAGAACACTTCATACATTTTATCATGTCTTCTTGGCTACTAGTCTCGCAAATGAAACAAAACCAACTTTCTGAAACATTTTCAAGCAACGCTTCAACTTGTCTGATACCTCTTTTATTAGATTCCTTATTCGTCTTCTTTATTTCTCTTTGCTTTTTCCGATTTTCTGTATCTTCGATTTTCTTCAATTTTTTCTCTTCCTTATTTTTATAATATTGGTGCCATTCATTTGAAGTGGCAACTGAAGGAACCTTCTCAGTTGCTTTTCTTTTTTATTACTTTTTGGCGAATTTGGCCAAAAAAGAACTCTTTTGAAAGGCGAGGGTATGCCCTCAGGAATCTTACTCGTGGAAGGTAATGGTGGAATTTTTTCGCTTGCTCTGATGTTTGAGGGTGAAGGATTTTTTTCCGCTTGTTGAATTATGCTATTAATGAGAGAATGTGTAGAACTTGTCTCGTTCTGTATTTCATCAGTGGTTTCGTCACTAAGTTTAGCTTTTTTTACTTCTAGGCTCTTGTTATTAATGAGGCAAGGCGAGGGAGTTTTGTCACTCCGTGTTTCAGTATGGACTCTTCCACCAATTTCAGTAAGAGTTCCACCTTCGTCAACCTCATAAACAATTACTCTTCGATTTTCAAACAACTCTTCTCCAATATTGGTATTTTGTTCTTCATTGTTTCCGTCTAGGTCGAAGTTAAACTCTAAATTCTGCTCTTCAAAGTTTGTAATGTCGTTGTTAATAAGAAAATTCTGCTCTTCAACGTTTAGGTCGCGGTTCCAGTCCAAATTCTGCTCTTCAATATTAACATTTGAATCATCTAGAGTAACAAATACGAGATAATACTTTTTTACTAAGAGTAGGTAGATACCTACCTATTCTAATTTCAGAAGAAATGGTCTTTTTATTGCCTTCTGAAATGGCTGATCTGATTTTCTGACTGAATTTTTTCCATATATAGAAGAGTTCGGCGTCTTGTATGGGACCAGTCCATTCTTCTCCGGATTTTCTAAATAATTCCAATTTTTTATTTGAAATTAAACTTTCAAAATATTTGAAGTGAGTTTTCACTTCATTTTCATTATCTTCATTATTAATGGCATCAATATTATTATCAATTTGACTTTTTATCCTGAAGTACTTTACAGCATTTGGGTTTAGAGGAAATAAACCGCAAGTTCTAAATCCATTTATCAGGAGCTGAGGTTTAATTGTCTTTTGGAGGACGGTATTCAGTAAGATTCCAAAATTGTCGCGATGAAGGCGAATACCAGCATTTTCAATTCTCCAATCATATACTGCCTTTTTCCAGGCTAATTTCAAGGGATGGAACACAGAAACATCCATTGGTTGAAGTATGTGTGTGGCATTAGGATACAACGCTTTCGGTTCAATTTGTTTCGATTTGCAAAATTCACTGAGACAAGGTCAAATGTGATACGTGTCCGTCAAGGTAGAGAATGATCAGAAAATATATATTATTTTCTACGAGCCATGGGTAAAATACATTGCATATGTATTCAAAAAAAGTCTGACCCGTCATCCACCCGTTGACCGATTTTCCTATTGCCCAGCTGGATGGAAGTTGCTAAATTTTTGGGCACTCTCTTTAAGTTAACCACAATCATGGGAGGTGCTACTTTTCCTGCAGCATTACCCATAATTAGAGTGGTTATACATTCTTTTTCATCCGAATTTATAATTGTATGAATGATCTTTTGCCCCCTTTTCACTAGAACTTTATTGTTACTTGGACTGAAAAAAAATGCAGTTTCATCACAATTAAAAATTCGTTCGCTATCTGAAATTGCTTCTAAGAGATCACATTTCTCAAAGTGCTGTTGTATCTCCATAAACAACCCTCTAATTTTATCTTCTGTAACTATTGCCCTCGTGTTTGTAAAATTTTGGGCAACTCTTCTTGCAACTTCTGGATGCCCACGAAGAAATGCTTCGTACCAGTGTCTTCCTGGTCGATCGTTAGTAAAAGGACAATTTGGTTTTCTCAAATCTTTAATCAACATCTGCACGCTATTTAATAATTGGTCCTTTCCCACAGGAAATCCTCTTTGAGCTGAATGAAAAATCCATTTTACTAGGGCTAACTCCTCTTCGTCGGAAAGAACAGACGGAGGGCCCATATTCCTAAAAATAGGAGTTTTTCCTTTCGCCTTAAGGTGCTTCGAGGAACTTTAAAATTTTTTGCGGCAGAATAAATGGTCGATCCATTTAAAGCACTTTCCATGTCATCTTGACCATAATTTAAACGGGCTATACTCTCTAAAAATGAAAAACCCAGTGTTCGTCAGTTCAATGTTCCAGTGTTCGGCCTAAACTCTAATAACGCACAGCTTATTCGTTTAAACTATATTTATATGACGACTACTGGTACGTATATTTGTTTGGTTCACAGGAATATCGCCAACAAATTTAATTTGATGTAAGCGTTATAATAAATTAGAAATTGCAGTTTTGTTTTTAGTCATCATGGTTCCAGTGTTCGGCACACATGACGATGATTGGGAAATAGCCAATAATCTGAGTACCAGTAATCGCCACAGTAAAAAATTTAAATTAATTTAGTTTTAGCGTACGAATTCTTGTATTTTCATAAAAAATATAGTTTATATATTAAGAAAAACTTACTTGATGTGGTTCGAGTTGAACTAGACCGGTTTTTTGAGTTTAGAAGTGGGAGTCACTTCCTTAACGGAACTAATCGTTTTAATATCCACTAGCACGCAGTCGCAAAAAATGAAAATTTTCAAAATTTTTACTGACAAATAAATTGACAAAACAGTAATGTAACTTTACAAAGCTGCTACGAGATGGCTCTAGAAGCTTAAAACATTGAGATCTAATTTGTATGGTCCTATAAAGTCTTAATTTATGTTGCCAAAGTGATTTTATGTCGATCACTGGGACAATGACGGGCACTGGTACATTTACCTTACAGGACAATTAAAAAAAAGACCAAGTAAAAAAATAACTAAATTACACAATAAATATACTTAATATAGTAGTCTAAAAAACTATTCAAGCAGGTGAACCCTAGCAGTGTCCAAAATACATCCTAGGGAATTCATATTTATATCATAAAAACGTGCAATCAAGTTAAAGTGAGAACACATTACACAAATGAGCGACTTCATTAGTAAGTTAGTACGGGCAGTTGGAACGAAAAACCAGTTAGGATGATGAGATTCAGTACGAGGGACAGCAAACTTAAGGAAGGCAAGGAGTTCAGGTAAATCAATGTTATTATGAAGGAGATGGTACAAAAAGGTCAGGCCTGCAGTAATTCTACGAAACTAAGGGAAACGCCCCAAATCTGTCTAAAAGCATGTCGTGACTACAGCCTCTCCCAAGTCCCTAACAGTGTTAGCCCAACTGTAAGTAAAAGTAAAAATAATAACTGGCTTTAATTTTCTTGTATATGAGACAACATGACACTTAGCAACATTAAGTTGAAGCTTATTGACATTACACCACTCAATGAGGTGATTAATTTGAAGTTGTAGAAAGAGGCAGTCATTCAAAGACTCAATATTTAAAAACATCTTCATGTCATCAGCATAGAGAAGCTTAGAACAGTAGATTGAAAAGGAGGAAGAGAACGGGACCCGAATTTGATCCCTGTGGTACACCCGAGCCAGCAACAAGACTCAGATCTATAACCATTGAAAACAACACACTGACTGCGATCCCAAAGGTAAGAGGTAAAAAGGTCAATTAAGGAATCACTAAAACCAAAATCAAGTAACTGCGATCAATTTGGTCGAACGCCTTGGAGAAGTCAGTATATACAGGGTGATTTTTTTTGACCGTCTATTAGAAGTATCTGGAGAACTAAAAGAGATATTGATTTGAAATTTTGGCTGTGGCCGAAACCGGGTCGGATCTATTTAATGAAAATATTTTCAAAATGGTGGCATTTCCGGAAATACCGGAAGTTGACACCAACTTTGTTATCTTAAATGTAATGCTACCATTTTCTATTTTTTTTTAGATTCCACGAAAAATTTTAATGTCAATTCAATAAAGGTTCGCTATGTCTAAAATTAATATTTTCAGAGATATAAATTTTTTTCTCGATATTTTGACAGTTGTGGTAGATTATGTAAAAATTAATATCTCGATAACGTCTAGCAGTAAGATGTTCGATTTTCTATGGTGGCAAGACGAGGTGTTGGAATTACTAATCAGGCAAACAAATTTTCAAAATCTATTACATAAAATTTTCTAATCAACGACATAATATGTTGATCACACATAAGTAGCAAAAAGTCATTTTTCTTAAATAGAATGATACCTATTTAAAAAAAAACCAATTAAAAAAAGTGAAAAAATGCGCATTTAACAATATATGGTGTTTCTCTACCTAAAATGCATAGTATTTTAGATACATACTTGCTGTTTCCTTATTTCATCGATCAAAATTGAAGAGTGCCGCCTTCTAGTAAGTAGACCTTGGCTTGTAGACAAAACAAAATATTCACAAATTTCACAAATAATGTCTAATAAAAGCAATTGGTATTTTTTAGTAATTTAGTACGGTTGGTGTTTAACGAATAGGATATGGCAAATGATAATTATTCTAACTCGGATATTATGAATTTATTCAACATTCATGGAAAATGCGATAAAATAATTAACAGGACATACAGAACATTTAATGGAACATATCCTGAATTACCACCACTGAACTTATTTTAACTAAATAAAAAATAAAGTAGGTACGTGATAGTAAAACAATGTTAAAGAAACTGTTCAAAATGTAGTCCATTAACTTCTACACATTTAATAATTCGCTTATTTACGGCGTGTGTAGTAGCGCTACGAATTTCATGTGGATCTAAGCCTGCAAATGCTGTAGCAATTCATTCCACCAATTCATCCCTGTTGTTGAGTGGATATTGATACACTTTATCCTTTATACGGCCCCAAAGATAAAAATCCAACGGTGTAATGTCTGGAGACCTGGCAGGCCAACTCCATGGACCCAAACGTCGTATCCATCTATCTTCAAACATCTGGTACAATTCGTTAGTAACTGCTGCAGAACAATGACCTGGTGCCCCATCTAGTAGGTATCTAAAATACTATTCATTTTGGGAAACATCATACATTGTTAAAAGCGCATTTTTTCACGTTTTTAATTGGTTTCTTTAAATAGGTATCATTCAATTTAAGAAAAATTACTCTTTGCTACTTATGTGTGATCAGCATATTTATGTCGTTGATTAGAAAATTTTATGTAATAGATTTTGAAAATTTGTTTGCCTGATTAGTAATTCCAACACCTCGTCTTGCCACCATAAAAAATCGAACATCTTACTCCTAGACGTTATCGAGATATTAATTTTTACATAATCTACCACAACTGTCAAAATATTGAGAAAAAATTTATTTTAGACATAGCGAACCTTTATTGAATTGACATTAAAATTTCCCATGGAATTAAAAAAAAAAATAGAAAATGGTAGCATTCCATTTAAGATAACAAAGTCGGTGTCAACTTCCGGTATTCCCGGAAATGCCACCATTTTGAAAATATTTTCATTAAATAGATCCGACCCGGTTTCGGCCACAGCCAAAAGGTTGTCGTTTAACCCTTGCAAAATTGAACCAAAAAATACAGACCAAGCTAGAATGGAATGGATCCAATGAAACAGTTATTTTGCGTAAAATGGGATTCAGGAAAGTCCTAATTGAAAAATACGAATGTAAGGTCTCTTCGTATTTTGTATTTGAAGAAAATAAATATTTCTGAAGTCAAAATAGACGGATTGTTTACCTGGACAAAAAAACATATTTGCACAGTAGCCATGTCTCTTCGAATAATTGGACAGATGACTCAAACAAAGGACTATTTGAAAATATCTCTATAGGTCAGAGATTAATTATCGTGGAAGACGGCGACGGTGGTTCCTATTCCGAAGGTGCAACAGGCCGGTCAGGCCCAGGAATTCAGACCGATTAATATGCTTCCTAAATATGAGCAAGTTGTAGAATGTGTAGTAAAAGAACAATTGCAAAGATACTTAGAAGATAATGGCTTACTGTCGGAATTTCAGTCGGGTTTCAGAAGTGATCTTTCCTGTGAAACGGCACTTAATTTGGTACTTATGAACTGGAAAGAACAAATAGAGGAGGACAATTATGTCGTGGCTGTCTTTTTGGACCTGAAAAGAGCTTCCGAAACAATCGATAGGGGAGGGCTTATGGAAAAAATGGAAAAGTGTGGGGTAAGGGGTACAACTAGAGAATGGTTTGGCAGTTATCTGGACAATAGGTCTCAGAAGTGTAGATATGGTGGTTATGAGTCTGAAGAGGTTCTGAATGGATTGGGTGTACCCCAGGGTTCGGTACTTGGTCCTCTTCTCTTTGTACTGTACATGAATGATCTGGTGCAAGTGATAAAAGAAGGTAATATTAATCTGTTGCTGATGATGCCCTTATAGCAAATGCGCACTGTGATTAGTGCAATAACCAGGAGTAATGAGGTGTTAAGGGAAGTGTCAAAGTGGTTAAAGATAAACAAACTGAAGTTAAATATTAATAAGACAAAAGTTATAATCACAGGTAACAGAGTGATAAGGAAGGAGTGGGAATATGACTGTAAAGTGGTAATAGATGATGAGGAGGTGGAACGTGTTAATTGACTCAAAATTAAATTTGAAAAGCAATATAGACTTTATTGTTAGAAAAGTTGCTAAAAAAATTGGTTTCCTGGGTAGAGTAAGCAGAAAGTGGAGTCCTTGGGCTAGAATTCAGATTTATAAAACAATAATTTCGCCACATTTTGATTTTTGTTCGAATATATTATTTTTGTGTGGAGCTGGTGATTTGGAAAGGTTGCAAAAACTTCAGAATAGGGCAATGCGAATAATTGTGCAGTGCAATAGATATACGCCTATAAGATTGATGTTGGAAACGTTACAATGGCTAAGTATAAAACAGAGAATAACTTACAACACGCTTATTCTGATATACAAGATTGTTAACGGCGGGGTTCCGAATTACATGTCTCGTAATTCGATACGTAGCCGGGATGTTCACAATTACCAGGTGAGATCGGTGAAAGATTACAGGCTTCCTCAATTTGTGAAGACTTGTTCGCAAAATTCCTTGCAGTATAAGGGGTTTAAATTGTTTAATAGTATGCCGGATGAAAACAAGGAAGCCCTGAATTTGAGCAGTTTCAAGAGAATGTGTTGTGTTTTTGTTAGAGGCATTTTGTGACATTAATTTGGTGTTTGGGTGTTTCCTTTTTTTTAGGAGTGTATTGTCACAATATTGATGTAATACTTAGACCAAAAATTGTGCATAATAAGTTTACTCCAAAAATGCCTGAGATGTTGTGATTTTTGGGTCGTGGAGCACAGAAATGCCCATGCCAGTTTTTGTTTTTGGTACAGTGATGTGTGGCAGACCCGTAAATGTGTAAAAAAAATTGCTTAAAAAAGTATTATAGGTTTAGGACTGGGGTTTGCGGGAAGCGCTAAATAATAAAAAGTAATCCAGGGGACGCGGTTCGCTTGTTGTGAATTCTGGGACACTGACCCGCTGCAGGGGTCAAACTATAAATAAATCACCCCAAAAAAAATCGTAGGTTTACGCATGGGGATTGGAGGGATCTCCTAATTTACCCCCAAACATCATGAATGTCGACTCCCATTCATTTTGGTTGGTACAAAGAGGCGCCACTCTCGCGACATTTTGTAAATTCACTCAGGTAAAAAAAATCATAAGTTTATGAATGGCGTTCAGTAACTTGTTTAATATAAACATACTGAGCGCGAAAATACATTCGCCATCGTTGAAAAGTGGTACAAAAGTCTTGCCATTCACGATAATTGATTGTGCACTGAAGCTTCGTTCCTACTGCGTGTAGATTACTGCAGTAAATAGGAAATGCAAGAAATTAAAAAAAATTAAAATGGTTCTATGAAACGTTTAGCTGCACATACCAGACAGGCGATATTCCAGAAGAATACAAACGGAACATCATAGTAGCTTTGCCAAAAAGGAAAGGCGCGCATACGTGTGGAAATTTTAGAACATCAGTTTGACTTCCCACGTGTCAAAAATTTTAACTAGAATTGTGCAAAGAAGGATGGAGAAAAGGGCGGAAGAAATATTAGGAGAAGATCAGTTCGGATTTAGAAGAAATAGGGGAACGTGCGAGACCATTCTAGCTTTACGACTACTAATAGAAAAAGCAATAGAAAAGGGAAAGAGACCCTATAAAGGATTTGCAGATTTGGAAAAAGCCTTCGACAATGTGAAATGGAGGAAGATGTTCGAAGTGCTCAAAACGGTAGGGATTAAGTATATAGTTAGGGAGCCGGTATAGTAAATTATGACTGTATTTTCTACCATGCCGGACATTATTAATCTTAATGTATGCAACAAGAGGAAGAAGAATATGACTATGAGAAAGTTGCATCTGAGTCGCACCGCAGATGGCGCTCTTAAGAAAAGTTTCGAATCGTCTGGCACCCACTCGCAACTATCTAATGGGTCTGGCATTGATATTTTGGCATTTCTCATAATACAAAAATTCAGTAAAAGAAAAATCTGTTGGTAGAAAATACGTCACGTGACGCTCCTGCTTAAGATAAGTTTGGGGTTCTCTGGCACCCACTCGCGATTTATAATGTATCTGATTCTTCTTTTACTGACTACTTGTATCATGAAGAATGCCAAAATATCAATGCCAGACACATTAGATAGTCACGAGTGGGTGCCAGACGGTTCTAAACTTTTCTTAAGAGCGCCATCTGCGGTGCGACTCAGATGCAACTTTCTCATAGTCATATTCTTCTTCCTCTTGTTGCATACATTAAGATTAATAATGTCCGGCATGGTAGAAAATACAGTCATAATTAACTATACCGGCTCCCTAACTAATAGGGATAGAAGAATAATTTTTTTATAATCTACACAAAGAGCAAACGGCAGTTACAGAATTTAAGCAGGAACATAGAGAAGTAAATATCCAAAAGGGAGTGAGGCAGGGACGTGCGTTATCGCCTCTAGTTCTCAATTTATATATCGAAGATGCGATGAATATTGTTAGACATCAGAATAGCTGCTGGAATTAATATACAGGGTCGAACTATTAATATGCTCAGATTTGCGAATGATATAGCATTATTAGCATCCAGCGATACAGCAAAAAAGAATTAGGAAGGACTCTGAACGAAATGGAAGCGGTTTTGACGGAGGGCTATGGTATGAAGATCAATAAAAAGAAAACCGAAATTTTGTTGTGTAGGGGGCGTGAAAATAGGGCTAAAACTAAAATACAAATAGGAAACGAGAAGATAGAGGAAGTCTCAGATTTCTGCTATTTAGGAAGTCAAATAACTCTAGATTTAAGACAAAGAATAGCGCAGGGCCGAGTTGCATTTAAAAAAAAGAAACAACTATTATGCTCGGAAATAATAAATGTAGAAACTCGGAAGAGGCTCTTAAAAACGTATGTATGGAGTACAGCAGTGTCCGGGTGCGAAACTTGGACGATAGGAGAAGCGGATAGGAAAAAATTAGAAGCATTTGGAATGTGGCGCTATAGACGCATGACGAAGATACCGTGGGTAGATAAGGTTAGCAACAGAGAGGTATTAGAAAAAGTTGGAGAAAAGCGAAATTTATGGAAGACAGTAAGGAATAGGAGAGATAGGATAGGATAGACACCTTCTGAGGCACAAGATAGGAATAAAAAGTGGTAAGGGTAGGCCGAGATTGGACTACTGCTCTCAAGTAGTTAGGGATATAGGGTGTTCAACTTTTAGGGAAAAGCATAGGTTAGCTCAGGATAGGAAAGATGGAGGTACGCGTCCAACCAGTCTTCGGACTGAAATCTTTATGATGAAGGGTGAAAATTTATAATTGCTTTCTTTCTAGCGGATCCTTGTACCACCGTTCAATGATAAGGAATGTATTTTTGTACTCAGCAGGTTCATCATAATCAAATTCTTGAATGCCATTCATAAACTTATGATTTTTTTACGTAAGTTTTTTTTTTACAAAATGTTGCGTCTCTAGTGCCCCCCTGTACCAATTTTTTTTATCGGCAACGGTGAATACTCGACTTTTGTGATTGAAATAACTTGTCTCCAAGTTTTGAAGAGTAAACTTATGATTTTTTTACCTGAGTGAATTTACAAAATGTCGTGAGAGTGGCGCCTCTTTGTACCAACCAAAATGAATGGGAGTCGACATTCATGATGTTTGGGGGTAAATTAGGAGATCCTCCGATCCCCATGCGTAAACCTACGATTTTTTTTAGGGTGATTTATTTACAGTTTGACCCCTGCAGCGGGTCAGTGTCCCAGAATTCACAACAAGCGAACCGCGTCCCCTGGATTACTTTTTATTATTTAGCGCTTCCCGCAAACCCCAGTCCTAAACCTATAATACTTTTTAAGCAATTTTTTTTACACATTTACGGGTCTGCCACACATCACTGTACCAAAAACAAAAACTGGCATGGGCATTTCTGTGCTCCACGACCCAAAAATCACAACATCTCAGGCATTTTTGGAGTAAACCTATTATGCACAATTTTTGGTCTATGGGCTCCTGGTCTAACTAGCTTATTGCTAAATAAAGATTATTATTATTATTGTAAATGCCGGTCCCAAAGGACTTGTACCTTGACGCAGTTCTAGTAATACTGGGACGGGTGGGATGGCTTGCGCGCTTCAATGATATAAAGAGCCGAACCATAGGTTTAACCATATTGGAGGGGTTTTTATTTGAGAAGCCAGACTAAATCAAGTCCCTGGAAGGGGGCAGCAGCTCTTTCAGTAATCATAGTGGCAGAGATCGTGAGGGTTGGTATGGCACTGTGATACACACTACTGCGATGTGGAAGGCAACGGGAAACCACCACATTATTTTATCCCTAGTACAGCGTACTTTAATTTATGATGATGGCACCTTCTGGAGTAAAATATTCCGGAGGTAAAATAGTCCCACATTCGGATCTCCGGGCGGGGACTGCTTCGGGGGGAGTCATCAGAAATGATAAGTGTAACATCTCACGAGTCGGAGCGTGGAATGTTAGAAGCATGAAACAAGTAGGGAAGTTAGAGAATTTGAAAATTGAGATGGATAGGTTAGCATTAGACGTAGTAGGTATCAGTGAAGTGCGATGGCCAGAAGCTGGAGACTTCTGGAGCGGAGATTTTAGAGTAATACACACAGGATCTGTAGGAGGAAATTCGGGAGTAGGAATTGTTATGCGGAAAAAAGTAGGGCAGAGTGTAGAAAATTTCTTACAGCAAAGTGACAGGGTAGTTATGGTTAGGTTAGATTCGAAACCTGTAAAAACAGTAATAATACAGGTATATATGCCCACTTCTAACTACAGTGATGAGGCCGTAGAGGCAGTTTATAGTGATATTGAATATGTGCTAGATTTTGTGAGAGGGCACGAAAATTTAATAATTACAGGAGATTTCAATGCAGTCGTAGGCACAGGGCGAGAGGGCGGAATAGTTGGCCCCTTTGGATTAGGCAATAGGAACGATAGGGGAGTTAGACTGATAGAGTTCTGCGATAAACATAACTTAACGGTCGCGAACACTCTATTTCACCATCATGTTAGGAGATGCTATACGTGGAAGATGCCAGGAGACTTAGGGAGATATCAAATAGATTACATTCTCGTTAGGCAAAGGTTTAGAAATCAAGTTAGGGATTGTAGAAGTTATCCAGGAGCAGATATAGATAGTGATCACAACATAGTCGTTATGAAAGCCAATCTTAAATTTAAGATTTTGAAAAAAAGAAGCGGAAGAAGGTATCTTGACCCAGAGAAACTAAAAGATGATGATATGCGCAATAAGTTTGAGAAAAAGACAAACGAAGCACTAAAGGGCACGGGTGGAAATATTGTTAGGGACATAGAGGCAGAATGGAATTGCATTAAAAATAGTTTAGTTTCCTCAGCTAGGGATATTTTGGGTCATAAACAGAATGAAAGTAGGAAACCCTGGATAACAAAACATATTGTGAGTCTAATAGAGGAAAGGCGAAAATATAAAAATAGGTTAGATGAAACAGGGAAACAAAGATATAAGGCGATCAAGTGGGAAATTATTCGGGAATGTAGGAAAGCGAAAGAGCAATGGATCGATAATAAATGCAAAGAAGTGGAAGATAAATTCGAAGTAGGAAAGACTGATGAAGCATATAAAATAATTAGGAGAAATTTTAGAGAAATTGGATCTAGTACCAAAAACATTAGAAATGAGGCAGGAGATATCCTAATCGGAAGTGGGGAGAAGGCAGATAGGTGGAAAGAATATTTAGGAAACTTATATGCGGGACAGGAAGTGCAAGATATATTAGAAAGCGAAAGCAGTGTAGAGGGGGATAACCTAGGGAGTCCTATAATGAGAGAAGAGTTTGAGATAGCACTAAAAAGTTTTGAGGAATAATAAAGCACCAGGTATAGATGGCTTGCAGGCAGAAATCTTAAAGTGCGCAGGTCAAGAGGTAATAGATCGTTTATTTAAACTAGTTAGTCGCATATACCTGACAGGCGAGATTCCAGAAGATTACAAACGGAACATCATTGTAGCTTTGCCAAAAAGAAAAGGCGCGGATAGATGCGAAAATTTTAGAACTATCAGTTTAACTTCCCATGCGTCAAAAATTTTAACTAGAATTGTGCAAAGAAGGATGGAGAAAAAGGCGGAAGAAATATTCGGAGAAGATCAGTTTGGATTTAGACGAAATAGAGGAACGCGCGAGGCCATCCTAGCTTTACGAGTAATTATAGAAAAAACGATAGAAAAGAGAAAGAGCGTCTATATAGGATTTGTAGATTTAGAAAAAGCCTTCGACAACGTAAAATGGGGGAAGATGTTCGAAGTGCTGAGAAAGGTAGGGATGAAATACAGGGACAGAAGAATAATACATAATCTCTACAAAGAGCAAAAGGCAGTTATAGAATGTGAGCAGGAACAAAGGGAAGTAGATATCCGGAAGGGAGTGAGACAGGGATGTGCATTGTCACCTCTAGTTTTCAACTTATATATCGAAGATGCGATTAATATTGTTAAGGAAAGAACAGCCTCAGGGATCAATGTACAGGGCCAAACTATTAACATGCTCAGATTTGCGGATTATATAGCAGTGTTAGCATCTAGCAAAGAAGAATTAGGAGCGGCTTTGAATGAAATGGAAGCAGTTTTGACACAGGGCTTCGGCATGAAAATCAATAAAAAGAAAACTAAAATTTTGGTATGTAAGGGATGCGAAAATAGAACTAAAATGGAAATAATAATAATAATAATAATAATAATAATAAATCATTTATTGTTCCAACACAATTCCATCTAAAATTATCAACAGACATTGAGTAGTGACTGCAAAAAGAGAACAAAAGGACTGAATTCAGTCTCGGGACTGATCCAGAGACTGATGTTCCATTCAGCCCTGGTTAAACTAACCTAAACTTAAAACTAAACCCATGGTGCACAGAGAAAGGGCAGACAGCAAAAGAAGGAAAAGAGACAAGATGGAAGGAAAAAGAGACAGAGACAGACAGAAAATGTAGTTCCATCAATGCAGACCGTTGACATGACCACTGAAAGCATCAAGGGCTCAACTGTCGCCTGACGCAGGCTCTAAAAACCTCGAATGGCAGGGAGAAGCTGGATGCAAGTAGGCCTGCGCGATATTGAAAATTTGATATCGAATATCGATATCAAAAAGATATCGATATATATCGATATATCGAAATATCGATATATTTCGATATATCGAGATATCGATATATCGATATATCGATATATCGATATATCGAAATATCGATATATCGAAATATCGATATATCGAAATATCGATGTATCGAAATATCGAAATATCTATATATCGAAATATCGATATATCGAAATATCGATATATCGAAATATCGATATATCGAAATATCGACATATCGTTATATCGACATATCGGCATATCGAAATATCGATATTTTGATAGATACTTATACAGTGCGTGTCCAAAAAAGTGTGCAACAGGAGGAAAACTCTTATATTGATTTCTTAGAAAACTGTCCAACGTAAAAGTTGGTGCTTGTTACTAAACGTAAGACGAATAATATCAAAAATTAGGCAGAGTTGCTAGGTTATCACACGACCGCATGCATTATGGAAGAAGCTATTCAGCTATTCATTTCTGTTTTAGAATATGTATTTACCCCTACCCAGTAGGGAGACCCAATATGTCCGCCACTGCCTCTATCAATCAGAAAGAAATATTCCGTGCTCATTATGAAACGTCTTACTCCTGCCTGTAATTGTCACACTTTCCATTTTGATGTAAGTAGTCCATTAATTCTTCTCCAAAATAAGACAAATTTTAGGGTGGGAGTAATTTATTGTCACCTGAAGGCTTGGCTACATGTTGAAGGATAATAAGACAAAGCGAAAACTCCAGGTCACAAACAATATTGAATTCAGTGGCGTGATTAGAATTTGGGGCCTCCCCACCCCGCCAGCTATACTTGAAAGGAGGCCCCTTAGTTTGAAAAATGGCTAAGTACGATTTTTTATTGTAGTCATATAACCAAAAATAAGACCAAACATTGTTTCGTCCTGAATGACCAGGGTAACCAAAGACAACTGGTTTCGTCCTTTTTAGGACTCGTCAGTACGGTACAGCTCTATATATTAAGAACGAAACATACTTATATACCGACTTCATTAATTATTTATGAGATTCTAATGATACTGGATAGTTCCAACAATGTTAGGGCAAGTTCGAGTACCATACCAGGTGGCTGTCCTGTTCATTTACATCAAAATAATGTTTGATCTGATCTATTTATTCTAAGCAAACCTTGTTCGCTATTCGTATGTACTATTATCAGCAGAAGTGGTGTTAGTTCCAGTTTGCGATGTGAATCGTTTGTGCCGGACGTTGTTATGTTTTCGTCAGCCCCGCTCCCCATAGACGATGTGATTTTTCGTTATCCGATCTCGATACTTTGATGAATGCCCTTTGTTTACTAGTGCAAGGCTAACACATTTGTTGTCACTTATAATAGTCCAAGGGTCTTGATAATTCGAAATAATTGATACATTTTCGAAAGCGGGTTGCTCGGCAACATCCCGACGCCGAAGGCGGAGGTATGTTGCCACAGAGAAACCCGCTTGAGGAGATGTATCAATTATGAGGATTTGTCAAGATTCGAGGGCTATTCGGTAAGAAAATTTTTTGCCCAAAAAGAACAATTTGTTATTGAAACAATTATTAAATGAACAATTTGTAAAATGACATTTTGTGCAAAAAATTCGACAGCAGTGCAAAATAAAAATTTTCCGTTGCTACAGTAATCCAGATGACATAAGTGAAAATAGCCCATAAGCACTCTTCAGTTAAATGTTCTCCTGATTGGCTGTCTTTGAATACGTGACTGTAGATACACAAATTCTATTGGATTATTGTATAGGTAAAAAATTTTCATTCAAATAAAATTGTTTAGATCCGCCTTCAAAACTTTAATTGGCGGACAGTTGCTAAGGTTTTTTTTACCTCAGAACGTAATTGGTTATGGCATTTTAAGCGGAATTGAACCGTAATGTGGAAGACCACTTTTGCTGTTAATAGTACATAGAGACACAATGAACTTATACTGAACAACAACGCTTCTAATCTAAAGAATTATTCAGCTATTCTTCAAGTATGCTTCAAGTTAGGGCACAGTTAAATGATTGAAACTGTATCCTACATGCGGCATAAAATTAATGTAATTTCAGTCACTTTCACATTGCAACTATGTTTTAGGTTTTACTGTTGCAAACTTTACTTGGAAAAACTCGACGTAGGCTCAACGGTTTCCGGTACCAGAAGTTATTAAAATCATTGTAAAACGTCGACACCGCGCTAAATCGATATATCGATATATCGAAATATCGACATATCGATATATCGAAATATCGATATATCGAAATATCGATATATCGAAATATCGAAATATCGATATATCGAAATATCGAAATATCGATATATCGACATGAAAATATCGATATATCGAAATATCGATATTTCGATATATCGACATTCCGGTATCGTTATTCGATATATCGATATATCGATATCAATATCGATATATCGAAAAAAGTCGCAGGCCTAGATGCAAGTATACCGTTCACAGACTTAGCAACATTATACGACCAAGAACGCTTAAATATTTCTTTATTGTGGCGGGGAACAGTCAATAAATGCCGTCTACGAATGTTGATGTTGTGGACATCAGTTCGGTAGCTTATTTTATCATGAAGATAAGAAGGGGCTTTATACATCATAATTTTGTAATTGAAACATGCCATATGTAAACGGCGTCTGTCATACATACTCAACCAACCAGCATGTTCAAGCTTGTGCGACACGCGATGCCTTCCCCGGATACCGTATATAAGTCGCAGACACGAGTTTTGCACGACTTGAATCCTCCTCACCTCGATACTGTCCAGGCAAGGACCGTAAACGACATCTCCAAAATTAAACAACGATAGAACTAGAGAATCACATAACATTATTTTTGTAGCGGTTTGCAAAAAGTGCCTGACAGAGTATATAATCTTCAGAGATGCATATGCTCTCCGCAGCAGTCCAGTCACGTGTTCTTTAAATCGAAGTTTATTATCCATAATCAAGCCGAGATCCCTAACCGAATTACTGAACGGTATGACCTCAACACCCATCGTGATCTTTAAAAGTTCCATAGCCACCTCCCTAATGTTATCTCTACCAAAGAGAACGACAGATGATTTAGAAGGATTAATGCTTAACAAATGAATATTGGACATATTATAAATTTTAGAGAGATCAGAATTTATTCGTTCATTTGCCAAGGCAAGATCATCAAAATTAAAGGAATAATATATCTGAGTATCATCCGCGTACATGTGGTAATTGCAAAATGACAAGGAATTACACAAGCAGGAAGTATAGAGAGTATAAAGAAGTGGTCCTAAGATGCTGCCCTGGGGCACGCCCGTGGTAAGAGGTAGATGTGTCGAGGCCACACCATCAATCACAACTTGTTGCGTACGACCGCAAAGAAAGGAAGAAATCAAATTAACGGCAGTAATATTAAGTCCAGAATAACGCATAATTGCCTGGAGGATTTCATGATTTAAACTATCGAAGGCTTTGGAGTAATCAAGCAATACAAGTGCCGTCAGTTGATCCCTATCACGAGCCCTAAGAATATCATCCGTCACATCCGCCAAAGTAGTAGTACAACTGTGATTCGGTCTAAAGCCCGACTGCCGAGAAGGAAGTATACCGTTCAACTGAATATGAGACCACAACTGAAAATGCATAATTTTTTCGAGCACCTTTGACAGTACAGGTAAAATACTTATAGATCTAAGATGCTTCATTTCAGTTGGCTGACTCACTTTAGGTAGGGCAGTTACAAATGCTCGCTTCCACACAGAAGGAAAATAAGAACACAAAATACATCTGTTCACTATGAAAGTTATATAAGGGACGATAAATGGACAACACATACGAAGCAAAGTAATGTTTAATTTGTCGGAACCGAAAGACTTAGATTTGATATTCAAAATAATGTTCAGCACCGTGGTCTCAGGTACCAAGTCAAATGTAAAGAGACCTTGGAGCCCAGGTTTAATATTAGTGTAATAAAACTTCAATAATTTCCTACTGGGGCTTACATTTGATTTTGGAGCATTTACAAAATATTCATTAATTAAGTTGACATTAGACAAAGAAGAGGGAAGTTTACTATTTTTCTTATTTTTACACAAATTAAGTTTTCGAAGTTCTTTCCATTTTTCTTGACAATTTGAGTTAGACAATTTATAATTTAAATAAGCCTTTTTTTCCCATCGAATCGTAGATGTCGTGAGGTTTCTAAGCTGTTTATAATAATTCCAATGGACAGCAAGTTTGGTAATTCGAAACTTTCGGAGAGCCTTATCACGAAGTTTTTGCATTAGTCTGACATTGTTAGTTATCCAAGGCTGGTGCGGTTTGGTCAACCCATTGTGGGTAACCAGAGGGGCATGAGAGTCAAACAAAGACAATATACTATGATTAAGATACAGTATCATTTCGTCTATGTTGTCCATATCATAAATCAAATCAAGATCTATATGTTCAAGATCGTACTGGAATATGCGCAGGTCAACATCTGCTAGGCGTCTATAAGAATATGGTTTAGGAGGGATACGAACGGTATCCGTTTTCACTATACAATATATAAAACAGTGATCCGAAACGCCACAGTCCACAACACCCGAAGACACTATATGGGAAGTATCCGCAAAAATCAAATCAATTAAAGTACTAGATGTCAATGTAATCCTTGTGGGTGTATCTATAATTTGAGTTAAATTAAAAGAGTTAGTCACTGATATTAAATTTTCCACATTTTTACTACTGAATTTTGATACATCCACGTTAAAATCTCCCAGGCAGAGGATATTTTGATAAGAAATAAACTTTTCACTCAGAACATCCTCAAATTCGTTCAGAAATTGAGATAAATTTGAACTAGGAGGTCTGTAAAAGAAGCCAACAATCAGGGGATTATCTGGTGTTAAGAGTTTAACCCATAAGTGTTCACAGTAATCATCAGAATTGTCCCTCTTTTCCCCGATATATTGGAATTTCACGCAAGTTTTAATGTAAATGACTATTCCACCACCTCTGCCCGATACTCTGTCACGTCGAACAATACTATAACCAGGCACACAGACAGCATCGTCAGAGACAGCCTCCCGCAGCCAGCTCTCCGAAACCCCAATCACATCAACATCTTCCGTCAAAATAAAGTCCCTAAACTGCTCAAAATTAGTTAATAACGATCTTACATTAATATGACCGATCTTCATTAATGAAACTGGGAAAAAGAATAATGATCAAGAAAAGAAAATCATAGCAGGAAGCTTTAATTTTAAAGGTTCACAATAATATCAGCGGAAAATTCGAAAGAAAGTGCTGAACAAGAAAGTAAAAAGAAAGATCGAAATAGCGATAAGAAGAAATGTAGTTAGGACTGCTTAAGCGGAAGAGGTGAAAGTAAGAATTACGTATATTACACTCAGAATAAGCTCAAAACAAGAATCTCAAAAAAAGTCACAAAAAAATCACAATCACAAACCGCGCCCACACCCTCATATACATAGGTATATAAATTTTACAAAACGATTTTACCTTACAATATAGTGCAATAAAATTCAGATCATGTAGTGTACTGAGTATAAAAATATTTATGGAAATGAAAACAACATAAATCTTAACTATGACTATACAAAAACAAGAGAAAATATATATTTTAACCGAGAAACCATTTTAGCAGAAGGTGCAAAAAACACGATAAACACCGGGTCCCAAAAAAGAAATTCCTATCCAAGGAACAGAGGTACCGCAGGTAAAAATACACTTTAAATATCCTTCACAGAAGTTAAAATTCTCTTCTTATTGTCGCTTTTACAGAAAATTTTTCCATCTGCTGACCAAACATTATTCTTACCGTACCGCTGCGAAGCCGTTTTCAGTAATTCATGGCGTGTCCTCGTCAAATCTTCTTTAACGACTATACCACTTCCCTTCAATAATTTTCGGCAGCCAATTATTAGATTTTTCACTTTATAAGACATGAGACGTACAATGATCCCCTTGGAGCGACCCTCTCTCACCTTACCAATCCTATGGCACTTTTCAATATTTTCAGGTAATAGGTTCAACCGCATGTGTGAATTAAAAACCTCCAAAACAAGTCTCTCCGTATCTTCATTCTCCTCCTCGCATATCCCAAAGACACGCAAATTGTTCTGACGACTATATTGCTCTAGAGCATCAAATCTCAATTCTAGATTGTCGATTTTATTTGTATTGGATTTGACTTGATTTATAAAACCTGTCAGTGTACTATCAATATTATCAAATCTCTCCTCAATCCTCTCAAATCTCACGTCCAATTCCTTAGATATCACTTGAGTTTGCTGTTTACATGCTTTGTTAATTATATCCTCAAGTCCCAAATCATCAGTTTTATTGGAAATTGGAAATTGGAAATGAGAAGATAGAGGAGGTCGCGGATTTCTGCTACTTAGGAAGTAAAATAACTCAAGACGGTAGGAGCACTAAAGATATAAAACAACGAATGGCGCAGGGCCGAGTTGCGTTTAACAAAAAGAAACAACTGTTATGCTCGAGAACGGTTAATATAGAGACTAGGAAGAGACTCTTAACGTCGTATGTATGGAGTACGGCATTATACGGGTGCGAAACTTGGACAATAGGAGAAGCGGATAGAAAAAGAGTAGAAGCGTTTGAAATGTGGTGCTACAGACGCATGATGAAGATACCGTGGATAGATAAGGTTAGCAATAGGGAAGTATTAGAAAGAGTTGGGGAAAAGCGAAAGGTATGGAAAACAATAAAGAGTAGGAGAGATAGGATGGTAGGACACCTTCTAAGACACGAAGGAATAGTTCGTGACATACTAGAGTCAGAGATAGGAATAAAAAGAGGTAGGGGTAGGCCTAGATTAGACTACTGCTCTCAAATAGTTAGGGATGTAGGATGTTCTACTTTTAGGGAAATGCGTAGGTTAGCTCAGGATAGAAAAGGATGGAGGTACGCGTCCAACCAGTCTTCGGACTGAGAACCTTATGATGATGATGAAATGCCGGTTGCGAAAAGGGCTTTATATCTGGATACTTGTTAATATCTAAATCTGGATCTAAAACCGGTAATTACCATTCAGAAGTGAATTCGGAGAATTATGGTAAGTGGTTGCAGCAAAAGTCGATTCCTAATTTACCAAAGAATTCTGTCTTCGTCGTAGACAATGCACCCTACCACAACGTCCGGGCAAATCCCGCACCCACATCAAATTCTAAAAATGCAGTTATGATTAAATGGCTAAACACGTTGAATATGGTTTACCTACTGCATTTTTTTAATTTAATATTTATTCCCAAGAGTAAGAAAAGTCCACGCCACTGTTGCGCTGAGTTAGATGCAGGCACCAACGTGTCAGGCCTCCACCGCTCACCAGCTCACATCTGTTGGACTGTACCTTGTGTAATTCAAAGCCTGACAGGGTACTTACCGCAGGAGTAGTTGTTCAAACTGTCCAGTATCACTCGGTAATAACAATCTTTTACAAAATTTTAGTTACGGGCCTCCACCACCTGCGCCCGTATACTCCGGTCCTTTATATGAAGTTCCACACGCAATGTTGGGCCTTTTAGACAAACTGAAGTTCAAAATAGACCTGTTCACCATCGGCAAAATTATCCTCAAACTGGTGATTTTTAAGAAAATCGTCAGTTTGATCGCCATTCTGTGTTTGCTACTGTTCATCCCGTCTTTGAAACACAAAGAACAGGAATCAAACAGCGAAGAAACAGACTCGATGATGAGGAGTTCGCATTCAGGTAACAATAAAAAATTTAAAATAACCGGAGAAATATCTGAATAAATTGTTGCAGGAAATGAAAAAATTAACACAGTAACAGCTTTTGTATTGGAAGCGATTCAAGAATTTCCAAACACTCTTAAGAACAAGACATGTCGTAGCTTTTCCTGCAAAAATAAAAAATTCTCGAAGTACTTCGACAAATTTTCGTACCGGAGGTAAGTTAGAAAATAAGGACAAACAAAAATTAATAATACGAATAATTTTTTGCAGTCTCGCTCCCCTGTATCTCGAAGAACTCAAATCGTCAATATGAAATAATGCTTAACATACAATTATTTATTTATTTATGTGTTCAATAAAAGATGAAGGTAAAAAAGACAAAACATTAATATATAAACATTTTAATACTCGCAACAAAACAAAGATAATCCAGACTAGATAATCCACATTCAAGTACGAAAGTTACAGAGAAAATATGCCGTTTAAAAATCAAAAAACTGACTACCGTAACAATTAAAATATTGAAAAATTGGCACAACGCTTTATACTCAAGTTTTCACCCCGTAATTCGAAACATCTTTCTTCGACCCCAAGAAATATTTTAACCCAAATCATTCTAAAAAACCACGAGCAAAGATGTTAAAATTACGGGTTTCAAGGCACTATTTCCAAAATAAAAATAATAGGTAACTAGAAGACACTTTTGGCATATTAAAGAAGAGATTCCCGTGACTAAAACTGAATTCGATACTTGCTAGCCGTCGAATCGGTCGACGACTTGCTATCCCTCCCCAAAGAAGACCCCCTCCGAATCGAAGCCCCGAATAATCTAACTTTTGACGGCGGAGGCGAATTATCGCTCAAAGTGGAGGCCGAGTCTCGTTCCCCCGTGCGCATTCTGGGCGACGGGGGTTTCCGCAGAGAAGAGCTCGAACCTCCGCTCTCGGATAATCTTCCGTACTCACCCAATTTTCTCGGAGGGGGAATCAGCGAGCGAGCCGGAGACGCTCTCCTGCTACTGGCATTAGAGCTTAAAGAATCCCCTCCGTCGGATTTCTTTCTCGGCATCTCGGTGTCGGGCAGGCGGTTGTAATCGCCCATGCGTCTAGGTAGACCACTTCTATGCGACGAAGACCTTGGCGGTCTCGGGAGTGAACTCGGTGGCAAACTATCTGAGCGGCGGGCGGCGCTACTGTCCGGGACAGGTGTGCTCGGGTTAGAATTCGAACCTTCCTGCATGCGCTGCTGCTGCGAGGTCCGACCCTG